>OY821751.1:3616546-4822061 GCA_963682055.1 Primula veris
CTATGGGAGCCTCCGGTAAGGAAATCAAGGCTGCGTACCGGCAGCTAGCAAGGATACACCATCCTGACGTGGCGGTAGATTCGTTAGCTGGCGATTTTGTCAAAATTAACTCGGCATATTCCACTCTCTCTGATCCCGATAAGCGTGCTGATTATGACCATAGGGTATCGCGAAGGTCACGCCCATATGGCGGAGGCATCACCGTGGCTTCTTATCCGGAGGCAACGGGGTACTCGGGCTACACTTGCCGAAAATGGGACACCGAAGAATGTTGGTAGTCTCATGATAGCGACAGACCTAGCTTTAGGTAAATTTAGCAATGAAATAACAACAATTTGGTAAAAATAAATTGTTTGTCATTTCGTCGCTAAGTTTAGCTACCGGGATTTTAGCAACAAAATATCAACAAACACTTTGTTGCTATTCTGTTACTTTATCGAACGATACGTCGCGAAACATACGATCACCAAATCCGTCACAAAAACTGTATCTATTAATCTCGTCAAAAAAAAAAAACCGTCACAATTCTCGTAACTATTTTATACATATTTTTTGTAGTGATTGTTGAAAATATATGGTTTAGTAGACAAGCGAATAACTAATCCCCTTAAAAATGTAAGATTTTAAGTTCGAATCCGGCTACCAGCCTACCAATGTTTTTTCCCCTTATTTCCTTGTTAATGTAAAAAATATAAATAGTTGCCAAGTATCAAACTCAAATCAAACAATATCAATAGGTTTACGTTAACCAACTTGGCTACAACATTTATACATTCAACTTTTGCACATAGTTTAATTTATTTATTTAATTTCGTTCACTTAGATATAAAAATATGTTGTTTTTTTTTTTTTGAAAAATGAGGCGGGCTCAGGTGCTAAAAATATAGGGCCAACCTGATTTGTATTGTAAGATTCATTTAATCAAATTAGTGAGAGCTGATTATCGTTCATAACCAGGGACGGATCCAGCTAAACACTATGGGGTTTGAGCCCCGTTGGATTTTTTACAAGTAATATCTTATATGTAAAATATATTTAGCAAAAATGTATGTAGTCTAGTGGTTAAATGTATAAATAGGCAAAGGTTCAAGTCTCATTTTTTGCAATCCCTTTTCTTTTTGGCTGTACATGTCATTTTTTGGTTTTCTCATGATCTAGAATTACGTCTTCCTATTTTTTATTGTAATGAACCATTTATTTTGGTTTTAAATTTTAAAATTGAAATGACTTTCTATAAAAATATTGTACAAACTACAAAGACTCCAAAAACTTCAAGTACAGTGAAAATTTAAACCATGACAGCTAGTTTATTACTTGAACTAAAAAAAACTAAAGTATATGGTGTGAAATCTATTAAAACAAGTTGAAAAAAAAATCGTTTACTGAGTATATTGTATTGTATAATCAATCAATGAAACTAGATGAAAACTGTTAAATATATATCATATGCAATCCGCCTATCATCATGCCTAAATATATAGAATTGTTTCATTATTTTGAACACACTCAGATCAAAATCTTGGTTCCGCCCCAATTCATAATTAATCACAATTATGTTTGTTAATGAATGTTTATCCTTCACGATTCATGATACAAGTGGACCAATTACCATACCATGCAAGTAGACTAGTGGGCAATTTGTAGTACGTAATTTCAGTACTTTCAGATTTTAATTTGGTGATGCTAAGAATGCAACTGTGTTTTATCACCTAATTAACTTTTTTAAGCAAGATTTTAGAAGTTCATTTTATTCAAGTATAAATTAACAAAACATACTATTTTTTAAATTAAATTAACAAAAACATAACCAAAAAATTTTCATTATAAAAAACATACCAAACAAATTTAAATTTAATACTATTTATTCTCTTTTTTATCTCTCTCATCTTACTCTCTCTCTCCTTCATTCTTCTCTCTCACCAGTTTTTCTCTGTATCTCTTCATTCTTCTCTCTCTCACCAATTTTTCTCTGTATCTCTCTCTCTGATCTTACTCTCTCTCTCTCCTCCATTCTTTTCTGTATCTTTCTTTCATATCACACTATATCTCTCCCACTTCCTCCACCACGAAAACCTGCCAATGACTACCGAATACCATCTAGATTATATAGACATCCATATACATATAAATACAAATATATACATACGTAATACACAAATATTACACTATTTGATACCCCGTAATATATGAAAAATATATGAAATTGGTGAGATTATTTTCTATTTATTGAGTTTTGAGACTATTGTAAACCTTGTGGGTTTCAAGTTGAAAGAAAAGAATCCATATCTACAGTATTGAGAGAAATTCTTATGTAGCGTATGAATTATTAAAATTAGAGTATGAAGTTTTGAAATTAGGGTATGAAGTTTTGAAATTAGGGTATGAAGTTTTAAAATTAGTGTATGAACTTTTGAAATTATGATATGAAATTTTAAAATTAGAGTATGAAGTTTTGAAATTAGAGTATGAAATTTTAAAATTAGGGTATTGCGTTTTATAATTAGCATATGAATATTTTGTGAGTTTTTAGTTATTTTTAGAGAGAGAGATGGGTGATTAGCACGTGTTAGAAATATGTGCGATTATCGTGTGTTAGAGAGAGATGTGCAATTAGAGAGAGATGTTAGGTGAGAGAAAGATGTCTTAGATTAGAGAGATAGATTAGATTATGGTTTGATTAGAATTAGAGAAATAATAAGTATATATAGCTATGTTTTTGATAATTTAAATTATTAGAGTATGTTTTTGTTAATATAATAGGGGTAAGATATGTTTTTGTTAATTGTCCTTTTATTCAAATATGGTTTATAGATAACGATAATTAACAAGAAAATGCAAAAAAAAAAACTGGTAAATAGAGTCATCGACCACTAAATTTAAATGAATTATAGATAATGCCCAAATTGCCAGAGTCCACTTAATTTTTGTTATGCAAAACTTAATCTACTTTTTGTTTCTAGAATTCCAGAAAATAGATTATTTATGGTATATAGATAACGATAGTTAACAAGAAAATGCAAAAAAAACTGGTAAATAGAGTCATCGACCACTAAATTTAGATGAATTATAGATAATGCCCAAATTGCCAGAGTCCACTTAATTTTGTTATGCAAAACGTAATCTACTTTTTGTTTCTAGAATTCCAGAAAATAGATTATTTATGTTATATAGATAATGATACTTAACAAGAAAATGCAAAAAAAAACTGGTAAATAGAGTCATCGACCACTAAATTTAGATGAATTATAGATAATGCCCAAATTGCTAGAGTCCACTTAATTTTGTTATGCAAAACGTAATCTATTTTTTGTTTCTAGAATTCCAGAAAGTAGATTATTTATGGTATATAGATAACGATAGTTAACAAGAAAATGCAAAAAAAAAACTGGTAAATAGAGTCATCTACCACTAAATTTAGATGAATTATAGATAATGCCTAAATTGCTAGAGTCCACTTAATTTTGTTATGCAAAACGTAATCTACTTTTTGTTTCTAGAATTCGAGAAAGTATATTATTTAAGCAAGTTTTAATAATTACTAACAGCTAATATGCCTTTGCATTAAATGCCTCCAAATTCCAATACAAATGAATTACTTGTTACTTAACCTATATAGTAGGCTACTAAACTCAACCCGTCTCGAATGAGTCCAAAACGCTCTTGTTTATTTTATTAAAAATAAAAAAGTTAAAAAAAATTATACAATTACTATAAAAACATGTGTCAATACATTCGAATAATTATTTTTAAAAGAAAATACACACGTAATTTATTTTGAAATAAATGTATAAATTAGTGTAAATTAAATATTAAATTTTTGTTGTATGATATTATTGGCCATCTTGGGCCTTACTCTATTGGGCTTCTATTGGGCTTTCCTAGCATATGTAACCCTAGCTTCTATTATATAAAGAAGGTTAGGGGGTCTCTTGATGTAACTTTCCTACACTTATCAATGAATAAAAGATGACTCTTTTATCTCTCTATACTTGTATCTCCATATCTATATATCTAGCTAATATGTCACACAATACGTTATCAGCACTTTGCTCGTGGAGAATAGGATATACGCTTACGGATATTGGAGATTTTTGGTAAACGCACGGATATTGGGTATATATAAACCTTGAGATTTATCCGGGTTTTTTTTAGGATTTTGCTATATCGACCTTCACCAACATACCGTGCGTAAGGTACCGAATTCAAAACTTAATTTATTCCATATATGTGATCGCACGTATTATATTGTAGATAACTACATGGTAATATGCTTACTGATTGATACTATATGTATGCGTACATTCATGGTTAGGCAGGCTAACTGCATATATTAAATTCTCAATAAATCACTAGCATAAACAAATTCCTTATGTCGACAATATTGTTCCCATAAAATGTATGAGTATATGTAGATAATATCATATAATTAGTGGTAATATAGAATGTTTATAAAAGTGATAGTCTTGCTGTAGTAGTGCTTATAATCCAGAACATGGCTGAATAACTAAATTGATAAATATGTAGATAAACTTGGAGTATAATTTAGTGAAATACATTGAAAGTCAAACATAGTAAAGATACACTAGTGTTTTGATAGCAATACTGCCATATTACGGACCTATGACAATCAATCACGAGATATTGTAATTGTACATTAACTTACAAATTGCATGTAAATTTGCTATTTACCATAAACCAAATACTAATATAACGTATCATTGTATGTAAATTTGGTAACTGTTTGTAAATTAGCAATGAATTGAAATGTGATTAATATGTTGATCTATATTGTACTATTAACATACCATGCTTGGACAATATTTGTAATAGTATGTGTTAATTATTTGTATATGTAAAACATATAGTGAATTGCATGTTAATTAAACTTGTAGAATCAAAACTGTTTTTTTCGAAACAGTAGGGACCATATTGCATCTTACTGATACTTATGTACTACCTATGTATAAAACTGAATTTAGTTTAATTAAATTACAGTGGTGATCCACATAGTGTACCTTACATTTAAAACAGTATATGTGTTTGCATATGTATAAAATCGGTCCATATCTACATAAATACATTCATGATAACTGGTTAATTGTCTAGTTAATAACCTTGCATGCTAATCAAACTAATTCTTGAATTACCATGCTATAACCACTACCATGTAATATTATTACTGTTGTTATTTATATAATATGTAAATTTGCGAAATCATATATTTTCACATTTAAGTTGGAAAAATTATGAACCTTCCCCAACTAGACTCACCTATTTGGATACGATGTCTAGGAAAGATATAGGCGGAAGTCGATATCCTAATGAGGTCGGGTTTTAAGTGGCATTCGTGCCCTCCACCCTCATCGTCTTTCCTGGTCGTTTTTCAAGTAGAGCTACCGAAAGGGGTTGATTAAATAATAATTTCCCCGAGTGTGTTTATATAGTGATGTATGTTTCGCCGAATTGGTGTCTCAGTATCGACCCGTCGTTCGATCAATGAGAACCAATTCACATTAAAAGCAAAACTAATGTTTTCGAACCTGTCGTTTCGAAAAAAAGTTTGTGCTTGTGCAAACCATAAAAATATAAACCAGTCGTTTTATATGATAAATAATGCAGAACTCCCAACACATGTTGGATGCCATCTATGATGAGAAAATTCGCAAAACATACTTGCGACTGTTTAGACGTTGATGTTATTCCGTCACCACATGTTAGTGACCCTGATGTGTGAAAATATGATGCCCAATTTTTTTTGGATGCCATCTTTGATGAGTAAAACACGAGTTTGTTGTTACTAGCGAGATGAAAGATAAGGCGTTGATGATATTCCGCCGCCACATTTGAGACGTGATGACGTCTATGGTGAACAAATGTCTGAAATTGACATATTGGAGCAATCCTTCACCAAAATACTAGCTTGGAAATTGTATTCCATAAGCAGTATTGTGAATTTATATTCACAATGTTCCTTTATCGCCCATCTGTTATTGGATAAGAAAATTACCCCGGTGAGTAGTTTTAATCCTATTGGGTCAATGGCTAATTGTTTGCCTGATATTAATGCTCTTCGTGTACAATTTTTTTTCCACGAATCGAGAACCGAGACAAGTGTTATTTGTCTCGAACTGTCGCGATTCCGATGAATCGCCTAGCCAAGCGAGATTTTAGACAATCGTCAAAATCGAAAACTTGTGGCTCCAAGACAGTAATTGAAAGGAACAATATGGCCCATTGTCACAAAGCAATAGATAATGCTCAAGGAGGCAACTCTATGCTATAAAGACAAAGGTAATGCACGATTACTCCTTAAATAGTTCAAAACTATTATAAAGGTGAAAAAACCGATGCTAATGTGGTTAAAGATAACTGAAAGGAAACTCTTGAGACCCCCGGTTTTGTGGGTCAAATAAGTTTGGTACCTTTCTTTATTGATTTTGATAAATCATTGAGCCATTTTTTCGCTCATCTGGATTATGTTTTCCATTTGGATTATTATTTTTCCATTTGGACCATACTTTTGGATTATGGTTTGCCTGTTTACGAAATTTCTCAAAATAATTTAAAGTGTTTTGAGCAAATTCCTTTGACAAATGTGACCAAACTTTAAATTATGAAATTTTAGGCAATACTTGTGGTGTAGTTGGTTTTCTGGAAATAGTGGGTAACAGTGTACCACATAATTTCACCAACTACTTGCCTAAAAGAGTACTCAGTGACAATGATTCTGGACCTGTCGTTCCAAAATCAAAATCTTTGGTAAAACCAAATTGATTTGTCAAATATGAGGTCTTATACTCATGCAGGTCCTGCCGTACCTTGTTGAGTTATAAAATATTCGAGAAAACCAGTGTTATCTGGTAATAGCTCATGAAAGAATTAAAATTTCTTTACATAGCCTCCATTCAATACGAACAAAAGCGTATTTTAGAGGAGTTGAAATGTCTTTCAAGTGGTTGCTACCACATTCTTTAAAGCATTTAAAGTTACCTTATCATTTCGCCTGTCGTCGAAATGATAAATGATTTAAATGCTAAGACATGATTGTCTGTACTATCATTCGCCTGTCGTCGATTGATAAGAGCATTTTAATATTGTGGCATTGACCGGATGAGATATTCTCGGGTCAAAAGACGATGCTTGATTTATAATCACATCGCATTTGGATTCTCTCTGAGAATATATTTCGCGATTAATCCGAAATTCATGCCATTAATGCTCACTTTGAAAGACTAGTATGTGTAAAGATCACGAAATGAACTCGTAGAATTCTTGTAAAGAATTGAAGGAGTTATTGTGGACTTATCCAACCATAAGACGGACCATAAATATAAATGGTTATGGTTGATGCATCGACAATAGGTCACATGATTATTGTTGTCCACAGAAATGCAGCATTTCCCAAACTTTTAGCCCTATCATTAAGTTGATGGCTCATGATCCGGATTATCCTGAAAAGTCTAGTCGACTTGATAATTCCGAAGAGTAAGAATCGAAAATTCGATTTGAATTACTTGAGTTTGGAAATTCAAATTGAACATCCTGTCGATTATGTTCAGACCCAAATGGACTCACGGAAAGTTTGATGATGCAACTGCAAATGGTTGCACGCACTTCTTGGTCTTGCGCACCAAGATTTATATTTCCTTGTGGGGTTATGCTATTTTGCTGCATTGGTCCGTCATGAGGCCCATAGACACTCAAACACCATTTGCGTACCAGCTGGTTACTGGTTATGAGCCAGAAGTCTCATATTAACGCGTGTTTGGAGTGCTTAATTAATATTTTGATTGAGCCGCTATAGCGTTCAAAATATGGACTTCTGAAGGGGACATAAGTCGATTATGAATCCCCTGCCTATTATTTGATAGAGTAACCTTGGCAAGCGATCTCTTTACCGCATGATATGCGAAAGTGACATCGCTAAGGCTGTTCTCCCCGTCGTTAGGGGGAGATTTGCACGTTACCGTTGATAAGGAACGACGTGAAGTAACGTGGCATAACCCACTCAGTCTTAGCTTGATCCCCAAAACTGCACTTAGTGATAAGTAAGTGCATAGACTCCCTCAAGTCTAACTAAATGCCAGACGCATTTAATGACTTTATGAGATGTCACGAGATCATTTATACCTACTGCAAAATGCTTGCAAGGATAGACGTCCCTGTCGGACGCCGTGTTCCTGTCGTAACACGTTGCTTTGGCCGAACCCGCCAAGCAAAGGACGCTGTCGTCGGCCGTCAGTCTGTCGTCCTTCCCAAGATATGAGAAAGTTGACCGGTTCTTAATTCGTTCAGCCCCAGAGGTGGTGAACTGAAACTCGTTTGTTGCACGAGATTATAAAGGATCAAGGAGATGTGTGATTTCCTCCTCATCCTAAGAATCTCGAAATATCTGTCGATCATGATATCTTAGACGATATTGAAGCGAAACGAGACTGACATTGATTACTTGTTCATATATTCGGTGACGACTGATAATATGAGCAAATTATGACAGAGAACCATGTACCGTTGCCTGAAGTCAACGTAGAATAGACTGTACTAATGGAAACTTGCAATCCAAGTAGACTCCTTAGCGAAAGTGTGTTCGGACCTGTAGTTACAACACCACCAATGTTAAACGAGTTCTTTTATTTGGTTATTCGTAAGGAAAAGTGATGAGAATAATGAGATTGTAGAATGCTCGCCTATTAGCGCAAGGCTTCTCTCACACCTTGGAATTGATTACGAGATGGTTGATTTCCTTGTAATGGACATTATAACAGTCCCCTACTTTACCAGTTTAGTAGTTTCCGAAAAACTGAGTATGCAGCCATGAATGTGGTCACGGTTTTATCTCTATGGGGATTTAGACAAAGAGATATAGATGAAGGTTCCTGTGTGACTTCATGTGCTTAAATCAAGTAGTTTCTGACCACGGAACACGATCTCAATTGACTGAGACGTTCACTATATGGATTAATATAATCCGAGCGGATGTGGTATACCGCCTAAGTAAGTACTTGATTAGCTTGGGATACTTGAACAAGTATTATGCCCTTGCGTGTTTTATTACGCGATCCATTTTTGGATTTGCCTTCGAGATGAAGGATCTTGGGAAGACACGGTAGTGACTCAACCTGATGATTGAGTCCCGTAAAGATTGAATCTAAGTCCATGATTCAGACTACACCCAGAAGGTGTTATGACGTTTTAGTCATCATGACGCTAAGTCGTCAGATTCTCCCATGATCGTTCGATCACTGGACATTGATATAGACCCAGTCCGTCCCTGATGAGACGATGAAGAGATATTGAACCATAATGTTCATATCTGAATACAATAAGCGCATCATTGTACTTGGTCTAATGTGCTAGGACGAACATCTCGTCTGTTGTGAATGGTATAGCTCGACACAACATCGCGCTAACACGCTGCCATCGAAATGGCACTAAAGACACATTCCCTTACCTTATGGTAATTTTGGAAATGGGCTAGTTTATCCCATTTGCGTCATCGAGTGTACCTACCCCCTTTGATACTCGAATTAACGCAACCCTTTTTCGGTTATACCGATGCCAGTTACTTATCAGACCCGCATAAGTGATATTCCTAACATGGTATGTCTTTACCATTAGGAATAAGGCGACATCTTGGAGGTCTTGGAATGACTCCAAGTGAATCACTCTGATCTATTCGTGCTCTATGAGACGACTAGAGAGTGTATATGGTTTCGAGCTAGTATTAGTCATATTTGAATTACATATGTTCTGTCTCACGATCTAGATAAAACACTTGTCATAGAAGACAACTTGTTGTTATTGATCAAGAGAGACATGACTACATTATGCTATTTAGCATTTCTCGCTGAAATTAATCTTCACAAATGAAGTTTAACAGCATCCAGTTGAATGCTCGTTCTATTCCACGTTAGATTTTCTTGCATCCAGTCGTATATAAGTAAATGAGGCATCCAGTCGAATGCTCGTACTCTTTCTTGGAATATGAAATCTTTGCACCCAGTCGTGTGCAAGTGAGCGGGAACATCCAGGTGAATGCTTATTGCACTAATTACTACTTAGTCGAAATCTTCGCACCCTGTCGTGTGCAAGTGAGGGGGAGCATCCAGTCGCATGCTCGTGTACTCTTTTTGTCCTTAGACCAAGGTTTTTTTCCCACTGGGTTTTCCTTGGCAAGGTTTTTAGCGAGACACGTTCCCATCTTAACTCACTTAAGATTGCCGAAATTAGGGGGAGTATCCTGTTGTATAATTCTTACCACTGTGTACTCTTTTGTCCTTCGACTAGAGGTTTTTCCCATTGGGTTTACTCTAGCAAGGTTTTGATGAGGCATCTGTTTTGTGGTTGATCCCCTACTACTACCACTGTTGCACTCTTTTTTCTTCGATCAGAGATTTTCCCATTGGGTTTGCTCTGGCAAGGTTTTGATGAGGCACACTGTTTTGTGGTTAGTTACTTACATGATATTTCGGCCTATATCATTCGGCTACACAGTTTCTCCTAGGTACCGGTTTTGTCCCACACTGGGTTTTCCGGCCCTAAGGTTTTTATGTGTTTAGCATTGCGAATGAACTCGATTCAGATCGACAACATGAAGACGAAGAAATCAAGACGTCCAAAGGGGGAGTGTTGTAGGATATTATTGGCCATCTTGGGCCTTACTCTATTGGGCTTCTATTGGGCTTTTCTAGCATATGTAACACTAGCTTCTATTATATAAAGAAGGTTAGGGGGTCTCTTGATGTAACTTCCCTACACTTATCAATGAATAAAAGATGACTTTTTTATCTCTCTATACTTGTATCTCCATATCTATATATCTAGCTAATATGTCACACAACAATTTTATAAAATTTGTCTAAAACAATATTATGTTCAAATGTTTTAAAATTTGAATAAAATATAATATAAAAACTTATAAATTTACGGAACAAGTTGTAAAAATTTAAAATTTAAGTAAAAATAAGTAAGTAGGCACGGAATCAGATAGAAATAGAAAGTTTGGACTCCTCTAGAATGTACGAGTGAATTTAACAATGGTGTGGTTTGAACTAAAATACTACACCACACTTCTGCTACTTCAACCATATAT
Organism: Primula veris; assembly: GCA_963682055.1. Taxonomy (NCBI): domain Eukaryota; kingdom Viridiplantae; phylum Streptophyta; class Magnoliopsida; order Ericales; family Primulaceae; genus Primula; species Primula veris. Next base: position 3,627,639 of record OY821751.1, read on the forward strand.
TTAAATTAAACACCAATTTTACTCCAACAATATTGGAAAATAAAAGTAAAGGTGTGGTTTTCAAATTTCCCAATATAATCTAATTATTATGTTATTCAGTACCTTAGGTTATATAAGAATCGACCCAGCCTAATCCTTTTAATTTGCGGTAGTATATATTTTTCTATTTTTTTAAGCGCGACTGCGATCCTTATTTGAGAAGCTACACCAAAAAAAATAAAAAAAAATAACTACACAAAAAGTTTACATAATGATTGCAATATAATTCAGTGAAATACATACTAAAAAAAGTCTTGTTTTAATCAAAACTCTGATATATAAAGAGACCATTTAAGTTGCTTTATGAAAACAAGGAACTAATATTATTTCATTTGGAAGTATAGAAACAACTTAGAACAGCTAAAGAAACTGTGAGGGTTATTGCTATAAAGTCACCAGTATATATATATATAGTATAAACAAGTGCACTACTATTATTTGAACATAAAAACATACGAGTAATTTGTTAATTGTTTTCTTAACCTAAAAATGTTCACTACATTAGCTCTCTCTCCATTAGTCCAGTCACCGATGATATGTTTAAAATCAATATCCGGTCACAGCGGTTATTTGTCTCCGTCAAGAGTTAATTTTCGTTGTTCTGCGGTCATCCAATCAGCATCCTCCACGTGTCTCTATGAGGTTTTAAGGATTCCTATGGGAGCCTCGGGTAAGGAAATCAAGGCTGCGTACCGGCAGCTAGCAAGGATACACCATCCTGATGTGGCGGTAGATTCGTTAGCTTGCGATTTTGTCAAAATTAACTCGGCATATTCCACTCTCTCTGATCCCGATAAGCGTGCTGATTATGACCATAGGGTATCGCGAAGGTCACGCCCATATGGCGGAGGCATCACCGTGGCTTCTTATCCGGAGGCAACGGGGTACTCGGGCTACACTTGCCGAAAATGGGACACCGAAGAATGTTGGTAGTCTCATGATAGCGACAGACCTAGCTTTAGGTAAATTTAGCAATGAAATAACAACAATTTGGTAAAAAGAAATTGTTTGTCATTTCGTCGCTAAGTTTAGCTACCGGGATTTTAGCAACAAAATATCAACAAACACTTTGTTGCTATTCTGTTACTTTATCGAACGATACGTCGCGAAACATACGATCACCAAATCCGTCACAAAAACTGTATCTATTAATCTCGTCACAAAAAAAAAACCGTCACAATTCTCGTAACTATTTTATACATATTACAAGATTTATTTCATTACGCGTCTCATGCGCGTAATCCAGGAAAATAAAAGAAACTCTTTCGTTATTATTTAAATAAATAAATTGTTAAAGGATATAATATAGCTATACCAAACCCTAGGTCTTCTAGTGAGTTCATTTAGTGAAGTTCATCAGTTGAATTAATCATTCACTGATCTACTTGTCTTTCTGATAGTTCTAGCTCACATATAAATCTCATAAGTGAAAAAACCACTAGAAAATAATAACATTGAACTAGCCAATCAAATTATGATGACATTCAAATTAACTACAAGTTGTTAATTTATTTTAATGTTTATGTCTTTAATTTTGAACTTTTTTCCCACTCTACTTTGTGTGAGACTTGAAGTAAAACATGTATCACAAGAGGTCGATAACAAGATTCTGTAAGCTAGTTAAGTGTATAAAGTTAATAGACAAAGAACAAGTGCCTTACAATTTCTATGAGTTAATAAATCCAACTATTATATAGATTATTTGGTATATTTAGAAATTTCCACAAAATAACTATTATAAATTGGTTTAGGTGACTGATAACTTCGTTTCGTAATCGCTACATTATAGTATAAATAAATTATCCAACGCCCCCGTAAAAAGCCAGACTTAAAGCCGATCGACAAGTATCTGATTTGGCTTGGGCCTCTGATTTTCTGGAGACAGCACCGGTTATAGTCAAATTAAATTGAGTGATTGCTAAGGGTGATTTTACTATAATTTTTTTTATTGTTTCTTATTTAAAGATTTATATTTCTCTGTAAGATGAAAGTCGTTGCTTAACTTAGTTTACTCCCTTTTTTCCTTTTGAAAGTTCAGTTAATTTACTTCTTACAAAAGCATTCCTCTTGAATTTATAATTACGAGATCTTAGCTTTTAGAAACAAGGTCGTTTGTGAAACAAAATTCAAGACTTTTTTTTTCTAGTTAAACCCAATCAACTGTTCAGTTGAGTGAGAGTCTTTAAACATAGAAAAATATAAATATTTTTTTTTGAACGAACACTTTAGAAATAAAATAGTAAGTTGATTTAAAAAAAAATCAAAAAAAAAATTATGAATACATGTGAAAAAGTCGAAAATCTGACAATATGATAAAATTTGTACCGGTCGCTAAAACCCTCATGTCAAATTGTTCATGTGTTAAAAATTTCAAGACCTTAACATGGGCCATAAACTAATAATAAATAAATGAGAAAGACTTGTGAAATGATAATTGAACACTGAAAATAATGTTAGCCCTTCTTGTTTCAGTCTTTAAAGTTATTTACCCGATAATCTTATATACTCAGATCAAAGCAGTCCACTTCAAATAGTTTTACGTACTCTATAAATATGCATATAAGATAAAAAGAGTGATGGCCGGCATTCGAGGTTCGATATTCGGTATAAGCAAGCTCTCTAAGCGGGTTATTCAAGCATATATAGTGCTTGCTCTTATGGTTGAAACCTTATAACATTCACAAAAGCCTCAAAATAACAGAAGAACAACTTGGGAAAAAAATGTATTCATCGTTTCATTATGTAGATTCTCATAACTACAAGTGTTCGTCGTTTATAATTCTCAAAAAAAAGGTCTGATAACTTGGCTAGATATTATACGATCTTCCAATTTTTGCAGAGTCGTATAACTCTACTTAAAAGAATAACTTAGTTTTTGGAAATAAACTTAATTAATACTCTATTGTTTAGATTTTTGGTAATTTAGCTCTAGGGGGAGAATTAAAAAAACGACACTTTGACTGTCCCAACTTAATTAACGTCGCGTTTTCCGTTTTTCACTTCTCTTACTTAAAGTAATTGATGTAGAGATTTCTGTTAATAAACTCCCCAACTAAAACGAATATTAAGGGTTTGAGCGACCAAATATGGTTGTTCTTATTAATAATGCCCCATAGTTCAGTTATTTACGTTTTAGACTTGGTTTTTATGTATTTCTCCTATGCACTTTTACCGATATGTTTGGTTGCATAGTCGAGTTGTAATTGAACCGGAAATTCTATCGGGGCTATGAATGAGGTGTTCAGTTTCATAAAGCGCACACAACGAACGATGTGATTTTTTGTATTTTTGTAATATGGGATGTGTGTGTGGTGGTGGTGGTATTTTTGTAATGATGTGCTCATGAATGATGTGTTCACTTTCATAAACCGCAATGAATGATATAAATTTTGTATTTTTGAAGGGGGTTGGGTTGGGTTGTGTTGGGTTGGTGTAGTATCAGATTAGTTCAATCACGTTCTAAATGCAAATCCGAACTTCATTCCAAAATTCGCTCACAAATCGGACCGAATAGTAATTGTAATATACTAGACCCAATAGGGCGTCATACGGCCGAATAACATGTGCAGCGACACATGCTAGACAAAGGCTAACTAAAATAAAATACATTTCAATGCAATCCTATCAACAAAATATACTTTATTTCTATAAAAACCTTACACATACAAGCTCGGAAGTTCAACACTTAAACTATAATTCTTACGATCTAAATCAATATATCAATGCAGCGGAAAACTAAATAAAAAATCTTAAGAGCTCTGTCTGGTCCCAACTAACTCGATCTCAAATCTAAATAACTTAAAACATTTTAAAAACGAGGGTTAAACTAAACGAGATTAGTGAATGGTTTAATTTGCAATATATAATAGAGACAAAAATAGGGTTTTATCATCTTACCATTTTCTTTCAAAAACATTACTTTATGTTTAACAAAAATTTCCAAAGCACGAATATAAATAAAATTATAATTTTTGGTGTAACCAATACGATAATATAAATTGAATATTAAGTCCGATTGGACTTGCCAATCTTCTAGGTGAATTCAGACTTCGTGAATCTCTTTTTCTTCGTTGGATCCAACCTTCCTATATCTCTTTTTATTCGTTGGATTCAGCTTTCCCGAATCTCTTTTTTTTCATTGGATTTGAACTTCCCAAATATATTTTATTCTATAAATTTAAATCCAAATATAAAACATAATGATCATAAAAACATAAACTCTTTAAAACTTTATATGTTTATCAACATATATAAAAACTCTTTCTTTCAAAACCTGCAACTTTTCGATACAAAATACGTATATAACTTTTGATATTCGAGAATATAATTTGAGCCTACAAACACTTTTTAAAAGATGCAATGATATTTTATAATAGCAAATAAGAAAACCACTCACTTATATACGGATCCGAAACAACCAAAACATTATATTATAAATGGATCTTACACAACATGCATTCCTCTCTTATTATCTTATTGCTATCGTAATATACATAATACATAAATCTAATATAGTAGTAAGTATAGAATAATCTCAGTTGCTTCTTTTCTATTTTCTTTTAACCTGGTAATATAAAATTGGTATATAAATATGGGTAAATTTTGGATTGTTATCTTATATACAGCTTAATTAATGATTAGTCTATGAAACTGAAACTAATTAATAATATGTAAAAAATAAGAAAAAATGAAAAAATTCCAGAAAATAAAAATGGAAAAATCCAAAAATCCAAAAAAAACAGTATGAGTCATTTTAACTCATTTTAAAAACAGTTTGAATAATTTTAAATCATTTTAAAAACAGTATAAATTGTTTTAAATCATTGACAGATTTGACAGATTTAAAGATGTGTGTTTTTTTTTTTAGCATTGACAGGATTTAAAGTGTTGCTTTATTGAGTTTTAGACTAATAGTATATATAAGTGTTGTAATTATTAATTTTTCAAATTACGAAAACTCAACACACACACACACACACACACACACACACAGGGGAAGTTAAACAAACACAAAGACAAAAAGAAAGAATAAAAGTAAAAAAGAATGGAATCGGAGAGGATGAGAGGTAGGGTGATACGATTCGATGATAAGAAAGGGTTTGGGTTTATAAGACCAGAGGAAATGAAGGGTGAGGATGTGTTTGTACATTACAGATCAATATCATCGGACGGTTATCGTTCACTATCACAGGGTCAGTGTGTTGAGTTCTCGATAAGTGTTGATAATAATAATCGTAACAAGGCTTTTAATGTTATTCCCCTTTCCCTTTCTCAATCTCAATTCAATCATCACTCTAGGTATTTCTTTCTTTTTTATTATCTCTTTATTATTATTTATCTATCTATCTATCTATGTATCTGTATTTGTGATTTGGGAGAATGAATCCATGATAATTAAATTAATACTAATACTGCCACGTCATCACTTACTAATTGCTACTATTTATTATTGTTTATGACACGTCATCACTACATTCATTATCTAGAGTTTCTGTTTATCATCTATGTATTTATGTATGTATGTATTTTTCTGTTTCTAGCTTTCTTGTTTCTAGGGCCTGTTTGGCTTTATTTGTTTTTAGGGCCTGTTTGGATTCAGCTTTGTTGATTTCTTTTTAGCTTTTTAGGGCCTGTTTGGCTTCCGTAGTTTTTTTAGGGCCTGTTTGGCTTCCGTAGTTTTTTTAGGGCCTGTTTGGCTTCCGTAGTTTTTTTAGGGCCTGTTTGGCTTCCGTAGTTTTTTCAGGGCCTGTTTGGCTTCCGTAGTTTTTTTAGGGCCTGTTTGGCTTCCGTAGTTTTTTTAGGGCCTGTTTGGCTTCCGTAGTTTTTTAGGGCCTGTTTGACTTCCGTACTTTTTTCTAGTTAGGCCTGTTTGGCTTCGACTTTTTTTGTACTTTTTTTAGGGCCTGTTTGGCTTCAATTTTTTTTTTGTAGTTTTTTAGCTTATTTCTTAAAATAGCTGCTTAATTTATTTTTAGGGCCTGTTTGGCTTCCGTAGTTTTTAGGGCCTGTTTGGCTTCCGCAGTTTTTAGGGCCTGTTTGGCTTCGACTGTTTTTATTTAGTTTTTTAAGGCCTGTTTGGCTTCAACGGTTTTTATTTGTGGCTTTTAAGGCCTGTTTGGCTTCGACTGTTTTTATTTGTAGTTTTTTAAGGCCTGTTTGCCTTCAACGGTTTTTATTTGTAGTTTTTTAGGGTATGTTTGGCTTGGACTTTTTTTTTGTAATTTTTTAGCTTATTGCTTAAAATAGCTGCTTAATTTGTCATTCGGGCCTGTTTGACGTCAGCTTTTTTGGTTTTTTTTAGCTTTTTGCATTAAAAAGCTACTAGGTTTTATGTTATTGCTTTTTTAAGTAGCTTTTTCTATAAAAACTTTACACATACAAGCTCGGAAGTTCAACACTTAAACTATAATTCTTACAATCTAAATCAATATATCAATGCAGCGGAAAACTAAATAAAAAATCTTAAGAGCTCTGTCTGGTCCCGGCTAACTCGATCTCAACTCTAAATACCTGAAAACATTTTAAAAACAAGTGTTAAGGTAAACGAGATTAGTGAATGGTTTACTTTGCAATATATAATAGAGACAAAAATAGGGTTTTATCATCTTATCATTTTCTTTCAAAAACATTACTTTATGTTTAACAAAAATTCCCAAGGCATGAGTATAAATAAAATTGTAATTTTTGGTGTAATCAATATGATAATATAAATTGAATATTAAGTCCGATTGGACTTCCCAATTTTCTAGGTGAATTCAGACTTCCTGAATCTCTTTTTGTTCGTTGGATCCAACCTTTCTATATCTCTTTTTATTCGTTGGATTCAGCCTTTCCGAATCTTTTTTTTTCGTTGGATTTGAACTTCCCAAATATATTTTATTCTATAAATTTAAATCCAAATATAAAACATAATGATCATAAAAACATAAACTCTTTAAAACTTTATACGTTTATCAACATATATAAAAACTCTTTCTTTCAAAACCTGCAACTTTCCGATACAAAATACGTATATAACTTTTGATATTCGAGAATATAATTTGAGCCTACAAACACTTTTTAGAAAATGCAATGGTATTTTATAATAGCAAATAAGAAAACCACTCAGCTATATACGGATCTGAAACAATCGAAAGATTGTATTATAAATGGATACCGTTAACCACTGAATTTCCAAATTAACCTTCTGATCTTACACAACATGCATTCCTTCCTCTCTTACTATCTTATTGCTATCGTTTTTGGGAAAATTTTGGATTGCTATCTTATCTACAACTTAATTAAGGATTAGTCCATGAAACTGAAACTAATTAAATATTGATCAATTTTTCCTAACTAACCAATAAAAATGTAAAAAAATAAGAAAAAAATGAAAAAATTCCAGAAAATAAAAATGGAAAAATGAAAAAAATCCTAAAATCGTAAAATCCAAAAAAAAAACTGATAAAGCCATAACTTTGTTCGGTGGCGTTAGGCTTTTTAACGATAATATAATATAAAAAAAATAAATATTGAACACTTCTTTAATCTTTTTTATTTCTCGGTGATTATACTTGCTCGGATTACAACTTCTTATTACACTTATGCTCGATATTACAACTTGCTCTTAATCTTGGTCTCTCTTTGTTCTCGGTGATCGGTCTTGAGTCTTGTTCGGTTTGCTTTCTAGGGTGATAAGTTCTGACTAGTTTCTCTTTTTTCTCTACTTCTCTCTATATTTTTTAGATTGATTTTCTGGTCCCCTTTTTAGTAAAGATACTTGGCTATTTATAGGCAATTATGCCTTATAGGATGTTGACAAATGTCTCCATCTCATGGGATTTTCCGACATGGGTCCCTTGTTAAGTGGGCTTGGGCCTTTAATGATAATGGCCTGTTAAGAAACACTTTTAGACCATTGGTTTTGGGATTCAAGCATTGGATACCCTCTAATAATGTGTGGGTCGATTCATACCCGAATAGACATATTCGGGTCTAATTTTTGTGTTCTATCAAAAACCAAAAAAAATTAAAAGAGGCAAAACCCCGAAAAAACACGAATAAAATTTTTAAAATCCCAAAAAATCGTTTTAACTCATTTTAAAAACAGTCTGAGTCGATTTAAGTCATTTTAAAAATAGTATGAGTCGATTTAAGTCATTTTAAAAACAGTACGAGTAGATTTAAGTCATTTTAAAAACAGTACGAGTCGATTTAAGTCATTTTAAAAATAGTATTAGTCGATTTAAGTCATTTTAAAAACAGTACGAGTCGATTTAAGTCATTTTAAAAACAATGTGAGTCGATTTAAGTCATTTTAAAAACAGTATGAGTCGATTTAAGTCATTTTAAAAACAGTATTAGTCGTTTTAAGTCATTTTAAAAACAGTGTGAGTCGATTTAAGTCATTTTAAAAACAATGTGAGTCGATTTAAGTCATTTTAAAAACAGTATGAGTCGATTTAAGTCATTTTAAAAACAGTGTGGGTAATTTTAAAAACAGTATGAGCCATTTTAAAAACAGTTTAAGTCGTTTTAAATCATTGACAGATTTAAAGATGTGTTTTTTTTAGTATTGACAGGATTTAAAGTGTTGCTTTATTGAGTTTTAGACTAATAGTATATAGGTGTTGTAATTATTAATTTTTCAAATTACGAAAATCATTTTGTAATTATTTGTTTGTAATTATTTGTTGCAAGTTCCGTAACGATTAAGTAAAGTATAGATATAGAAATAATAAACACCAACACACAGAGTTACACACACAAAAACAAACAATAAAAGTTAAAGAATGGAATCGGAGAGGATGAGAGGTACGGTGATCCGATTCAATGATAAGAAAGGGTTTGGGTTTATAAGACCAGATGAGATGAACGGTGAGGATGTGTTTGTACATTACAGATCGATATCATCGGACGGATATCGTTCACTCTCGCAGGGTCAGTGTGTTGAGTTCTCGATAAGTGTTGATAATAATAATTGTAACAAGGCTGTTAATGTTATTCCCTTTTCCCTTTCTCCATCACAATCACAATTCAATCATCAATCTAGGTCTTTATTATTATTTATCTATTTATTTATTTATATTATTATTATTTATCTATCTGTATATGTGATTTGGGAGAATCCATGATAATTAAATTAATACGAATACTGCCACGTCATCACTTACTAATTGCTACTGTTGATTATTGTTTATGCCATGTCATCACTACATTATCTTGGGTTTCTGTTTATCATGTATGTATGTCTTTTTCTGTTTCTAGCTTTCTAGTTTCTAGGGCCTGTTTGGCCTTATTTGTTTTTAGGGCCTGTTTGGATTCAGCTTTGTTGATTTCTTTTTAGCTTTTTAGGGCCTGTTTGGCTTCTGTAGTTTTTTAGGGCCTGTTTGGCTTCCGTAGTTTTTTTAGGGCCTGTTTGGCTTCCGTAGTTTTTTAGGGCCTGTTTAACTACTTTTTTCTAGTTAGGCCTGTTTGGCTTCGACTTTTTTTGTACTTTTTTTAGGGCCTGTTTGGCTTCAATTTTTTTTGTAGTTTTTTAGCTTATTTCTTAAAATAGCTGCTTAATTTATTTTTAGGGCCTGTTTGGCTTCCGTAGTTTTTAGGGCCTGTTTGGCTTCGACTGTTTTTATTTAGTTTTTTAAGGCCTGTTTGGCTTCAACGGTTTTTATTTGTGGCTTTTAAGGCCTGTTTGGCTTCGACTGTTTTTATTTGTAGTTTTTTAATGCCTGTTTGCCTTCAACGGTTTTTATTTGTAGTTTTTTAGGGTATGTTTGGCTTGGACTTTTTTTTTTGTAGTTTTTTAGCTTATTGCTTAAAATAGCTGCTTAATTTGTCATTCGGGCCTGTTTGACGTCAGCTTTTTTGGTTTTTTTTAGCTTTTTGCATTAAAAAGCTACTAAGTTTTATGTTATTGCTTTTTTAAGTAGCTTTTTGAACAAAAAAAAAGCTAAACATAATAATGGAATCGGAGAGGATGAGAGGTACGGTGATCCGATTCGACGATAAGAAAGGGTTCGGGTTTATAAGACCCGAGGAGATGAACGGTGAGGATGTGTTCGTACATCACAGCTCGATCTCATCCGACGGCTACCGGTCACTCTCGCAGGGAATACATTATAGGCCTGTCGCAATAGTCGCTAATACTTTGATCATGTCGTGCATGCACTATTTTCCAAAAACGACCAACTAGATAATTAATCAAAACCAATATCAAATTATAGGCCTGTTTAAGTAGTTATTCATTACTAAGGGAATACATTAATTAAGTAAACTCTCATCCCATTTTTTCCCCTACAAACACCATTTCCCACTTCTTTTTTTTATTAAAGCCATGAACATCACCGCCTTCAGAAACCTCCCTGCGGGTGCCAGATCGGAAGGCCAAACAAAAGCAAGGTTAAGACCTTCATCTTTTTTAGTAATGTGAACTGGTGTATTGTTCAGATTGGTACAAATACGTAATTGGTATAATCTAAAATTCGATTTGCTGTTTGAACTAGTTTGCTGCAAAATGGGTATAATGTTGTATAGATGTACTTGACCTTGTTTGTGTTGCATCTTAAAGCTGAAGGTTTTTGCTTTTGACAAGGTGTTTTAATTGTGGTGATGACGGACATATCGCAAGGGATTGTCGTGGGTCGGGCTCCCATGGTGGCTTGGGAGGAGGATCTGGAGGGTGTTTTAATTGTGGTGATGACGGACATATCGCAAGGGATTGTCGTGGGTCGGGCTCCCATGGTGGCTTGGGAGGAGGATCTGGAGGGTGTTTTAATTGTGGTGATGACGGACATATCGCAAGGGATTGCCGTGGGTTGAGCTCCCGTGGTGGCTTGGGAAGAGGATCTGGAGGGTGTTTTAATTGTGGTGATGATGGACATATCGCAAGGGATTGCCGTGGGTTGAGCTCCCGTGGTGGCTTGGGAGGAGGATCTGGAGGGTGTTTTAACTGTGGCGAGGATGGGCATATTGCGAGGGAATGTCCTAGTGGCGGAAAATATGGTGGAGAAGAAGGAAGATCGGGTGGTGGAGATTGTTTTAGTTGTGGATTACCAGGACATATGGCTAGAGATTGCGACCAGCGTGGAAGTTCTCGTGGCGGAGGATATGGTGGTGGTGGTGGTGGTGGAGGGTGTTATAGTTGTGGGGAGAAGGGGCATATGGCGAGGGATTGTGCTAGTGGCGGAGCTGGCGGGAGGTTTGGTGGAGGGGGAAGTTATGGCGGAAGATTTGGCGGTAGCGGTGGAGGTGGAGGTGGGGGAGGGAATTGCTATAACTGTGGGGGATCGGGACATTTTGCGAGGGAATGTACCGGAACCAAGGCTTGAGAAATATTTGTTTAGGTTTATTTTAGATTATCTTGTTTTGATGGTTTGGTCGATCGGCTGTGTTTGTTTTGGTTTTAGTGGGTGTTTGAGGAAAAGCACGCAACTGCTCTAGATGTTGGGGATCGAGCCATTTTTCATGGTTTGGTGGGTCTGGTTTTTCGTTTTGGGTTTGGTTTAATGCAGGTTTATAGTCATAGGATTTCTATTCTTTTGGTTATTTTTGTGTGTCGTCATTTCAAACGAAGACTGTGGTTTGTTTTTCCGAATAACATTGCGAGTGGGTATATATACAAGTCCTCTCTGCTGTAAACGGAGGATCCGTTGTTTTAAGTTGTTTGAAATTTATGAATTCCGGATGGTTTTGCAATTTAATGGAATTGCTTTAAAAAAAATTTCCGTTGTTTTTTCACTTTCAAGTTGCAATATGTTTGGTTGGTTCTTTTTTTGCTTACAAGTTGCAATGTGTTTGGTTGGTTCTTTTTTTTCTTAAAACCTGTGCTTTTTCTTCATTTATAAGCTTTTTCTTCATTTATAAGTGGAGGTTACATATAAAAGATATGTTTTTTTTTAAATAAAGTTATAAACATAATGCAAGATACACGCACCACATTAATATAAATTAAACATGAAATGCACAAAATTTTAGTTTTAAGATTATTAGAAAACAAATAAATGTATAGAAGAATGTTTAATCATGTAAATGGATCAGAATAATGATAGTAAAGAAACAAAATGTTTTATGTGAATAAGCTTTAACAATGCGTGCCAATGTCAGTATTGAGTTGCAAGATGTGTCCATGTGTACGAGTTATTACATATGTAAGACTTATAAGATGTAATAATAACGAAGACATTAAATTATCGTCACAAACAACTTAAGCTGAGTATTTTACATTGAAACGATAGATATATATATATATATATATATCGTTTCAATGTAAAATACTTAGCTTAAGTTGTTATATATATATATATAACTCGGACGAGCCAATTATAAATAGGAATAAACTTTCTATTGTCATATTTCGTAAATAGACATTATTCCTATGTAAGAGTATTATTATAAAGATGTTTTACTCTAGTTCGTAATGAGAGTGGGAAGCATAGGAACATTACTAAATACGAACGGATACGATAAGCAACAACCGAGGTGCGTGCACATTGATAGGTAATCTTTGTTCCAGCTATTGATTATATGAATTCTCATCATATGACTGGTTTGGCTTAGAAAGTGTACCGAATAGAAGAGCGGGAATATGTGTAATGGTTGTATGAGCACTGTACAGTTTTACCATAAAATTCGGGCATACTTTGATTGAGATCCAGGATTTTTATTTAGAATAAAGTAAAGGCTCGCGTTACTGTATTGCAGAATTTAGTCATCTAACCCGTTTGCAAATAAACCCATGTCGTATCTGTTCCCTGGTGAAGCTATCTCACGTTTTCGCTAGTATTGAGCAATATATATTTCTCTGTTAAACTCGAGGGGGTCGGAAATAAATTTCTTGTTCCTACAACTCGAAGAGTTGTAGGTTGCAACTACCTATCAAACTGATCCGCCGTTCGTCTTACAGTCCAATATACTTGGTAAAAATAAAAACGAAAATAACTTTTCATGCCTATTCTGTCATGTGATGTCACTTCATGATGAAATTGTGCCATTGTTTAAAAAGAAGAATTTGCTACACTCGCTATTGATGAAAATTAGGTATCAACATTTTAATACATCACAATCATTGTAATTGAAAATTATTTCCTTTTCTTCCCTGTCTTGTATTGTAGTTATATATCTTTCAGTATGTACCTGTATAACTAGGGCAGCCTTTAACCATAATACCTTCTTCCGTCGGGCACGAAGCTAATGGGCACCCGTCGGGCTTATTCCCCCACCAATGCAAATCGATATGTTGCTTACCTAAACATAAGTACAATAATACTCCCATAAAAGCCAATCCAGCATCAAGTGCCCCCGACAATACGTAATTATTCCTGCTCCACCAATTTCGATTATATCTATAGACGACAAAACCAAATAAGAACCCGATAATTATCCAGCTAGTGTAATTTACTGACGTGGCCGGTGGCATATTAATCGACGCGCTTAGTATCACCGGAACGTTGATAAGTCCAATCCAATGTTGGTTTGGAAAGGCTCTATATACAAAAAATACTAACATAGGGGCTATAGCACCTGCTAAGAAAAACCAGTTAACAGCCGAGTAATAACCAAGGTCTCCAAAAATACGACGTGGGCCAATTAGTCCCCATATAACCGAGGCGTCATAAAAGACGTGGTCACCTGGGCAGGTCCACGGGCTGCCCGGGGGTAGAAGGGCACGATCGCATATGTTTGGTATAGTGTCCATTAGCCACCAAGCTGTTGCTAAATGCACCAATGCTGATATTATCGAACCTAGCACCTAATAATAAGTATGCCATAAAAAGGATCAAGACCTTGTAATACAATGCTGGTCTTCTATTGTGTTCGACTATGGTGTCAGTGATCAGTATTTCGTTCAATTGCGATTTTTATGAAAAGACAGACTTAAGAGTATGTGCCCATTCATTTAATGCAAACCAAAAAATAGTTTTATTTATTTATTTTGAATAAAATCTATATTAACAAGAGGGTGAGTTAGAACTTAAAAATAAATTTCAGTTTGTTCTCAAGAAAAATCCTTGAAAGTTTCATGACCGAAGGTGACTAAAATCATGAAATGCCAAGCAAGTTTATCTTGATTTGTAAACAGATTTTAGAACTTAAAAGCAAATTATTCGAATGTTCTCAAAAAACTAAAATCTTCGAAAATAGTTTCCTTAACCTTGCGTATGCAGAGTGTTACAGAAGTAGCAAAGAGTTTTCAGAAGAATAAACCAAGCACAGATCAACTTTACGGCGAACGAATAGTCCTTTTACCAATAAAGAGTTGAGTTGTTTCGTAAACGAAATGGGAAATAGGTAACATGAGACTGACCTGGGCCATGAACATAGATCTAGGAGGAATTTTCATATAGTGCCCAAGCTTAAAGTCTTGAAGGAAAAAAATCCCTTGCTTCATGCTTATAAATCCATACACCTTAAAGCACATATTAGCTACCGGATATCCAGGATATATATACCCAATTATATATTCTGTAATAACATTTAGTCCTGGTGTCTGTACACAATGAAAAATGAAAGCTATATTAGTAAGCATCCTTTTTAATTACATGTTGAACCAAAGTTAATAAAGAGAACCGAGTTTTGATTAGACCATATTAATTGTGTTTTGGCCAACCAACATATTAACCGTGATTACAATGAATTTTATACTTTGCTATCAACGTACCGGCTACTTGCTTTTTTTCTTCCATTTGAGATACTTAATTTAATTGGATTATTGCTATTCATGTCTGTTTTTAGCGAATAACAATATCACTACGACCTATCCGTCTTTTTAAAAAAAATTCATGCCAAACTATTTGTTAGCAACAATTAGTACTTAATCTGAACAAAATGAGTTGGGACATTTGAAAAATTTTATTATTCATCTCTATCACCTATTCAGACCAAAATGACTTAATTGTGAAAAGACTCATGAATCTGTCAAATTTAAATTTGGTAGGCATTAGAAAAACTATTAAAAGCTGTTAAGTTGATGTCAAAAATCGCAATCAAGCCGATAATAAACATCTGTTATACGATAATACCATGGATAAAATTCAGTAACAAGGATTCTATGAAACCTGGTTTGTTGTGGCGGTGATGATTCCAATAGGAAGAGTGAAAAAGAAAGCGAGCCCACACGCCAACAAAACTCCCCACCATGGGAGTTGGAGTTGACTTTTATAATACTCACACGTAAATATTGTCGCAACAATGTTAACTAATAGGATGCAAGTGAACCACCATTCTGGCACTTGTTTGTATCTCCTCATGAGCTTCGTGTGCACATCCAGTTTATTTTCTTGAAAAGCCGACTTGCTTTGCTGCAGCAACTCTCTATACCCATGCATAAATGAGCTCAACTTACGAGAAGTACTTCAAACGGTATCTGTTTTATTCTACTTTTTCACATAACATAACTTCTCAAATTCAGTATTTTGCCGTATCAACATTCTTGATTTTGTCACTGATTTACGTCTTTTTTTCAATTCAGGTAAATCAAACAATTAATTGGACGACTGTTACTCATTGTACATTCTTAAGAAAGGCTAACTTTTGTTGTTCTGTCCACCAATCACACCATTTTAAATAATATGTACAACAGCCTATTTGTTGTTAACAATTTACACACCATCATAACAAAATGGGTGGCGGTTACTTAAACTTGTATTCTCCATTTTATTTCCACCACCAGTTTAGAAAGAAGTGACTCTATTCTATTCTTAAAAAAATATGTACATCAATGACCGAAAGGATTTTGGTGGGATATTGAAGACAACAGCTACTAGCCCTATAATCACATAATATCATAAACATGAATCTTGAAAGATGCAACTTACTTCCCATGGAATAGTAAAACATGAACGACAGTCGCAGTTAGGCAAGCGAAGCTCAGAGCATATGCCATGGCAAAAAAAGTGCTTAGATAAAGCGGTCCCTCATGATCATAAGCCTCAAAATCAATATGGAAATTCTCGTCTATAATAGCCGAGATATTATAATCTTGACCAGCAGAAGTAAAAAGCCCATCAGAAAATATAGGAAAACTCTTAGCCTTATAAACATTGAGCCAATACGTAACCGGAGTAATCACATACATAATAAGTACGTAGCCGATGGCTATATTGGCAGTAGCGAACCATGGGCTAGCGAGTGGGCTACCCAGGTAAGCCGATATGCTCGACCAATCGAAACCAATAGCACCAATTCCTAGGCCATGTAGGCCTGAGCCGAGTTGTTGGGCAAAAATGGAATTTGGGTACAGCCAACATAGCCATGAGAGAGAAGATAGCATCGGGAAGAGGTAGCCTGGGAAAACGTAGTACGCGAAGCTGCAAGTGAAAGCGATTAGGAAGAACTGGTTTCGGGTTAATTCACCTTTAGGCTTCTCCTCGTTATCATGTAGAGCCCTATAGAACATGGGAATGGTAAAACAAGTTTAAAAAGTTAGAAAACAATGATCCTAAGGGGCGAAATCTCCCCACATATAAAGAAATAAACCGTACATTACCATGTATTTTCGTGTAGAAGTTAAAATTATACTTAGCAGAATAGTGCCTGTACATACCACTCAATGGACGAAAATATAAGCAATTACTTATTATTTACTTTCAATTTTGGGTCAAGATGATAATGCATTCGAGTTTCAACCCAACTGCAAAAACACGACATAGTTGGTCTTTCTTTTTTAGGGTAAGGTGGCGTCTTTTCATTGTGTAACAGATTTCAATCTTTTATAGACTGCATCATTCAGGATTATAAATCCCTTTTGAATTATCCTATTTTCTCATTTTGTTCTCAGTTTCAACAACCGAAAAAGTTCATTTGATTTCAATTTAAAGAAGCCACAATAGTGGACTGAAATCAATCTCAACAAAAACAAAAATGCCTAACCATACGGTTTTTTTGTTTCTGTTTAAACTATTTTCTTTTAAAAATTATTTTCGTAGAATTTTTTTTTTCGTTTCCCTATTTTCTAAGTATTTGCAGGATTGTTTGAGCTGAAATCTTTAACTTGAACAAACTGTCAAACTTCCTCAACTTTGGAACATCCAGCTTTTTTTCTAAAAAGCCACAACCAATCATACCCTAAAACAAAAATTTAGTTATAGAGATGCCTTAAATGCCCAAGTTCAAGGTTTATTTCTTCAGGTGGGAATATTTTCTACAAAAAAATTAGCCGTTTCCTGATCTTCGGACTGTTTGACAGACACCTGGACACTACATTAGTAAAATGACCCCTAATACTTCAATCTACAACATTTAATTCGAAACAATTTATCATACTAACTCAAAAGTTAGTCACAAACATAAGTTTTACATAACATGCATACATATATTCATACATACATACCTAAAGAGTGACACTTGTACCAGATTTTGCGGCCACCACATAGCCGCTGGCTCCACCAAAAACCTCCTGAATATCCCTGCCCACCCAAACCCCAGGACTTGCGTAGTCATTACCACCACCAACGCCGTCATGAAACTAATTTCTTTTCCATAAAATACTTTTATGGCCGTCACGACATGTATAGCATAAACATTTCCCGCCCCAGCACTAGCAAATATCGTAATCAAAACATGCTCCTTGACATTAAACGGTCCAGGGTTCAATGAGAATTCCCATTTTTGCCCTTGAAAAAATACTCTATTTGTTAAGGTCCTTGCCATGAGGTGGCCAAGAGGTACTACAGCTATTTGGGCCGAAATGGAACGTATGGATACAGGCTCGCGTCTGTACCAGAAGAACTGGTTCAAGAAAGATAAAATGATGCATGATAAGGTACCAAGGATCCATGTACGTAATGTGACTGCTGGTAGAGTTGGATCGTCGGTTATGGGGACAGTTAGGGCGACTTGCTCTATCGGAGAGTTTTCGTAAACCTGTGGTGACGCTGACGTAGAAGTAGAATGGTCGGACTCTTTCTGTACTGCGCATTCGGGTTAGGAAATTAAGGATTTACATTCTACATATCTTATTCTTTTAATTAGAATTAGAAGTGATAGATTCAAGGTTATAAAGTTTCCCTGTTTGACTAATGGATCTACAAATTGCAGAACTGGATATTTCATTATTATAACTGATAAAAGCAACGTTAGAATACAAAAGAAAACACTACAAGAATAACAAAAACGGAATGAAAATGAAGAGAAAAAATAACAAAATCAGATACATGATATCAACTATCAAGTAGACGGGGGGCCGTTGGAACAGCATTGAATCTTAAATCACATGTTCAAAGTTTTGGGATTAAAAGTTTAAGTTAGGGATTAATAGTTTAGGTTAAGGCCAAAGGGGACTAATAATTTAGTTTAGGAGATTATTATGGAATAATTTTTTATATAATGAAAATGGAAGTGATATAGTATTAAAGTTACAAGAATCCCTAATTTAAGTAATGATCGATAAAATTGAACTGCATAATCGAAATGTAAATCGTGGATACTACTTTCAGTATAGACTTGGACTTATATATTCACATATGTAATTTAATTCCAGCTTTTAAGTTATGTTTTTGTTTTAATTAAAGGCTAGATTTTTTTTGGTTGGCAAGCTTTAAATTTTTCGTTCTTTTGGCTTGAAAGGGCTAAAACCTTTAAGCTGGGTGAACAAAAGGCTTGATCGCTTAAAATCTGAAAATAAGCAAAGTCTATACTTATTATGTGCTTGTCGAATTTCTGGTAACAAAAGGCTGATTTTTTCACAAATAAGCCAATTTAAGCCTAAGAAAAAAATAGGAAAAAAGAGCAGAGGTTTAACAAGCCAATTGCTCAAGAACTTGAAAATGGAATAGCAAAACAATAAACTGAATACTATTATTATTGCAAAATAGTATTTTTGCACTAAGAATCAACCACTAAATAGTAAATAGTAAATAATAATAAATTAATATTACAAAATATTTTTTTCACACTGAAATTTTAACTTACTCAGTGGGGTAGAAATTTCTTCAGCTATTTTCATTCTCTCCAGAAGTTATCTCTATCTATATGTGTATATTTTATTATATTGAATCTTCATTGAAACTTGAAAGGTTCTTGTTTCTGTCACCTTGTATTTTTTATTGGCTAAACCAATTTGTTAATAAAAATATATGCAACTTGATTCTTGAGTAAAGTTATTGGTCAGTTTTTATTTGGGGCCCAAGCTTTAAATTGAAAGAATAAAAAAAAATGGTAAATTTCTTAATAGCTAGCATAAATGTGTCCAGATTCATCTTGAAATATGATACTACAATTAATTTACTAATGGTTAATACTGTCACTATTTTCCGTTTCCTAATATCGAATATTTGAATTGATAACCTTCAATTGTATTTGCGGCTTGTTTGGCTAAAAAATTGAAGCTACAATTGAAGCTTTTTTCTTCTTTTTTTGAAAATAACTGTAGCTTTTGACCGGCAAGCTTAAAAGTTGTCTATTTGGTTAAACACCACATCCAAACATGCGTAAAAGTTCGGAAATTGTACGCTGATCTTATTGATACATTTTCGCTAATAAACTGTAATATATTGGTTGATTTAGCTTACAAAAACTGTTCTTTTAGACCTGAAAAATATATAAGCTTTAAACGAGGCATATCCAGCTTATTTTCTTCCATCCCAAATAATCCAACTTGTTTGCACAGAAGCTATAACCAAACGAGCCCATGAATATACAACTGGATTTTAGTAGGTGAAAAATTACATTCTATCAAGTTTACATGCGCAATAAATGAAGTACTACTAATTGCCAAAATAATGACAGCCTTTTCCCCCCTCCTTGCATTGTATCGAAATCTGATTCCAAGTCAATAGCATGTTTCGCCTTAAGTAAAAATTTACAGTTTCTTGATAGCGAAATTTAGATATGAGATGTATATATATACCAGAGCTTATGACATGAAATACGAGTGCTTGGA
Organism: Primula veris; assembly: GCA_963682055.1. Lineage (NCBI taxonomy): Eukaryota > Viridiplantae > Streptophyta > Magnoliopsida > Ericales > Primulaceae > Primula > Primula veris. Next base: position 3,647,533 of record OY821751.1, read on the forward strand.
GCAATATGCACCTATTTACAGCTTTTATTTCAATAAATGAATAGCAAACAGAACAAATACAAGTACTATACTAATCACATCCATATAGTTTTTATGACTTATAGTTATATCACATGTATCCGATACCGCTTCTTTCAGAATGATACGGGCATCCCTTAACATTGATCCCTGCTGCAGTCGGACAAGATGACAACGGGCACCCGTCCACGTCACTGCCCCACCAGTTCAGATCAATATGTTGCTTACCCAAACACAAATATAAAAGCACAGCCATAAATGCCAGACCAGCATCTAGCGCCCCTGATAATACGTAGTTATGCCTACTCCACCATGTTCGGTGATATCTGAACATACATGCAAAAAACAATTATTAAGGAGCGTCGGATTATTATTGTAATTAGTAAGATACCCTTGTACTTCAACAATAAAATTTTCTTCAAGGTGAACCTGATAAAAAAATTATCTTCCATCTACTAGGTAACTTTATAGACTTAATTATCGAGAAACTATGTTAGTTAAACATGATTGTAGAAATTTGGTCGGTGTGTTCACTAGATATGAAGCAAGAAAAACAATGATCCTTACCTGGTATTTTTTTTCTTGGTTTTGTTTGGAACTACTATTTAAAAGCTTGTTTGGTTGCAGCTTTTGAAGCAAATAAACTAGATTTTTAGAGATTCAGAAAAAATGAAGTTCATCCAACTTAAAGATTCTAGATTTTTCAGGTCAAAAAGCCAGAAAACTTCAGCATTCAAGTTGGTCAACCAAATGCAGCCCAACTTCTAAGCAAGACGGGAAAAGAAAAACTGAGTTTATAAGCTGCAAGCAAACAAGGGATTAGCTTTTTGACTGTCTTGAAGTTTAAAACAATTTGACAAGGCTATTTGATTTCTGATTGTAGCGTGCTCAATATATTGGCATATATGATAACAGTTATAGATATAATCTCTGTGTTTTTGACCAGAAAAAGAGCATTATTTTTATTTCTTATGATGGCTCCCTGAAACAGGCAGCGTACCTGTAGGCAACGAAACCTGAAAGAAACCCGACAAATATCCAGCTCGTGTAATTGATAGATGTGGCAGGTGGCATGCTAGTTGTTGCACCAAGTAAAACCGGCATTGTCACCAATTTAATCCAATTTTGACCGGGGAACATTTTATGTGCGACATAGACTATTAAAGGTGCTACAGCACCGGCTAAGAAAAACCAATTAATATCCGAGTAATACCCAAGATTTCCGAATATACGACGTGGCCCAATTAGGCCCCATATAACTGAGGCGTCGTAAAAGACATGGTCACCCGGGCAGGTCCATGGGCTGCCTGAGGGCAGAAGGTCACGGTCGCATATGTTTGGTACAGTCTCCATTAGCCACCAAGCTGTTGTTAAATGCACTAATGCTGATAGTAGAGTACCCACTATCTGGTCACATATATGGAAAAAAAATTAAGTTTATGCAACGCCTTCTGTTAATGGCTTGTTTGTTTGCACTTTTTATGCTTAGCCTTTTTTTTCTTAAAAGCTGAGTATTGCAAAAAAAATTCTTGAAAAGCCTAGTAGCACTATGCCCAGCTAATTTGTAACCTATAAATTTTCAGCTATCTGCAACTACACAGACTCTTATAACTTGCAATCAGTAATTCAGTATGTTAAAATGCGAAAATTTGCAGTCTAAGCGTAACTGCAATAACTTCACTAGTACATAAGAAATTTTAGGCTAAAAGCGTAAAACAAAAATGAAAGCTTCTTGTGGTTTCCACAAACAATTCTTTTGTCCCATGCCAACACAAGTAAAAACGAGTTTTTAAGGATTTGAAACGGCTTTTCAAAACAGACAGTACAGTTTAAGACTGATCTGGGATATGAACAAGGTATAAATTAAGTTTCTAGTTCTTTTTTTTTTTTTGCTTGAAAGGTGGACTGCATTTTGTTGACATTCAAAATGAGCCTTCACGTTGTTTTACAAAAAAAGCTTTAAGATGGATAACTTAGCTTTTTTTCAACCTTAAAAATACAGCTTCTTTGGCTGATGCCTGCAATCAAACTACCCTTATGCGTTATAGTTTATACTTTGTTTTACTTAAATAAAATAACAGTATTTAAGACTTACTTGGGCCATAAACATTGATCTAGGCGGGATTTTCATATAGTGTCCGAGCTTGAAATCTTGTAAAAAAGTGATCCCTTGCTTCATGCTGATATATCCGTACACCTTGAAGCACATGTTAGCAACTGGATATCCAGGATAGAGATATCCGATAATATACTCCGTGATCACATTTAGGCCCGGTGTCTGTTTAATTTAACAAGAAAATGCAAAAAAGTTTGTGAGTGGAGATTAACAGTACAACCCCAAGTAGTATCTTTCATACTTCATCATGATTGTTTTGTTATCGCTTTTATGCTCGTTTCATCTGGTTGATGAAGTAATCACATACATAGTAAGTGTTTGTTTGGTTGAAACTTTTACACCTGCCACATCTAGTTGACCAGCTTAAATGATGAGTTTTATTTCCTTTAAGGCCTGAAATAGCTAGAAACTTTAAGGTCAAGAACCTAGCTTTTCTCCAGAAACTGTATTTTTATTTGTAGTACGATAGTAAGTAGTATTTCCATGCCCGATTGTTTGTTTGTAGATTTCAGTGTCAATGCATATGGTTAAGCAGCTAAATTCTGACTTTTTGTTACTTCTAAGTCCTGAAGAAAGCTAGAATTTATCAGCTCAATAAACTTACTTTTTACTGGCGAACCAATTAATTTATTAGCAGTACAATATAACTAGTATTTCCTTACGCAAGTGTTCGTTTGCAAGTTGCAAATTAAACACTAATTGCATCTGGGATTTTGTTGCTTTGAAGGCCTGCAGAAGATAGAACTCAGTTTTTTTTTCCTGATAAGCAATATATTTATTTATAATTACAACCAAACAACCTTAATTGTACAAACTGAAACCTATCTTACTTGGTTAGTTGTAGCGGTAATGACTCCGATAGGGAGAGTGAAAAAGAAAGCAAGGCCACACGCTAAAACGACACCCCACCAAGGAAGCTGAAGCTGTTCTTTGTAATATTCGCATATAAAAATAGTGGCGACTATATTTACGAATAATATGGAAGTGAACCACCAATCAGGTACTTGTTTGTATTTTCTCATGAGTTTTGTATGCACATCCACCTTAGTTTCTTTAAAAGCCGCATTGCTTTGCTGCCAAAGTTCTCTACACCCTTGTAAAATGTTAGTGTAACTATTGAGAATAGATGTGCTTTTGTGAATTGTGTTAGGACCAGATTTATGGTCTAAATATTATTTGTTTTCTATTAGTTTTCACTAAATAATCATATCTGTTTATTATGAACTAAGACAGTGTTGTTAGGTTTCAAGCAATGTTGCAACCTCAGTTACAACCTATGTTGATAGGTTTCAAGTAATGTTGCAAACTCAGTTGCAACCACAGTTCCAACCTGCTGTTCTGCAGGATTCTGTCTTGTTCTGTAAATCTGCATATATATTCTTTAATGGTAATTAGTTATTCTAAAGTATGCAGGATATATTCTCATATGATCCTAAAAGTCTAGTACGCGTTTATTGAGAATATCAAAATGGTAAGGAAATATTTCCTAAAAGAAATAAAGAGATTGGTTTGTAAAGTAATGTTTCCTTCTAAAAGGAAAATCTATATCACTTCTCTTATGCTATTCCTTATCACTTATTTCAATCTTTGTTCTTGATAAATATCAGTATGATACGTTTTAAGATTGAAAGAAATATGGAGTTAATATTTCATATATATTTTAAAAGATATTGTCTTATTTGTTTCCTTATTGAAGGAAAAGACTAACTCCTATTTCCAAGCTAATTATCAACAGGTTCTATCTTTAGAAGATTGAGGTCAATCTCACGTTGAAGAGTCTCATGATATATGAAGAGATTGAAGCCAATCAAAAAGAGTCAAAGCAATCATAAGAGATCTTGAAGAAAGAAGATTGATTTGTTTTCATTATATAGTTGATAACTAAGCTTGTAAAAAGTGTGTGTTCTAAATTATAAAGAACTCATTCTAGAGAGAATACACAAAGAGCTTTCAAAAGAAAACAATGGTGGGATGCCATTGATTTATAATTGATAGTTATAGAGTAGGAGCAATATAGAGATAGGCAGAAAAACCTAGAGGGAGTCTGAGAGTTTTTCATTAAGACTTGAATCCTATATTGTAAGCTTTTTATAATATCATAATCTGGATAAGTGCCTCGGAGACGTAGCCTAGTTAGGTGAACTCCGTTGTTAAATGTGCATGTGATTTATTTCAAGTACATTTAACTTTTCACAGTTCTGTCCATTAATACACTAGGTTCCAACTGTGGTTGCAACTTCACTTGGAACCTTACTGCAAAACTGCAACTAGAACAGCGGATAAGAATTTCAAATTGGTTACGGAATAACAAAAGTCGTAGCCGTTTGGTTGAATTCTAAGTCATTAAGTTGCTGTATTTTAGCTTATAAGTTGTTGTGTATTTGGATTTTTATCTTTCAAGACAACCGCGCGCCATGTCTTTGGGTCTAGAAACCTATATACGATTTTAAGATTAAAGATTGTTTCAACTTTAACAAAAGGCATCTAACATATTTAAAAGTTGCAATCAAGTTTGGTCGTGAAATATGTCACTTTTTTTTTCGCATATTGACATGTTAGTTGTAAACCCGTTACTCAAAATTCAAGCAGAGTGTTCATGCCATTTGACTTGAAAAATCTTAAAGGTTTTTAAATTGAATATAATCAAACCAGTGACCTATTAATTTAATCAATAAGAATGCAGAGTTGATGTATTAATTTGATGGAAGTCTTTGCTTAATTTATTTTTAAAATTTAAATCATTCTAACAAAAATGAATACAAAACTAATGAATTAGAAGTCTTTAATCTACAAGAAATTTCCGTTTATACCTTCCATTGAAGAGGAAAACGTGAACAATAGTAGCAGTAAGCGTGGCGAAACAGAGACCATATGTCATAGCGAAAAAGGTGCTGATATAAAGCTCCCCTTCCTTCTCATACGCTTCCAGGTCAATATGAAAATTTGAGTCTATAATAGCCGTAATGTTATAATCCTGTCCAGTGGATGTAAAAAGCCCATCGGAAAATATAGGGAAAGTTTTAGCCTTGTAGATATTTAACCAATACGTAACCGGAGTAATTACGTACATTATAAGTACGTATCCGATGGCAATGTTGGCAGTAGCAAACCACGGGCTAGCTAGTGGGCTCCCAAGGTAAGCCGATATGCTCGACCAATCAAAACCTGTTGGAGATCAATACAAATAATTAAGAACATTTGTATCTTTTAGTAGAAACAGTACTTTAGCTGGAATCTTAGTTTGATTTTCACAAAATTCTACATTGTAATACTCCATCAGAATTACAACAAGAAGAGCAGAAAATTAGGGAAAGTATCCGTTTTGCACATCAAAACGTAAGTTTTTAATAATTAGTAGTAGGAGTACTAAATTTCACAATCTAAACACTGACCAACTCGATCAAGAAGAACAATTAGTACATAATTAAAAGTTTTAAATATTCAAAAGAGCTAGTACTAGTTGTTTATTCAAACTTGTGTTCTAAGCATCGATCTATACAATATCGAACATTTAGAACACCAATCTAGAATTTAAAGATTTAACCACCCCTTAAATTAGCTAGTTTGGTGTATCAATTTTTCAACTTTGTGTATACTGCATTACTGCTATCAAAATTTTAAATCTTGAAAGATTGATGTACTAATCAATTGCTTTTGTGTAGTTTATTTAATAATATGTTGTGAAAACTGATATTTCTATATAGGAAAGTTAGATTTTCTCGAAAAACAATGGAAACTACACGCACGGTTTTCTTAAAAATGAGTCCGTCTTGCACGTAATAGGATGTAATAGGGGCAAAAAAATGTCTTCGCCACAAAAAGTAAGAGCTTTCAGTAGAAACGGACCAATGGCGCCAATCCCAAGACCATGTAAGCCTGAGCCAAGTTGTTGCGCGAATACGGAATTTGGGTAAAGCCAACACAACCACGAGAGAGTAGATAACATAGGGAAAAGGTATCCTGGGAAAACATAATATGCAAAGCTACATGTGAAGGCGATTAGGAAAAATTGGTTTCGGGTCAATCCTTGTTTCGGCCTCTCCTCTTTCTCATGTAATGCTCTGCCAAGTTTAACAAAATATCGGATTAGAAAACTGCTTCGGATGTGTAATGGCTAATTTTTCTGTTAAAGATTGCTACTCTTATGTTTCCAATTGTATTTACGATTTAGTTGCTACTTGATAGAAATGTTGATATTTGTAACTAGCGTGGTAATATCATTTTATTATAATAAGCAAACCAAAAAAATTAGTTATTTATTAGTCTGTCAAATATTGATCCATTTTTAAAAAAATATCATTATTAGTTTTCTGAATTTTCCAAAATACTCTTAAATTTAAAAAAGAAACTGCCCCAATAATTTTTCTGATAGGAAAATCTTCTAGGCATATCCTTGTTACAAAGAAAATATAGAATCTAGTAGTACAATTTTCATTTTCATGCCAAACTTTTATGACTAAAATGAATATATACAGTGTACTTTAGTTTGACATTATAAATTGACTTTTCAATTACAGTTCTTCCAATTTTTTGTAAAATACTTGATTTTTTTGTTTTGTTTTTTATTTCCTTTTCTATCACATTTGCCTCTACCTTCGTTAGGGCCGTAAATGAAACGAAATGAACCAAACAAGTCTTTGTTCATGTTCAGTTCATAAACTAAAACATTTGTTCATGTTCATTTAAATACGAACGAACATTTGACGAACATGAGCTGAACATTTGATGAGCCGAACACGAGTTCTTCGTGAACATCTAATTTCTTCCAAAACATTCAATAATTGGAAGAAAAAAAAATATTTCTTTTTAAAATATATTTTAATTTTATCATATATTACTATATTGTTAACTATGATAAACTAGTTCATATATAACTTTAAGTTTATATATTGTATAAATTCTTTTTTACATACCTATAATTACTTTACCGAGTTGAGCATTTAACGATAAAATCGGTGATTGTATTTATAGTATGATGATATAAATTACCATAATAAGTTCGAAATAATACAAACATATCATTTATATTATTATATCATAAATAAGTTTATTAATTGTGTGGTGATATTAGTTTTTGTTACATCATTAATAGATTTAGTTTTTTATTTTATCAAACTTTATATATAGTTACACGAACACGAGCTTAGACGAACCGAACAGAGTCATGTTCATGTTCAGTTCACTTAATAGACGAACACTAAATTCTTATTCATTATCATATTCATTTATAAATGAACGAATAATAGCCGAACCGAACACGAACATGTCATCTCATTCACGGCAGTCCATTCACAGCCTGTGTCGTATAGTTGATAATGTATGTAACGTGAATAATACTGAACCTCAGCTAATTGGTTCACTAGTCATAATTTATCATTTCTTATTTGTCAATATGTTTGTACAGTTTTTTAATCAGATTTATCAAAGATTCCTAACGTGTCCCAATTAATTCTCACTTATTGATTCATTAATTACAATATTGACAAAAACCATCCTAATATCATAAACAAAATTCAACTCTCACTTTCACAGACTTGTCTCCTGTCACACCTTTGCACTATTACCCTTTCCCATTTTTTTATAATTAATGACTCTAAATCTACTCCGCAGGCTCCAGATGATAAGCATGGTATACTCGGGAACCAATCATTTAGATCGACCGCTTTTGCAGTGTTACCATTTACCATGTTCACCCTTTTCTACACCAAACTTATTAGTTATTAGAGCAAAAGTGTTTGGTCCAAGTGATTGATATCGGAGTATATCATGTTCATCATCGGGGTTTGAACCCTAGCGTCTGCGAAGCAGTTTTACCTTCAAATGAGAGTTACTAATTATAAAAAAAAAACTTATTACTTGCTCCGTTACCATTTAATTGTTCATTACGAAACTCGTTACAATTTTGATTGGTAATGAACAATTAAATGGAACATGAACGGTCATTTTTTAAATTCTTTTTGACACGGTAAAATGTACATGTTCTTTAAATCTACAAAAAGTCAGCTTTACTCCAAGTGCATCAGTTACCTTATATGACTTATTTATCTTAAATATGAGGAGATTGTTCTAAAATTGTACACGCATCAGTTTCTCTATCCATTAGCTTAAATTTACATGAACTCAAATATCTCTCAAATACAAGGAATCAATATGTTCCCTTATAATTAAAATAATAATTTTTTTCTCTTACTTTTCTATTATTATCTCTCATTTATTTGTACTTTTCATATATAAATTAATCAAATAACAAAAAAATGAGTTGTATAATTTTGATAGAGAAATTGATAAAAAAAAACTGATAATTTGTATAAGCCAAAACGTTTACTTATAAGTTGTAAAAGTGTAATTTTTACTTTAAATACGAGAAAACTTGTAAGTTATTTAATGTGATTGTTCTAGTAAATTAATTTGGATTGAAAAAAATTGATAGAAGTATATTAAAATATAGTAATATTTAGTTATGATAATAAATTTGATAGGAAAGCTGAAAAATGTATAAAGTTAAACTGTTATCGTAAAAATATAAAAATAATATTAACTAAGTTAAATATGATAAAAAATATAAGATAAATGTTGCATGTTATTAACTTTAGCACATTGTACATTGGTACTCCATTTAATTAAAAAGATAATGCCAGACATAAATTGTCTGCCAATAGTTTGTCATGTCTACTTATGTTTAGAGGGACCTCATGTCACATTGCCTTTTTTTAAAAAGTATTGACGTTGACATTAAAAAATATTACAATTTACCAACCAATTGTAATTTAAATAAAATATATTTAATATTTTTAGGTAATGTTTTTGAATAATGTTTTTGAGGAGATATCATTTATATTTTATAAATAAGTTATCATTTTTGTATTAAATGATAGTGTCCCCAAAAGGCCAAAACTATGTATTGCTATGTTTTCTTCATTGTGTGCGTTACTATGCTTTTAAATTGAAAAATAAGATACTAATATAGAGACGATGTATATACAGATGATAATTACCAAAACATTGTAACATCCAATAAATATTTAATCTGTGTATATTGATTACAAAAAATAAATTAAAAAATCTGTGTATAGATAGTATTAATTACGGACCTGAATAGCGACACTTGTACCAGATTCTGAGGCCACCACATAGCTGCGGGCTCCACCAAAAACCGCCGGAACATCCCCGCCCATCCGAAACCCAACACTTGCGTTGTCAAAACGACTATCAACGACACAAAAAACGTCATATTCTTCTTATAAAACACCTTGACCGCGCTAAGAATGTGTATCGCGTAAACGTTACCCTCCCCTGAGTTGGCAAATATCGTTATTAGCACATGTTCTTTAATGTTAAATGGCCCGGGATTAAGTGTGAACTCCCAACTTTTCCCTCGAAAGAATACTCGGTCGGTTATTGTCGTCGCCATGAGGTGGCCTAGCGGCACTACAGCGATCTGATCAGTAAATATAGGTAACGAAAACAAGATAGTAAAAGGCAATCGGAAAAATGAACTAGCAGTTTTGTATGTTGAATTAGAACCTAAAACAAACTTGAAGTGACAAAAATACAAGAAAGTTTTAAACAAAAGAAAACAAAAAAGTTATCAATGTGAATAGATCACACTAGAAAAGAGTTTTTGGATCAGTTTTGTATCAAAACAAATATAACCAACTCATCATTTCTATTAATTAATAGTCAAACTATATTACATACTATTAATCATGGCTCACGCGTTACGTGCACGGCACGTAATGCAATAAAAATATTTAAAAAATATGTATAGTTATGATATACTTAAATATGTGGATAATACAAAAAAAAACATAGTTTAAGATTTAAAATAAGTTTCGTTTGTTAAAGATGAATAAATAGTTTTATTAGTTTTTACTTTTTATATTTTTACGAGAGTATGATATTATTGTAATTAATATAAAGATATAGTAGTATTTTAAATTGAACAGTCTCATTTAACTTGAATTTACTTATTATAATACAACCTTAAAATTATTGGCTTTAACTATTGGAAGATTGACTTTTTGGACTGGAAAATTAATAACGAAACTGAGAACGAATTTATTGAAGTAAAACTACAAGAAAATATCAGATAAAATAAAACAAATGAAATAAGTATCAATGAGAAAAGACATTTTAGATCAACCGAAATAAATTCGACAAACCCATCATTTATATCAAGTAAAAACCAAACTTACGGTTCGTAACTAAGTAGCTACATTTTACGTGAGACTTGAAAATTGACTTTTACTATATAAAAAAAGACTTATCAATGCGAAAAGTGTCTCGTAAGTACGGTGTCAGCACCTAGTTCCGTACGTACCTGAGCAGAGATGGAGGTGATGGACAAAGGCTCTCGCCTGTACCAGAAGAACTGGTTGAGAAACGACAAGGTGGCGCAAGCAAGGGTCCCGAGGACCCACATACGAAACGTGACTGCTGGCAGAGTCGGGTCATCTGTGACCGGGACCGTGAGAGCAACTTGCTCTATCGAAGAATTCTCTTCGCCTCCCAAGTTAAATGCATCCTTTTCGCCTTTTTCTTCCGGTTCAGGTTCCTTGTGATCAACTGCACATTCATTCATGATTCATGAAAAGGTTAGCTCATATTAAAAATATAAAAAATGAAAACTAGAAAAATTTCAGGTCAACGAGAGAAGTTACTTAGAGAAGCTGAGATTTCTTCAATAATATCTTTCATGTCTCTATATCATATTGTATCTCAATAGTATTGTATTACTCTTCTTAAATATCTCTTGGAGATACAAGGTTTGAATTATTTCATCATTTCATTAGCACAAGTTATGATATTGCTTTCAACGTGATAAATACCTGTCTGATTTGACCCGATTTTGATCTTATTTTTCGGACCGCACGACTTTAAAAGTCATTGGTAATAGTAATGAAGGTTTTTTAGCTTATATATCATATATTTACTCACATATCTATGCGATGTGAGACAATATTTTTTTCTTTACACCACTCTTTTTCTAGAAAAATTTCAGATCCTTGCCTTAGTCTTATACAATTATTTACTACGAAAAGTTTTGAGGTGGAGCCCGAATAATTTATTGGCTACGGCAAGAACAACGTGATACCAGGATATATTTGACTAAGAAATAAACTTGCAAAAGGGGGCTATTTTTGGAATTTAATAAGTTTTTATATGATTAACTTTTTTTGGGTAATGTGTTGAACTCTAAGTTTTTCTAATTAATATGATTAAATTTGCTTCAAATCTGATTCACTATGTTGATCTCTAAACTTTATTAATCAATGTAATTATAGTATGCTGAATCTAAATTTTCCTAATCGTTATAAGTATAATACCTTTAAATTGAAACGAAATTGTATTAAATTGAGAAGTAAAAAAAAAACCCAATACATTAATTAGAAAAACTTAGAGATTAACACACTAAATCAGAATTAGAACAAAATTAATTACATTAAATAGTAAAACTTAGAGTTCAACACACACAATGATAATTGGAGCAAAGTTAATTAAATTAAACGTTATTAAACTGGGTATTTTTGTATTCTTAGCGTAACAATATTCATTCGTATGGAACACTAAAAATTTTGTGTCAAGCACAAACACTCTAATTCATTCATCTAGACTATATTCACAAATATCCTTACCACACTTCTTCTATAATGTGATAACTTTTAATATCTAGACAATTGTAATGTTTAATATAATTCATATGTTATTCGTCTTAGTTTATTAACTATGTTTCGAACACATATATAGGTCTCGTGGATGAGAGAAAGCGAGATGGAAATGCGAATTAACATGTGAGAGATAAAATATAGATGAACATAGAGAAACAAATTTAAAATAGATTGATAGGGAAGATAATTTTTTCAAATCACGAATATTTTAGATATCAATAGTGTGGTATGCCACAGTTTACTAACTATTTAAAACGAATATCATAATTATCTTTTTTAGTACATGTACGTAGCGAACTATGAAATCCACTAGGTGTAGCCTAGTGAGTCGGAACATGCTTCGTCAACTAAGATGTGTAACGAAGGGTATGAGCTATCATTTAATTCTCTTTTATAAGATTATAAGAAGAAGAACTAACAAATTCCGCACTCAATAGCAGAATCAAACTTGATAGTTAGTTACCGGAGAAAATAAATCTGACTCTTAGGCTACCTAAAATTTTACTCCGATTCAGCTCATGATATAATCACTGTCTAAATGGTTAATTTGGACGCTCTCTACGGTTCTAAAATTCAATGTTTATCAACTAAAATGACAAAGAAACAACAAACCAGTTACTTTCAAAAGTTCCAACATATGGAAAATGCTTTTTATACATAAAAGTTACACACCGTTATGTGTCATGTTTATGTGATTCATATGAAAAATTTCATAATATTTGAGAGACCAAAAAGTGTGAATTGAATAAAAATCACTTGTTTCGGTGCAAGTTTAAGTGTAAACGGTAATATATATCAATGTTATTGATAAGGCCATAACTTTGGTCGGTCGCGTTAGGCCTTTCAACAATGATATAATGATAAATAAACCGTGAGTAAATGATACTTCCTGCTCTTTATTATTGCTCGGATTATTGTCCTTATTCGGACTATTACATTTGCTCGGATTAGTATTTCGGTTTTACGATTATGCTCGATATAACTATTTAATCTCTCGTCTTGATCTTTCTCCTCTTTTATTCGGTGCTCGGCTGTCTTGTCTCGGTTTATTTCTCGAAGTGATATGCTTTGGTTAGTTTCTCTCTTTTCTTAACTTCTCTCTATATTTTTTGGATAGATTTTCTGGTCCTTTTCTAGGAGGGGTAGTTGGCTATTTATAGGCAACTGCGCCTTCTAGGATATTGACAAATGTCTTCATCCCAGGGAGTTTTCAGACGAGGGTCCCCCTTTGATTGGGCTTGGGCTTTGGGTAGTAGCACCTCAATTCCTTATAAAAAGTATGAGATGACCCATTTAAGCGTTGGATACCCATTTATAAAGTGGGTTGATTATGACCCGAATAAAATATTCGGGTCTGATTTTTATGTTCTATCAAGTGCTCCCTGACTTCCTCGGCGTGGTTTCCATGTCGGGGGAGTCATGTTCGGTTTGTCGAGAATGTTACTTCGGTCTTGTTTTTCCCAATGCTTCATCGAGAAACGCAATAGACTCGTGACGGTTCCCAGGGGGATATATTTAATGTTTCCTATCCTAATATCTTTTTTCGAGGAAAACTCCTATAAAGGGGTGGGCTTCCTCCATAATTAGGCATTTTACTACTAATTTGCCCTCGACATAATGGCTTCTTCTGGTTCTACTGGTGAGAGCTCCTTTAATTATATTTCATATTTAGAAACGGAAATCAAGAAATCTCGTACCGCGAATAAGAAACTTGTGGCCAAGGTTTCAAACTACAAGAAAAGGTTGTCTGACATGGATTCTGATCATCATGTGACGATGGCCGATCGGGATTGGGCCTATGAGCATATAAAGAAGCTCGAGGCTAATCTGGCTAAGCAGAAGGCAGCAAAAAGGGCCTATAAGCTTGCCTTCAAAGAGTTGCATGCTCGGTCCAAACCGAGTTCGGATGACGATGAAGAAGGCTCTTCCTCGAAATAATTAGTCTTTTGTAATTTCTGTCGTAATTTTTCTTGAATGGGGAGTCTTCTCCTCAGTTGTAATCGAAGTTTTTGGAATTAATAAAACATTTCCCTTTCCTTGTTCTTGTCTGTTTATCTTCTTGATGTCTTTTTGGATGATTTTAATTGGATTTGGAACTGTGGTTAACTTACCTTAAATGCTCTTGGGAAGTTCAAGAGGTTGTATTTATTCGAGATGACCTTTGATCTACTCCTTGTTTCTTCTTATAAAAGGGGGCTGTCCCAGAATTTTTTTATGCGGTTCATTCTTTATTAACGAACAAATGGCTTCTCCTCTTGAAAAATATGGTGACAACCTTCCTGAATACGTTGCCCGTCTGGAAGAGGAAGTTCAGAAGGTGCGTTATCTCGAGAAGAGGGTTGCCCGGCTGTCAGTGGAAGCTCGTCGGGCCGTCGAACTAGACGAACGATTGGATGCCCTAGAGAAGGAGCACCAGAGGTCTTTGCTCGACAGTATTCGTGCTCGTGCCCGGATCAAAGAGCTCGAGGCCTCCAGAGATAGGCAGCTTGCTTCCAAGAGGGCTTACAAATTGGCCCTTAAGGAAGTGTATGCTCGGTCGAAAAGGAAGCCGAATGACGAAGCGGGCCCCTCTATGAAATGATTTTATTGTTTTCATTGTATTTCCTCTTTGTGCTTCTTCTGTAACGAAGTATCAACCAGTCAATAAAGATTTCTTTTTCTTGTTTATATCTGAATTACTTTCCCAATGCAATTTATTTTGACTGCGCACGCTTGTGGCCTCATTAATGCCTTTCTTGGGTCTTGCGTTTGATCTTATCCATTGGACCTTCTTACTCTTTATATCTAGGGATTAATTAGGATTTCTTGAGCCTTGTGCATAGAAAATCCTATTCACCAGAGTTTTCTTGAGCCTTGCGCAAAAGATCTGGGATATTTATTTGATTCGCTGTCCTTCCCAAAAATGACGCGTGTTTTGTTGCCATTATTACTTACCCCCTTTAAATATTGGTAAGAATCCAAGCGTTTCTTGAACAGGTGTGGCTTTTAATTACTCACGCTCTTTAGAGTCTTTTGGGAATCCAAACGTTTTTCTTGAACAGTCATCTCCCTTGAGTGCCATCGTTTCTGAATACCCATTGGCGAATGGTTGCGACTCTCAATCCCAGCCCTCATACAATTGATCTATAAATACCTGCTTACAGCATGGTTACATCCACACTTCTCATCATATTATTTTCCCCCATATATAGACCCTCATCTTATAATTTCCCTAAGATGTCTGGTCCTTTCACCCAATCAGCATTAGCTTTGCAAGTGGAGGCCTTTGAAGCCTCCCATAACCATGTACAAAGGTTGTTGAGGGATGCCGAGGAGGAATTGAAGGTGATGCGTTATCACCATACCGAGATGGTTCGGGAATTAACTTGGCTAAGATCCGAACTGGCTTACTGCCGACGTGCTCGTCAGGCTCTAGTCGAAGAGAATGAGATGCTAAGGGGGAACCCGACACTGAGGGACAGGGATGTCTCTGCCGGGCCCTCTCATCGATACCGATCGACTTTCTCCTAACCTTCCTCCTTCCTTTTTTCTTTTTCTCTGCTCTTTCCCCATCTTTTCCCATCTCTTCCTTTTTCTTCTTTTTTTTTTTTATTTCTCCGTTTCCATCATTTCTTCCTCTTCCTCTCTTGTGTTTTCTTTTTATACTCTGTTTTCTCGTACTTTTTATTCTTTTCTTTTTCCGTTTCTTTTTTGTTTCATTGACTTCCTTTTTAGTTGTCGGTCTCCTTCGTCTCTTTATCTTCTTCTCATCTGTTTTTCTTCTGTGCCTCCTCTTTCTTTTTCTTCATCTTCTCTCCTATCACTCTTTTTCTTTTTCTTCTTTTTTGCACCACTACGATGTAACAATCAGTCCTGTGATCCTAAGGGTTTTGTGTTACATCTAGGGTTTTTGTCATTTCTGTTTTCGACTCTTCTTTCTTATCACTTCGTTTCTTGCACTCTTCTTCTTTTCCTCTTCTTGCTTTTCCTTTCTCTTTCTTCTTACTTTTTTTTTTTGGCGTCTCCTGCTCACTTGGTCAGCTGATATAGTTGATCCTTTGCCTGATCTTCTGTACTAGCTCTTCTCGGATGTAATAGATCTTTTCGGATGTAATAGATTTTTTTTTTGGATGTAATAGATCTTTTCGGATGTAATAGGTCTTTATCTCGGATGTAATAGATTCTTATCTCGGATGTAATATTGTCTTGATGTAATGACCAATGATGTATTACATCTTCATTAATGAAAAGTGTTTTTGCCATTTTATTTTTGCATTTCTTTTTATATTGTACCTGTGGTTTGTTGTTTGTCGGGAATCTAGATCTTTGAATATCTCGTCTTTATTTCTTTTGCACTGTGGTCTCAGATGTCAGTAGATGTCCCCATCACTGTCAAACATAGGTGCATGCTCCCCAGCATGCCAGGAAATATGCAATTTCCCAAGAAAGGTCACAAAATATCATACTCTCCGTTCTATAAGTACTTCTTTTTTCCTTGATAGTTTATCATCTCTTCTTTCTTTTTGCTTCTCTCTTCCTCAGCCCCTTATTTTCTTCCGTACTAAACAATTTCCTAGAATGTCTGGACCTGTGGTGAGATATCATGCTCAGATGAAGGGCTTGGACTCTGAGATATCTCGGGTCCGCCGTCGGATGGCAAGGTTTGAGAAAGAGTATGGTGTTTTGGTCTTGAGCTTATTCGGTTCTTATCCCGAAGAGACGGTGAAGTGGACCGAGATCTCGGCGCTGAGTCGCCAGCTTGATCATTTGTTGCTACAGAGAAACCATCTGGCCAACTCCTGGTATGAGGCCGAGGAAATTTGGGACCATTCTCAAGATGAGTTTGACAACTCTCCTCAAGGCCTAGCTAGCATAATGGTAAAGAATGCTCGGCTCGTGGAGCGCGTTAGGGTTCTTACTACGGAAAACAATAGGCTCTCCTCGGAGAATGACGATTTAGTCGCCATGAACGATTCCTATCAAGCTAGATTGAATTGTTCTGCTCGTATTGCTTTCTCTCGGTCTGGCAGTTCGGTTTTTCCGCCCGTTGATCCTTAGATTGGGCTGGTTTCCTTATGTATTTCCCCTTTTGCCCTTTGTGTTTTATCTTCTGTATTTGATGAATCAGTTGTATCTTTTCGTGTCTCGTGCCTGTCTTGTGAACCATTGTAACGCTTCGTATTTTGTGCCTTTTGATTCTCTATAAACGCTCCCTATTGCCTGTATATCATTATCAATTTCTACCTCTCTCTTGTTTTATAATTTGCTTGTGTGAGAGATGGCTCCCATCACTAGGTCTGCCTCCCAAAAGAAAGCCCTTATGGAAGAGGAGCCTACCTTTTTGCTACCTCGTCCCCCTGGCTTTGGGGAGGAGGATTTGACTCCTCTTCAACTAAAAGAAATTGAGATGTCATGGCTGAAACATGATCTCATGTGTGCTCGGACTGAAGCGAGGAGGTTTAAACAATGTTGGGACGAGGAGGGCACTGCTCGTTTCAAGGCCGAGCAAAAATGCGAGTCTCAGTCTTACGCCTTGAAACAGGCTGAGATGGCGATTTCTCGTTTGGTTAGGGAGAAAGAGCGTCTGGAGGAACTTTTGGCGAAGAGGGACGTTGCTATGGGGGATAGTTCGAAAAAGTAGGATGGGTGTATTTTCTTTTTCTGTTGTATTGTTTGTGTTTCCCCCTTTGTGGATGAATAAAACTTGTCTTGCATTTGATTCTGTCCTATTTTATTTCCTGTTTGCTTCTCTTTTATGTTTCTGATCATACACCGAACAATATGCCCGGTTATCCCCCCGGAGAGCGTTGTTATACTTGATGCTTCCTGCCATCAAGCTAGAAACGGTCTTCGTCCACTTTGTTCGGTGTGCCCTTGTGTTAAGGATTGACTTGGGAGTCGAGGAACTTTAATCGGGGGATATTCTCGGTGTGATAGTAGTGGTAGCGTATGTAAGAAGCTTTTCGTGGTAGGGTCCACTGGCCGTTTATTTAGGTCTAATGATGTGAACTGCCTTGGGTAGTGGGATACGCGCTGACGTGGCGAAATCTGGAGCGTGTATATGTTAAAAAAAAGCAGCGGTTGTTGACTTTCGTATGGTTGGAAAAAGATAAACCTCTGTTACACGAAAGGACGGTTATTATTTTATTCCTTTTGTGACTCCACTCCTTTTAATTGTGCCAAGTAATCCTGTTTATTTTTATCACAGAATTCGCTGAAGAAAATATCTCTCTCTCTCTAAAGCATATTCTTCCCGCCAAAAAGGGAAAGAGTTCGGCCGTTTAATCTAGGGTTTCGTGGTTGTGTTGGAAGACCTGCTGCTGTTCGCGCTTGCTTGCTCATAATGATTACTGTAAGTGATATTTGGTTTTCCCCTCTTCCCTCTTTTAGGAGTTGTATTTGATTTGTCGTTGTGGTCAGAGGTGTGTTGTTGGTATATGGTTCAGGTTATCTATATATGTCTGATGATTCTGATGTAATGTTCATGGGGGGGGGGGGTAGCTTTCGTTCTATTGATGTGGTTCTGGTTTGTGTATTTGGTTAGTATATTGATAGACTTTTGATAATCTTTGTATAGGAAATTTTGACCCAAAGTGTGGCCCAAGTTGGCACATTCGTGGAGAAAGATTTTAAAGAACTCGCCGGAATACCTGACAACATACGTATCCGGCTTCCTATTTCTGACGAGGAGGTGCTGGGATTTGTACCTGCCGGCGAGGTGGCCGTGCGTTCTTTGGCATTCTTCACTGGGGGTCTTCGACTGCCCTTTACAAACTGGGTGGCTTCGTTCTTTGAGGCCGTCCAAATTGCTCCGGCCCAACTGGCCCTAAATGGTTACCGTACTCTGAATGGTATCCAAAGGCTATCGGAGTTGTCCGGAATACCGATTGAACTGAATGACGTCTTTGGAGTCTATAGTCTGAGCTTTGAGCGTCGCATCTCGTATTTGAAGACTCTGCGTGCCTTTTGCCGGCTCGTTATCGGTTTGCCGGATACCAATAAAGAGCGTAATCTTGGTATTGTAATTGCTTCCGGTGCATGGGGTTGTGCGGGACACCAGATTCCTGGACCGGCGACCAATGCTCCCATCATGCCAGACCTCGGCGCCCCCAATGTAGAGGCTCTGTTAGCTCTTTGGAAATGGTGGGGGCCTGGACCTACGCCGGATCCTGCGAGTCGTACGGCTCCCATGTTACTCGGTTACCCTATGGGGTCGGTGACCAAGGGAAATCCTGCACCCGAGATCCCCAAAGAGCCCGAGGAGGAATTCTTAAAGGTGGTCCAAGCTCGATGTGCTACTCGGCTTGGGAAAAAAACCGTTCGTTCTAAGCGTCGTGCAGCTGACCCTGTCGTTGACACAACGAAGAGGGCTAGGGGAACCGATACATCGGTTACCGAGGAAGATGCTAACGTTGGCTCGGGCGAGGGGGTGTTTTCCGCTGCTCAAGGGGATACCGCCGAGGATGCCGCTGCTCCGGGAGAGGTATGTGTATATGTATTATGATTTTCTTGTCTTTTGGTTGTTTGTCGTATGGGTCGCTAGTGCTTTGCTTTATTAGTCATTTTGTTTCAGCTACTGACTTCTTCATTGGTTACCCTCGCTCTTGCCCGGTCTATGGGCATTATTGTGTTTCAGGGGTCGGTCGACGATGTATTCGGATATATGAACCTCTTGACGAGCATGGGAGAGGGGACGATGACTTTGCCTGTCATCTCGCCTATCCCCACCGAGGGTCCGATAGATTTGCCCGTTTACTCGCCCCTCCGTACTGAGGAAGAGATCGAGCATAGGGCCCCTGAGATTGAGTAGTTGGAGGAGGACGTGGGGGTGGAAATGGAAGGCAGCGAAGAGATTGCCGGGGATATTGTGACGGGTGTCGAGGATGAGGCTCTCGACGAATCCGAGAAAGGGTTGGTTGACGGGGTTGCAATGACCCGGTACATTGACCGATGTAGGGGTGAACTGCTGGATCAACCGAGAACACTGAAGATGGGGTATACGGCTCTGAAACCCCTTGTGTTCAAGAATGCAGAAAAACTATCTGCCCAACCTACAATGTCAGTTATAGAGCAGGCCCACGCGGATGCGCTGAGGGTACGTGGGGCTCGTATTGCACTAGATAGGTTTGGTACTTGTATTTTATTTGGAAACTAATGTGTTGAAGTGCAGATTGCTGTGAGTGCCGTGGCGCTACGGGATCAGCTGGGAGCTCTAGGGGCTGAGAAAGAGAAGCTGGTGGCCGAGAAGGATAATCTGTTGGCCGAGAAGGAGAAATTGGTCGCCGAGAAGAAAACCCTGGGCGAGAATTATGACAAACTGTCGGTGGACTTCCTGCACCTGACCGAGGATGTCGAGAAATTGAGGGTGGAAAAAGAGAGCATGGCCGCTAAGTACGGCGAATTAGAGGAAGAGAACTTGCTCCTGGCTGAGGACGTGGAAACCGAAAAGGCTAAGGTGTCTGCCTTGAAAACGGCACAGGCGGAGGAGCGGAAAAAGTTAGCGATGATGGCCAACTTTTCTGTATACTGCGCTCATGTGCGGGCACTCAATTTCGCGAATGTGCCTCTGTCGGATAGGGCGTGGTCGGAGTTGGTGTATCCGTGTCCGCATGGTGCACCGCCGAAACCCTTGGACTGGGCGAATCTTCGTGAAGAAGAGCTTCCTCGGCTACCGGGGCAGACAATTTCGACAGCACTGCGTCCTCACTCCATGTCGACCTCGTCCACTCCTCGACCGGGTGCTACTGTTGTTCCCCCACCAATATCTCAGGTGGAACCTTGACTATCTTTCTAGCATTGTGTAAAATTTATTTTTATTTTTTTTATTTTTTTTTAGCTAGAAACAGATTCTTTTGGGGAAGAGATAATATAGGTGTTGTGGTTTCTCTCTGTTGGGCTTGCTTGGGTTAATTTCTTTTGATGGTCGTCATATTTTGAAGGATATGAAAACAAAATATTGTCAGGTACCAAATAACCCCCTTGCCATGGTGGTCTGGACCTCGCCTAGTCGTAGTGTAGGTGACGTAATGGAAGAATTGGAAAGATCTAACGCGTCCCTTACCGCGAAATTGACTTGTGCCTATCAGGAAATCGAGGGTCTGAATATTCATATTTCCAACCTGGCGATCCGGTTACGTGATTTGGGAGAGAAATTTAGTAAAAAGACCGCCCATTATACGGCAAATAAGGGTAAAGCAAAGGAACTTCTCAGTGCCCTACGACGCTCTCGTGATGAAGCCCGAGGTCGTGTGACGAGCTTGAGCTTGGTCCTTGGGGCCGTTTTCAAGGACGCGGATCTGCTGCTATCCTTTGCCAAAGCGTATTGGGCCCGAGCTCGCGCCTTAGAGGTGCTGGAGCATATAAAAGGAATGAGTGGTGTGTCCCGGGCGGAGCGCATGGTAGATGCGAAGGCCGGGGTAACTGAAACCACTGTTGCCCTGAACCGAATCGATGCGGTCATTCGTGAGCGTTTGGGGACGCAAATTAGCTCATTGCGAGATATTCATTTTGCCGATGTAGTAGAGACTTCGGCGTCTGTTGAGGGATTGTCGGATTAATAAAATAGCTTGTTTTGTCGTCTTCTTTGTAGCTTGTATAAAAAAATTTCTCCCTTCTTTTTTTTTTTTTTTTTTTTTTTTTGTATTCATCTCTTCTCGTTCTTCTCCCCCCCTCTTTTTTTTTATAGGCACATGCTACTATGTCGCACCAGGCTGGTTCTCCATGCCTAGTTAACCCGGGGTTAGGACCTACTGGTGCTGCCCGGGACGAGGTCTCATCTGGTGCGGCTAGTGAGGTGCCTGACAGGTGGCCCTACATTCTTTTGATGAGCAAAAATGTCAAATTGACCGACCAATGTGCTCGACTGCGGACCAAGCTGAAAACCCAGGCGGCCTCTTTTCGAGAATACGTTCGCCGTGCCGAGCATGCTGTTGAGGTTCAGGAGCGTCGTTTGGATCGATATTGGCGTGCAAAGGGCGAGTACTTCGGCAAATTAAAGTTGCTTGTGACCAAGGCCAACGTGTTGGTGAAGTATTTCCGTTTATCCCGTGCCAGATACGATGCTTCCGCAGCTGTGATTGAAGCTCGCCGTGACCTCTCCTTTGACGATGATCGCCGTAAAGCAGCCTCGGATGCTCACGAGTCCGCCAAAGAAGTCGAGTTCAACGCGCGGCTTCAGACGCTGACTTGTGTTGGGGCTCATACGACCAATTTTGATGCCCTCATTTCTGAGGAACGTTTTGATGGTGATGAGTCTGATGGGTACACAACGACGGATGACGAAGAGATTGAGCTCGGTCAGTTACCGTCGTGCTCCTCCTGCAGTAGCTCTTCTTAAATGAATCTCTTTAGTGGTGTTGATCTTCTTGTTGCCTCCGTAATGCGGGCGAGGACTATATATGTGATTTTTTTATTCCTGTTTTGTACCTTTCCATTGCCGTATTGCTATTTAATTGATTGGATCGATTTTTCCTTGCTAAATCATTTGTTATTTCGTTATTCCTATTTTGGAGATGCTTCTTGTTGATATTTTGTTGCTTAGATTGATTCTCCTTCATTGTTTTAGCCAATTTATATTGCATCGCCGTCGTAAAGTGGACCTGAATAATTCCTTGCATTGTACCTGCATATAAATTTCATAGTATTCCTAGGCGTTCCTTCGGTAACACGCCATGTTGGGAATTTCATAGTATGCCTAGACGTTCCTTTGGTAACACGCCATTTACGGACTTTCATTGTATTCCTAGGCACTTCGGCCATGCTGGGAATTTCATAGTATTCCTAGGCACTTCGGCCATGCTGGGAATTTCATAGTATGCCTAGACGTTCCTTTGGTAACACGCCATTTACGGACTTTCATTGTATTCCTAGGCACTTCGGCCATGTTGGGAATTTCATAGTATGCCTAGACGTTCCTTTGGTAACACGCCATTTACGGACTTTCATTGTATTCCTAGGCACTTCGGCCATGCTGGGAATTTCATAGTATGCCTAGACGTTCCTTTGGTAACACGCCATTTACGGACTTTCATTGTATTCCTAGGCACTTCGGCCATGCTGGGAATTTCATAGTATGCCTAGACGTTCCTTTGGTAACACGCCATTTACGGACTTTCATTGTATTCCTAGGCACTTCGGCCATGCTGGGAATTTCATAGTATGCCTAGACGTTCCTTTGGTAACACGCCATTTACGGACTTTCATTGTATTCCTAGGCACTTCGGCCATGCTGGGAATTTCATAGTATCCCTAGACGTTCCTTCGGTAACACGCCATTTACGGGATTTCATAGTATTCTAGGCACTTTGGCCATGTTGAGAATCTCATGGTATTAGTAGACAGCATAATAATATATTTTATTCATTCAAAAGAAGAAAGATAACACCATTAAGCAAGAAGGGTAAGGGAGCACCTGTACTTGTACTTGTATTCGGAGCATTGCCTATATGTAGTACTTCTTTAGGTTAGCCACGTTCCAAGAATTCTTTTCCCCTCGGCTGTTGGCGAACAGGACGCTTTTGATTTTGTAAGAGACTGGACTTGTTCGCTTAACGATTTCGTATGGGCCTTCCCAGGTAGGGCTCAGTTTGCCATGTATTTCGTTGCGGGTATAGACCGTCACTCGTCGCAGCACCAGTTCTCCTACCATGAATTCTTTAGATCCTTTTACTCTCTTGTCATAGGTTTGCTTTACGCTTTGTTGGTATTTAGCTAAGGTAAGGGCCGCTATCTCTCGTTTCTCGTCTATCATGTCGAGCTCTTCTCTCATTCTTTGTTCATTATTTCCCTGCTCGACCAACGTTGTTCGGAGCGTAGGTAGCCCGATCTCTGTCGGTATGACGGCCTCAACACCGTATGCTAAGCTAAACGGGGTTTCCTTGGTGCCCGTCTTGGGTGTAGTTCGGTACGACCATAAAACGTTGAGTAGCCGCTCGGGCCACCTCCCCTTTGCCTGTTCAAGAGTGGTCTTGATGCCGTCTAATATTGTTCGGTTTGACACTTCGGCTTGCCCGTTCCCTTGTGGGTATGTCGGCGTCGAATAGAATTTTCGGATACCGATTCCTCATACCACAGCTGTAAATTGGCATCTTTGAACTGGGTTCCGTTGTCGGCGACTATAGCGTACGGTATACCGAACCTAGTTATGATGTATTCCCAAATGAATTGTTTGACGTTGCTGGCTTTGATTTCTCGGAGGGGTTTAGCTTCGACCCATTTGGTGAAATAATCAGTCGCAACGATCAGATATTCCACATTCCCGGGTGCTCTTGGGAGTTTACCGACCAAATCGATTGCCCATTGAGCGAACGGCCATGGCGCTGATACCGGGGTCATCATAGATGTAGGGAGCCGTGGTATCTTGGCGAATCGTTGGCACTTGTCGCATCGTTGGACGTATGCATCGGCGTCTCGCTTGATATAGGGCCACCAATATCCTTGGGTCACTACCTTGTTTGCAAGGGATCGCCCTTTGATGTGTGCTCCGCAAGATCCTTCGTGGATTTCTTTCAAGACCGGCAGTTGTAGCTCGGTCGAAACGCACAGTAGATATGGTCCCCGGTAACTGGATTTGTATAGTTTATCGTCCTCGGATAGCCAGAAGCGAGGAGCTTTTCTTGTAATTTTCAGCGCTTTTATCTTGTCGATCGGAAGCGTTCCATTTCGCAGATAATGGGTCATGTCCTCCATCCATCCTAGTTCGTACTGTATCGATGTTACCCGGTTTACCCTTTTTATTATGCTCGGGGTCGGCAGTAGTTCCACGGTGATCGACCGGGTGTCGGACAATGTTAGTGTCGAGGCTAGGGTGGCCAATGCATCGGCATGTGCATTCTCGGTGCGATTGATTCTTACTAACTCGCACTGTTCGAAGGTTGCCATCAAGCTTTGGACTTTCTCTTGGTAGAGGATCATTCTATCATCTTTCGCTTGGTACTCGCCGATGGCTTGATTGACGATGAGCATGGAGTCTGAGCTTGCAATTAAGTGGGAGCATCCGAGGGACCGGGCAATAAGCATGCCATTTATCATGGCCTCGTATTCTGCCTCATTGTTGGTAGCTCGGAAGCCCAGTTTTATGCTTTTTTCGATGATTGCTCCCTCGCTGGACTTTAGGACGATCCCTGCTCCCGATCCGTCCTTGGTGGCTGATCCGTCGACATGTATCTGCCAGTGTGATTGTGGAGAGAGTGCCAAAGGCTCGTCATAGCCTTCGGTGAATTCTGCGACGAAATCGGCCAGGACTTGTCCCTTTATGGCGTGGCGGGGTGCGAACTCGATATGAAATTGGGATAGCTCGACCCCCCAGGCGGCAACTCGGCCGCTAATGTCCGTCCGTCGAAGCGACTCTTTAATATGAAATTTTGTGTATACCCGGACCTGATGAGCTATGAAATAGTGTGGCAACTTCCTGGTTGCGACGACCAATGCCAGACACAGCTTTTCCAAGGGTAGATAACGTGTTTCGGCTTCGACCAGAGTCTTGCTGATGAAGTAGATCGGAAATTGTTCGCGACCTTCTTCTCTCAGGATGACCGCGCTCACAGCTGTAGAGGAAACTGCTAGGTAGCATGCCAGAATGTCTCCTCTGTTCGGCCTTACTAGCAGTGGCAATGTCCTCAAGTACTCTTTGAGATTGTTGAACGAAGCTTCACATTCCGGGTCCCAGACGAATTTTCTATCCTTCTTGAGTGATTCGAAAAATGGCCGTCCCTTATCTGCGGATCGGCTAATGAACCTGCTCAGCGCGGCCATCATTCTCGTGAGCTCTTGTACCTGTTTCTTATTCTTGGGCGCCGCTAGGTTTCGTAGAGCCGTTATTTGATCGGGATTGGCCTCTATTCCTCGTCGGCTAACCATATGTCCCAAGAATTTCCCTTTGCTGATGCCAAATGCACACTTGCTCGCATTGAGTTTCAGTTTGTGCTCGCCCAGCGTTCGGAAAACGTCCCTGATATCTTGAAGGTGGGATGTGGCTCTTTCGCTTTTGACGACCATGTCGTCTATGTATACCTCCATTGTTTTCCCTATATGATCTCGACATACCCGTGTTATCATCCTTTGGTATGTTGCCCCCGCATTGCGTAGACCGAACGGCATTACCGTATAGCAATAATTTCCCAAAGGCGATATAAATGAAGTCTTTTCTTGATCCTCACGGGCGAGGGGAATTTGATGGTATCCTGAGTACGCGTCGAGGAAGGTCATCCGTTCTGCTCCCGCTGTTGCGTCCACCAGTTGATCGATCCTTGGAAGGGGAAAGTGGTCCCTCGGGCAGGCTTTGTTGAGGTTGGTGAAGTCTATACAGACTCTCTCCTTCCCGTTCTTCTTGGGGACGACGACCGGGTTGGACAACCATTTTGGATAGTAAACCTCCCTTATGGCTCCAGCCTCCAATAGCTTTTGTACTTCAGCGATTATAGCTGCTCTGTGCTGTACGGAGACTTTCCTGCTCCTCTGTGCTATTGGCTTGTACTCGGCGTTTACACTTAGGTGGTGGCATGCTGTATTGGGGTCTAGGCCCGGCATGTCTTTAGGACTCCAGGCGAATTTATCAGTGTTGTTGAGGAGGAACGCTTCCAACTCCTCGGATTCCTGTTTTGGAAGGTTGTCGCCGAGGAGGAAGTAATGCTCCTCGTCCATATCTGGTATATACACTTTCCTGAGTGTCTCTCCTACTTGTTCTTCGACAACCCTTTCGGCTTTGGATATTTGGCTGATCAGCTTCTTTGTGCTGGTGGGTTGTTCCACAGTGCTTCGTTGTTGTTGGAGAGTAGCGGTGATGTCCTCGCAGCGTCTTGAATCTTCTTGACATCCTCTGGCTGTCTCGATCGCCCCCTATCATTCGGGTATTTGACCTTTTGGTGATAGGTCGAGGGTATGGCCTTCATGGCATGTAACCAAGGTCGGCCCAATATTGCGTTGTGCCCGGAGTGGTCGTCGACCACTAAAAACTCCACGGGAACCGACATGGACCCTGTTGTGACACTGAGGACGATCTTACCCAAAGGTTTGGTCGTTTCGGAGATGAATCCGATCAGTGTGACATCGGTAGGCTGAAGATCTTGCAGCTTGAGTTCCATCTTGTCGAAGAGCTCCTTGTACATGATATCACAAGAGGCTCCTTGGTCGACAAGTACCCTGCCGACAGTGTCTAGGCCGATTTGAACACGGAGGTTAATGGCGTCTCCGTAGGGGTAAACCACGCCTTCTTCGTCAAGATCCGAGAAAGAAATGGGCGGATGTCGTCGTGGTGTGCATTGTCGTTTAGAGGTCGACGCCTGTGATGTCTTGGCTACTTGACCAAAGTGGGCTAGCTGCCGTTGTCGTGATCGTTCCCCGCCTGGGCCCTTGGGTCGTGACATATGAACGACATTGATCGTTTTGCCTTGCCGGTTATCAAATCCCTCGATGGCCAGTTGTTTGCCTTTATTCCCAGCTCCTTTGATGAACTTGGCTAGGTATCCTGCATCGCCCCACTGGTTCATTCTCCATCGCAGGTTACGGCAGTGCTCAGTGAGATGGCCATGATCCTCGTGATATGCGCAGAAGAGCTTGGAATCTCTCTGATTGGGGGGAGAGATGATCGGTTGTGGTCGGGAATACCAACTTTCCCTGCATATATCCTTGAGGATATCTTCAGCAGACAGGTTGAAAGTGTATCGCAGCTCGACCGGTCCGAAAGTGTTTCGGTGTTCCCTCTCTTGGGGCCGAACCTGTTGAAAGGGCTTGGGTGGCCTCGGGTAGGCGAGCTGGAGCGGTTTATGTTCGTTGGTCGGTGTTGGGTATGCGATCTGGAGCGGTTTGGGTTCTAGTGCTCGTGGTCGCTCTCCCCTGCTATGGACCTCGGGCTCTTTGCCCTTTCTGGTCGGTTGGAATGCTTCTCCCTGGTTATTTCTAACTCTTTTGCGACCCACCTATGCCTCGCGGACCGACTCTCTTCTCGGTAGAGTCCGGTTGAGGAAACGCAATTCGTCGTTTTTATCGGTGAGGTGAGTACAATAGGCTAGCAGGGAATCAGTGGTTGGGAAGTTTTTGCCTATGAACTTCCTTCTCGCCCAATAGCCATTAGGGATGGAATTGATAAAGTTTTGGATGGCTATATTATTGGCATATTGTGGAATCTGGTTTGCTACGTCGATAAAACGTATGCAGTAATCGTTGAGCCTTTCATTTGGTATCATCGTCATTTTAAGAAGGGTTTCGATACTAACCTTCTTTTTCCGATGAGCGGCGTATCGGGTGGAGTACGCTCTTAGCAGTTCTGCCCAGTTTCTAATGGAGCCCCGTGGTAAGTTATGATACCATGACGAAGCCTCTTGACCCAAGCTGTTTTTGAAAAATTTGCACATCAGTGCATGGTCATCACTCCACAGTTCCATCTTCGTCTTGTAGTGCCTCAGATGGTCGATAGGGCAACTCTTCCCGTCATAGAGCCTGAATTCGGGGATGACGAATCCCATAGGATTGCGGTACCGCGTGATCTGTTCAGCACACGGGGTTTCTTGGCATACATTCCAAGCCTGTTGGAACGCGTCATCCGTGACTTGGTAGGGGGGAGGGTATCCTCCCTGATGTGGTGGTGGGCCATATCCCTCCCCGATCCTGTATTCGGGATATCTATCGTCCTTCGTGTTTGTGTGGACACGTTCAATATGAGTGTTCGGATGGACGATAGTTATTGGGACATTGCCCCCTTGGTGGGGGACTCTTGTATCGGGTCGCCGACCCGCTGCCTCCAGGGCGGCCCTGTAGGCAGAATCTTCCACTTCATGGCGTGGGTCTTTGTCGGGTTGGATAACTGGCAATACGATGCCGGCCGCTGTCATGGCCGTCATGCATGCCGCCAGCTGAGCTTGTAGCTGGGTGTAGTTCCTTTCATCGGCTGATGGAACGACATGTTGTACCTCCACTGTGGGTGGTGTAATCATCCTCGGAGAATTAGTCGGCAGTCGGGGCGACTGTCCGAGTACCTGATCGTCGGGCATACCAAACTGACGGGCCTCGCCCGTTTGTAAACGAGCACCGGAGTTGACTGAGGCCGTAGGCAAAGGGACTCTTGAGCTCGGCCCTGCTTGGGACCCGGTTAAGCGTTTTCGTGCACGCCTTAATACGGGCATGTCTTGTTCGTCCTCCGAAGACGAAAGGTGTTCGTCGACAATCCCTTCGATGAAATGTCGGGGTGGTTCGACCGGTTGTTCTTGGTTGATGTAGGAGGTTGTTGGTTGGTTTCCGGATTGGATAGCTTCATATCTGTCGCGGATAGCGAGTAGATCGTCGAGGTCTTGTTGGCTAATTCGCGTGTTTTGGTTATTGGTCTCTACTATCTCGGGATGGGTTTCCTCTACATTGGTAACCATTGTCGCTCGTCTGGCAGAGTATTGGTATTCGAATTCTAAACTAGTTGGGAACTAGATGATTCCCGGAGACGGCGCCATTTGATAAGGCCATAACTTTGGTCGGTCGCGTTAGGCCTTTCAACAATGATATAATGATAAATAAACCGTGAGTAAATGATACTTCCTGCTCTTTATTATTGCTCGGATTATTGTCCTTATTCGGACTATTACATTTGCTCGGATTAGTATTTCGGTTTTACGATTATGCTCGATATAACTATTTAATCTCTCGTCTTGATCTTTCTCCTCTTTTATTCGGTGCTCGGCTGTCTTGTCTCGGTTTATTTCTCGAAGTGATATGCTTTGGTTAGTTTCTCTCTTTTCTTAACTTCTCTCTATATTTTTTGGATAGATTTTCTGGTCCTTTTCTAGGAGGGGTAGTTGGCTATTTATAGGCAACTGCGCCTTCTAGGATATTGACAAATGTCTTCATCCCAGGGAGTTTTCAGACGAGGGTCCCCCTTTGATTGGGCTTGGGCTTTGGGTAGTAGCACCTCAATTCCTTATAAAAAGTATGAGATGACCCATTTAAGCGTTGGATACCCATTTATAAAGTGGGTTGATTATGACCCGAATAAAATATTCGGGTCTGATTTTTATGTTCTATCAGTTATACTATTGTCATATGATTTCCTTAGTTTGGCAAAGAGAGTAAAATATCGTTAGAAGAGTGGTTGTTAACATTAGTTTATATATATATATATATAAATAGTGGGAAAACCTATTTTATTTATTTATTACTTGATGAGGAAAATAAAAAAAAGTGGGGGAAAAACCTAAAAAAAACAAAGTACAAAGGTCTGTCAAAAAAACGACACAAAAATACAGGTCCCAAAATTAATAAATTGAAACTTAAAATATAAGAAAAGAAATCTTCAACAATCTTGAAAGCTTTCTCCAACTTAGGGGATCAACGTTGTTATAACATTGGTATATATGCTTTATACCATAAAATAAAAATTAATAATTATATAGGTCAAACAATTTGTATCGTCGACTTTCTCGACGTGGTCGGTTTGCATCAGATTTAAGATATTGAATCCGAGTCTAATCCGTATGAAATAGTTTTGATTTTTCCGAGTCTAACATGTTCAAATCTAGACCGATCCGATTAAAATCACGTGTTTCAAAAATGTTACGATTTCACGGTCTAGCTTACAACCTTGTTATTATAGACAAAATTTAGCCAAACATTTATGAGCTTTTATTTATTTGGTAAATCCAACTTAAAACTTTACTAAAGAAAAAAAAAATTTGCCATATTTTAAAACAATGGTGACCATTACCACAAATATCAAATATTAAAACTACAAAAGAGTGACAAAATCACAAATATAATAACTTTTCTTTCTCTAATTTTTTATTTATTTTTACCAACTAAATTTAATTACTCACTTACTATAAAAACCTTTTTTCTCTTTCATCAAGAAATCTAAAAAAAAAAACTCTCTAAAATCTGATCATCTTCAACACCTATAATGGTGCTAGAGGTTAATTCTAAAAACCCATCTTTTATTTTGTACTTAATCCACATTGGTATAGTTTTTTTTTTTTTTTTTAATGAAATAATTGGTTTTTTTTTTTTCAATATGTTTAGGCAACAATGATATGTGTGGATAATTCAGAGTGGATGAGAAATGGAGATTATTCTCCTACAAGATTTCAATCTCAAGCTGATGCTGTTAACTTAATTTGTGGTGCCAAAACCCAGGTTTTTTTTTATATTTCATTTTCTGTTTTTTTTTTTTGGGAAAAAGTTTAATTTTTGGTTTATTATAGAAAATCAAGATTGTACTTTTAGGTTTGCATTTGTAGTTAAAATGTTGATTTGTATAATGAGACTTATTTTGTAGTGCCAAAACCCAGGTTTTGTTAATTTGATTATCTGTTTTTTTTTTCATTTTGCAAAAAAATTGATTTTTTAGCTTAATATATACTCCAAAATTGATTTGGAGTATATTTCATGTGAGCTGCCTTATGGGTTTATTTTGTAATTTAGGTTTGCATTTGTAGTTAAGCTGTTGATATGAATAATTTGTGGTGCCAAAACCCAGGTTTTTTATTTGATTATCTGTTATTGATTTTTTTTGGCTTAGTATAGATAGTTCCAATGAGCTGTTTGATGGGTTTATGTAATATCTTTTTTGAATTGTACTTATAGGTTTGCATTTGTAGTATGTGAATAATTTGTGGTGCCAGGTTTTTTTATTTGATTTTCTGTTTTTTAATATAGATAGTTCCGGGTTAATGTAATACTTTCTTTTTTAAGTAAAAAGATTGTACTTTCAGGTTTGCATTTGTAGTTAAGTTGTTGATATGAATAATGGGACTTCATTTGTGGTGCCAAAAGACAGGTTTTTTTTGTTTGATTTTCTAATTTTAATATAGATATTTCCAGGTTAATGTAATCTGTCCTTTTTCCAGTAAAAAGATTGTACTTTTAGGTTTGCATTTGTAGTTATGTTGATGATATGAATAATGAGACTTAATTTGTGGTGCCAAAACCCAGTTTTGGATCTAAATTACTGTTATAATACTAAAAATGTGTTCTTTTTTAGTTGGTTTAATTAATTCCCGTGAGCTGCCTGATGAGTTTTATGTCAGTTATTTACTTGTGTTTGTATTTGTTGATCATCTTTGTGTTTGTATTTGTTGATCATCTTTGTGTTCATATCTGCATTACTGCTTGGTACTTAATAGATATTTGCTGTTGCTTTTACTTAATTTAGCTAATTCCTGTGAGCTACTTAGGGGGTTTTATCTAATATATTTTACTTGTGGCTGTATTTTCTTAAATTTGAATTGTATATTTATTTAGGTCTGCATTAGTAATTAAGGTATTAATATGAATAAAGGGATTTAAAGTCTTAAAAGATAACAGATTGGGTACTGATTTTGGTATTTAATTTCTGTTGATCTAAGCTAGCTCTTGTTACGGGTGTGATACGTTTACATGCCTTATTGCCTTGTAAATGTTTGATTAAGAGCATAATCGTTTGTGCCTTTTGAGCTCAGACTGTTTCTGGCTGTTTGCTTAAGCATTCAATTTGGCCGACTTCTTTAAAGATGAGCTAGTTTTGTTCTCTTGCATGTAAAACTAAAATTTTAACATGGATGAACATAACTTATTTTCTCGTACTCGAATAAGCTATCTTGAAGTATATCTTTCTTTGCACTGATGATTAGAAGTATGGCTAATTCTGATTTCTTCATTAAATTCATATGAATAATGCCAGATATTTGATAAATATTGTTATATTTGGGTTTTGTTTAAACTTTACTTATTTTAGGGCACTGGATTTTTGTGTTATTTTTGCAGTCAAATCCAGAAAATACAGTGGGAGTTCTTACTATGGCTGGAAAAGGTGTTCGTGTTTTGGTCACTCCAACCAGTGATCTTGGAAAGATCTTAGCTTGCATGCACGGTAATTTGACTAATATATCATTATCCTCAAATAAATTCATCAAGGGTATATCATTTGTCTCATGATCACTTGTTCTGTTAAGAGGAGTAAATCATTCTCAATGTTCGGTGAAGAATTTGCAATTTCTTTGATGTAAAAATTAATTTTCATTCTTTTAGAGTATTGGAAGTTAGAATTGTGGATTGATGCCTACAATTTCCCCTAATCATTGGATTTTGGCAAAGGCAAACCAGAGGTAAGAAGAGAGAATTTAATTACAAACTCTGTTCATATCTAATCAACAAAAACTATGTTCTACAATACATTCATAGACCTACTTATACGCTATGAATGACACAAAGTACACCATTCATCCCTTATAGGTACAATGATTCACTCCTAGAAAAGATTACAACTTTCGTGAAATAACCGATTGTCCCAACAAATACATCTATTGGAATAAAAAACATTAGTAAAGACTAAAAATAATGAAAATACTGAACATAAATAAATTCAATTCGGTTCTTCTTCTGCATCTTCTAATTTCCTTTAAAATAGGTAATCATATATGTACCTTTCTGCTTCCAGTCTTTAGCATAACGGTTTTATAAAGTAATGTTGTATTGGTGGTCTCCGAGTAGATTGGACGATACTTTTTTTTTGCTCGTCTGATTATACATAATTTAATTTTTCGGTAGGTCTTGAACTTGGTGGTGAGTGTAACCTAGCAGCTGGGATTCAAGTAGCACAGTTGGCGCTAAAACATCGCCTAAACAAAAGGCAGCAACAGAGGATCATTGTATTTGGGGGAAGGTTGGTTTCACTTTCCCTTGCTATTGCACAATCTTATGTTGAGTTTGCAATTCTTTTCGCTTATAAACACAATGTCTTCTTTCCTCAGTCCTGTCAACTACGACAAGAAAACACTGGAAATGATTGGACGGAAATTGAAAAAGAACAGTGTTGCTCTGGATATCATTAATTTCGGTGAAGAAGATGAAGAAAAAACTGAAAAACTTGAGGCTCTTTTAGCTACTGTAAATAATAACGATAGCAGTCACATCGTTCATGTTCCTTCTGGTCCAAGTGCTCTTTCCGATGTTCTTATTAGGTTGGTGATTATCTTCCTTCTCTATTTTATTATTCCTACCATTGGACTCTATAAGTTTATATTGTCACTTATACCCGAGGCCCATCAATTTCAACTTATAGCACTTAGATATCTGAAGTTTCTAGAAATCATTAATGAGCACCATTTGGTAAGTTTTTTGGTCCAATATTATATCAGTAAAAGTCTGTGAGTCCAGACTGAAACGTAATAGCTAGTTATGGCATCTTTTGCAAAGCCATAAGTGGGCGGCATTAGAACTTCTTGGCCAATCTCAAAAAATCTCTCTTGTTCCTCGTCAACTTTTGTCTTCTTTCTCCACCACAACCTTTCTCATTTGTTCCACTTTCACACCTTTTTTTTGCATGGACTTCATTCATGTTAAAAGAATTACTCTCTTACCTTTTCTGCTTAAACATCTCCATATCTCAACCCTCTTTTTTTCTCTTGCAAATTGGAGAAAGCTAGAAACTGGATTCCCAATCTGAGGTTGTATTTAATACTACTAGAATTTTGGGAAAATGGGAAATATTTGTATTTGATGCGATAAGAGAGATGGCTGAGACTATTTTGAGGTTTTATTGAAATCGGAACTTTCATATGAGGTTCAATTGTTACAGAAAGTTTAGAAGAATTCGGAAGGGATGATTAGATGAAGGCAACTTCCAGAGATGAAATGAATCAATGATAATAGATAGAAACTATGCTGTGGTCCTAGTATAATGTATGAATTGGTAA
Organism: Primula veris; assembly: GCA_963682055.1. Lineage (NCBI taxonomy): Eukaryota > Viridiplantae > Streptophyta > Magnoliopsida > Ericales > Primulaceae > Primula > Primula veris. Next base: position 3,681,960 of record OY821751.1, read on the forward strand.
ATTAAAAAACAATTCAACAAATTTATAAATTGAAGCAAATAATTTTTATTAACAAATGACAATCCTGACTTACTTTTTTTCCCCTTTATTATCTGGAATCAACTCATAACCCCATTATTTATAGTCCAGTAAACTAATACTTAAGGTGATGTCGAATCGGTTTGAGAGAATACAAGTTTTTGATTGATTTAAGAGAGAAAGTGATTAGAAAAAATAAACCGGAAAGAAATATAGTATTAGGGAGAAGAAAGTACTGGGGAGGAAAGAAACAAAAACAGAAAGAGAGGGAGGGAGTAAACAAGTTTTTCAAATCTTCAGTTTATAAACATAAGAAAAGTTTGATTACCACAATACTGCGATCATCACCATCCCATTTTTGGGAAAATAAATAATAAATGGAAGCTGAGCCTAACCCTAATAACTAACGTGTTTAAGTTGGAACCCTAACTGCAATCAATTCAACTCCTTCTATTTATTCACAAAACCTGAAATTATTATAAAACCTTAAGCTTATTTTTCTGGCTACTGCAAATTTAAACTCAACTTATCATCAAATACCTGTTTTGTGTTCTATAATTAAAATATTCTTGGCTATTATACTAACATTGTATTTTTCAATGATTTAAGTATACTTGTGCACCAAACAGAAAAAAACCCATCAAACCTTAGTGTACTGACTAGTTACTAAAACGAATTATCAAGTGCACTATAAGATTTTTTCAGATTGCGAACACTATTTTATCACGCATTTTCGATTTTGGTTTCTAGCCTGTATTTTCTCCCTGTGTAGTGTATAAAATCAGAAAAGTTAAATGTTGATGTACTGATTACAATTTTGTAGCTTAGGTCACAAAAGAGAAGTGGCGTAATAAGTTGGTACATAAGCCTGTTTATAAAACTTTATGATCTCCATCATGAGCTATGTTTGTTTTTCTTTTTATTTCAGTACTCCTATCTTCACTGGCGATGGGGAAGGTGGAAGTGGTTTTGCAGCGGCAGCAGCCGCAGCCGCAGCCGGTGGGGTACCCGGATATGACTTTGGTGTGGATCCAAATCTGGATCCAGAGTTGGCTCTTGCTCTGCGTGTCTCTATGGAAGAGGAAAGGGCTAGGCAAGAGGCTGCAGCTAAAAAAGCTGCCGAGGAAGGTTCTTCCAAACAAGGTGGTGGAGAATCCACTTCCCAGGACGCTACTATGACTGAAAATGTCGCTGCTGGTTCTGAAAATAAGGCAAATGATTCGACGGTTTGTGTTTGAACTTACTTTTGATGTTTTGTACATTCGTTCTCTAATTTAATTAAAAGGAAAAATATCACTTCTTGTTACAGAAATATATGGTTTAAAATTAGTTCCATGATATTATTAAACGCCAATATACACATCATCTACACAAAACTATCAAAATTCAGAATTTAGACACCATGTGTACAAAATTGAACAAGTTGGCCACTCTATCAATATTCACGTGTGCTTAAAATTTTAGTTGTTAATGCTGGTCTACTAATTGTTCTATTTTGTTTAAATTGGTGCTAGGATACCAGCGTTGTTGAACAATTAATTCATTACTACTAATTGTTTATTTTGTTATTTTTAATGTCTAAATTGTAAACTCTAATTATTACTGTGAATTAATTGTTAAAATTGATGACTTCCTGGACAAAAGTAATACTTGCCCTTTTATTAATCAATAACAGCACCCAGATTTCCATACTTATTTTGTGGGGAGCGATTACTTAACAATTAATCTTTGAACTTGTGCCGATTTTAAACTTGCAAAACTTAGATAACAACTCCAAGGGGTGGGTTGTATCACTTAATCAAGTGTTTACAACAAAATCCGTACTTTTTTTTGCAGGATGATGAAAATTCATTGCTGCAACAAGCACTTGCAATGTCGATGGATGACCCTTCTGCTAGCCAAGCCGCTCGTGACGTTGATATGACTGAAGCTGTTGGAGATGATCAAGACTTGGCTCTTGGTAAGTTATCAACAAGTTGTTTAAGGATCCTGATTCCTTTTGTGCATTGCAAGTTGTATGATGATTACGTATTCAAGTCCACCCAGTTTATAACACATAGCGGAAGTCTGATTTTGACTTTTGACTTTTAACTAAACTTTTTGGTTTTGAGCAATCTGTCACCGCCTCAATTTTAGGCCTTTTCTTGTTTGCAGCTTTTAAGCTCAGTTTTTCTTATGGGCTTAAGATGTGAACTGTCTTTTGTTGAACAGCTTAGAACCGGACTTTTTCTGTTTTTTGTTCTGTAACAGCTAGAAGAATTTAGATGGGTAAACCCTAATTTTTCTCCTCAAAACTCCAAAAAAAAACAATTCTTAAAAGCCACAACCAAAGAAGCCCTTGCCTAAAGAATTCACCTTGGACATCTCACTATTCGAAACCATATCATAAAGCTTAGAGTGAGTTACAGCAATGGCCCCATACTATGGGTGAAAATTCTATTTAGTCGCAATGGGTTGAATTGCAACCCCCCACCGCCACACACACACACACACACAACAGTTACGCTACATGTTTGGAAAGGTCCCTCTGTGAAACATTTTTAAATTTTAGAGACCAGTTGTGTGATTTGTGTCGTAGTTGAAACTATGAGGACAACAGGTGCAACCATTTCAAATTATGAGGACAATATTTTCGTTAGAACTACGTGGTAAATAGGACTATAGGAGTTCCCTTTTATGGGTCTTTATAGTTTGAACTTTAAATAAGTTACGCCAATAATCAGACATATTTACGTATAAGCTACATCGAGAGTCGACATGTATAATACTATCAGTTCCATAGTAAGGGACCATCAGTGACGACATATTCAGACCTATATGCCAGCTGTGTCATGATTGAAACTTTGAGTACAACATGTGTAACCTTTTTAAAATATGAGGACCAATAGTGTTGCAACCAAAACTATGGGGGCCAGATAGAAGTTTCAATGGAAGTATGGGGACCATTGCTCTATTTTGTCTAAAGCTTATGTTTATACAAGAGACGTAAGCACAACATGTCTCCTTGGATGTGTCCAACTCAGACAACCCAAATATGATACCTTGACAATGAGCAATCTTTGGAAACTCGTAAAACCCCTCTACTGATCAAGACATCGTGGAATTTCCTCTAATTTTAATGCAAGTCACGTTATAAGCTGCCACTTAATGTTGATATATAATAGAAGTATAGAACTCAGAATTTATATGGTGATTTAATGAGTGCAGTGATCTATAATTGTTTCATTCTCCTATCCTACAATGATTAGTCATTTAGTCTTCCTTTGTAGACATTTGATATTTTTCCTTTCGTGTGGCCTATGCAGCTTTGCAATTGTCAATGCAGGAAGGTGCAAAGGAAGAAGCAGGCCAGACAGATATGAATAAACTGCTGGGAGATCAGTCGTTTGTCTCATCAATCCTTGCTAATGTAAGTTAATTGCGTTTGTCAGCTTTCAATCCCAGATTGTTCTCCCACCAAATTTTAGAATGTGTAGATCGTATTATCAGATTTCGAGTTTGTACATCGATATATCATCAGACTTCGTCTTTGTACACCAACCTATAAAATAAGTGATTAATAATTTAATATACTAGCATTGCACTTCTTGACAATTTAGTATACTTATACTTAGTATTCTAGATCGAAAAATAAATCATAGTTGGGGTACTCAATATTCCGTAAGGACATTTTTTGTACACCATTCGATGTGTTTTTTCTGTTTTGGTCCCTAACCTGTTTTTTTCCCTTTCTATACAAAAGAGGAAAAAAATGTTAGGTTGGTAAGCTAATTACTAATTTTTGTTGTTGGTCTACATAAGCAAATTGTGACAAGGCATCGGTGTATAAAACTGTAGTTAAGGTAGAGAACGTGAAAAGTTTTTTTTACTTATATAAACTTGCTCTGGGATGGATTCTTGCTTTGCAGCTTCCGGGGGTTGACCCGAATGATCCTTCAGTCAGAGATTTGCTTGCATCCATGGAAACACAAACTGAGGTGAGATTTGGTATTTTATACATCATCAAATTTTATTTAACAATTTGCCTTTCTTACTTTCCATTATTGGATGCCACCTTTCTTCTTTTGGAAGTTTATCAGATAATTTTGAAGCAACGAATTATTATACAAAAGAAATGGAAGCTGAGACCTCAAAAATTATAAAAAATTTAAGGATCTATTTTTCATCTGCTCATTAGAAGGGCCATGATAAGAGTCTACTGCCTTCATCATGGTTTTTCTATGTATTTTGCAAGAAGCTATAAATAAATAATATTTCTTATTTTGAGCCTCTGCGATTCTACTGCCTTCATCATGGTTTTTCTATACCTATGTATCGCTTCTTTTAAAGGCGATATGCGACATGGGCAGTGGTGTTAGCCTGCATCTCTTTTCTTTCCCTACACCGGCATATTTTACCCGTGCCTCTTGCATTATTTATGTACGTTACTACATACCACCTGAAGTGACTGTTTATTAAAGTGCATCTTATTGCTTATTGCTTACTGCATTAAAATTATTTTTTCTTATTTTTCACTTTTATGTTGTGTGTGTGAGAGCTTTCTTGTTTACCCATGCAGTCCGAGCAGAAGAAGGATGAAGACAAGTCCCCGAAGGAGGAGGAGAAGAAATGATACATTACAGGTGCTTTTATAATTTGATTTGCTTGCATCCGTGGAAAAAAATTAAAACATTAAATTGATTTTGCAAAAGGAAATAATATTACATGTCTGACTTTGTGTTTCCCATTCCAAGCCTAAAAAATTCCCACGTGGAGAAATTGAACAAGGAGCGCCATTAGTATTAAGCAAAAGTTTAACCATATGCGGGTGTGGACTTGCAGGTCAGGTGGATTTTGGTCAGGCCTCTTCATATGGAGATGTTTGTCTTTAGAGACTTGACCCTGTAACTAGTTTATTATGGTTTCTGTAGAACGATCTCTTATAGGCGTTTTACTGCTGTATCGCTTCTTTAATTCAAATGTCATTTCCCTTTTATTTTATGCTATAGGTTCATGTTTGTGATTATGCAATAGTTGTATTTATATTGCAACTAGTTTGTGGAAGCACATGTTAGACTTGATTGTATCTGCCAGGGTTCTGTGTTGTGAATAAAACTGATGGTGTATCTGGCATCGGAATAGATTTCTCTCTTTTTTGGTCTGTTTTTGCATTAACAGATCATTTTCGTCAGCAAATCATTTTTTGTTCTGTCATAATCCTGTCATTCCCTAATTCCAGTTTTCTGATTATTGTGTACTAGCTAGTTTAATGGGTACCGAATGCTAATGTTCGCGAGAATGGAAGTTCGGTTTTAAAAGTTTCAGAAGCTGTGTACTCCAGGAATGGACAATAACTTTTCTTCTTTTAGTAGTTACTTAGGTTCGAGCAGAGTTCAAAAAGAAACCAAATATTCTGTTACTTTACTTCAGATGCGCTTTTTTTCTGATTTCACACCCACTGTCAACTGCAACTACGGCAACAAATGAGGCTCACTCAAATTCTGAAATGAAAAGGTTATTATTGTCTTCACACCAGCGAGAAAACTAAAAATAATCCGGTTCTGATTTTTAGAGAATCGTTTATATTGCAGAATAATTGACACGGACGATTTTTCTAATCCATGTAACTTCTATTAATTTCCGGCAAACTACATAGAGCCACTGACCAGGATTTCATAAAAATAGCCAAGTATCAAATTGTCAGAAAAAAAACATCTGTTTGGAAAATAAGGCCTTTCCACAAAGGAGCAAGTAAAGCATAAAAGTCTGTAAATACAACTTTTGGGACATCGAAACTTGCATTAGTTGTACTTTTTTTGTTGTTTAATCATGCATTAGTTGTACTTAATAATAGTCGAGTTTGCACATTGCAGTCTTGAATCGTCTTAGATGTGTATTAACAACCAATTGTTGCTGGTGGATCGATACTTTCACTCCCTGTTCATGACCGTCATGTTATCGCAAGTTAATAACGTGTTATGACATGAAATTCAAGTGAAATATGTAGTTTTCAGTCGGGCTGTCAGGTTTCCGCTAGTGATCACTTGCCTCAACTTTTGTTTTCATCTCATCTTCTTTTTTTGTTATATTCTCGGATAATATTTCATCCAAATGATAAACAATAAAGGAGTAACTTTTACCAAGTTCGAATTGTCAGATTTTTATCAGGTTTTCGGTTTTTTCATATGAATTCATAAAAAAATTCGGTCTTTTTTTTGTAAATCAACGTACTATTTTATTTCTAAAGTGTTTGTTCAAAAAAAATCTGTAAATTTTGACATTTTATGATTTTTTTTTTGGTATTTATTAATTTTTCTATCTTATAGATTGTCAAACTAACAATTAAACATAAAAATATATAAAAAGTCAAATTTTACAGATTTTTTTAAACAAACACCTTAGAAATAAAATATTACATTGATTAAAAAAAAAACGAATTTCTTTTACAAATACATATGAAAAATCTGAATCCGAAAACCTGACAATTGGGACTTCATAAAATATGACCCATACCACCCCTCCTCTGGATGTCTATGTATAGAGAAATATTAATTAGAATCATGTCCATGTAATTTGTGTTAACTTACAAACCAGTCTTTTTATCAGTTTATTAAATGCAACAAAATGTGAATATTGTTGTTATTTCATAAAAGAAATGCATAAAAGGTATTAAAATTTATTTGTGTCTTTATTTTTTAGTCCCTCCATTCCGATATAAGTGTCATGCTTCGAAAACTGTGATTTTTAATTATTCGAACCAATTTCACTTAAAATTCGACAAAAGGGCATCAAGAAATCAAATTAAATTAAATTAAAACTATTTGTTAGTTCTAATATGAGATTATAGTTGTAAAATTGATATTATTTAACTACCAAAAAGAAATGTTTCAAAAAATTAAAAATGAAAATTTTCGAATAAAAACTAATTATTGGTTAATATACCATCCAACAAGTGTAAATTTGATATTAATTTAACCATAAAAACTAGATATTTCAAAAAAGTAAAAAAAAAAACGGACAGTTAATTTTGAAACGTGACAAAAAAAGAAAATATGAAGAATTAGTTGGAGGGAGGAATGAAGTATGAATGAATGGTGAGAATTATAAAATTAAAAATAAAATATAAAGAGGGGAATAAAAAGAAGGCGGTTTCTAATAAAAGAAGATATAAATAAAAAGAGATGGGGTAATTAAAAGTAAAAAGTGAGTTTTAATATAGAGAGAAATAAAAGGAAAGGCGATTTTAGATATAATAGATAAATAAACATGACTGATTATATTGCTTGGATTGTTGTAAGTTGACAGAAATGATAGTCGATGGTCGTGTGGGAGAGACTATTTGTACCGAATGTGGTCTCGTATTTGACTCTTTTTCAACCACTAACAGTTTTGTTGTACCGAAACCTGATAATGAAGACGACTACCCTTATTATTATTATGATAACGATCACAAGAAGAATAATAATAACCTGATTCTATCGTTTAATAACATCACAAGTTTAATCTTGTGAGCCCTCTTAGAGTGGTATTGCGCATGCTTCTGTTGCTTTTCATAAACAAATGGTAAAGGCAGGATCATCTACCTTAGTTACGGTGTCACTTCTTTCGCAATTACCATATATGGTGGGAATTGATCAGTTGGAAATTCGGTTTAATCAATCTATCTGTGATTTTGTGATTGTGAATGATGAGAGAAATCAACTAGCTGCTGTTTCTAGTGATACTCCGAATCGTAGAGTTGAGACTGTTGGTTACGTTGTAAATAAACACAATAATTTCTACGGAAAAGAAATGGACAAATAAACAGAAAATGATTTCCTCAAATATATAATTATCAATTACAACCTTCAAAATTAAGAGTATGTAAATGATACCGAAATGGACTAAAGTCCGAGACGAGCTAACTGCAAGTAGTTTCCCTTAAACGATATTTGCCCCGCCACCTCTACTTCTGGCTAAATGGGGCACTTCGTTCCCAAGGTACAACGTCTATCGCATGTGACTCGGCGGAAACGGCACCGAGCCACGGTCGGACCGTTGGTGGTGCGGTACTCTCTCTCTCTATGTATGCATATGTGTATGTGTGTGAATGTGTATATGCCATGTATCTTATTTCTCATAAAAAGGTTATTGAAAAGCTTCAACAAAAAATTGGTTGGAAACCATTATTTTATTCATTTCTATTGTAACTCTTTTTTCCAATAAAGAGTCACACTTAATGGGATAATAAAGTTTTGAAACTCATAATTTTTAATTGTATTCAAAACCATAAAACAAAGTTTTATCCAACAGAGACTGCTCCTTCTCTTAAAATTTCTACCAATAAATGGCTTCGGTTATAGTTTTTTGGGAGTAGCTTATAAGAGGTTTTCTATTTGGGATTTATAAATGTAATCACTAAAAGTGCCTACATTAGCCTTACCGATATCATCAATTCACCACAAGCGCCTACATTAGGCGTTTTACTACTGTATCGCTTCCATTAAACAGTTTTCTTTACTTCAAATGTCATTTCCTTTTCATTTTATGCTGTCATAGGTTCATGTTTGTGATTTTGCAGTGTTGTTTTTTTATTTTTGTTGCAACTAGTTTGTGGAAGCACATGTTAGACTTAATTGTATCTGTTAGGGTTCTGTGTTGTGAATAAAAATGATGGTGTATTTGGAATTGCAATAGATTTATCTCTCTTTTTTTATCTGTTTTTGCATTAAACAACAATGGAACATTTTTCTTTCTATGAGAATCCAGTTCTAGTCTATATTTTTCACGAGAATGGAAAGTGTTATTTTTAAAATTTTAAGAAGCTTCATGTACTACAGGAATGGATAATAACTTTTCTTCTTTTAAGTAGTTACTTAAGTTCGAGCAGTGTTCAAAAAGAAACCGAATATTCTTTTACTCTATGACAGATACGCCTTTTCTGTTTTCACTACTGCTGTAAACTGCAACTACAGCAAAGAAATGAGAAGCTAATTCAAATTCTGGAATGTTAAGGGAATCAGTGAGAAATACAAACAAAATCTGCTTCTGATTTTTAGAGAATCGTGTGTATTGCACAATAACCGACGCCAGCGATTTTCTAATCCATGTAAGGGCGATTATTACCCGGGAAACTACGTAGAACTACTGACCAGGATTGTCCCAAAGGAGCAACTGAGCAAGTAAAAAATAATAATCTGTAAAGACAACTTTCGGACATTGGAAGTTGCATTACTTGTATGGCTTCAAGTGTGTATTAGCGACCGGTTGTTGCTGGGGGTTCGCTAGTTTCACTCCCTGTTAATAACATGTCATGACATATGAAAAACAAGCGAAATATAAGGGCATTACGAGAGAGCATGTTGTTTTCAGTCCGGCTGTCAAATTTATGTTAGTGATTAATTTCCGCAACTTTTGTTTTCATTTTGTCTGTTTTTTTTTGTCAAAGACTTTTGGATAAAAAATCATCCGTTCGGAGTCCTTTCTAATTTTTCGATTTTCTCTAGCATATGGTTAGTTTCTGTACTTTTCTTAACTTGTTTCAGTTTATAACCAAATCATTTTATTTAGGCTTAATTATGGTTATTAGGGTTTTCGACCAGATTTCTACATTGACATACTATTTTCTTTTGTTTTGTTTTCAATGTTCATCGTTTGCATCAGCGAGCTAAAGGGGAATGGGAGTTGCTACCGCCACCCGACAATTCCCAGGAATTCAACTTTTTTAAATAATTTCGAAATAGGTTGCTTCAAAATCATGTATAATATTTTGTAATTAGCAACCCGGAAAACTGATTTTGCCGCTGGTCCGTTACAACGAAATCTTTTCTTCTGATTTCGTTTCTGTTGTCCATCCTTATATTGGTTGTAATCTCTTATAATTTTCAGAACAGTTTTCACAAAAATAAATTGTAACATTCCAAACATGATTTATTATAATGAACAAAAATATGATAACTATTATTTCATAATTATATACTATATAGTATATTCCACATATTTAGAATATGTGTCTCTTTTCAAGAAAGATCGATCAAGAGCTTTAATAAATAAAAAAGTGGTACTTTTTGGTATCTATTAACTGCCACTCCTAGTATTATGGTTTTCATTCATCCCATAATCCATTCATTCAAATCTCTAACAAACCTTTTTCAACCAAAACAACAACAAAAATGTACCCTCACATTGACACAACCGACTTAACCGAAAACCTCTTCCATGACGAACACTCCCCACGTTCCCCATCGGCCCCTCCAGAGGCCATCGAAGACCTTTTGCTCACGGTACCAGGCGCCATTGTCCACCTCATCGACAAGCATTACAGCGTAGAACTCGCATGTGGTGACTTTTCTCTTTCTCGTCTTGTCCAGAACAACACTGTTGTGGCTGTCTTGGCATGCGTAGGGAACGAGATCCAGTGGCCTGTTGCCAAGACACAACCCGCGGTGAAACTTGACGAGTCGCACTACTTTTTCTCTCTCCATGTTGGCGGAGAGGGGGGGAGTGGCGATGGGGGCGACGAGTCGTTGAATTATGGCTTGACTTTTGCATCTAAGGGGCAGGTATTACATTGTAAATTCTTAATTCAGTAATAACACCATTGTTTCCAGAAATTGAATTTCTGGTTGTACTTTGTGCCAATTAGCAGATTGTTTTCATCATAATCGCGATTTTTGATAAAATTTTAAAACTGTATTTTCAACAACAGAAAGGATTCCTGGAACATCTTGACAAACTTTTAGAGCAATACAGTTGCTTTTCCATACAAGAGGTGAAGCCGAAAGGAGAGGGATGGGAAGTTGTAGACGGAACCACAGCAAAGGAAGTCTCTCCGTCGGACTTAAACTTAGAGAAGGAGAGAGAGGCGATGGAAGAGCGATGCGCTGCGTACTGGACAACACTGGCACCGAACGTGGAGGAGTACAGTGGGGTAGCAGCAAAGGTGATAGCGATGGGGTCAGGACAGGTTATCAAAGGGATACTGTGGTGTGGTGATGTGACTGTCGATAGGTTGAGATGGGGAAACGAGATTTTGATGAAGAAGATTAAGCCAAGTTCTGAATCGGAGATTAGTCCAGAGACTTTGAAACGGATTAAAAGGTTTGTATTTTAGTTTGTGTTTGTAATCTAGATTTCATTGATACAATACTACTTTTGCCTTGTGTCCTTGTTTACTTGCATTCTCAAGTTCCATGTTTTGATAAAAATGGAGATTGTATCTGATTGACCAGTTTAGAATACTGTTACACATATATATATAAAGTTACAACAACATTTAAATTCAAACAGGGTAATTAAATAACTACCCATATTCTCAAACTGTTCCTGCCTATCTAATAATTGGTACTGTTACATGTATTGGCCTCAAATCACTAAAACTTAGTCTTATACACAGGACGAATAAAGGTTTTCTTCTTTTTACTCAAGTTTATAAAATCTAGCTTCTTCGTTTAAAAGTTGCAGTAAAACAAATCCTTTAGGTTGCATTTCAATTTCTGGATTTCTAATCAGTTATTGCAGGAGTTTTGGGGTATCAAAGAGACAGAATACATACTGATAAATATTAAATCATCAAAGTGATTTGAGATTCTTGGAATATGAGAGTTTCAACTATTAATACATGGTACTAAGCTAGTCTTTTCACATTGGGTTTGCCAAAGCTTTAGAATACTTTTTTTTTCTTTCAAAACACAGTACTCGACAACTCGTATAGTACCAGGGATGATTAGGACATAAACACAATTTATAAGTTTCTGGCTATTTAGTACAGCTTTAACCTCCCAAGCAAACTCTTAGTTTTGAAATAAAAAGATTTGTGATGATAATGGGAACAATATGCCATCTATTGGCATTGGTTATTTATGAAGTATTTTCTTCTCTTTTTCTAGACCACTAATACAAACTTCATCTGTCTCATTCACATACAAATTGCAATCTACAAATTTCTTGTACCTATTATCCGTATTTTTGAATCAAATTGGTGACTTTGATGAGAATGGTCGTAGAATTCTGCATTACGTTAGCCCCATTACTATTGCCAGAAACTGTTGGAGTTTTTGCTGGTTCGACATTGATTAAAATTTAAAGTTTGCTTAATTGGTCATATGATGTCCACCATCTTGAAATTTTAAATTACAGATGATATTTAGAGATTTTGTTTCATTATTTCATTTGTCAGGGTTAAAAAGGTGACCAAAACGACCCAAAAGGTAGCTACAGGAGTTCTTTCTGGTGTTGTGAAAGTTTCGGGTTTTTTCACAAGTTCAGTCGCAAACTCAAAAGCTGGCAAAAAGTTCTTTAAACTGTTACCAGGGGAGATGGTCCTTGCTTCATTGGATGGCTTTAGTACGTATACTGTTTTTTCTTGTTCATGCTTTTTTCTATATTTCCATTATTTTAATATTGAACTTTTCTAACTTCGACGACAAGTTTTTGACCAATTTACGCTCAATATAGGCAGGGTCTGTGATGCTGTTGAAATAGCAGGGAAGAATGTAATGTCTACCTCATCAACTGTAACAACCGGACTTGTCTCTCACAGGCAAGAGTTTATCTTTTCTGTGCAATCAAACATTGTAAGAACAAAAGATATGAGAGTAAAAGGGACATTTCGTCGGGTCATATTTCTCTCTGTTTTCTCAGATCTTTTATGCATGAAGGCTTGCTATGTTGAACCATTATAGCTTTTATTGCTCCCCTTTTATGTTTAACTTCCACTGTATTTGGATGTTGAGTAACCTTGAAGCCAAAAGCTGGATTTAGCCAACTTCTTCTAGGCCTCATATTAGCCGACTTGTTTGCTTAGAAGTTGAATCCAGGGTTGCCTACATCGCTTTATGATAATCCAGTTTATATATGTTTTATACATCTTTAATGACCTCATATTTATCTGCGCTTTTAAGCAAATAAGCTGACTTATTTAAGAAATAAATATTTGTATTTATTTATTGTTTATAACTCCTAGCTTCTTCAAGTTTGAAAACCAGAACAATTGGGAATAAAGCTAGTCAACTAGGTGCAGTAGATGCTATAAGCAAATAACCGAAAATCCAATGTCTGAAATTTTGCAACCAAAAAAACCCAAACATTTCTAATGTTGAGGTGCAGACTAAACCATACTAATTTATTTTGTCTTTTATGAATTTATAATGGAATTTCACATTTTATCGGAACGCAGGTATGGTGACGAGGCAGCTAAGGCAACAAGTGAAGGGCTCGACGCCGCGGGACATGCTGTTGGAACAGCATGGACTGTTTTCAAAATTAGGCAGGCTATTAACCCCAAGAGTGTTATTAAACCAAGCAGCTTAGCCAAATCTGCTGCAAAAATTGCAGCAAAGGAAATGAAAGCCAAAAAGAGCTCCAAGTAGTAATATTATCAGTTACATTTCAAGAAAATATATAATCATGTATTTTAAGTTGAGATTATATGTACATAAATTTGTAACACGATGCAAACCACTGCCACCTAGATCTGTTCAGTGGATTTGCACAAGTAGATTTGGGTAATGATAAGTTGAATCTATCTTGTAGACATCATCTTCATTTTGGTATTAGAATTAGCCGATGGCCTTAATCTTATGCCGTCGTTATAAAGTACACGAGAATCAAGCGCTTGTATTATTATCATTCAAAATTTATTGATGTAAAATATAGTTCAACCAAACCATTGGCTTTGTCCTAATATATGAAGTGAGAAAGTATACTGTAATCTTGTGCGTAAAGGTAGGCAGTGATTTGAAGCATTCTTCTTATGTTTTTTGATGTTGAGAAAGAGAATTGGCTACATTTAATTCAAAACTTGTAGTTTTTTCAGGCCAAAGCATCCTAACTAATAAAATTTCATTAACTGTTCTGAAAATCCTTGGCGGAGAAACGTGTTGTTTCTACTTTTGCTAGCTATAATCCTCTCTACAATGGGAGTTAATGTAACATTTGTAACTTGTTTGATGTTTTCCAGAAGTGATACCGCAAGACTGTCCGCTACTAGCCTATTGTGACTAATCTTTCAAAGCACTTTCCATCGGACAAGTTTTGTACAAATGTTTTGAATAAGACGTCTTCTTTTAATTTTTGTACATTAGTATTCTTCGCCGTAATTCTTGTCTAAAACTATGTTAAACTGTTAAAATTATTTCGTCATCAATTCATTAACAAAATGGAACAAGTTATGTACATAAAGTTTTCATCCGAACTCGCTTATCATTGACAAAAAATAATCTCGTAATGTAGTATTTTTGTAATTTGCTGTAAAAAATATAAGTATAAATTAAAAAATAAATGGCCCATGCAGGTCTCGAACCTGCGACCTTCGCGTTATTAGCACGACGCTCTAACCAGCTGAGCTAATAGGCCTTTTTATGAATATTCAATACAAAATTTATTTTAACGATTATAAAGCCTTAGGGTCTACCAAACCAAGAGAAAATTTCAGAATTTTGGCAAAAAGAAATTCTATTTTTTGTAGAAAAAGTGAATGCTAAAAGCTTACTCTTGAAATTTAAGATATTTTTCTCTTTAAAACCAAAGTACGGTGAGATCAACGATCACAGTCGGCCGGATAAACTGTTAGCAGTATTTCTAGTAGGGCTGGGTGAAAAACCAGAAAAACCGAACCGAACCGAAAAAAACCGAAACCGAAAAAATTTCGGGTCGGTTTTGGTTTTCAGTAAAACCAAACTGAAAAAAACCAAAAAACCAAAAATATAACCGAAAAAAACCGAAACTGGACCGAAAAAACCAGTCCGGTTCGGTTAAAAAAATAAAAAAACTGAAACCGAAAAAAACGAACTGAAAAATATGCTCGGTTTTGGTTTCAGTTTTGCCAAAAACCGAACCGGAGCGGACTAAACTCAGCCCTAATTTCTAATATGGGTATCCAAAAAGTTGTCGTTACTTTCGAGAGACTTCGACTATCATAGCTCTAGTTGGAGTTTAAGTTTAAAATCTAATTGATCGAAATCCAATTAAGCATAGCTCTAAACGTAGAGAAGTAAATAAATCAAGCTCATAAACTCTACCAAAGCAACTCTTCAAGTCGAATATTTTTTTCCTACCGACCACTAACACACGAGTCGTATCACTACTGAGAGTCAAACTCTGACTAACAAAATATCATCCGACGCGACTAAAGTTGTTGAAGCGGAATTAGCCCAAAAAATTAGATTACTCTAAAAAATCATTAAACAAAAGAATTATAATTAACTTATTTTATATAAAAAAGCGGCGTAATTTAGATAATGTGACTTGCTCTCAAAAAAGTACTTTTACCTTAATATTTTATTTACCTGTTTTGTTTAGAAATAACTTACAATTGAAAAAATGTCTTATACAAAAAGTGACTTATTTCAAACAAAATGATTTATTGTTCTTAAAAATGACTCATTTAAACAAAATCACTTATTTTTCCCAAAGGTAAATTATTTTAAAAAAAAGGATAAAAACTTTATTTAGAAAGTGTAACTATCTAAAAAAACGACTTATCAATGGAAGCTAATAAACCGGCTGATTATTTAATCCGACATGCTAGAAATAGTGTTTGCTAATTCTAACTTTTGACGGTACCTGGCCAATTATGGTCCTTATTATGATCTGATTTAGTTTAATTTTTATATGTATATGTAGGGCTGAGTGAAAATCCGAAAAAACCGAACCGATAAAGACCGAAACTGAAAAACCGAAACTTTTTCGGGTCGGTTTTAGTTTACGATCAGAAAACCAGAAAAACCGAAAAAAATCAAAAGACCGAAACCGGACCGAAACAAACCGGTTCGGTTCGGTCCAAAAAATAAAAAGACCAAAAACCGAAAAAAACCAAATCGAAAAATCTGCTCGGTTTTAGTTTCGGTTTTATAAAAAAACGAACCGATCGAAGCCAGCCGTGTGTATATGCCAATTTCTTCATACAAAAAAACAAAAACAAAATGGATTCAAATAAGCAGAGCTTATTAACAGGGTCCATCCAAACAACCCCCTAATCCATTACATTACACGAAATACTAAAAGTTAGAATAACAATTTTATCATTTTCCCGGATACAGCGTACCTGACTCTGAGTCAAGTTGACTCAAAGTGCACAGCTATTGTATATTGCTACAGTTAAAATATGAAATGTACTGTAGTAATATTAAATGGCTGTGGACTCTGAATAAGGAATCAGGTACGCTGCTTCTCATTTTCCCCCTTTTTCACCAACCACACCCACCTACCTACCTCTGTTCTCACACTTATTTCTCCAAATTTTCTCACTTTCAAAAAAATGCCAAACCAAACAAGCCTAAAAAAAACCCCATGGCAGCCTCTTCTCTCTCCTCAACTCAATCTCTCTCTTCTCTCTCTACACGCCTCCAAACTCATCACCCCAAATCTATCTCTTTCTCTCATTACACTCCCTATGTTTCCAATTTTGACAGATTCAGGACTAAATTAAATTTAAAAGCCACCTCACCATCGTCTGCTCCGGTTATGAGCGAGGCTCCGAGTAATATGGGATTCGATGACGTGGCATGTACGGTCGTTGACGTGGAGTTAGGTGACCGAAGCTACCCGATTTATATCGGGTCGGGTTTGCTTGACCAACCTCTTCTCCTTCAGAGGTATTGCTCTTTTTTTACCCGGCCTGTTTCTGTCACTTTTTGGATTTTTAGAGGTGGTTATGAATTTTTTTAGAAAGTGATGGACCGGTAATTTAAATAGTTTCCTGATTTTATGGGTTTTTTGTTTTTAGGGTTGAATATGAAAATGAGTAGAAAGTGAAGGACCGTTGGTGTAAATAGTTTGGGTCAACCCTTATGGGCTTTTTCTGTCAATTTGTGGTTTTTAGGGGTGATTATGAAAATGTGTAGAAAATGAAGGACCAGTGATGCAATTAGTTTTGGGTCAACGGACTTTTCTGTCAATTTATGTTTTTTAGGGGTGAATATGAAAATGAGTAGAAAGAGAAGGACCGTTGGTGTAAATAGTTTTGGGTGAACCCTTATGGGCTTTTTCTGTCAATTTGTGGTTTTTAGGGATGTTTATGAAAATGTGTAGAAAGTGAAGGACCAGTGATGCAATTAGTTTTGGGTCAACGGGCTTTTCTGTCAATTTATGTTTTTTAGGGGTGAATATGAAAATGTGTAGAAAGTGAAGGACCAGTAATGTAAATAGTTTTGTTCCCATCTTCTTTAAAGCTATTTTTTGACGTAATTTTATGGGTTGTTTCTGACAATATGTAGTTTTTGTTGGTGAATATGAAAATTTATATAAAGTGAAGGACCAGTAATGTAAATAGTTTTGGGTCAAACCAAACCCAATCATATCTTCATTAGAGCTATTACTTTCCTGATTTTATGGGCTTTTTTCTGCCACTTTATGGTTTTTAGGGGTGAATATGAAAATGTGTAGAAAGTGAAGGACTGGAATGCAAATAGTTTTGGGTCAACCTGAACCCAAGTGTTTCAGTAATTTTAGACTTTTAGTGTTATATAATTTATGACGGGTCGGGTTTGTTTGACTGACCCGCTCTCCTTCATTGGTAACTACTGTACCTGATTTTATGGGTTGTCGTTTCATGATTTTTAGTGGCAAAAATGAAAATGTATGCAAAGTGAAGGACTAAAAAATGCAAATAGTTTTGGGCCATTCTGGTTTATATTGGGTCGGTTTTTTTATTTTACTATATAGGCCTTTTTATTTTATTTTTAGTTTTAAAACTCTCAGTTATTTCCTTTCTGTATGCGTGTATTTTTCCTCAACGAGTGAATGACTTGGCTGTCAAATAGATTATGGCCTTATGGGACTGTTTGTGAACAGTCCTCTCTTTATAGCTTTATTCCTAAAAAAACTATGGGTGTTCGGTTTTCCATCTTACTTGTCAAAAAAGTCATAGTAGCTCAAAAAGCGAAAAAAGAAAAGGGAGTTGATGCCTTTTTTAGCTTTTTCGCTGGACAACATACCCAAAAGCAGAAGATGACTTGAAACTCAGAAAAAAAAACTTCTATTAACTTAAAAGTGAAAAGGCGCGTTAAAAGCCACATTTATTTTACAAGAATGAATTCAGAAAAAAGATTGGCTTTGCTTAACATGGGGTGAAAGCTTACTGCTTTTTAAAAGAAGCTTCTTGATCAAAACAGCTGATGCCAAACGAGTCCTATATCTTTACGTAATCAGAAATGTGCAGGGGAGTAACCAGTAACGACAGAAGAGAGTATTGCCTGACATATTTATTTAAAACATGTACTGTACATTGCTTTTATCTTTAAGTGCTAGTTTTACATTTGTGCTAGTCTGTCATGCCTACCCAAAAGAACACTGCTTGATATATGACTTTTAGTGTGCTTCTAACGAACTTTAGGTTGAACTACAATACGTGTGTATCTCCAAAAGGTTGGTTAAGTTGGTAGAAATCAGGTACTTTTTCAGAAATTACAGAGGATCAAATATATTGCTAGTAGGGGACTAAATAAGTGGTGACTCCCAATGGGATCATGGCCTCCACATTGTTATTATTTGCTCCCTTAAGAAGTTAACCAAACTCTTAATAACCGTATCATTTAGCAATCCGTCGTCCACACTGATCTTACTAGTAGAGAAAGATGATATACCTTGCTTCTCTTCTACCTATACTATTCATGACCAGCTTATAATTGATTATGTATTTGTTCAATCACTCCATAAGCTAAAAAGCTATTATCGACATTTCTGATTGTAAATGCAGAAAAGAACATTACAATTCGTCTCTTAGCATTTGGGTATGTTGTCCAGCGAAAAAGCTATTACAGTTGATAGTTGTCGTATGTACTTTCTCAAGTTAATGTTTGCGTGCATCAGTAGCATCAAACAGCATGTTCTCCTTAAATACAGGGATGATATACCAAAAACTACGCTGCATCAGTTTCCTTATGGAAACCGTAAATTTGATGAACTCTTGTATCTCCCCTGAATAAAAGGAGACTTCACCTATCCTCATAAATAAAATAGTATATTATTTCTCTTGCCTACCCTTCTCCTTCGTGTGCCTTTAGCTGTAAATTCCTTTTCTCTTTCAAATTCCAGCAATTCCATATATGATATATACATCTAACTAAACTTATTATGTTATTTAGCTGAAACAAAAATCATTTTGCACCCGTTCTCTTTCTCTCTATATATATTCACACACACACACACACACACACACACACATTATATATATACATATAAATATATGATCACTTATCCAGATTAGTTAATTACGAGTAATTGATTAGAGTTTATAGAAGTTTCCTAAATTTGTGATTCTTTTCACAAATTGATTTTTTTTTTTTTTTGATAGTAATGCATAATTTGATCTTTGCTAATTAAAGTGGATTGATTTAGGAAAATACTGATTTGTTAGATGGAAATTTCTTTTATTAAATTGTATGTGTCTTGAATATTGTGTGCGCTTTTTTAATGTCAAATATCTTTGTACTAGTAATGATTTATCAAAAATTGAATTTTTTATTCTTGAAATGTTTTTCTATTTAAATATAGGGGAGATGATAGGGAGACTGAAAAATTGTGCAAGTTATGTATGATTATGTAAAACTAATAAAGTGGTGTAGTCACCGCAAATTTAAGGAAAACGCTAAAGAAACTGATGCGGTTGCTCACATTTGAGGTTCACAAAGTTGATTGATTTGTAGGCATGTTCACGGAAAGAAAGTACTCGTGGTCACTAACACCACAGTTGCGCCTATATACTTGGATAAAGTTGTGAGCGCTTTGACATATCAGAACCCAAATGTTACAGTTGAGAGTGTGGTTTTACCCGACGGTGAAAAGTACAAGAACATGGTGCGTATATAAGGTTCTCTGGTGATTTATTATAAATTAAAAAAAATTATGGGTTGTGAATAACGTTATTAGTGTAGTCCAATCATACATTTGTAGAAGACTCTTATGGAAGTCTTTCAGTAACATTCCTATTGTCATGCATTTTTACATTTGTTGGACACCCTTAAAAAAGTCTTTGAATAACATTCTCGACTTGTTATTATATAGTTAGCTAATTATACATTTAATGGACAACCTTATGGAAGTCTTTGAATAACATTTTCATCATAGATTCATAATGCAATCATTCATTTGTTGGACAACTTTATGGAAAGTCTGAGTAAATATATGGAGAGAATAATTAGAACATATTTGAACTGCTGTATTTGAAAAAATGAGAATGTTACTTTACAGCATAGCTCATCCTATATATACATTACAGGGCAATAGCAAGAAGAAAGGGGTAAATATGATTACAAAGCAAAAACAATGATTGGTTTATTTATCCTAACATCTCTAGTAGCCGTTAGGCACATCAGCTGTCGAATAAGTAAATAACCCACATGCCGATAAAACCGACATATTCTCTATAACACTTTTGTAATTTCCACCCTTTGAATAACATTTTCATTGCTGTTCGACACCCGAAGTAAAGCTTTTGAATAAATTTCTTGTTTTCTTGCAATTATACATTTATAAGACAGCCTTATGAAAGTCTTTCAGGAACATTCTCATTGGTATGCACTTGAATTATTTAGGATACCCTTTTTAAATCTATTTGAATAATATTCACATTGTTATGCGATTAACTATTTGTAGGACACCCTCATGAAAGTATTTGACAAGGCAATAGAATCGAGGTTGGATAGACGTTGTACATTTATTGCCCTTGGTGGTGGTGTCATCGGTGACATGTGCGGTTTTGCTGCTGCCTCATTTCTCCGAGGGGTCAATTTCATTCAAATCCCTACAACTGTTATGGCTCAGGTTTGTGAGTGTGTTTGACTGGGGCTTTTAAGCCCAAGTTTTTTTGTTACTTTTTTGCTTGAAAGGTGACGTGTATAGCTTACTTCGCTTTTTTTAACTTCATTTTTTTTTTTGGCTTCTCACTTAACGAGCTAGATAATTTGGTTTCATCCGCGTAGATTTTTTTATTAGGGTTAGTTTGGTTGCCGCTTTTAGCAAGCAAGTTAAAAGTTCTTTAGATTCAAGAAAAAATTAAGTTCATCCAGCTTAAAGCTTAGAGCTTTTTCAGGCAAAAGAATCAAGAAAGGCTCAGTTTTAAGCTAATCTTCTAAATACAATCCAGATTTTAAGCAAGTCAAAACCTGAACTTAGAAGCTCAACCGAAGCAATCTGCAATATAACCATTTTCTCCCTAAAAAGTTACAGCCAACTAAACCTACTATAATACTCTTTTGATTAGAGGTGTGGCCTTCGGTTGCAAAGTTTCTTTTCTTCTTATGTTTTATTTGTCTTCCAGGTGGATTCTTCTGTTGGTGGAAAAACAGGAATAAACCATCCTCTTGGGAAAAACTTGATAGGTGCATTCTATCAACCTCAATGTGTGCTTATAGATACGGACACGTTGAGTACATTGCCGGAGAGAGAATTGGCATCAGGGTTCGCAGAGGTTATAAAATACGGGCTTATTAGGGATGCTGACTTTTTCGAGTGGCAAGAGAAGAACATGAAAGCCCTAATGGCAAGGTGAGTTATATACCATTATCATGTGTCCTTATTGTTTACATAATGGATGTGCTCTCCAGTAATAAATCAATACTTTACAAGACTTCCTTTTGCACTGTTTTCTTCATAGATACATAGTTTAACTTTCTTAGAGGAAAATTCTAGGGGAGGATATAAGAGAAGACTACATATTTAATCAATTAAAAGACAGGAAGGGGAGAAATTCCTTTTGAGAACTGTTCTTTTCCCCCCAAATTTTGTGCTATTGCTTTAAAATGTATACAATTTCAAGTGGTTAACCCATTCACAGGGACCCAAGTGCACTAGCTTATGCGATTAAGCGATCATGTGAAAACAAAGCTGAGGTAGTATCCTTAGATGAGAAGGAGAGTGGGCTAAGGGCAACATTAAACTTGGGTCATACTTTTGGCCATGTAAGTATGAATTTACCATTATGCAGCATATTTTATACTCCAATTTGGTGAGCTGAGATGTTTAATTCATCATTTTTTGCCTGCGGCAAAGATTTTTATCGTTGTGATCAATTGGTATTATTGTTTTACCTGATTATCACACACTGCTGTTGAAATGTGATGTATAGGTGAGAGAATTGTAAATGCATCGATTTTGTTGTCCTCGACAATATCTTTTGTAACCTCTTCTAATGGGTTGACACGTTTTCACAGGCTATAGAGACCAGTTTTGGCTATGGAGTATGGCTACATGGAGAAGCTGTTGCAGCTGGAACGGTATTGTCACTTTTCTTCTCTCTCTCTCTCTCACACACACACACGCACACCGTATGATTTTGGTTAAATTTAATAGTTAATGGGGATTTTGGCTAAGTTTTGATGTGTTTCTTTGGTCAGGTAATGGCTGTGGACATGTCATACCGGCTTGGTTGGATTGACGAATCGATCGTAAGTCGAGTACACGATATATTGAAACAGGCTAAACTACCAATTCTTCCACCCGATATAATGACAGTCGAGATGTTCAATTCTGTTATGGCGGTAAGATTATTGTCGTTTGATGGGTCCCTCTTAAGAAGGGATAATTACAATTACTAATGTATCATGTGATTTCGTTTTTGTTGATCAACCTACCAGAATTAGCAAATAGTACACTATATATCTTTGGGTGATTTAATACACTTAATTTACCTTTTAGAAAAATAAATCACAGGTTGGGTGCTGATAATGAAAAAAACTATAAAAAAACATGCGTTGCTGTATCTCTTTTCGTTTGCTTTTATTCCCCCTTACACTCTTCCTTATGTTGATCCAATAATATAGGATTTCCTATGCAGTGTACAAAATTTAAAAACAATGTTATGTTAATCTACTATTTGCTTAAATTTTAACAGTTAGTGTACAAAACCAAAATCGAATGATTCATTTGTGTATATGAATTAGAGTATTTAATCCTTCATAAGAAGTATTGTTTGTTCCATCAACTGATACTATTTTCCGCCTTTTATTCTCGATAACAGGTTGATAAGAAAGTAGCTGATGGCCTATTAAGGCTCATTCTCTTGAAAGGCTCGTTAGGCAACTGTGTCTTTACCGGGGATTACGATAGAAAAGCTCTTGATGACACACTTCGTGCTTTCTGCAAATCATGATTATTCTTTTATGGAGAGTTTTGTGCTAAATAAAATAACGCTGTCCAAATTGTGGTCTATGCATAGGTCTAGAGAAATTTTAAGTTGGTATATGCCTATGCTACATCATTATGTTCATAAATCTTGATGGTGGTATAGTGGATCGAAGTTTCGCTAATGTTGTATTTTTGTGTACTATTGAGTTTATGACCTTTTGTAAGGAATAAATTCTTCAATAAGTGGGTTTCTATTTTCACATTCTCATCATACCATGTACAGAAGAAAAACTTCTATGCTAATTCCAACTTGCAAGGCTTTCTTCCCCACTCTTATTGTAATATATTGGCTATTACATCAATAAACTTGGCTTTAGAACATCTATTGCAAAGTAGCGTTTTATTTGGATTTTGATTGTAGAATTGTAGATGTAGAGCGACACTAAAAACAATCGATGCTGTCTTGGCACTCGATTGCAATACATACATAAGAGTATGTATTGCGTGATTGCTTTTGCGTCTAGTGAATCGAAAATGTAATATTCTCTCTTAAACGACCCGTCTACTTAGTTTCATGTAATTTTAGTTGTCACCTAATGCATTCTATCGTCTATTGAAATATCCCCAAGAACAAAATGGGTTTCTTTAAAAGAAAATACATGAGGAGTGAGGACTAGTTGGGATTCAAATCGTTTTGGCGATTTCTAATGTGTATAACTTGTTTTAACACATGGAATGGAAAAAAGAATAATAAAAAGACGAATAGCCGATTTCTAATCTGTATAGCTAGTTTTAACACATGGAATGGAAATAATAATAATAATAATCAGACGAATAGCCGATTTCTAATTTGTATAGCTTGTTTTAACATATGGAATGGAAAAAAGAATAATAAAAAGACGAATATCCGTACGCATAACTATAACCATTTATAATCGGATGAAAGTGCGGGTCTGCAGCAAAAGTCCGTTCTATATACTGTATGTTTGAAATAGATTATGGAAAATGCAATATGAATATGATAATAATTTACATTTTTTGTCTGAAAAATGACATTTATTGGCATCTTTTCTCTATTCATGTAGATTGATGAATCCAATCAACATTAAATCTGATATAGAATTCAAAAAAATGTGTCCCCCAATATTTCAAATTTCAATTTCTAAAGTAAAGTGAGACAAGCTTTTTGGGTCCACATTCAAAGGCTCAATGCTCAAATTTTAGCTCAAAAAAGGCTTGAGTGGCAACAAACCCGTGAAAATAGTCAATTTTTTACATTAGTTTGTTAAATTTATATTTACATATATATATATATAAATATATTGATAAATATGGAGTGGTTGATCCAATTCCAACGACCGTTTAAACAGCTTTTTTCCCGGCTAGAAAATACACCACACACTTATTTACAATACAAACATTTATGCACTCATTTACACAAAACAAAACCAAACAAAAAAGAACACACCTTTTTCTTTCTCTTTTTTTCCAAACAAAATGTTCATTTGTGAAGCATTTAAGGTTCTTTTATGCTAAAGTTTTAAAGGATTGGTAAAATTTCACCATTTTCTTGACAATCATTTAAGGCATTTTTAGATCAAAGAAAAGAAGTTAGAGAAAATTTCATTGATGGGTTGTTGTTTGTGATCAGGTCTTCTAAGGAGGAAGATCCGAGTTTTCGAAACGAAAAAGAATTATTATTTTTGATAAAGGGTATTTTATTAGTAAAAATATAAAATGAGTGCATCAAGGTTCATAAAATGCGTCACGGTCGGTGATGGTGCCGTTGGAAAGACATGTCTTCTGATTTCTTACACTAGCAACACTTTCCCTACGGTGAGCCACCTTTACCAAATTTATATATATGTATGGATATATATACTCTTGTTATGTTTTTTCTTGTGTGTGTTCTTATTTCATGCACAACTATTATTCTTTCGTATCTGTTATAGCCTAATTTTGAAAAGTAGATTTAGACAGTTAAAAACTTGGATGAAAGTGATTTGTAATGAGGTAAGCATAAGACAAATCAATGAACAAATAGCATTGGATAGAAACGTACGACGGAGGAAAATTTATTGTTCCTGAAACGAATGATCTATCATATGGTTTCATATAGCCAACCCGAATTCTTGGAATAAAAAGACATTCTTTGATGATGATGATGATCTGTTATAGCCTAAATTTGGAGTATTATGTCGACACCATCTTTTTATTGGCTTCTTTGATTCCGGCTTATGATATTACCTTTTTCACCTGGTCTAATTGCAATGGGTAATGAGCTTCGAACCTGAGTTTTTTTTATTTTATCTTTTGGAATGAACTTGTCTTTTTTCTCAGGATAGAAAATAAACAAGCTTCTTCGAAAAATCGATAGTAGCTTAGCCTGTTGCAGCCTTTAAAATTTTAACTAAGATTTTTTTGTTAATTTTTCAATAACTTTGCATTTGGCTGCCCATCGTCTAGTGAGCTTTCTAGTGTCAAGACCATAGAAGTTTTAAGATGAATGCGGAAGCTGCTTCTCAGGCTCAAATAATCCAGCTTATAAGCTCAAAAGCCACACAAAAACAAGGCCATAAAAAGTAAAAATAAAAAGTTGCTTTCAAATTGTAAAGCTTATCGCTCTAACAGAGATGATATTTTCGGTTTATGAAATTTCATGTTTACACCATAAGGTAGACAGGTTAGTTCATACCTGCTTTCAGATCCCGTCCTGTATTATTTTGACTTGAGTTATCTTAGGTTTTGATGTTATAAGCCTTGATTTCGAAATAATTTCTAAATTGTTTTATACATGCACGCCGACAGGACTACGTGCCCACGGTATTCGACAATTTTAGCGCAAATGTGGTCGTCAATGGGAGCACTGTGAACCTTGGATTATGGGATACTGCTGGCAAGTTTCCCTTATGTTACTGCTGCTTTTTTTGCTTTAAAAATATTTCAATAAGATAAACCTCATGTTAGCAGATGTATTTAAGTTGTGAAAGCATCTATTTTTATACGGGACTTGCATTTTGCTTGCGTAAACAGGACAAGAAGACTACAATCGGTTAAGACCATTGAGCTATCGCGGTGCCGATGTGTTCATACTTGCATTCTCTCTCATTAGCAAAGCCAGCTATGAAAATGTGGCAAAAAAGGTAATGGCTTAATCACTTTGTATCTCTCCCTCGGTGCCCATGTGTTTATACTTGCATTCTCTCTCACTTTTTGCTAAAAAAATCTTCAATCATAGTGAAATGTTGGTTTTGATCTCATTTCTTGCAGTGGATTCCTGAGCTAAAGCATTATGCTCCTGGGGTTCCTATTGTTCTTGTTGGAACAAAACTTGGTAAGTTTTTAAAATGTGTCTTGTGGCTTTAAATTTTTATAAAAGAGATTCTAAATTAAATTTTCTATCTCAGAAGCAATATTAAAAAAAGGCAGGCGAAATTGGTCAACTAACCTAATTTTTAGTAGGGCGGTAAATGAGATGAACTGTTCGTGAAATCGTTCGTGTTCAGCTCGGTTCATGTTCGTTCATTTATAAATGAACACGATAATTAATAAGAATATAGTGTTCGTCTATTAAATGAACTGAACATGAACATGTCTCTGTTCGGTTCGTCTAAGCTCGTGTTCGTGTAACTATATATAAAGTTTGATAAAATAAAAAAATAAAACTATTAATGATGTAACAAAAACTAATATCACTACACAATTAATAAACTTATTTATGCTATAATAATATAAATGACATGCTTGTATTATTTCGAATTTATTATGGTAATTTATATCATCATACTATAAATACAGTCACCGATTTTATCGTTAAATGTTCAACTCGTTAAAGTAATCATACATATGTAAAAAAGAATTTATACAATATATATAAACTTGAAGTTAGATGTGAACTAGTTTATCATAATTAACAATATAGTAATATATGATAAAATTAAAATATATTTTAAAAAGAAATAAAAAAAAAAATCAATTATTAAATGTTTTGGAAGAAATTAGATGTTCATAAACAACTCATGTTCGGCTCGTCAAATGTTCGGTTCATATTCGTCAAATGTTCGTTCGTATTTAAATGAACATGAACAAGGGTTTTAGTTCATGAACTGAATATGAACAGAGGCTTGTTCGGTTCATTTCGTTTCATTTACAACCCTACTTCTAAGCATTACCTACCGCCTAAGTTTCGCCTAAAACACTGGGTGTTTCTGTATGATTTAATTGAATCGCCACTGTTAAATTAAAATGTTCTTTCCGGATTGCTTTAATCCTCTCAGATCTTCGGGATGACAAGCAGTTTTTCGTAGACCATCCAGGTGCAGTACCAATTTCAACTGCTCAGGTAAATAACTTATAAGCGAATTCAAATCCACATCATGTTGTCTTCCCTTTTGTCCTTAATTTGTTTACCCATATTTTGTTTCTTGTTTATCTCATTCAAGGGGGAAGACCTAAGGAAAACGATCAATGCACCTTCTTACATTGAGTGTAGTTCAAAGACACAAGAGGTTCGTATAACAAATTCGGAAATGAGCCTAATTGTTTACATGCTTTCAGAAACATTTGAACTTGAATGTGTCGACATGATTATGCAAAACTCATATCTTTCATGATTTTTTTTTTGGCTCAATAACAATTATCATATCATGAATTTGGATAATGCCTTTTCATAAGCCCCTATTGATATCAGAACCTCTTTGTTTTAAAACACGATACTAAACAATATCTATCTATAACAGAATATCAAAGGTGTTTTCGATGCTGCAATTAAAGTTGTACTCCAGCCGCCTAAGCAGAAGAAAAAGAAGGGAGTGGCACAAAAGGGTTGCTCTATATTGTGAAAACTAGAGGTTTCTGTAAATAAATTTCTTCCTATGTTTTCTCCAAATCTTCTAAGTTGCATTTCTAATCCCCTCAAATTTTTCTCACCCAATCTATATTTCATGCATTGCAGGCTCTTCCGATGGTAGTGCTATGTAATTCAGTCGACAATTTTAAGATCATCACCATATTTCATGGAAACATGATCTGCTTAATGCTCCAGAAGAAAATTTATTATGCACAAATATTCGTGCGCGTTTGTGGCTTATACATAATGTTTGCAGAGACCTTATTCTAATATATCTGTGTTTGGTTTGGTTTGGTTTGGTTTGGTTTTTTCCCAGCTAATACTTCTCTACTGCTATTTCTTTTTATTTATATAAACAAGGCTTAGATTTATATTTGTAAAGCTAGGAAAAATAACACTATCAATTAGGATCTATGTTTGTTTCAACATAATGCTTGTTATGCATGCGATAAATTGCAGTCCAAGTTGTAAGCAAAAAACTGAGCTTTTAACATCTGTGCATGTTGAGACTAACAAGGCATACACAAACCAAAAAAACAAATAAGCATATATTTGATGAGTCGAAAAGGTGAAAATTGCAAATCCCCACAAACTGGCACGGTTTCTTAATTTAATTCGAAAACTATACAGAACGATGATATTAAGTACATGGTTTACTTGATAATCACCGAACCTATTTGATTAAACATAGGGCTGCCTCAGCAATGCCACAAAATTGAAATCTTTTCAAGGTTTACCCTTACTAGACAGATTAGGAACAAAACAAGAAAGTATTTACACGATAAAAACTGATGTTTTCAAATGATATGATAATAACCTTATAGAAGTTTATTCTGGGCGACAGCTTGGCATAGCTCGTCTTCGTTAAATAGGACTCGGTTCGAAGCCAATGATCTGCATATGGGTTTTGATAAAACCGACGGAACAATACTCTTCGGAGAAAATGTTGATTCTTGGAAAAGAACAACAGAAATTGGGCGCATCTCCGCATATTTGAAGCGAGGTGGCGGGCGTGGACCATGCCTGGGCGCTTTAGGAGTACTTGGGCTATTACGTATCATAATACCCTTTCCATCTCCTTGGCTAAAACAGCATATACAGGAAGAATTAAGTCAATTTGGAAAGTTAAAGGAAAGCTATCAAGTTTCTGTGCAGATTATCAACCTAGTTTTTTTGTAATCACAAATTCAATTTTTCGTTCTTGTTCTTTTCATTTCTTATATTTTATCTTTAAAAATGGTTATATCCTTTTCCAAGATCCTTCTTTTTAGGGTTCCAGTCTCCCAGATGATGTGGTATTTAAAATAGTTAAATAGAGGTTCAGCTGTAATTATACAAAATTAAACGTGTTTGTTATTTGAGTTTGGCACTCAAGATTCCTATATGGTAAAAAAAATTCAAATTCTTTCTGATTCTTTCAAATGGGATTCGGCTTAAAAAAAACTAAATGAGATTGTGAACGGGGTTTGGTATCCTCAATCAAGTGATCAACTATAGAAATAAGAAGAAACCTTACCCAGCAAATGGCCAGTGTTCTGTTGGGACAGGAGTCGTTGTATTTAACATCTCTAATCGCGAACGATCTGGGGTGGTGTAATTGAAGTAAAACTGCCTTGCAATTTGAACCTGATCCAAGAAAAAACAAATAGATCTTATGTATACAATATAATTAAAAATGATAGAAAAATGTTAAGCCAATAAGTAATACGGAGTAGCAAACATGTAAAAGGGGACTTACAGCTTTTCTAATTCGCTGAGAAACATGGAATACTGGCCTGAGTTGATCATGGTGCAGGTGGCAAAGTATTTTTACCTCAAATTACAAACAATTGGGAGTTAGCATTCATAGGAAAATAAATAAATTAAGACATATATAAGGCCATTCATCAAAGAATATGATATTATTTAGTTTCCCAATTCTCCATTTACTGAGTTTTTGAGAATTGAGAACCAACTATTCGTACAGGGTATAATTTATAAAACAGCAAATAAGATGATCAAATATAATAATAAAATTCAAGTTTCTAGACATGGAAAAATTGAACAGTAACACAAACTCTCACAAGAGGGGGAACAGAATGAAATGAGTTAGTTGACGGTGGTAGAGCTACAAGTGTAAAACTCTGAAAAGGCATTCAATTTTTCTGTTTTTGGTAGTATGCTCCAGCTTTTTTTTGAACCAAGAATAGAGCAAGGTGGATTTAAAGCTTATTATAGCTACAGACCAAAAACCCAAATTTATAATCCGAGACAGAACAACTTCAATGAACAGAAAGTAATCAAAATGGTACACAGCTTCAAAAGCTAAACTTACATACAAGCTTTCTCATGAGCTTTACCTAATAAAAGCTTTTTTTGGGTTTTTTTCACTTTTGGTTAGATTAGAATTTCTGACAAAGTTAACCAAATATAATCGTCCACCAAGATAGCCCAAACAAACACCCATAACTAATGATGCTACAATATTACAACTATTTAAGGTGGACTGTAAATAATTTCATTCAAATAAAGCTAACAGAAACTAGATAGGAAATTAAATACCAGCAAGTCCATAGGAAGAGACTCCAACGTCGAGTCAAATTCACACTCCTTTACACAAGGTGTTTTCGGAGTTGTCAGAACAGCGTTCCGATAAATCATATCATCAGATCCCATACTTGAACTAAATTCAAATCTTTGGGGTGATAACATCATTGAAGAATCCTCATATATTACCTTATCCGCTACATTGCTTTTTGTGGTGGGTGTTTGAAATAAAGCCACCCTTTTCTTACCAAGATCAGTACATGATTTGGCAGACGATGCTTTATTGTAACGGAGCTGCGCCAGAGCCCCCGGTTTTAAAAACTTATTGCCTTTTTTGCGTAGGCGCCTTTTCTGTTTCGGTGTCTTCGGTTGCTTGTTTTTCGGAGAAACTTTTCCCATGTTGTTTCTGATGAATCTAGAATTTACAACTTGATATTGGCATCAAGTCCTACAAAAGATATGCAAAACATATCAATCTAATATTAGCCTTAATAAAAATAGCAGAGAAAATAGATTGTCAACTTGTTGCTATAAGAAATTCCTTTTTAACAAAATCAAATATGTAGCTTAAACAGTAAAGAAACCCTAATAAAATATCGACATTGACGGTTACTCAGGCCAATAATGATCGTTATGACCCTGCTTACTTGAGAAGAATTAAGATGCAGCTGGTCAACAGCATTAACCAACAAAATAACCTAACTAAAGTATAGTTAATGAAGTACTAAAGCAACCCAATTGAGCAGTGAGATGGACAAAAAAATTGATTTTATTTTTTATTTTTGATTTTTTAAGAGAGCTTTTCGAAAGCTGGTTTTTTACCATAAAAAATGTTGTCTAAAAGAATAATTATTTAGTTTGCCTCAGATGACAGAAATTCAGATAAAGTTGTGTTGCAATTGAGTGTATTTTCATGCGGTTGACTCACATTAACTGTACAAGAATACAAGCAGCACGCATCAGACCAATAAAGATCGTTATTGCCCTGCTTGAGTGAGAAGAATTAAGATGCAGCTCGTGAACAGCACTAACCAACAAATTACCTAACTAAAGTATAGTTAATGAAGAACGAAACTAATCCAATTAGACTAAAGAATCCAGATTTAAAAATATGTGATCAGATGAACTAAAGAATGTGCTTTTCCGACTCCAATTGAAAAATAAAGTTGTAAGTCACGAACATTTCCAATTTTAAAAAAATCCGGGATAACTTCTAGAGTAAAAAAATCCCTACAAGATTCAAAATGCTACCAAGTGGAATTCCCATTTTACAGAGTCAAAAGTGTAGCTCAAAAATTGTAATCATTAAACAAAAACCTTAAGCAAACCCTAGTTTATTATGAACTGTACGATACACTAATTAAGGCCTTACATAGACAACGACTGCAAGTGGCTGAAAAAAGTTATTCTTCTCATGTTCAATTCAGATTTATTAAGCTTTAGCACGCCGATTTCATAAATCAGCAATAAGCCTAATCAAACTCGATCAATAAAGAACATTCCATTCTAGAAAAATGAAGCTTTAGCACGCAAATTCGGTAAACCAGTTATATAATGAATCAAATTAATAATAAATAAAGAACTAAAGACACAGTCATCAGTACTTAGAAAGACAATCTAACTAATGGGCAACAAAATCCCTTTTTTTTCTCCTACTAAATTGAAAAAATTAGACTGTAGCTCACGAATTTACTAACCAACACTGTAAGCTCATCAAACTCGATTGATAAAAAACTTTCATTCCAAAAATTGAACTTTAACACGATAATATGATTTCATTAATAATATACCAAACTGAAACTTCAGTAATTATTCCGAGAGCTAACTTACACACTATTCAAACACTAAGACATACAATCAATCTAATCGGACAAAAAAAACTTTTTTTTTTCCTACTCAACTGAAAGAATTAAGCTCTAGGTTGTACTCATTAGTTCAAAAATATGTCCTAATCAAACTTGATTCATTAAGAACTGAAGATACCCTGATCACCAATTTAGTAACATGGAAGAATTAAGCTTTAGCATGTGAATTTGATCAATCAGTAACATAATAATTCGAGATCTAATTAAATTAAGCAATAAAAAAACACAATGATCAGCACTAAGAAATGAAATGATGGGGTGACAAAAAATTCCTTCTACTCGATGGAAATAATAATTTAAAACTCACAAATTCACTTATCAACAAGATTAATTAAGATCTCAAGAAAAGAACAATTCCCAGTTGAAAGAATGAGGTAATAACAAATTTAAACTTTCACACATAAATTTGATCAATCGATAAAATAACGAATAAAAATCCTAGGGAACTTTTAATTAAAAACACACTGATAGTGATCAGCATTAAAAAAACATTTTTCTCCTACTCAATTGAAAAAACATACGATCACTAAACTCGATTAATTTCAGAGCTAAAAAAACCCTAATCACACACAAGATTAATTTCAAACAAATTAAAATAATTAACTATTGAATTAGGGAATACAGGTATTATTATTATTATTATATATATATACTATTAATATAAGCCAACCCAAGAGAAATGAAGCTGCCAAATTTTGGCTATTTTTTTCAAAAATACCCCTATTCTGATTTGCTAATTACTCATATACCATAATGCAATTCAAATACATAAATAACTAAACAAATACGCTACTTCTCACACGTACTTCTATTACTCCTTATATACGATTATTAATTTATTATATTTATTCCATCAATTTTTTTTATTTTATTTTGAAAATTTTAAATTCATTGGTCCAAAATCATATTTATATACGTATCGCACACGCAACGCGTGGGCTACGATTACTAGTATACATAAGACGGATAATCAAGCTAATCCGACAACTAGAAACCCTTTTTTTTTCCTACTAAACTGAAATAATTAAGCTGTAGCTGGTGCCTCATTAGTTTGGAAATATATGCTAATCAAACTCGATTGATTAAGAACTGAAAACACACTAATCACCAACCAAGATAGACCCAAAAAAATCTTATTTCCCCCAAAAAAAAAATCATTTTTCTTCGAGTCATTCTAATTGATGAAATAGTAGCTTACCAAGATCAAAAACAAATATATTTTTTTTTCTCCCCAATTGATAGAATTAAGTAATATAGATGAATTAAGCTTTAGCATGCAAATTTGATCAATCAGTAACATATTACATACCAAATCAAAATCCAAGTAAATTAAGCATTAAAACACAATAATCAGCCGTTAGAGAAATAAAAAAAGTAATCGGACAATAAAAAAAAAAAAACTTTTTTCCTCCTACTCAAATGGAAATAATAAATAAAAATCTCACAAATTCACTTATCAACAATTATACAATAATCAACCTAGATAAATTAAGATCTCAGGAAAAAAAAAACTATTCCCAATTAATAGAATGAGGTAATAACGGGATTAAACTTTCACACGTAATTGATCAATCAATTACAATTCGAATAAAAATTATAGTGAATTTTTAATCAAAAAAACACTGATCATTTCTTTTAAAAAAAAACTTTTCTCTCTTGCTCAATTGAAAAAAACGCACGATTATTAAACTCAATTAATCTAATAGCTGAAAAAACCCTAATCACACAAGATTAATTTCGATCTAATTGAAATAATTAACTACTGTATTTGGAGATACAGGTATATTATATATACATATGGTTTCAAGACGAATCAAAAATTTAGCGAAATTATAACTAAAAAAACACCCATCAGCATTAAACACACCTTTTTTTTTCCTACTCAATTGAAAAAGCATACTATCATTAAACTTGATTAACTTAATAGCTGAAATAAATCCAATCACACACAAGATTAATATCAATCTAATCGGAATTATTAATTAAAATATACCCCAAATAAACTCGATTAATTGAAAAAACTAAAAAATCCGAAAAAGATAAAACAATTTAATCACACCAATAAAAACCCATTTTTGTTCTTCCCAAACATACATTTTTTTATTTTAAAAAAAACATTTTTATCCTACTCAATTGAAAAAAAAAACATATGATCATTAAACTTGATTAATTTAGGAGCTGAAAAAACCTAATCACGCACGAGATTAATTAGCAAATACAATTATATATATATATATATATATATATGAAGAGAGAAGCCAAATTAAGCTGTAGCACAACAAATTCCATAATTAATAATTAAACTCGATTAATTAAGAAAAAAATTAATAAAACGAAAATCTAATCGCACCAATAAAAATCCATTTTCACCTTCCCAATTACATAATTAAGCACTTAATTAAAGCATATAAGTTCCTACATACATACATACATACATAACTAAATATATATATAATTAAGAAAAAATTTATAAAAAAAAAAAACTAAAAAGAGAAACAAATCGCACCAATAAAAACCCATTTTCTCTTTCCCAATTACATAATTAAGCACTGAATTAATCCATAGAAGCTCATAAATACATATATATATACATACATACTTATATATATATAGAGAGAGAGAGAGAGATATGAAGAGAGAGAAAGTGACCTCAGCAGAAACCCAGAAGAAACCCTAATAATATGAGAAATGAAAAAGAAAAATAAGATTTTATATTAAAGATATAGAGAGAGATAAATAGGAGGGAAATAAATTGGGTCAATTATTTTGGCGAAATTTCGAATTTATATTCATTTCCCGCCAAATATTTTTCATGAAAATTTGAGCTCAGTTTTTTTTATTTATATATATAATACTCTTATTTTACTTGATAGTTTTATAATTTATGTGAACTTCTATTACACCCTTGTAGTTTTATAAGAAAATGTGGTTTTCGATTAGTATTTGATCGGAATGCGCATTTGATAGTTATTGTGGATGATATATGCGTACGGAGCTAATTTTTCTAGATCGGTTTTTAGGTTTTGTATTTTGAATTCAACGGGTGTTCGGGGGGTAAGATTATTTAGATTTTAAAAAGGCAGAATTTTGGGTTAAAAGGTCTAAAAATAAAAAATACAGGTTTCTGTTGAATTTTTAAGACAGGTTTTCTAAAGATGGTTGTTTACCAGAAAACTGTTGATTAACGGGATAGTTATATAGTTTGCATCACATGACACCAAACGGAAAAGTTGTTTCTGTACGTTAGTATATTTTCATGTCGTTAGCTCGTATTAGCTGTACAAGAATACAAGTAACTCTCAATCATATGTCTTTTACTAGTTAGATATTCTTAAAGTGTAGACATTATAGAATCTCTCATAAAGTCAAAATAAATAGGATTTGTCGTATATTAGATGGATTTAACAAGCATTGTTTAACGGATGTATTACCGGTCGAAACATTAACTACTATAATTGTAACTGATCTCGCTCCAAGATAGCTCATTTACGGTGGCTTTCCATTGTCTTCACTCCATCTATGATGAAAATAGGTTTTCGACTCAGAAATTAGAGAAAGTTGTCTTCTAATTTTCATTTTCATGTGGTTAACTCGTATTGATTGTAAAATAATGCAAGTATCTCCCAATCATATGCCTTTTACTAGTAAAATATTCTTAACGTGTAGATATTATAGAATCTCTCGTAACAAGACAAAATCAATAGGTTTTGTCGTATATTATATTGATTTAAAAAGAATTTATCTGTTCAACGGATGGCTTACACATCGAAACATTAACTAGAAGAATTGTAACTTAGCTCGTTCCAAGAAAACTCATTTACAATATATGTCCATTGTCTTCGTTTCATCAATGACGAAAATAGGTTCTCGATTCAGAAAATGTTTTAGACCACCAAACTTGTCATTTTGCTTTAGAAATTAGGATTACTAGTGTTACAAATAAAACTAAGCTGTTCATTTAATTTTTTTTTTACAAAAAATAGAACTACTTACAAGATTAAGTCACATTGAAAAGTAGCTTTAGCTCAATTTAAAAAAACAAAAAAAAACAAAAAAAAACAGTAGCTAGCAAACAAAGTTATGTGGATATGTATGACTCCATATCAGACGTCACAGTATATATAGGTACCGTACACGTGGTGTGTTGTGATTGGCTTAGAGTTTTGTGGTCTGAATTTAAGTATTGAAATTGTCTTAGAGTTAATAGTGTGGTTATATCTGACAATGTAATTAAAATAATGGTGTAAATTTATACGTGAAATTTATATTATTTTAATATATAAAATATAAATTATTATTTTGTAAATTAAAAACTAACTTTATAACAGAATAAAAACTCAAATAAAATTATATAACACTAATTGAAACTAACCTAAATTTAAGCATTAATTAAAAATAATAATAAAATAAATTATTTGAATATATCTTGTTTTTATATTTAAATATATAACAAAAAAATTTATAAAATCCATGCATAATGTAGACCATTGGATATAATTTAGATTCTAAAAAGTTAAATTTTTAGAATCTAAATTATAAACTTTATAAAATTTGAATATTGAATTCAATGAGTGTTATGAGGGCACTAATATAATTTAGAATCTAAAAAGTTAAATTTTTGGGCAAAAAGTCTAAAAAAAAATATGATTTTCATTGAATGTTTAAGAGAAATTTTCTGAAGATGGGTTTTTACCAGAAAAATGTTCTTTAACAAGATAATTATATAGTTTGTCTCACACGACACCAAATAGAGAAAATTTTCTTGCATGTTAGTATATTTTCATATGGTCAGTTCGTATTAGCTGTATAAAAATACAAATAATTCCCAATCATAGGTCTTTAACTAGTTAGATATTATTAAAGTGTAGATATTATTGAATCTGTCAAAATTAATAGGATTTGTCGTATATTAGATAGATTTAACAAGCATCTAACTGTTCAATAGATGTTTTATCGGTCGAAACATTAACTACTATAATTGTAATCGTGCTCGCTCCAAGAAAGCTCATTTACCTGCTTTCCATTATGTTATGATTTCTATTTTCATGTGCTTACCTCGTATTGATTGTACAAGAATACAAGCATCTGTCAATCATATTCGTTCTAGTAAGTATATTATTAACGTGTAGATATTTTAGAATCTCTCATATCAAGTCAATATTAGTAGCATTTGCTCGTATATTAGATAGATTTAACAAGTATCTAACTGTTCAATAGATGTTTTATCAGTCGAAATATTAACTACTATAATTGTAATCTTGCTCGCTCCAAGAAAGCTCATTTATCTTCTTTCCATTATGTTCTGGTTTCTATTTTCATGTGCTTAACTCGTATTGATTGTATAAGAATACAACCATCTGTCAATCATATTCGTTCTAGTAAGTATATTATTAACGTGTAGATATTTTAGAATCTCTCATATCAAGTCAATATTAGTAAAATTAGTCGTATATTAGATTGATTTAACAAGAATCTAAGTATTAAACGGATGTGCTACCTGTCAAAACATTAACTACTGCTATAATTGTAAATTGTAATCAAGCTCTCCAAGAAATCTCATTGTAGTGGCTTTCCATCGTTTTCGTTCCATCCATGACTAAAATAGGTTTTCGATTCATAAAATGATTCTAATTAAAACAGTAACAACCAAACTTGTGATTTTTTTTCTCTAGGTTTATTAGCGTCACAAATAAAACTAAGCACCTCATTCAAAAAACTAGTACAAACAATAGAAACATCTACAAAATTAAGTCACATTGAACGGTAGCTAGGTAAACAAAGCTATGTTGATTTGTATATATCAGCAGTTGCTTTAGGATTATTGGTGTTACAAATAAAATTAAGCTTTGTTTAAAAAAAAAAAAAAAAAAAAAACTAAGCTGTTGGCTTAATTATTTTTTATAAACAATAGAACCATTGTAAGTCACATTGAAGAAAGAAAAAAAAATGAAAAAAAATAAATAGAACTATTGTATTATATATTACTAGTAGTAATTCACATTGAAGTAAACAAAGTTATGTGGGTAATGTACTTTTATATAAGACTGTACACGTGGCGAGTTGTGATTGGCTGAGAGTTTGGTAGGTGTATCAGTTTGTCGGCAACTAAAGCACTCGTGTGTGTTTGTATTCCCTTTTTATATATATATATATATATATATATATATACCGGTAATAGTTGTCTTCGCGTTGTATGTACGATACATAGTGACATAGATATGATCCCGACAAATAAATTTAATATTTTTTTTAAAATTTAAATATCGAATGATTAAATATAATTAATTAACAATCGTATATAAAGCGTAATATAATGTTTTACTCTTATTAAAAAATACACAACGATTTTGTTTGGAATATAAATGTGTGAAAAATAACATTTTTTAAGTTATTTATGTATTTGAATTGAGTGATGGCATTTAATATTAATTACAATATTAGAATTGAGGTATTTTTGGAAAATTTGAACAAAATTGGACAATCTCAAAATGTTTGAATTGATTTATATTAATAGTATGATATTTATATTTTATTTTTAAAAAGAACACCTTTTTATTTTGATTGTGGTATCTAACGCAAAAATCGGGGGACTATATAATTACTTTCAATTTTTTTTTTTTACTCTATCCGTTTTTAATTAATTGTATTTTACGAAATTACGTGTAATTTTGACCGGATTATAACATGTATTAAAATTGTCGAAATAAAAAAATTTAAAACTAAATCATATAATTTAAATTTTGAACTATATGATTAACTTTTAAAAATTTTCATTTCGATAATTTTGATATAAGTTATTGATCGGTTAAAATTACACATAGTTTCGTATTAGACAATTAATTATGAACGGATGAAATACTATCTAAAAAAAAGTCATTGTCAATTTTGCAAGTGTTTTACTTTATTATTTAAGTGAATCAATTGCTACTTTTTTTTGAGAAAAATCAATTGTCACTTTGTAAAAAGGGATTTCTCGATTTTTGCTTGTCCATAGGTCATGATACTATATTCTTTATATTTTTTTCAGAACTAGGAGTAAGAGATTAAAATTTAATATTCATCCCTTATTTTAGTTCATTGTTCTTTTTATTTTTATGGATTTATAATAAGTTTTTGAATATTGAAGATGGACGTGTTTTATTATTCAAGTTTTTTGTTTGTAAATTAATTTAACGTAGAAATGACTAATCTAATTCTATGTGTAGTTTGAAAATACTTATTTAATCATGGTAAACAAATTAAGAACAACATATAAAAGAGAAGGTATACAGTTTTAACTGTTTGATTGTTAACCGATAAAGTATAACACTTGCCATACATAAGTATTGTTTGCCATCAACTTTTGAATGTCATGATCAAAGCAATTGTTGTTGTTTATAACTCTCATCTTTTTGGAAAGTTGAAAGGATGCTAAGAAAGAAGAAAGGAAGAGTTTAAGGCCTTTTGTTGCGGGATTACTAATCCCGATATTAACAATCCGATAGTGTTATGAATGATATTTGAAAAGAAGACTGGATAAATAATATATCCGGGATTGTATTATTTCTAATATCACATCATGGTATTGAAAATGTTCATTTTTGCCATCATTTCTAGTCCGGAGTCTAAAGTTTTATCAAACATATCATTTATGTGATTCACGAAATTAGTAGTCTAATCCTGAAATAGTAATAATACAACCAAACGAGGTCTAAGAGAGGAGGGAAAGGTCCATCTCAACTCTCACTTATGAAAAGTTACTTCGTCCGTTTAACATTATACATTCATATCTCATTTGAGTGATTTTCACTTTATAAGTTCTTTTTTTATAAATTGAAACAATTTATTAGATTATGTTATCAGAGGTCCCAACACCAAACATTGCCCAAGGCTCGAAATTTGATGGACTTGTACTTAGACTGCTTCCGAATGTTATACTTTAGTGAAATAATGTAGTAATTGCCGAACTTGGAAAATATGTGTACAAGTACCATAAATATGATGTAATCTTAAATTACATGATTTTCCGTAATAAACGTATGAGAGGGAAAGAATAATTTCTTTCATTTTTATTGATGGCGTGTAAGTGACATGAAAAAACATGATGAAATGATTTTGATGGAAATGTATGAGTTGGACTGCCAAAAACCGGACGAATCGATAACCGAACCGAAAAATACTGAAACATCGAAACTTTTTTGGGTCGGTTTCGGTTTATAATAAAACTAAACCTAAAAAGACCAAAAAAGATCGAAAAACCAAAAATAAAACCGAAAAATAACCGAAATCAGACCGAAAAAAACCGGTCCGATTCGACCCAAAAAATAAAAAGATCAAAACAAAAAAAAATCGAACTGCAAAATCTGTTCGATTTTGGTTTTACCAAAAACCAAATCGAACTGAACCGAACCTACTCCTATGTATGAGAATAAGATGACTTAATTGTTATTATAATTTTTTTAAGATTAAGGAGAAGTGCATTCGATATGTATGGTCAATTAACATCAATACTCATAGGCCTAGTTTGGTACGATGGGATTAGAGTGAGACTATAGTAGTATGTATTAGAAATATTGTCGGGCACACAAATACCGCGTTTGATACGAAAAGTGAAGGCGGTACTATTAGTAACATGTGATTAGAAATGACGAGAAATTGAGGTATTTTGAGTAATAAGGGGGTGTAATATTGAAAAATGGGTGTATTTGAAGTAAAATGGGTGTTGTATATATATATTAAAATCATATGTATATGTATTTTGTAAGTTTATTTATTATAGATATAAATGTAAAATTGTAAAATAGTCAAACCCCAATAAAAAACAAACGAACACTTCATTGATATTTCATGTATGTACTATTAATAACATATTCATTTGTTATCCCGCCATAATCCGAATATATTGCTAGTCTCATTGCTACTAATAACGTAACCAAACGAGTTCGTATTGTATGTAGATTTTCTAGCTATTAAAGATATGATTCTCAACTTAGAATTTAGATATGTAAATAAATAAATTTATAAGCATTTACTTACAATCAGTAGTTGAAGTAATTGGCTTTAGAGGAGCACAATGGAGAATGGACAATCGAAAGAAATATAAACTAAAATCAAGGGATTGAAATATGGTTATTGTTGATCTTAGAACAAGCTAACATAATATACAAATGCGCCCAAAAAAATTGAAGCAAAACACGTGCCTAAAAAATATTGAAACTTACTTGCAAAACAACTCAATTAATTAGAGACACCAAACACTACTTACTTAACACCCAAATGAATACCAAATACCATGTTTTTTATTAGTAACACTTTGGGTGGTATGGTATACTTATAACTTATCAATGTTCTAAAAAAAAAACGAATTAGTCGGCCGACTAGTCATTAGTCGTCCACTGGACGACTCGTTTAATGCTAGTTTGTCTGATTTTGACAAAACTATAACTTTGGTCGGTGGCGTTAGGCTTTTCAACAATGATATTATAATGGATTGACAATAAACAATGAACACTTCTTGATCTTTATTCTTATTCGGCAATTGTCATTGTTCGGACTACAATTCTATTACTATATTTATGCTCGGATTCGCTGTTTGATCCCGAACGTGATCTTTCTCTTCTCTTCGGTGCTCGTTTCTCTGCCTTGCTCGGTTAGGCTTTTGATGTGATACGTTCTGACAAGTTTTTATCTTTTCTCTCATTCTCTCTATATTTTTGAGGTATATTTTCTGGTCATTCTTTTAGGGGATACTTGGCTATTTATAGGCAATTATGCCTCTAGGATGCTGACAAATGTCTCCATCTCATGAGATTTTTCAGACATGAGTTCCTAATTAAGTGGGCTTGGGCTTTTATTGATATCCACTCTTATTCTCAAAGAAAAGCATGGGATAACCCATTTAAACATTAGATACCCCTATATGATGGGTGGATTAATTCGTACCCGAATAGATATATTCGGGTCCAATTTTTATGTTCTATCAGATTTAGTTGTTGGGGGAAATCAACGTTGGTCAACAAAACCCGATTAGTCGAGGTAAAGTGATTATAAGTCATCGAATAATCGCCAATTAGTCGTTCAACTTAGCTTAGTCGTTCACTTAGAAAAAGATAAGTGGTTCATTTATTTCTAATCTCTTTTTATTCTGACTTTGTAGTTTAATTGAAGTACATGAGTAATATTAATTAATATATGGATACTACTACTACTACTACTAGTGAGTATCTGACAATCAATCAAAAGTATTATTTACCGTAGTCGCTAATTAGTCGGCTAGTCGGAGGTAAAACATTCGGAAACACGGCTAGCAACTTTTATAACCTTAACACTTATACGAGGGACCAATAAATGATGCGTCAAACTATATATATTATTACCTATATACTAACAAATTTAATATGATAAAAAAATAACGCAATGGTTTGGTTTTTATATAGGTGTATGCTCATTTAGTAGTAGTTTTTTTTTCAAAAATAAGTAAAATAAAATCGTTTGATCGGTATGCAAAATCTAAGTAGTAGATATAAATATTACTAGTGAACAGAGTTGTTATAATTTATAAGAGAATCGTAACATAGGGATCTATGAATAATATAGTAATATAGTACTAATAACAAGACAACAACTGAAATAATAGATGTACTTATATCACCTAATACATTGTCAACTTATGAGTTGCAGAGTATCCAAAGTACATTATATTAATAAATAATAAATGTACATTGTTTGTAACAAAAATAAATAAATTTGTACAATGCACTTAGATGCCATTGGACTTAAAAACACTTCACTAGACAACAGCTGAATGAATATAAATCACCTAACATATTCACTGTTTTTGGTCTTGGGATTTAAAAATGAAATTTCAGTTATTAGGCTTAATTGATCTAATTAGTCCCATTAAATAACCGCTACGAGTCGATGACATTTCTAATCTAAAAAATTGTCTCCAAAGAGTTTCGTTAGCAAAGCGTCTCAATGTGCCCGGGATTACTTAGCAAAATGCCTATTTCTCAATTATTTAGCCAAAAGTATGTTGTGTTCGAATAAACCAATTTGTTCGTAAACAGTTAGCAAAGCGTCTCAATGTGCCCGGGATTACTTAGCAAAATGCCTATTTCTCAATTATTTAGCCAAATGTATGCTGTGTTCGAATACACCGATTTGTTCGTAAACAATTTGTGTAAACGCATATATCAAAACAAAACTGAAAAAATAAAAGAATGTGAAGAGAGAGAAATCTTAAACAAAGTACTCATGTCATCAAAATTTAATTGCCAATGACTAATATGCACACATATTAGTATATTTTGAAAATAACTTAAAAATAATGACCGTGTACCAAGTCTTAAATTGAACCTAATATTAGTATTTTTATTTTTTTACCATATAGTGGCAACTGGCAAACCAAATTATAGAAATTACATCATATAAGGGCAGTGTTACTTTTTCAATAAATATGTACAATATATGTCTCTTACAAAATCCTATATTTTAAATGGCATTCTGCTTGTAATGAACCTACTATTTACGAACAACCCTTAAAGGGTTCGGTTTAGATAGGTCCTAGTTTCAACAAAAAAGAAACTGAACATGAACGAGCTTTGCAAGCAAACAAATCGAACACGAACAGAAACACTCTTTTATTTTCCATCATTGCAGCCAGCACTACATACAACTGTGATTATTTCTGTTTAATCGAGTAATAACAGTATAATTCTATAGGCGCATACGTTTCAAGAGAAAAAAATACTAACAGGTAAAAGAGATGAATGAGTCTGTCAAAATTTAGAAAGAAAACATGGAAACTGTAAATTTGTTTAATAACTTCTCATAAGCAGTACTATAAATCCCAAATTATTTACCAGTATAGGAGTTCATATATGCTGTAAACCGACATATACACGTATACCCACCACAATGACCTATGTATAATTTTACAAAAGAATCGGTACCTAAAAACATCTTAAACCTCATGCCCTGGCTAATTGGCCAACTTCCGTAATTGCTCGCCCATGAAATTATTCATATCGAAAGAAATTAATGAAGAGAGAAAGCAAGCCCATAAAAAGTGTAAAAATGTAAGGATTTAAGAGTAGTGAACTATTTGACGGAGGTGGCGATTTGGCACTCGTCGGGCTCGGTTCACTTGGGTCCAACGATGCAGGAGGAGGAGCCGAACGAGGCTTGCTTGGGCTGATTGGTAAAAGGCTTGAAGCTTTAGTGTCATAGCCTGGAATAACAAGATAACATCTCTCATTTATGGTCGAGTGCAAATGTTTTAAAATAAGTGCTTTTTATAGAGAGGTACTCACAATCAGATGCCTCCCAGCCCAAAACCATATTTTCACGATTGAAAACGATGTTATAGCCCGTCATGAAGTTTTCTGGATAAGAATTTTTGGGGAAGTAAAAAATCAAATATAGAAGC
The DNA here is from genome assembly GCA_963682055.1 of Primula veris. Taxonomy (NCBI): domain Eukaryota; kingdom Viridiplantae; phylum Streptophyta; class Magnoliopsida; order Ericales; family Primulaceae; genus Primula; species Primula veris. Next base: position 3,726,649 of record OY821751.1, read on the forward strand.
ATATTTTTTTTTTTATAGCAAATACCACGAGCTTTAAAAATAGGAAGCATGTTAATGCAAATACTTACGTCCAATGATGTCGATATCCTCACTTTTGACAAGAGCTAAGCAATAAAAGTCCGATCCATTCTGGGAAATATTAAAACAGAATTAAAAGAATATTGAATCATGTTTCCACACAAAGGTTAGTAAACAAAGTAGTAAGCAAACAAGACTAAAGACATGTTTGGTAAGTTGATAGAACTTAGAAGTATACTATTACCTCATTTTACGTATTAAGTATATACTTTCTTTTAAAGAAAAGTAGAAAACATATACTTTCAGAATGCAACCAATTTGGCATCTTTTCTAAAAAAAGTGTAGTGTTTTGAACTACTTTACACCGTCATTACTACTTTTCACTACTCCAGATGCTAAAAAAATCATTTTTTCAACGCTTCAATATAATAATTAAAGGCATTCTCTTCATCCTTGACCAAAAATTAAACAATTAAAATTATAAGATTCAACCAAACAAGTCCTAAGTACAGAGGAAGAGTGGAAATAACCTCATCAGAAACCACGACAACCGGATCTGTAACATTAAACTCTTTGCCACCTTGCATAGTTAAAACCACTGATGGAGTCTCTTGTTTAGCACTGCATGTGCAAGAATATCAAACTATATATTGTCTGCAAAAAGCTTGCTGAAATGAGGTGTATCATAATTTTCCAGACTAAACTTGCCTTAAATCATAGCAATACTCAAAAGGAATGCCAGAATCAGCTGGATGCCTCTTCTCTTGGACTTGGGAAGTGAACTGCAAGATCGTCAACTCGATTACACTACATATGTAGTAAAAATTTGGGTTGGTATAAACTTTTACATTAACTTAATTATCAAGTTTTCGAGTTTCTAAATCAACCTATAAAAGTTAGTCATTACAATCTTAACCTAACTTTTTTTTTCCTGCTATTTTTACTTACCTATGTGAAAAGATTCATATTTTGGAGAAAACATGATAGAACATTACACAAACATACAAACAATATATGCCAAAATAGTACTATGAAATATCTGGTTTCTTAACTGATCAGTACCTCCAACCTATGATATTTTTCAATTTTGGTACAGAAAACTCCTAAAATAGCCAAGAAATGTAATTTTAGTGTTCTGGATAATTTTTCTAGGTTAGTGAAGAAAATAGAAAGCAGATGATACGTTCAAGTACAAAACCGACGTTAGTCCTACGAGTTCATCATCAGATAACTTACACTTTCAGCAATCTTTGTATAAGCTGGGTCATTTAAGTATGTGAAAGAGGTTCCGGTGTCGAAAATTGCAGTAAATCTATCATCAGTGATGTTATCTCCAACGGTAATTTTTGTCACACTAACGTTATAAGTTGGACTGTCGGACAATATTACGACAGAAAAAGAAGAAGTCAGAACAAGGATATCAATTTGGTCTTTACAAACAAACAAGATACTAGCAAAATGCAAATTTGATTGTCTAACATACTGTCGTTGTTTAAAATTGAACGGTGTTTCACTTTGCCCTGAGCTGCCATTATCTCCAAAACTGATTCTTCCAGTCCCATCATCTCCAAAACACATAGAAAAAGAATTTGTTGCTAAATCCTTACTTGCTAAAATGCTAGGAATAGATACATTATCCATGCCGAGTCCAATCAGACCATTTGGAGCAGCACTTTTTAAAAAAGAACCAGTTTCAACCATGCCACAACTGCAATAAAGGTTCATAAAAAATACATTATAATGACCAGTAGCATCAAAACTTTCTGTACTCTGATGTTTTCAAACGCAAAAGTGTTTTTGGAAGAGTTTCACAAAACATAAGCAATGACGCACAATGTGTCTTCTACAAAGTTAAAAATATCTATACAAGTAAATATTAAGAGTCCATCCAGTCCCACCAAAAGGCCTTATAAGAAGGAGAGGATATATAACATAGTAGGACTGATAACCAAACGTGGGATTTATATTCAAGAGTAAAGAAAGCTAAAAAGACATTTCATAATTTATACTCACAGAACTCAGTAAAACAATCAGATTTAAATTGAAACCCAGGGTTTGTAGTCAAAATTCAGATAGAAACTCAATTGGTTATGAACATAAGAAAGATGATAGTTTCGTAATTTATGGAAAATAATTATATGCATGCACTTTCTGATTAATGGCGGAGCTTAAGCCATTTAAGCTTTGGAGCACAAACAGAGTTACTCAAAGCGGTTAACGCGTAAGCTTAGAGTTTTTTGAGTTTTCCAGCAAAATGCCAAAACGTACAATTTTTTAATTTTTAAGAAAATAAACACCAAGCTTTAAAGGGCTGTACGACGTTTTATTTTTAATTTCTGACAGCTTCATTTATCTGGCTAAGAAGATTCTATTTTCCAAAGGTAGAGCAGAATAAATACATACCCAAATGTAATCCTGGCATTAACTGCTTTTTCTTTGTTGTCATTTGTAATCAAATGTAGCGTATCCTCTACCAAGAGCCCAGAGGATGAAGTTCCACCAGAGAGATAGTTAACCTCATAGGCACAAGTATTATACAAGCATTGATTTTGTTGTGTACAGAAGCTACTATTGCAGGAAACCATCTCACTTGTTGATGACGTGCTGGGACTATAAATATTGAAGTAAAATTCCTGATGTGCAAAAGGATAATAGAAATTAATAGTCAGTAACCACCCCATGTAAAAAATCAAAGACATATCTATCACATAGCCAATGAGGCAAATGCAATGTTGTTGTTACGCTATTTTTTAATGCGCATCTTGTATTTTTACTGAAAGCACTAACTAACAATAAGGATATCAACTTTTGCATCCATTTCTTTTTCTGGCAAGTATAAAGTATTCATCTATTACAGGATTAATAAACATTAGAATTTTGAAGGTTTAAGAGAACCAAAATTCAGGTAGCTCGCACAGAACTTAACTTAAAACACAATTGTACTCTATATTAGGCATTAACATGCGTAAAAGTTCTTAAGATAATGGAAGAAATTTACTGTTAAATTTTAAGAAATACGCTCAAACTGGAATTTGATTTACTACTTTTAAACACATCTACTATTGCATCTGTCACATATGCACAACTTATCAAGCAACGAAGAGATGCAAACTAGACCCATTTTAGTTTTAAAACAAGAACTTTCAGCTTTCACAACGATTAACCACATTGAAATGTCTCCCGACCCACTGTAACTGACAAAAGTGGGTGTATTTAATTTAACAGCTTATAAATCTATATCGTTGATGAATGCTTTTCAAAGTAAGAAGGAAAGATGAAGCAATGGAGGCAAAAGACTTACTTTTCCAGATTTTGTTTTGTATTTTTGCACACAGCTGATGCAATCGCATGGTAACCAAAAGAGGTCGCTTCCGGTATCAAGACCCACAAGAAATGATAAGCTCGGTGTCCCCACAGAGACATTGGCATAATGTAAGCTGAATGGCGAGAAAGCTTAATTACTTATCAATAAAAACAATTAAAAATAAATGTTGAACAAATAAAAGAAGCCAGAATAGACATCAATTAAGGTGAGAACAATCTCTAGGGCATCAAATAATATCTTCTTTCTGGCCACTGAACCATATTTAGAAGCACAAATGGCAAAAATTATAATGCTACAAAACTTATCATATTAGAAAATAAGAGATAGCTCATCACACCAGTATAATATAGCAAAATACGCTGCTACGAATAGCTAACTTTCAATTCTTGAAATGTAAACCAACTGTACATGATTCTTGTTAAACAGAATACAAGAAAAAGAAGAGCAATAACAATCACCTTCTTGTTCAGTTTGCATACGTAAGCAGCATAAATTAAACAAAATCTAAATCATGCAGCAAGAAACAAGTGAACTTATAGAAAGAAAAACAATTTGCATAACTATTTTTAAAATTTGAAAGACCAAATTGAAGAATCAAACCAACCTTTTGGGTTCCAAGAATATAGTCAAACAGAGTCATGAGTCATATGATGGTGCATCGACTTGCCAAATAATTATCACAACAGAAGGAACCACGCCATTTGGTTGAGGGAACAAATTAAATGAAAAAATCTTATATTGGCCTAGATCTCAATTTTAATCATTGCTGCTTTTCCCTCAGAGGCTCAGAACTAATCAATATAAATAACAATTCGCCTATATCATTTCATTTCTTTTTGCCACAGTCAGAGGTAAAGCTTCTTAAATCATTTCTCAGGTCTTTCAATTTCAATATTTGAGTTTTTGCTCCAGTACCCAAATCATACAGATGTCTTGATATACTTGTTCATTTTAGTGCTTGAAGTTTGAAATAATGTAGGAATTGAGTGTTTCAGTTCTTGGTCATCAACCGTCTTAAATCCATAATCGAAATTTTTGTATGTACACGGTTATGACTGCTTATTGAGCTGTAACTGAGATAATAACCAAACTTAAAAGTAAAAGTATGATAATAACCATACCATCCTAGAGAGCTCAAGAGATAAATTTCGTTACCAGTAAAACCCAAAAAGACTTTAGCTTTAATCAAGAAAATAAAGTTACCACTTAAAGTAAAAATGTGAAAAAATTAAACACAGCCAAACCTACTTAAAATCCCCTCTGATCATTTCTTAACATTAGAAACTTCATGGAAAAACAAGAAAGAAAAAATAAACAAGCAATTCAATAAGAAAATAAAAACATCATTAAATTATGAAACCAAAAAAAAAAACATTAACCATACAATCATAGAGATCCCAATGGATACATTTCATTTCCTTCTCAGGAAAAAGAGCCAAAAAGGCTAGAACTTTAATTAAGAAATTAAGTTACCACTTTAGCAATAAGGTGAAAAGTTAAGCTAGAAGCAACAATCCTAGAGAGCTCAACCGATACGTTTCGTTCCCAGGAAAAATCCCAGATCAGAATGCTCCACGCTGGAATTTTCAACCAGCTTCTGTAACGGACCCGGATAAGGAGACGAGAGAGGGAGAAGGGTTGGGAAAGTGAAGTCGGTTAATAAGTTTGTATTTAATTGTCAGTTTTTAGATGAGTTAGTAGTTAAGTGCAAAGTTAAGAAAACACAGACTAGTTTGCAGTTTAAAAGAAGTGGAGTTTGTTTCCCCACTTTATTTCTTTATATAATCAGCATAGTATCAGCCTTAGGGGGAAAAAAGAGAAGAAGAATATGTTTACTTTTATCCTTTAATTCCTGCACTTATTTTCAGCTTATTTTCTTGTAATCGTTACTCTTTATCAATATAAACCCAGAAAATTTGTCCCAAAAAAAATTGTGTTCTTGCTTGTTATTGTCCATTTGTGTTTTGCTTAGTTTGAATCTTAATCGTTCATAACAGTAGTAAAAAGTATACTTTTCCTATGTTGACAAAATATATTTAAAAATACGGGTTCATCTATCTAGGAACTTCGAGTTTTTTCAGAATAAGAAACCAGAAAGACTCAAACTTTAAGCTAAAAGTAACCAGACCAAACTCCAAGCCCCCTCTCTAATCATTTCTTAATATTACCAATTTCATAATAAATAAACAGACTTGAATGATGTAAATTAAGAAAAAAGAAAATTAATCATACAATGTAAAGAGCTCAACCGAGTCTCCTTCGCAGGAAAAGACCCCAAAAAGACTCAAACTTTAATCAAAAGACAAAAGTTCCACTTTAGCAAAAAGGTGAAAAGTTAAGCTAAAAGCAACCAAACCCAACTCCAAAGTCAGTCTAATCAGTTCTTAATATAACCGCTTACCAACTTCATTAGAAAAACAGGCAATATAATGAAAAAAGTAGACATAAATTATGAAGGAGAATATACCATAAAATTCTAGAGACCTCAACCGATATGTTTTATTCCCAGGAAAATAGACCCAAAAAGACTCGAACTTAAAAAAAACAAACTAGTTACCATACAATCCTAGAGAGCTCAACTGGTACGTTCCAGGAAAAAAATGCAAATCAGAACCCTCTAGACTGGCACTTTTTGCCAGCTTCCTCCCTTTAAAAACTGGTCATGATCGGCCACAGCGCAGAGTAATAAAAACTAAAAAGTAAACTTTTAGTTGGTACGCCAAACACACATTTCTTCTATAAGTAAAAAGTATAATTGTCCTATGTTACCAAACAGGTCCTAAAACGGGTTCGTTAATCTAGAAATTTCCTGTTTTTCAAGGTCAAGAAAACAAAAAGACTCAAACTGTTATCAAGAAACAAAGTTACCACCTGAATAAAAATACAACAAAGTTAAAAGCAACCAAACCTAACTTCAAAGCCCCTGTAACCATTTCTTAACATTACCAACTTCATGAAATAAAGCAAGCATTTTAAAAACAAAATAAATAGACTTGAATTTTTAATATAAAGAAAAAGAACAGTAGCTATACAATCCGAACGTCTCGTTCCTACAAAAAAATTCCAAAAAGACTTGAACTTTTAATCAAGAAACACAAAGTTACCACATAAGTAAAAACACGAAAAGTAAGCTAAAAGCTACCAAACCCTCTGCTAACCATTTCATACAATCCTAGAGAGGTCAACCGATACAAATTCCTAACTTCAAAGCCGCTTTAATCGTTTTTTAACATCAACAATTTTATTAAATAAAACAGCAAGCAAATTAATAAAAACTAAAGATCAAAATAACCATACAATCCTAGAGAGCTCAATCGGCACGTCTAATATTTTTTAACATCATCAACTTCATTGAAAAAACAACAAGCAACTTAATAAAAAATACAAATAAACTAAAATGAAAGATGAAAATAACCATACAATCCTAGAGAGCTCAATCGATATGTCTCGTTCCCCGGAAAAAAACCCAAACCAGAACCCGCTACGCTGGCACTTCCGGTCAGCTTCCTGCCCCTAAAAACTCGGTCACGTTGTGCCATAGCCGAGTAGTAACCCGAAGTACCTGTTTAACACTTTAATTTATGAATAAAACTATTTCGATATACTCCCTACTTCCAAAATTAATAGGTTACACGAAACTACGCGCAAATTTAACCGAAAAATAACTCATATCTAAGTTGTCGAAATCGAATTTTTCAAAATTTAATCACATATTTCAAAAGTTAAACTATATGATCAAATTCTAAAAAATTACATTAAAAACAATCTAAAAACGATATTTTTGCATGTAAAAGTTGCACGTAGATTCATATAGCCCAAATTACGGAGCAAGTATTATTTAACCTTTATAAAAGTTATTAATATATAATACTTCATTAAGTATAAAATTAGTACCTTTTTGTGGCAACCCATTTAAGTCCAATATATTCTTTACTGGTTCAGAATATCTGTGATGAATATCAAATTTGAAATTAGCCAACCCTTTACTTGTATTGTAGCTGATAAAAATAATAAACAGAGTTATAAAAATGTTAGTATATGTTTGGTCCATTTTTAGTTTACTTAGTAGTTTTTAACAAATAGGTATTTAGTGTTTTTTTAATAATAGTTTGTGTTTATATCTTGTGTATATACATACATATACAAATATATATATATAGAGAGAGAGTTAATACTGTGTCATTGTTTTATTTATGCCAAAAAATATTTATTAAAGTAAAATTGTTTTTTTTTTCCTACTTAGTTACAATTTATAAATTTAATTTAAAGTGGACATCATATGAATGGTTACTCTATTTTTGCAATTATTTTCCAAATTTGTTATTTGATTTTTCATTAAAATTAATGTGGAGGGACAAATAATTAAAACTATCTAACAAAAAGTAAAATAGTAAATTTAAAATTGTCGTTATAACCGATAAATGTAATGTTACAGAAGAAAAGTAACAAAATACAAGTTAAAAACAGTTACACATGAATAAATTCATATAATTTTTAAACCGTCAGTCATGACCTTTTGGGTAGTGAAAGAGAGTTGTGTGTCTAATTTAATTTGAGCGTAAACTAGAAATTTAAAAAGAAAAAGTATTCCCCGTCAGGTTGATCGATAGACGGGATGAAAACTGTGCACAAAACTCATATGTACTCGGCCAAAAAGTTAACCACAAGATCGTAAGCCCCGTTCAGTTGGTCTATTGACCAGGTGAATAACTGTGTATTCGGCCAAATACGCTTTCAACAGAAGTTCAAAGGCTCCACACTTGTCTCAGCCCGTTCACAATGAAAACTGTGCACAAAACTCATATGTACTCGGCCAAAAAGTTAACCACAAGATCCTAAGCCCCGTTCAGTTGGTCTATTGACCAGGTGAATAACTGTGTATTCGGCCAAATACGCTTTCAACAGAAGTTCAAAGGCTCCACACTTGTCTCAGCCCGTTCACACAAGTGTAAACTGAATTTCCAAATTCAAAGCTAACTCGACTCCGAGCCCACATCTCTATGGAAATTGGCCCGGGGACTTTCCTGAGTTCAGCCCAAACATATGTTCAGGCAATAACCCATTCACCTTGTCTTGTGGTTGTAATATTATAAGATGTAGTTTAATTTATTTATATAAGAAGAAAAGTATTGAAGCAGTTGATGTGGGATAATATTAGACTTCAACTTTTAATCAAGAAACACAAAGTTACCACATAAGCAAAAACACGAAAAGTAAAGCTAAAAGCTACCAACCCTCTACTAACCATTTCATAAGATCATAAACTTCAATAAAAAAAAACATACTAAAACCATGAAAGATGAAAATAACCATACAATCCTAGAGAGGTCAACCGATACATATTCCAAACTTCAAAGCCGCTTTAATCGTTTTTTAATATCAACAATTTTATTAAATAAAACAGCAAGCAAATTAATAAAAACTAAAGATCAAAATAACCATATAATCCTAGAGAGCTCAATCGACACGTCTAATATTTTTTAACATCATCAACTTCATTGAAAAAACAACAAGCAACTTAATAAAAAATACAAATAAACTAAAATGAAAGATGAAAATAACCATACAATCCTAGAGAGCTCAATCGATATGTCTCGTTCCCTGGAAAAAAAACCCAAACCAGAACCCGCTACACTGGCACTTCCGGTCAGCTTCCTGCCCCTAAAAACTCGGTCACGGTGTGCCATAGCCGAGTAGTAACCCGAAGTACCTGTTTAACACTTTAATTTATGAATAAAACTATTTCGATATACTCCCTACTTCCAAAATTAATAGGCCATACGAAACTACACGCAAATTTAACCGAAAAATAACTCATATGAAAAATAACTCATATCCAAGTTGTCGAAATCGAATTTTTCAAAATTTAATCACATATTTCAAAAGTTAAACTATATGATCAAATTCTAAAAATTTACATTAAAAACAATCTAAAGACGATATTTTTGCATGGAAAAGTTGCACGTAGATTCATATAGCCCAAATTACGGAGCGAGTATTATTTAACCTTTATAAAAGTTATTAATATATAATACTTCATTAAGTATAAAATTAGTACCTTTTTGTGGCAACCCATTTAAGTCCAATATATTCTTTACTGGTTCAGAATATCTGTGATGAATATCAAATTTGAAATTAGCCAACCCTTTACTTGTATTGTAGCTGATAAAAATAATAAACAGAGTTATAAAAATGTTAGTATATGTTTGGTTCATTTTTAGTTTACTTAGTAGTTTTTAACAAATAGGTATTTAGTGTTTTTTTAATAATAGTTTGTGTTTATATCTTGTGTATATACATACATATACAAATATATATATATAGAGAGAGAGAGTTAATACTGTGTCATTGTTTTATTTATGCCAAAAAATATTTATTAAAGTAAAATTGTTTTTTTTCCCCAACTTAGTTACAATTTATAAATTTAATTTAAAGTGGACATCATATGAATGGTTACTCTATTTTTGCAATTATTTTACAAATTTGTTATTTGATTTTTCATTAAAATTAATGTTGGGGTACAAATAATTAAAACTATCTAACAAACAGTGAAATAGTAAATTTAAAATTGTCGTTATAACCGATAAATGTAATGTTAAAGAAGAAAAGTAACAAAATACACGTTAAAAACAGTTACACATGAATAAATTCATATAATTTTTAAACCGTCAGTCATGACCTTTTGGGTAGTGAAAGATAGTTGTTGTGTCTAAATAGATGATATAGCTTCAGTTGGTGACACTCTCCTAACCGACGACAACTCGACTGTTAGTCTGTCCAAAATCTTCGTAGTACGCGAACCAAAACCTCACGTCGACTCCAAGATAAAATGGCAAAAAAGGAGCCCGTTTGATACGCAGTACCTTTCGTATTTAGCCATCCTCCGATCCTCGGTTTTACGTGCTGCCTCGCCAATTTCGGATATAAAAGACAAAAATGAAAGGAACTGATAAATTGACGATATAAAAAATAGAAACATGAGCTTATAAGTTGGAAGGGTGAAAGTATTATTTTTAACGATTTTTTTTAATTTCATTTAAAGTTTAGTCAATTTATATCTAGTAAAAACAGAAACAGATGTAATAAGAGTTTTTTTTTTGCTTGGTCAATAATGGCAAGTTAGGTAAAAATATTGACTAATTTTAAAATATATTGTTTGATTATTTGATAGTATAATATCAACTACCATGTCAAAATCTTAATAACTTGAGAAATGCATGCTCTTTATAAATGCATACATATACCGATACTGGTATATTGGCTCACACGTTGCGTGTGCGGCGCATAATGCAATAAAAATATAAAAAATATGTATAATTATGATAAAATTAAATATGTGGATAATAAAAAAAAAATAGTTTAAGATTTAAAAAAAATTGTTTGTTAAAGAGGGATAAATATATAGTTTTATTAGTTTTTAGTTTTTATATTTTTATGTGAGTATGGTATTATTGTAATTAATATAAAGGTCTAGGAGTATTTTTAAAAACAAATGTCTAAATTGGGCAGTATCATTTGACATGAGTTGGTTTATTATAATAGAATGATACACTCCATTACATACAATTAATTGTTTGGTTTTGTGAAAAATTTTGTTTGGCAGATTTTGGTGAAAGAATAGGTTTCTAAATAGTTAGAAAGACTATTCTCACACCTTTTTACTTAAAGGTGTTTTAGAACCCGAAAAACTCATGGGAAAATGAAAACGATTTTTCGATAATTAAAACATTTTCTTATGTTTGGTTGTATATAAAAATCAATGGAAAAAAAAAGTGAGAGAAAACTTTGTGTGTATAATGAAATAAACCATTTTGCTTATAAAAATAGGAGAAAAAATGAAAACAAATAAGAAAATTGGGACTAGCTCTCTCTGCGTCTTTTTTTTCTTTTATTTTCTCTTGATTTCCAAGCTTTTAAACACATAACGGGAAAAATGATTTCAAGTTTATTTTCCTTGCTTTTACTTTATTTTCCCTTTCTTTTCTTTTTCGTGACATTTTTCGTATTTCAAACGCATACTTAATGATTTACCATATTAAAGTGTATCGAAACGATAACTTGTTTTGGCATGCGTGCGTTAAGTGTTCAACGTGCGCGCAATGCTTACCTGACGTGCATGAACTCACAAGGTTTTGCTCATTTTTTTTTTTGTCTTTTGAGAATACTTGAAGTGGCATACTGAGCATAAATACACCAATGTGGGTCATGGGTAAATAATTATTTGCTTAGTTAGCAACGTTACCTGCATTCTAAGTACAATTGGTTCAAAAAATAGATGAATTTAATGGGAAAAAATACATTTAATGTTCTGTAATATCTGTTTTTAACGATTTAGATAACAGACTATCAAAATTAACAATTAACGTACTGAACTATTATAATATTCACAATTCAGGTACTGCCGTTAATTTAATTGGATGAAAGTTAATTTAATTTTTCATTTTGGTCATATTATTTATAATTTGTATAAATTTAATCATGTATTTTCATAATTTACTCCTATTGAAGCTAAAGATATGTATACAGTGAACACGATTTCGACACAACACTACTACGTTGATCAATAGGGAGAACAACCGTCTATAGGTGAGTAATATATAATGTGGATGCACCATTTTTCCATGCATTAATGTGTGTTTGGCTCAGAAGAGTACAAGTCGAAATGCGATTCAACGATTGCTTTAAATATTCACCGCCTAAACTCGTGACTTGAAGCACTACAAAGTTGCAGTAAAATATACATTCAACGCAAATCGGATTTATGAAGTGGAATGTGAACAAGTGCATTAGTATAAAGTTAATCTATTAATCAAATTTGCCCTAAAATAGTAGATCTCATTTCATGTAAACTTTCGAGATCGTCAGCCGTATTGGTCGATAGACGAGGTGAATAACTGTATAAATTACTCGTACATTATTATTTAATATGAGCACAAACTGAAAGTGAGCCAGTTTTTTTTTATTTTTAAAAAGGAGGTAAACCACAATTACGTAAGGCTCGTTCTGTTGATCGAGAAACCGGATGAACTGTCAACGTATGTTTTAATTTAAATTGAGCGTGAACTAAAGTGAACTAGGAATGTTTGGCTTATCAAAAAAGAAAAAGAAAAAAAAGTGAACTAGGAATAATAATATAAATAAAAAGTAAACCACAATATGGTTATTCCCATTCCCATTCAGCTGATCGATAGATTGGGTGAATAACTGTCTACAAAGCTCGTATGCTATAATTTAATTTGAGCGTAAACTAGAAGTGAACTAGAAATTTAAAAAGAAAAAGTATTCCCCGTCATGTTGATCGATAGACGGGATGAAAACTGTGCACAAAACTCATATGTACTCGGCCAAAAAGTTAACCACAAGATCGTAAGCCCCGTTCAGTTGGTCTATTGACCAGGTGAATAACTGTGTATTCGGCCAAATACGCTTTCAACAGAAGTTCAAAGGCTCCACACTGGTCTCAGCCCGTTCACACAAGTGTAAACTGAACTTCCAAATTCAAAGCTAACTCGATTCCGAGCCCACATCTCTGTGGAAATTGGCCCGGGGACTTTCCTGAGTTTAGCCCAAACATAGGTTCAGGCAATAACCCATTCACCTCGTCTTGTGGTTGTGATACTACAGATTGTGATTTGATTTTTTTATGTAACAAGAAAAGTATTGAAGTAGTTGATGTGGGATAATATTATAATTTAATTTTTCCTTATCAACCTAGTAAGAGGCTTTTAGACCAGAATAAAGTTTACTTTTCTAGGACATATATGGTGGCGACCGTAGTAGATAACTAGCAATTTTCGACGAGATCATGATGGCTATTGGGCTGCTTCCCCCGAGGCACGGTATATTGTTGTTTTCATAAGACATTCTCTATTTTTTTTGGGTTACCGACAAAATATTTTCTTACAAAATAATTGCTGCATTTTATTTGGTCCCTGTTAAAATTTTTAGTAGGAGTTATACTTTTTAAATTATAGTACTCAAAAGAGCGAGTCTTGTATTTTTAGGCTAACGGACGGACAATGAACTAAATAATTTAAATATTGGTCGTTTTTATACATTACTGGTTCCACTGCTCAGCACACGACGTAGATAGAGTTCTCGTTTCGTCCATACTTCTTATATCCTTTCCGTTGCGATTAGTCTACACTTCATAGTTATTACTACTTTGATATATATTTATCCTTAAAATTCAGTTTTAAAAGGGATGATTATCCTATCAATCAATATGTATTTTAAAATACAACAAATATTGTATCTGTGATTGTGACATGTATTTATTGAATTTAAAGTAAATTAAATGGCTTACAATGTTATTGAAAGCACCTTACAAAACACTGACTGATATAGAAGGATGGGTACCTGAATAAAACCATGCATGATATTGCTCCTTTGTACATCATATTTAGTATTTTCTGTTATCAAAATGAATACACAGAGAGGTCACTTGCAGGTTTATTTTTCTAGTTTGGCACTGGTTAGTATCTCACTATGGCATTTATCAGTTGCCCCACAATATTCATTGCTCAAATTTTTAATATTGTGAGCTACTATTCTGACTTAGAGAGTAGGGACCATAGCAATAGTCAATAACTATATTTCCCAAGTTTTATCTATCATTTTATGTTCCAGAATTTCTCACTTCAAGGCCTATTTATTCTTGGTGTTATCTCTGCTTATAATTATAGTGATAGTTATTTTTGCTCTTTAGCTTGTTCTTCTGCAGATTTTAGGCATATAAGTTGCTTATTTAGGTCGAGAAAACGACATCTAGTTTTAAAAAAGCTCAAGTTCTTCGAGCCACGAGAAATGAAAACTAATTTTTAGGGTTGTCATGATCAACAAAATTCAAATGTACTGTATTAACATTTAACAAACAGAAAACGAAAATGCAAATAAAGCTGCAAACAAACATGCCCTTTTATAAAGACTCGAGATACGATGGGATGAGAGGATTAGCGTGTAATACAATGAGCTTAACCGAGTGAATACGGTAAAACAAAGAGATTTGTGTAAAAATAAATACCGAGTTTTTTTTTTGTCGTTTAACAAATGTAGTAAATATTTACAAACAAGTTATTGTATATTATCTCCTGGAAATGGCTAAATACTTTCTCTTAACTATCAACATCTACCACAAGACATCTGGGCCTTGTAACATGTATCAGCATTTAATTTTATTTGTCTGGGATTGAACTTTTTTCCCCCTTGTGACCCGCCCACACTCTTGTGTATACTCTTACACATTGAAACAATGTGACTATGAAAATTTAAAGAAGGTGTATTTGTAACGACCCGATACTCCGATCAGACCCGTCACCATCTGTGCTTTACTCAATACTGTCCGGTTTGGCCCGATTTCGTACTCGGTTCTCGGGCCGCACGGTTTTAAAAGACTTTGGTGATAGTAAGGAGGATTTTCTTAGCTTATATACCATATAGGTACTCACATATATAGGCGATGTAAGACAATACTTTCTTTTTTATTGTGAGACTTGGGAACTTTTTTCACAATCTACTAATATCTCCTTTAATTACTTGATTTTCACCAAAAAAAATTACTGACTTCCGAAAACATAAAATAAATGTAATGTCATTTAGTAATTTGTACACACATGTTATGTGTACAAATGAGAATTGAATATTTTGATTCCTTTCTTGAACATTAATGTTTTGCCCATGGGTTTGTCTGCAAAACTCTGGCCATTCATCTCATTTCATTGTATGCAAAAAGATGGAGAAAAGAGATTCCTTTTGCATTAATGGCAATGCCATATTGGCCCTGGTAATTAAGCAGTATCACTATCATGGGCTTCCTTTGATTCTTTTGTGTTATTGTTGTATATATTTATTTAGTTTTCTGCATTTTTTGTTACATTTTGTGATGTTTCCAATGATTCCACTGCATATTAATTTTGTGTTAATTTAATTAATTAATGAGCCAATGACACATAATTGAAAAGCTTTTCTGACCATTTGGATATCGGACCGGGATTCTAAAATTTCCCTATACCGACTTAGGAAAAACTCTTATGATATTTGTTTATAAAGTTATAACCTTTGAACTTGAGAAGGTGACGGGCGAGATAATTATATTGTGTATATGCATATTTGCTAAGCTTGAAAACATCAAGGGTGGCCGACTATATCAGATGGTTAATGTTTTATGATAAGCCAAACTAGTTTAGAGAAACATCGATCAATTATCCATTAATGGTTTGTTCTAGTGCTTGCAGTGTCGGCCCCGCTAGTGCGGATTGTCCGAGACTAAAAAAAAAGTGATTGCCCAAATTTGTGTTTTTTTATATAAATAAAATAAAATTGGAGGTTGAGTGGATTTGAACCCATAACCATTGAGTACTAAAAGTTTATCCACTTCACCACAAACATTCATGAAATATAAACTAAATAACGTCTTAATATTCGAATAATCATATATACTTTGACCTTCGGGATTGCCCTAAATTTTCTTTGATATTTCATTACTCAAGGCTCGAGCTTGCTCGACTGCCACCTGCGCCGCCCCTAATTGCTTGATAGTTATCAATGGACAGCCGACATCTAATCTATATAGAGTCCGAAAATATCTACTAAACAGTAAACATTTACTCACCCCTGTAAAAACTACTTAATAAATTAGGCTGTATTGATCAAAATCTTAAGATAGACTAAGGGTAAGTTATCACTTATCATAATTAAATTGGCTTTGGATTTGTCCATCAATTAAATTTTGTTGCCATTTTGGTATTAATATGTTTTTTTTTTTATTAATTTACAATGTATTAAGTTGTTGGAAATAATATGTATTAATATTGCATTTAATAAGAGAAATAAACTACCCTATTTTTTTGTTTTTATTTTTAATTATCAATGGAGACACGATTGACATGGAGTCTTTAGTAATTAAAATCAGTCGACGAAATTTGCCTAAAATTTGAACAACGCGTAAGTTTTTTTGAGACCATATACGGTGGTTGGAACATCACAACAATGATCCAAATTAAAGTGCTGAATTACCTAATAGTTAGGTATAATTACAGTGTACAAACACTGTATTATCATAAAATGGGTGGCTAAATTGTGTACAAACACATTATCAAATGGTGAATGTAATATCATAAGCAATTTTGTTCAGAAAAACATCGCCTGTTCATAAGTAGTTTGTTTTACTCTCTGTATTACATGGACAAAAACGAGGATAAAAATATATAATTATCGACTTCGTACTTTTCCAACACCGCTTAATATTTGTTTCATATTAAGGTATAAATATACCTTCCTTTCTTTTCGCCGTTTAGGTAGTCGGAAAGAACAAATATCATTAA
This sequence comes from Primula veris, assembly GCA_963682055.1. Classification (NCBI taxonomy): domain Eukaryota; kingdom Viridiplantae; phylum Streptophyta; class Magnoliopsida; order Ericales; family Primulaceae; genus Primula; species Primula veris. Next base: position 3,743,314 of record OY821751.1, read on the forward strand.
TATGCATTTGATGAAATTAGTTACGCATCTTGTTAGAAGTTATAACTGTATCCTTCATTTCGTATCGAAATTATGTGATTTTAGTTGATGTAAATTTTCAAATTTTGGAACAATAATGTTTTGTTGATGTCAAAGATTTAGATAGGTTAAGGATTATGAGTGAAATACAAATTACGGATTCAATATATTCATTTTTAACAATAGACTTCATGAACAAATTATTTCTCATTATATGATTACTGACATTAAATAAGCAAAATATTGTTAATGTATAGATTTCTGACTAATAAATCACTTTTAAGAACTGAAATGTTGTAATTTTCTTGAGAAAAAAAAGTATATCGATCCGTATGTATTAATATATTAACCGTAACTGTAAATTTTTTTAACTGTTGCAACCCCATTCCTGTGTTTATAATTTGTACAATTGTACAATTTGCATGTACAGATACTCCTTACTCTCGATTCCCATTTAATTGTCCATTACAAAACTACGTACAATTTTAACCGGACGAGAATTTGTATCAAAATTGTCGGAATGAAAATTTTCAAAAGTTGATCATATAGTTCAAATGTTAAATTTTATGATTAGATTAAAAAAAATATTTTGACAATTTTGATACAAATTACAAGCCGATCAAAATTATACGTAGTTTCGTTATGAACAATTAAACGAGGATGAAGTATTACACTAAATACAATATTGTTCAAATAAAAATAAAAATAAAGTATATGTGTGTAAGAGAATAATGGAGTTAAATGCAATGGCCCTTTATCTGTGGTTTGGTAGTCGGAGGTTTTAAATGCCCTGTCTAGTGCCGAGTTCGGTCCGATTCGGTTCGTATTTTAGCAAAACCGAAACCTAAACAGAACATATTTTTCGGTTCGATTTTTTCGGTTTCGGTCTTTTTATTTTTTGGACCGAACCGGACCGGTTTTTTCCGGTCCAGTTTCAATTTTTTTCGGTTTTTAGGTTATTTTTCAGTCTTTTTCGGTTTTTTTCGATTCGGTTTTATTAAAAACCGAAACCGACCCGATTTTTTTTTTGCTTTTTCAGTTTCGGTCTTTTTCGATTCGTTTATCGGTCCGGTTTGATTTTTTCGGTTTTTCGTCCGGCCTAGCATATATGCATATCCCTCTTTATTTAATTTTTCTTTAGACTAGCTTTTCATCAACTTTTTCTATTCAAACACCATACATTGTGTTTTCTTGCAATTTTTTGTCTAATTAATTATGCTTTTATCTGTTTCAAAATATAACTCCAATATACTGTTCCACAATATAAGTCTATTTTTCCAAAATAGAAATTTTGTGTGTGTAATGTTACATATTTGTCAATATTTTTAGTTTTTAAAAGAATGTGCATGAATAAAAATGAAGGTAAAAAATGAAAAGAAATTGTAAAAATAGTGTAATGATTGTGTTTAGTTAATAATTTAGGTTTTTCGTAATGAAATTATATTTTGAAACGAAGGAAATAGTATATATAAAATAGTAGATAAGATAAGTGGGGAAAGTTCATTTCAAATGTTGCAACTCTTTGAATATATATTAAATTTATGAAATCTCTGTACTACTTGTAAATTTAGAATCTTACTAGTTTGTATAGTTTAACAATCAATCGTCTAAATTAAGACTTATAATTTTTATAAATAAGATAAAGTTTCTTGTTGCAAGTTGAAGTGACTCTTAATTTGTCGATCACTTCTATTTTTATCTAGTTTTGTAGCAAAAAAACCGTCAAAAATATCATTTAAAACAAATTACACTATATGACCAATGTTCCATATATATTTAGAGTTTAAATCTTATATATACGTTTTCTATCACTTCCGTATCCCCTTACTTATTTTATTCAAAAAAAAATATCTAAAAAACTTGAAAAAAATTGTATAATTACTATAAGACATGTATCAATACATTCTAATAATTATTTTTAAAAGAAAATACACACGCATGTTATTTTGGAATAGATGTATATATTAGTGTAAATTAAACATAAAATTTTAGAAAAATTGTTTAAAACAATATTATGTTCAAATGTTTTAAAATTTGAATAAAATATAATATAAAAGTTTATAAATTTGCGGAACAAGTTATGAAAATTTAAAATTTGAATGAAAATAAGTATAAAGGGACACGAAAAATGTAGAGAATAAGGGGTATAATATTTGGAATGATGTATTTATATTTATGATGGCAGTTATAAGTTATTGGAATGATTCTGTAACGTTGAGCGTTTTATGTTTCTGAACATTGAATATAAGGCTCCAGTAACATTAAATGTTTGAAGAAAAATTGGTTGAAAATTTATTAGAGTTAGGAAAACATAAATGCAAAAATATGGGTTGTCCCCTATAAGCTATTAGTCTATAAATTCCATATCTCACTGCTCTATCATTTACAATATTCTTTCCTTGAAAATCGTTTTACATGTTTGAGAGATTTTATTATTATTCATCCCCTTTTTAATTGAAAAAAACTCTTCATATATATTTACTAATTCATTATATTAGAAGAAAATTTATGAAATAGTTAACTTTGATATTGGCCTGGGTCACTCAAATTTAGCACAATATGCTATGCCAAGGCAATAATATACGTGTAAATTATTGACTTTTAAGTCGATTTGATTGAGCCGCGCCAATATCTTAGTACTTTTTTCATTTCTTCCAACTTTCGGAGATCATATACGTACTATAAACAAAGGTTTGTCGTCCACATTTGATTTTATGCTCCTTTTCGGCTACTTGTTTATATAGTTTCACGTTTAGCAGATATATATCTATTTGCATTAAGTATCAAAGAACATGAGTCGTGGTCTTAGCAAATTTGTCCTAAAGTTTGTATGTAATTTATTAGAAGAATATATAATAGGTTAAGAATTATTTGTGATCATTAGAAGGTTATAAAACCTCCTTGCTTGATTTAGTTGCTATTAAATAATAATCTTGTAAAATGTGTCTTCTTCTACACATGTTTAATTCAAGTTTAAAGTTTAGAATTTGAAAAAAAAAATGTCAAGTGATGCTAGGGATTGCCTACCTCTGACGATCATCGAGGCATCGAGCTTCACTTTACTGTTTATATTTCAATTTAAACCGTATAAAAATGTAACAATTCAAGTTTCATTCACTTAACTTAAACTTCAAAGTTCGAAAAACTGGAAATCCACAAGGCCTTAGTAGAAGATGCTCATAAGATCTAAGGTTTTTCTCATCATATACAGTTATATGTATATGTCATTAGTATACATGAAGCTATAAAAGAGAATCCGAATGAAGAATCGGCTGGAGTTTATAATTACACGGTTTTGGTTATTTTATTCCTTACGAAATTTAAATTTACAAGTAGTTTTTAATTACTTTTTATAAATTTAAGAATTCCGGAAGAAGGCTCGAAAAGGAGGCTCGAAATCAGGTTCCTCTAAAGTTTGGATATTTCTAAAACTCATTGAACTGGAGGGTTGTTTGTCCGTAGCTTTTTATTCAGTTTATTTTGTTTTTGTACGAGCTATTATAAGCTACTTTTTGGTTATAAGCAATTATACGAGCTTGATTAGTTTTTGACCAAAGGTTTAAGATGGATTGACAAATTTTTCTTGTCTGAAAAATAAAAATGCTTCGATATCGGTATTTAAGAAAGCATTGAAAGGCATGGAGAATTTTACAGTCTCTAACATTCCGCCATCATGCATGGTCGATTTAGGGGTACATATTTTGTTTATTTACTATGCCTACAGTTTATTAGTAATGAGTTTATCTCCATCCCGTCTTTGAGGTTTACTAGTGGGATTGAATAGACTCTTACAGTGTTGATTAAAAAAAATTCGATATGCAAGCGATAAACTAGAAAGGCAATCTCGACCTGTGAATTGTATGTGTCTACAATTGTCTGTGGTATACCTTTTTTACTCGGAAATGTATCCTATTTAACAACACACGCAGAAAGATATTATCTCTAATAATAACTACACGTTTTGATTGGAACTCAAGATTGTACGACTGATCATTAGGCAGTGCGTGTCGAAGAAAACGTGGCGAGTACAACACGATCTGACTTGAATATCTCGAACACCATGTTTATAAAACAAAGTAAGAAAAAGGCTAGCATAAATTTCAGAAATACATAAAGAATCACAGTTAAAAAAAACTACGAGCGGTATAAAGGATGCGCCACATCATATATTTGTGCAGGAAAGTTATCTTTTACTCTACAAGACCCAAAGATATTCGAAGTAAGTATGTTTCTGTTTCTACAATAACTCCAGATCTCTAATTAACCTTGGCTCCTAATCGGGGTTAGTAATTATCATACAAAATTTAAACAGCAAGCTGGAATATCCAAATGGAAGAGAAATTATTTTTTGGTTTAAAATAAAATTAGCAAAAGATGATAGATTTTATAAACAGCAAGAATTTACTACTGATTTAGTGGGGTGCACCAGGCTAGGACTATAGTGCAACATCCAAACGACACATGAACAGTCCCAATAGCAAGCTACTGTGGTGGACCGCTCCCCCTCAAAAAATTAATTTAATATCATGTGAACCAATAGCTCACATATCAGATATTAAACTGATAAGAACAGATACTACACTTAATCTTAGCCAAAAGGCCGAGAAAGGTATGAATAGTAAGATTTTCAGCAGATTATTTTATATGACCTTCTACTTGAGACAATCGAAGAGTACGTGATGCGGGACAAATAAATTAAGTTTACAAACAATACGCATTACCTATATATTACATTTTAGATCTATTATTATATTTGTATGCATCTCTGTAATCAACTACAGTAATTTTATGGCTTTAAGAAAATCCAACAATGAAGTTCCCCTTCACCGAATATATACTTATAAGTACGAAGAAATGAATTCTGGTAAGGACTGGGAAAAAGGACCTAAGAGTTTTGCTGTTTAAACTTCAAATACAATTCTATGTATGTTTATAATACTTATAAACTTATCAATCTATACTTATAAACATACATACAATGATGAAACAAGTATAGATTGATGACAGGAAGTTGTAGTACAACCACTGGTGCAACCGGGATTTGTATTTGGGATGAGTTGTAGGTCATATATAGACGTGCTACTTATTAATAGGGGAAGGCTGTACATACGACATTTTTATTTTTATTTTCTACAAAAACTCGAGAACCTCTTTTTGACACGGCGTAGTACAATTCTACAATGACCCATCATTCCTAAAAAGCTTGATTCTTGTCATTAAAAATGGATGCAGTTGCATTTTTATGATCTTGGCACTAGGGTTCTACGTATACGTAAAGGACATGGTCACTGGTCACCACCTACTTCATTAGCTAGAAATACGAACTTTTAGTTTCTTTACTCGACTGTTATTTTTCTAAATTGCATTGACAAGCAGGTTTGTCTGTTTTTAGTAACTAAGCTCTCCCTTTTTTAGAAGCTTTTGTAGGTATATTGTAAAATTTCAGCCTTGCAACTTAACATGTTACCAGCTTCTTTGATCTAATGTTTATTCGGTTTCATGAATACGACTTTTACTCTTTCAGAAGTTTGTTTTATACAGCCTTAAACTATGGTGTGCATCCGCTAATCTTCTTTGAGAACATCTTCCACACACTGCAAATCTGCTTGTACTTTCTGTAGTTTGATCATCTACACCACATCCCAGTTGATAATTCATAAAATAGCTATCGAGCCTTGACTATTAACAGTACTTAATTACTACGAATCATCAGGCAGTTTAATTTTAGATCGAACACCTCCCAGTGGAAACTTAACAATGACACAGGATTATCAGCACGGTTATGTTATGTCGGTGGATTATCAAAAAACTCGAATAAATCAATGATATCACAATCTGTTTTTGCAAACAGCAGTTGGTATGCTTTCCAAGTGCATCCATATGTTGCGTTTACTACTATTGTTAGAATAAATATAGGTATAGTAGGAGAAACTTAAGCTTTGTTCCACGCTTTCAAATTATACATAGATGTCACATTATATACTAGTTACAAGATAAGTAACTCAATGGTAAAGAACAACAAAGTCTAATGTGAATTGTAATTGTTTGGCTGCTATTGTTGAAAACTTGAAATAGATTTGCTGTTCTTAGTCTAGCTGAGATGACATTATCGGTAGGCTTGTATAAACATTGACTAGCAATGATTTACAACTATAGTATGAAAGTAAGTGTTCTGTACCAGTTTCTTTTTGCAATATGAACAGTATTCTGAATTTTACGACTTAAATTAACATGATAGTATCTTCTACACCTCAGCTACAAAATAAGAAACTCCTCAAAGATCCATAAATTAAATTTGCCTCAGAAAGTTCCTTTTCGAAAACCAATTTTGACAAAGAAAAGAAGAGGCTTGTATTGAATAATAAAAATATACTTTAGATAAGATACGATATCTTAGCCAAAAGGATTAATATTTTGGTTAGCGGGCTTAGTACAATAATATGATAAGCTGTGATGAAATTACTGTTATTTGAAGTTTGAAAATGATTGCGTTGTATTCCTCTTCATTTGAGGCCAATTCTGAAGCTATTAAAAGGAGTGCAATAAGGCCGAGTCTGGTCCGAGCTTTTGGGTTTCTGTGTATAAAGTCATAATATTGGTTTATCTTCAGTTATACCGCTTTAAATCAGTACTTCTATAGTTTCGTGTTTTTTTAGCTTTGTCACTCAATTCATGCGCTTTTGTAGCTTGAATCGTTTGGAAGTTGGTACTTTGTTTGATGCTGGGTTTAACAAGATTGTTAGATACCTTATTCTAAAAAAAATATAAAAATTAACCTAAAGGATAGAAAGGCAAGAAGAATATTGTTAAGGGAGGTTTGTTTTATATTGTCTTCAATTTTCCGGTGATCATTTGATGGTTGTATACTCGTATATGACACAAATTTCGTTTTACTTACTGAAGTCGTATAAATTCACAAAATACACATGTTTTTTTTCTAACCGTCTTAACCCGCAAAAAGTAATCTCTTCATTCCGTGCATCTTCAGAATACTGCAAATCTACTATTATTGCCGTTTGATCAATTCAATAAGCTAGTGATAGATTAGAAAGCCAATGTCGGTGTCTAAAGAAAACAGAAACTTTACTGGAATAGAATACCGATAAGTCTTTGTTAACAAAAAAAAAAAATAGAAATAAAAATCACAAAACGTAAACAACCTACACATCCCCCTATTTTATCAATTATTTTTTGTATTATCCGGTCCGATTGAAGCTTGAATTTTTAAGTTCAAATCTAAAAAAGCATTACACAATCAAAAAGAATTTTAGACTGAAAATTGTAGGGCTTTACCCAGTAAAGGGAGCCCTTCCAGAAATTCTCTAAGGGCCGAGCGAACCCAGGCCGAAGAGGGGGTTTGGAAATAGTTTTCAACCAGCAATTGACGCGCCTCGGTTAGTACCTCACTAGCTGCATCATTGCCCCAAGCACAAAGATAACTTTTAAATGAATTATAAGCTCTTTATTTATCACTTGTTTATGTAGCAATTTATATGCATTTGCCAATGAGGGATAAAAGATCTTCATGATCTTTAGACATGTATAAGCCTTTTGCTCAACTATACAGGATTATTGTTAGAAACTCCTAATTGTTTAGTATATTATCTTACAATTACCGATTTCTGTATCTTAAATTAACAAGTTTTCATGTCTCCCAATTTGAGTACTAGAATATTAATGTTCTATGTTTTGTTTGTTGTGACGGAACAAATTCGATCGGCTAACTTTAGCTTTTTGGAAATTTTGAGTTGCTAAAATTCAGTATACCATGCAGTACTCCAAGCTATGTTAAAACTTAAATGGATAAATAATCAAAGCGAAAGGCAAGCAAACCCACATGTTGATAACTTATCACCAGTTAGTCTACCAGGTGGGTTATATCCATCCAGAGTTCAATTCCCCGGTAGCGAAAGTAAAGCTTAAGTAAAAGGCTGCAACAGTGGAGTAGCGTAGTGGTCACCTCGAGGAATTGTCGAAATGCACGTCCGAAGCTCAGCAGGACTTAAAGAACACGAGTCGTTGTGTTAGCAAATTTGTAGTTTGCATGTAATTTGTTAGAAGAATAATAGGTTAAAAATTATTTGTGATCATTAGAAGGTTATAAAACCTCCTTGCTTGAGTTAGTTGCCATTAAATAATAATTTGATTATCGTGAACATTCATTAGATAAGATATGTATACACAGAAATTTATATTGTAAACTCAAGAACAACCCATCCGTCCGGATTTCATAATTCAGTTAAAAAGTTCAAATATTTGTAAAATGCATTTTCCTCTACACATGTTTAGTCCAAGTTTAAAGTTTAGAATTTGAGAAAAAAATGTCGAGTGATGCTAGGCATTGCCTACCTTCGACGATCATCGATGCCTCGAGCCTCACTTTACTGTTTAGACAATTTAAACCGTATAAAAATGTAGTAACAATTCAAGTTTCATTCACTTAACTTAGACTTAAACTTCAAAGTTCGAAAAACTGGAAATCCATTTGGTAGTAAGATATGCTTATAAGATCATAGGTTTTTCTCATCATATACATGTTATATGTATATATCATTAGTATACATGCAGTTATAAAAGGGAACTGTAGTATAACTGTATAACTAGTGGTGGAAGCAGAATCAGAATGAATGTGCCGGAGTTTATAATTGGACGGTTTTGCTTATTTTGTTCGTTCCGAAATTTTGATTTTGTACAAAAGTTACAATGCAAGTAGTTTTTGATTACTTTTTATATATGTAAGAATTCCGAAAGAAGGCTCGCAAAGAGGTGACTCATATTTTCAATTTGTTCGCCACCGAAATCAAGCTCTCTTAAGTTTCGGTATCTCTAAATATCATTGAACTGGAGGTTTTATTTTGATTAAAAGCTACGTTTATGGCTGTACATCTATTATAAGATCTTCACTAACTTATGTAGTTTGATTAAGTCAATGTGCAAGTGTTAACAAAAAGAAATTCGATATGCAAGTGAGATATTAGAAAAGCTAATCTCGACTTGTGAATTGTTACGCTTGTGTCTACAATTGTCTGGGCTAATACCTTTTTTACTCGGAATTGTATTGCATTCAACAACATATGTAATACAGGATTTCCTCTAAAAAATTGTTACAACTGATTTGGTGGGGTTTGCCAGGCTAAGACAGTAGTGCAACGTCCAAGCGACACATGAGTAGCCCCAATAGCAAGCTACTGTGATGGACCGCTCCCCATCAAAAAATTAATTTAATATCGTATGAGCCGATGGCTCACATATCAGATATTAAACTGATAAGAACAGATACTACACTTGATCTTAGCCAAAAGGCCGAGAAAGGTATGAATGTTCAGTTCCTCAGCAGATTGTTTTGTATGACCTTCTACTTGAGATAATAAAAGAATGCTGGAGGTGGGACAAATAAGTTTAAGTTTATAAACAATACATTACCATACAAGATAGCAGTAGCATTATGATACTTTAATTTTAGATCCATCGTTGTATTTGTATGCATCTTTGTAAACTTTTAACTTTTCAGGAACTTGGCTTTCAAGAAATCCAAGAGTGAAGTTCCCCTTAACCGAAATTATACTTCTAAGTCCAAAGAAATTAAGTCCAAAGAACTTGGAAGAATAATCTAACAGGACATGAGGACCTATGATTTTCGCGGTTCAATTACAATTCTATGTATGTTTATTTGTATAGATTGATGACAGGAAGTTTTCGTACAACCACTGGTGCAACCGGAATTTGTATCTGGGATGAGTTGGAGATCATATATAAATGGATTACTTATTTATAGTGGGGAGCTATATACGACAATTTATTTTATTTTCTACAAATATCGAAAACCTTTTTCTGACACAGCCTAGTACAATTCTACAAAACCCATGATTCCTAAAGAGCTTGAATCTTGTCATTAAAAATGGATGTAATTGCTTTTCTATGAACTTGGCACTAGGGTACCATGTTAAGGACTGGTCACCACCTACTTCATTAGTTTGAAATACGAACTTTTAGTTTCTTTACTCGATTGCTTTTTTTCTAAATTTCTTCTACAAGCAGGTTTGTCTGTTTTTAGCTACTAAGCTCCTTTTTTTAGAAGATTTGTATTTGCTGTCCAAGTTTTAAGATGAGCTACGCAGGTAAGAGATTAGAAAGACAATCTCGCCCTGTGAATTGTTACGCGTATGTGTCTACAATAGTCTGGGGTATGCCTTTTTTCTGCATAAATGTTTCACATTCAACAACATATGCAAAAAGGGTTTTTCTCTAAATAAAACTCAAGAAAGTACTACTGATATTTAGGCAGTGCGTCATAAAGCAAACGAAGCAAGTAGAACACGATCTGACTGGAATAGGATATAGTAAAGTCTCGAACACCACGTTTAAATAACAAAGTAAGAAAGAGGCTATCATAAATATCAGAAATACATAACATAGAGGATTTCAGCAAGTTGATGTACATACGGAAAACTCTTTGAATTGGTCAAATGATCAAAAGATTATTTTGTGACGACCTTCATCTTCAAATGTACCAAGATTAGCCAGTGAGGGGACACATTATGTTGAAAAACAATAGACACAGTATTCAATAGTTCACTGATGTTAACGAACAATTAGTGATAACATCTATAATTTACAACTGATTTGGTGGGGTGTGCCAGGCTAAGAAAGTAGTGCAACATCCAAGCGACACATGAGTAGCCCCAATAGCAAGCTACTGTGGTGGACCGCTCCCCCTCAAAACATTAATTTAATATCGTGTGAGCTGATGGCTCACATATCAGATATTAAACTGATAAGAACAGATACTACACTTGATATTAGCCAAAAGGCTGAGAAAGGTACGAATATTAAGTTCCTCAACAGATTGTTTTGTATGACCTTTTGCTTAAGATAAGATAAGAATACGTGAGGTGGGACAAATAAATTAAGTTTACAAACAATATACTGTACTATTACCTCAAATTTTGCCTCAAACGATACGAGTCATCAGGCAGTTCTTTTATTTAATATCGAAAACCTCCCAGTGGAAAGTTTAACAATTACAGGATTATCAGCACTGTTATGTAGGTTTCTTTTCAACAAACTCGAATGATCAATGATATAACAATCTGTGTTTTGCAAACAGCAGTTGGTATGTATGGTTTCAAGTGTATCTACATGTTACATTACTTGTTTGAGCTAAGAGCTGAGCAGTCTCTTTGTGCATTATAAACTGTAATTTTGAATTTTAGGACTTCAAATAGATTCATTCAGAGATTAAAGGCATCTTCTATCAGCAACGAAATCAGAAATCTCATCAGATACTCATAGTTTAAATTTGCCTCATGAAAGTTCCTTTTCGAAAACTAATTTTAAGAAAAAAGAAGAGGTTTAACGGGAATATCATCGAATGTTCTACTCCTTCCGTCTCATAATAAAAGTACGTTTGCATTTTTCACAAGGTTTATGACGGGTCTAATAAATTAAAACCAAATAACATTAATTTTGGGCTTGTAGTATCAGACGAAATAATGTTACTGTTAAGGAAAAATAGCTTACTCAAGCAAAATGAGCTCATTCCTAAAACTGTCTATAGTTTCTTGTGTTTTTTTAGTTTTCTCAGTCCATTAAAACTGTCTTAACCGCAAAACGTAGTCCTTTGTTTTTTTTAGCTTTCTTCTATAGAGTCATGCGCTTTTGTAGCTTGAATAGTTCGGATTCGGAAGTTGGTACTTTAAAACTGTCTTAACAGCAAAACATAGTCTCTTCATCCTGGACATCTTCAAAATAGTAAAGCTATCATGATGAAACTTCCCCCTGAAAAATAGTTTATATCGAATAATAAGAACAGATACGATAAGGTACTTAAAACTTACCCAAAAGCTAAAGATATTGGTTAGCGGACTTTGTATAATATTATGATAAGCTGTGATGAAATTACTGGTATTTGAAGTTTGAAGTCGATTTGAAGCTGTTCAAGGAAGTACAATTTCTGTGTATAAAGTTATAATTCTGGTTTCTCTTCCGTTAAATTTTCTCTAGTTTAGTACTCTATAGTTTCTTGTTTTTCTTTTGCTTTCTCAGTCCATTCATGCGCTTTTGTAGTTTGAATTATTCGGAAGTCGGTACTCTATTTGATCTTTGGTCTAATTAGATTGTTAGATCCTTTTTTGCTAAAAAAAAGGTCAAAAAAACTTAACCAAAAGGGCGAGAAAGGTATGAAGAATATTGTCTTCAACTTTCCAGTGATCATATGATCGATGGTTGTATGTGGCACAAATTTTGTTTTACTTAATGAAGTCATATGAATTCGCAAAATACACATGGTTTTCTTAACCCGCAAAAAATAGTCTCTTCATTCTGGGCATCTTAAAAAAATGGTAATATGCAAGGCAAGACAATGAAAGCTTCAATTTTCAAGTTCAAATCTAAAAAAGCATTACACAATCACAAACTACAACTTCATGCTATTTTGTACAATCTACAAACTTTATACTACCTTTCATGTATTTATAAATGTAACGTAAACCTGAATGAATATTTAGACTGAAAATTGTAGGGCTTTACCCAGTAAAGGGAGCCCTTCCAGAAATTCTCTAAGGCCCGAGCGAACCCAGGCCAAAGAGGGGGTTTGGAAATAGTTTTCAACCAGCAATTGACGCGCCTCGGTTAGTACCTCACTAGCTGCGTCATTGCCCCAAGCGCAAAGATACCGTTGAACATAGTTAGAGCTCTATATTTATATCTTGTTTATGTGATAATTTGTATGCATTTTCAATGAGGGATAAAAGGTTTTCGTGATCATACGGCTACTTCTACTAGGATAATTGTTTAATATATTATCTTACAAACTACCGATTTCTTGTCTTAAATTAACAAGTTTTCATGTGTCCTCATTTAATTATTAAAATTTAATGTTATGTTCTTTGTTTGTTGTGACAGAACAAAATTTGATATGCTAATTATAGCTTTCAAGAAAATTTTGGGTGGCTAAAATTCAGTATACCATTGTTCTGAATAGTCAAAATTTCGGTATGATTCGATATGGTATAATATATACCAATGCAGTATTCCAAGATATGTTAAATGGATATATAATCAAAGAGAAAGACATGGAAACCCGCGTGTTGATAATCTATCACAATTTTGTAAGTTAGTCTACTGTTGGTGTTATTGTAACGATCCGGTCCTCTGACTACACCGCCATCGTCTGTTTCCTACCATCAATACCGTTATCGTTTCCTGAGCTGCACGATTTTAATTTTTTTTTTTTGTGATAATAAGGAGAATAATCAAAACTTATATACTATATTGTAGGGCTGGGCTAAAACCCGGAAAAACCGAATCGAACCAATAACCGAACCGAACCAAACCGAAAAAGACCGAAACTTTTTCAGGTCGGTTTCGGTTTACACTAAAACCGAACCGAAAAAGACTGAAAAAGACCGGAAAAAACCGAAACCGGACCGAAACAAACCGGTTATGTTCGATCCAAAAAACAAAAAGACTGAAAATGAAAAATCTGCTCGGTATCGGTTTTGCCAAAAACCAAACTGAACCGGACCGAACTCAGCCCTACTATGTTGTACTCACATATCTATACGATGTGTGATAACTTAATACCACTGCATTTTCCTCCTTTAGACACGACGTCCTCGTCGGGCATGCCGTCTTTCCGGGGTTCACTTACTCATGCTAGTCTCAACATCGGCTATAACCTGGCTTTGATACCACTTGTAACAACCCAGTCCTCTGACCGGACCATCACCATCTGTTTCCTATCACCAATTCTGTCCGTTTTGGTCCAATTTCGTTCTCGATTCTTAGGCCGCACGACTTTAAAAGGCTTTTGTGATAAGAAGGATGATAATCCAAACTTATATACTATATAGTGCTCACATAACTAAGCGATGTGGGATAACTTTCTTCTCTACATCACGATATTTTCCTACGAAAATCTGGGTTGTTACAGTTATACACCGACAAAGTTCAATTCCACGTAGTAAAAGTAAAGTTTAAGTGAAAGGTTGCGATGATAGAGCAACATAGTGGTCACCTCAAGGAATTGTCGAAATACAAGTCATAAGATTAGCCGGACATCACGATATGAGGAAAAATAACACAAATTACAAGTCCTGCTTAGCACCGCAAAATAGGAAGCAATTTGCTTAGTTAAGAAAGTACAACAGTGATAGACTCAAGTTTTGCACATATATTTACTAATCTACATATTAAAAAATTGGACACACCAACAAAAGTTCAATATACCGTAATTTCGATATATTTCGGTATGATACATTGTTAGAGTTTATTTTTCAATTGGTCATACAATTTTATAATAAAACGCACTTACAAGTTGTAGCAATAAACAAGATTCACGTTTTGTAGAACATTGTACACATTAATTTGTTCTAAATTTTTTACTTGGCCGACTTTTAACTTTGTAAATTATTTTTTCCAATTAAGTTGATCTCACATTGTTTAGTTTTTTATATTGATTGAGTACATTTATTTATTCGTTAACTTTGATAATTCCAACATATTATTACACAAGACTGCACTTAAATACATTAGATAGCACTAAGTAACAATGAGTAAAACTCCTCGATTGTTTTCACATTCAGGATGGTTTCTCAGTGTGATGAGAATCATTTGAGAGAATGCTAGTTAATGGTGATGAGGTAGTAAAAGTGTTATGTATAACGTCGAGGGTGATTGCTCATATGGTTGGCAATAAGGTCAATCGAGCTTAGTCATTTCGCCGTTAGACGATTCTAAGACCAACATTCAGTTTCACGAAAGAGTTGGACAATTTTATGCTCCCACTACGGTTTTTTCATAAAAAAAGATATGTCAATCTTATTTGTTAACGAGTAAAGTGCAAGCAAATAACTGAGTAGTGGAGATCCTAGTATTTTCGACCGTTCATCGGTAATTATTGATCTTGATTATATATTTCTTTCTAACCCGGTGTTGACATTCATGTTATTGAAGAAGCCTATCAAGGAAAAGGCTCGAGGTTCCGCCTCTTTTGGCTAACTTCAATCCAAAGTACAAAAATTATGAAATGTTGTTAGTCAAGGATCCCGTTCAATCGGTTTTAGATACATCGACTCTATGGCCAATAAACGAAAAAAGATGGTAAAACAATGGTAACCTCAATTGACAGTTGCTTGACAAGCACAATTCGTTTTATGGAATGTTATTGCAATTTTAATAAATATATCAATGGGTATCCTTAGAGATGTTATTGGAACTTCTTTTTGCTTAAACATGCTGCTTATAACTAGATGTAACTCATCAATTCTCAATTCGTTAAAATTGTAAGAGATGGGGAATGGCAAGTGGCAGGATGATTGATGTAAATGAACTAAGATTTGAGATAATTAACGTTGAAAGATCAAACTTCGTTATTATCGTCAACTTAAGTAATGAGTACTAATTATTTTTGTTGAAGTTGTTGTAAGCCGAGCCAAAGTTGTTATATAGAAACTTTCGTTTCTAATATTTCTCGGTCGTTAAACTCGTTATTCTCACTTTAACATTGTTTTGAATTTCACCATGTATGTCTGTTGTAGTTTGGATATATTACAATAATTAATTTAAAAAAATTCTCGACAAAAAAGATGTTATCGTTAACTTTCTTTTCATCCATCTCATTTTTTTTTTTGCTTTCATGCTTATAATGGGTAACAATAAAGGTGATTCTTTAACATCATCTGCATTGGATTGCCTTCGAACGAAGTTACTAGAAAACTTATTTGTTCTTCCAAAAAATCACGTTTTCCGTTTTAGCTTCCCGTCTCGTTTCATAATGTTTCACATGTAAATCTTAGAATTTTCACATACCTCTACTACTACAACTAAGAAAATAATAATTAAAAAAACTCCGCAGCTAAATCAGCACACGCTCCCGCTCGTACCTCCTCATGACTAAACCGCCTCGAACTTATTTTACCAATCTCCACCTGTCTGATTTTCCCAATTGCGGCGGGGATGGTGAGCATGAAATCAAATAATAAGATATGAAAAACGATAATGAAAAGGTGGCAAAAGTAAAACACTGTTTTTGAAAGGAAAAATGAGTTTCCTTAAGCAACAACTAGTATCATATAAAAGGAGCCATAAACTTGAAAGTATCAGAACTAGTAACTAAGTTTGATCTATGGTCAGTAAGCCTCCTAAAAATAGATATTAAATTCATCAAACTGTTTCAAAAGATCAAAACGGCCAGTTATTAATGAAATTCATCGTCGCATCTCTGGTAAGTATTCGTTTGATCGAGTAACCGATATTTTCATCAAAAATCTCATTTGATTCACTTAAGAGACTCTAACCAATCGTAAGTCATGTAAATATATTAGAGTAACTATATTGGACTTGTTATCTCACACTTTTGTGTCAATTGTTAGCTAGAGGACTTGTTATCTCACACTTTTGTGTCAATCGTAAGTCATGTAAATATCTTAGAGCAACTATATTGGACTTGTCATCTTACACTTTTATATAACTTGTTAGCTAGAGGATTATATTATAGTTACATTGTACTTGATAAAACACTAATTAATTGACACGTTGGCAATCACTTATTAAGTTTTTTTGCTAAAGATAACAAGCACGCTAATCGCTGAGATGACAATCTCTACATCATTTTATTATATTTTAACTTGTTTAATAATCACATGTTTCATTCAACTCATTAACTATTACCAATATATTAATAAAATATCTCTTTTTAGTGAAACTACTTAGAGGAGGCACTACAACTTTCTTATTATTTTCTCCAAATTTAACATAAATTACACTTTTTTCTATTTTACAGAATACTTCTATATCAACACAAAATATCATCTTTCTTATAAACTTACTTATTTCATTTTACATTTCTTTTGTGATTTAATGTATATTAATGTGGGATAAAGTGAAAAAGTAGAAGAGCGAGAATTCGAGGAAACCATTTGGTTCCTTTTATTTGAGCAAGATTTTGATACTTCATAATTTGAGGAACATTATAAGGAACCTGCTAATTAGACAAAATCGAGTTTTTGTTGTTGTTATGTTACTCAAATTCAAAAGGAAATGAGCTTATAGAGTTACTACGGTGCTTGCTGTTAGTTCAATGTAAATAAAAAATATAAGTTAAAGTTAACTTGTATATGTGTAAGTTAATGGTTATTTTTTTACTTAATTTTAGCTGGTAAAATATAACACATACAATGTAGATGCTCTTTAGAGTCAATTTTTCTATAAACATTATTTATATTAATGGTTTTTAAATAGAAACAAAGTAAATACTAGTTTCATCGAGTTGCTTCAAATGATCAAAACAACCGGTTATTAACGGAATTACTTATTAGCTTTCCGTAATACATTCATTTGGCCTAGAAATCGATATTTTCCACAATATGTAGTTTCGTGCAATTAAGGGATTCCAACCAACTAAGTATGTTAAGTCATGTTAGAAACCAAACTTAACATATAAGAAAAGAAATGAAAAGAACACAGCTACACTTGTAGTGGATGCACAATCCACTCAAATAGTTAACTAGGCCGGCTTTGATCATTATTCCGATTAGGGGTGGATTAGGATGAATTGAACTTAATCCTAATGCACTCTGTAAAATAAATTACGATGTGGATTATGACGGATTAGTAAAATTTAAATCTCAATCAAACTCAACCTAACCCGTTATAATTAAAACCGCAACCCAACCCAATCCAACGTGTAAAAAAAAATTCGGATCAGAACGGATGGGACGGGCTGATTCTTAAACTTTCATTTTATTCATTTATTTTCTATAATTTACACAACCAACGTATCAAAATAAATATATTAGGGAAAGTCGATAAGGAATTCCGTCGGTAAGTGGCCGTTTGGATCTTTGGAAATAGGAATGGATAAAAAAATCCGTAAAATCAACTTATAACCCAATGCATACGAATTGAAAGATAAGTTGAATGTATAAAAAAAATCGATTCGTCCCGTCACCGTCTGATACAACATCGCATTCAATTAAGATGTAACAAAATAAAATAAAATAAATGTAGAGAAAAAAAACTCAATTTGACACGATTGACCATACCCATTCCCACGTGTCAAATCTTCTAACGGCTCTTTTTCCAACAAAAGAAAAAAAAAAAAAGCATAGCCGAAAAACACAATAAATCGAATTCCATTTCCTAATTTTTAATTTCCTGAACACACTTTTTCACCTCCCCACTTTCTCTCTCTCTCTCTCTCTCTATATATATATCTATATATCTATCTATCTATATACATATATATATATTTAATTATTTAATTATAATTATATATATATATATATATAGAAATGACAGTGGCGGGAGTGGCGGTGAGTCACTGTAAAAAGGCGGTGAAGTTCGGTATATCGATTTTCCGGAGAGATTTTAACTCATCGAAATGGTTTCTACTCTCTTTCTCTCTAATTAAGGCGCTTTGATATGGTTAAACCCGAGGCGAACGGGTCAATCTAAGTCCGAATTAGTGCTTTTATTATTATTAAATCTTTTATTCCAAAAATCATGTTTATAATCCCGTCAAAATTTGCGTTTACAATTTGTGTTTGAATGCATATCTATATTTATTTTGGGTTATGCTCGACTATACATATAATACTATTTACATACCTTTTGTTGAATTCTTGATACTATACGATAGGGCTGGGTTCGGTCCGGAACCGAGCAGATTTTTCGGTTCGGTTTTCGGTCTTTTTATTTTTTGGACCGAACCGAACCGGCTTGTT
Source organism: Primula veris (assembly GCA_963682055.1). Taxonomy (NCBI): domain Eukaryota; kingdom Viridiplantae; phylum Streptophyta; class Magnoliopsida; order Ericales; family Primulaceae; genus Primula; species Primula veris. Next base: position 3,762,057 of record OY821751.1, read on the forward strand.
TGGGTCCGGTTTCGGTCTTTCGGTTTTTTTTGGTTTTTCTTGTCTTTTCGGTTTTTCGGTCTTTTTCGGGTTTTTTCTGGTTTTTCAGTTTTTTTCGGTCCGGTTTTTTTTAAACCGAAACCGACCCAAAAAAGTTTCGTTTTTTCGGTTCGTTTTGGTTCGGTCCGGGTTTTTTTGGGTTTTTCTTGTCTTTTCGGTTTTATTTTCGGTTTTTTGGTCTTTTTATGGTTTTTTCGGTCCGGTTTTATTGTAAACCGAAACCGACCCGAAAAAGTTTCGTTTTTTCGGTTCGTTTCGGTTCAGTCCGGGTTTTTTTGGGTTTTTGCCCAGCCGTAGTATACGATAAACTAATGATGTATAAATGTTTAATTTAGATTGTTAATGGAATTTACAACCTACATGGCAAATGAAAATCCAAAAATCCGCACTAAAATGTTAAAATATGGTTTTTCCGCCTAGGCCCCGCTTAATCGTCTAGGTCCCCAGGCCCCACCTCCCCCGCTTTTAGTCCGCCTAGCGACTCCCCCGCTTTTAGTCCGCCTAGTGAGTTTTGAAACCATGATCTCTATATATGTTGGATACTAGGATTGTTTGTTACTGCCATGTCATGTTAAAATATGTAGCGACTAAATTACAATTTTGAGTAATTAGAATCTACAAGTTTCCAGTTTTTGTTGCCCCAAATCCCTAATTGTTTATTGTTTATACCATTAGTCCGTTGCTTAAGTAGTTTAATTAAAGGATTTGTGGCCTGAATTGCAATTGGTTATAATGTAAAGGACTAGATTGCAATTTCTGAGTAACTAGAATCTATAGTTTCTATTTTGTTGCCTCAATCTCAGTTATTTATTGTTTATAATTTGTAAGACGTTACTTTTAAAGAGAAGTTTAGTTGCATATCTTAGTATATAGTTTATAAGGCCAGATTGTAATTATTTGAGAAGAAAAATACAGTTGCAGAGTATTTTATCACAATTCGGTGGATTTATATATATATATATACGTGTGTGTGTGTGTGGAGTAATAGTATTGGAGAATTGAGCATTCTTCCAATTGGTTTTCGCGCTAGAATGCAGTTTGGAGTAATTAGTTTTTAAATTTGGCCTGAACATATAGTTCTTTTTATTTTAAAAGGACAAGATTTAATTTCGTTTAATAGGAAAACTGCAGTTGCGGATTGTAGTTACATATTTTGAGTAAGAACTCTTCAACTTTCTGCAGATATCTAGATTTTGTGCAATTATAATTTATCTAGAAAAATTCAGTTGGTAATACTTTGTTATAATTTTGAGTAACGTACACTGCGCATTCCTCTGTATTATGCAATGTGCAATGTACAATGTGCAATGTGCAATGTGCAATTTTACTATGGAGTAAAATTTTGAGTAACATACAGTGTGCAACTTTTTGCAGCAACATAGAAATTTTTAGTATAAGCTAGCTATAAACGATTTTTGGGAAATCCTATTCTCCACTTCTTTCCCACCAAATTATAGCTGGCTCAGCAGCGACCCCTCATAAAAATAAAAAAGAACCGTTTATGAATTTTAGTGTAAAAGAAGGCAATAAAAAAAGAACCGTTTATGAATTTTAGTGTAAAAGAACGCCATTTTAGTACTACTGATTCTTTTTTTGTGTGATTTTTTTTAAAATTAAAAAACAGTAAAACAATGACGAAGATGGCTGTGGCGAGGATAAAGCTGTTGAGGAATAAAAGAGATGCGGTGGTCAGGCAGATGAGGCGCGACATTGCTCTGCTCCTTCAATCTCGTCAAGACGCTACTGCACGAATTAGGGTAATTTTCTCCCCCTCTTTTGTTAAATCAATTGGCGTTATAAGTGCTTTTACTTTTGCTTAGAAGATTTTGTATGTAAATAATACAGTTCCGAGTAATATCCACTTCCACTCTATTAGGCCCTGCTTGGCTGCAGCTATTAAGTTGTATTATTATATTTGGTTGATCGTTGATCACCTCAAAAGGTGGCATGTTTTGGTTTGGCTGCAACTTTTAAGTTGGCCTCTATCTATCTGGCTTGAAAAACCTTGAGTTCGCTCTTCTTTTACCATTTCGTTTTTGCATAAAAATGTCTAGGGAGAAACTGAATGACTTGACAACAGACAACCCATTTACGATTCGGACCCACATTTTAATTAATAGTTGTACTTTGTTAACAAATGCAGCTCTAAAACACTCACGAAAACGACTCAATGTTCTAACTTTTGTTCTACATTATTATGTACACAGATAGTTGTGAATAGGCTAAGGTTTTGATGTACTTCAGGTTCAGTATATGTGCTATCGAGAGTTCGAATCCATGTCTTAATTCATAGTACTTTGTTATAACTGTTATTCTATATTGTTATGTAAACAGATAGTCGTATATGGCTAACATTTTAATGTATTTTTGACACATGTCCTTGGGAAAGTTCGAATCGCACGTCTTGATTTGTAGCACTCTGTTAACAAAGGCATAGCCAAATAGGCCCTTAAAACACTCACAAAAACGACTTAATGTTATAAGGGTTAATTCATGTTTACTATACCAAACTATCATCCGTTAACAAATTTCATACCAACCGACACCTTTTAACAATTTGTGAATTTCCATACCCAATTTCTAAAAGTACTTGGCCATTTTATTATGTAATCTTAGTAATAACTTGATGAACTAACATTTTGCCATATTGTAGGTTGAACATGTCATAAGAGAGCAGAACATAATGGACGCAAATGAACTTCTTGTGCTTTTCGCTGACCTAATAGTGGGAAGGCTACATATAATCACAAAGCAAAGGTGATTATGATTCAGTATTCACATTCAGTATATAAGGACTCAGATAGCAAACTATTAAAATATCTTTGTAAAATGTAATTCAGGGAATGTCCACCAGATCTTAAAGAAGGGGTAGCAAGTTTAATTTTTGCAGGTCCTCGAAGCCCAGATATTCCAGAATTACTTACTATCCGAGACATTTTTCAGAAAAAATACGGAAAAGATTTTGTGTCGGCTGCCACTGATCTTCGACCCAATTCCGGTGTCAATCGACTGGTAAATCTCTCTGAGTCTCATGTATCCAATTTGTACAGGGAATCTATGTTACAAATTAACATGATAACAAAATGTTTGGCCATGATTTAGAAATTTGTAACTCGCTCCATTCTATTTTAAGTCTCCAACTCTTATCTTTTTATGTTTCCAGTTTCAAAATTAGCAAAACAGTAACATGATATTGTTTAATGTAGGCTAATTATGACATCGTATAGTCCCTTCGTTCCGAAATATAAGTCCACTACGGAAAACCGCACTTATTAAGGGAACATAATAATCTTGTTAATTATCATTTACCTAGTATAAACAGAAAAATATGGGCAATTTTGTAATGTTGTAAAAGATTCCTTAAAAGTGGAACAGCCAAAATAGTATTGGAATGGAAAGAGTACTAGATAAGTTTGTACAGTAGAAGGAACAAACTTTAGGTTTTCTTCAGTTTGTTGAAGGAACAAGCTTTAGGCTCTCTTGATTCCGCTGGTAGGGGAATTGAAGGAATATATGGTTCCATTATTTTGGTATTGACAAATGCAAGTGGAAATATAGTAAAGTAGATACTAAAAACTCTGATAGCACAAACAAAAGAACCCAGAATCACCATTTACTTGCCTTTTTGTGCTTGTTTACCTTGCAGCTCATTGAGAAGCTCTCGGTTAGAACCCCTACTGGTCAAGTAAAACTAAAGGTTATGAAGGAAATTGCTAAGGAGTACCAGATTGACTGGGATACTACAGAATCTGAAACTGAGCTACTGAAACCTCCGGAAGAACGTATTGTATGTTTTATGTCTATCTCTATTTCTCTCATTATCCCGTGCTCAATTCTTTCATTAAATTGCTACATGTCATTGATCAGGAGGGACCTCGAACTTTTGTTAGTGCCTCTAGCTTACCGGTCAAACCTCCGATGCAAAGGCGATTTTCGGAGCCACCTAAGCCAACACCCAGGTAATTTCAGTACATACTCATCAACTTGGAACTCATTTTCTTTTAACTGCTAAATATGCTTCCCTCAACTTTCCAAAAGAAGAGACTGTGAGTTCCTTTTTCGGGAATTTTCATGTTTAACTGTTAATAATGTTTGGGTAATGTTAGTACAGTAATTCATATTTTCGATCAAGAATAATTGATCTACTATTTTTATCAAATAATTACTACATTGACTCAAAGATTTAGGGGGTAATATAGTAGCAGCTTCAATAAAACAATAGGGATTTTGAGGTTGAGAATGAAATTGGGTTCATCAAGATTGGAAGTTGTACAAATAAATTCGAGTAATGTTTGTAGTTCAGATGTTCAATCAGAAACAGTTGATTTATTGCCAAAACTGCTTACTCTCTGATTCAACCAAACTTATGTATCAGTTGTACCATTAGTTTTTCGACTAATGTTAGTACTTATTCCCCAAATGTTCACTCTTTGATTCAGAGATTTTGATAGAGAAGAGATGAATACAGTGCACTACAAAAACCCTGCATCGGCTGCCGAAGCTGCTGCCGAGTCAGCAAAGAAAGCCATCGAAGCAGCTGAAGCTGCAGCCTATTTGGCAAACAAAGATCCACACCAACGCCCCAAAGCAAATAACAATAGTCACAACATTGAAAAAGAGTATAGGTCTCAAAGCATTGGAATGTCGCACTATTCAATTAACGAAGATGAACCTGAGATGGATAATGAGAGAGCGGTGTACCGAAGACACAGCTACAATGACTCATCTGCTCAGAACGGTATAAAGTTTGACGAATCTGATTGTGATGAAGAAATTGACATGGAAGAACCTGATAATCTGCCACCTAATCGTCCTGCACCTCAGCTGCCTAAAATGGGGCCCCGTGTTCATCCCAAATTGCCAGATTACGACGTACTTACTGCCCGTTTTGACGCTCTAAAGTTCCCCAAGGCCCGTTAGTAAAGAAGAGCTAGTCTGCTTTTAGCTGAATCAATCAATCTTTTGTAATAAAATCTTATTTGAGTTTCATTTTGGAATCATTACATATTATACAAAATCAGATTAGAACGATATGTAATAAATAACTTCTGGCCAGACATACTTTTGTAATGTTACTTTGCTTTTTCGATGAATTGGTTCCTTCACGAGGATAAATATTATAGCAATAAGAACAGAAGAGCTGCCTCATTAGATGGTACAATTTTTCCAAGTGATAATAAAAACTTGTGATTTTGGTAATGCCTTCGCAAATTTTCCCTATTGTGGAGTAATTGCTGTTCGTTGTTGGTATAAGAATTTATTTATTCGAGTTTCTCCATGTAAGACTTCTATGAGCAAACAGCTCAGCCTTTTTGGGTAATAGTGGCTTATAGCCTAGCTTCAGAACCAGGAAGGTCCCTTGTGTGACATCAGAGTAATAAACTCGTTTGAATGGTACGGCTCTCATTGTTCGATGCTATAGGAGTATATGGCTAAGATATGAAACCTAACAATTGTAGGCAACTTTTGTAAACAAGTTTGACCATGAAAAATATAGCAACTCCGTGAATTATAAAAGCTAAGGTCACAAACTTAAGAATACATACACACTTCTGATCTAATTTGACATTGTACATTTGTTTGTACAAAATTGTGGATAAGTAACAATTTCCTTCGTTAATAACATTTCTGGGCTACATGACTTTTCTAATTAAGGCTAGAAGTTGGGTAACACGACACCATGCCAACGTCTATGCAGATAAATGCTTTTTAACTGCTTTAGTAGATTGGTGAGCGAAGTATTTCTGCATGACATGAACATATGGGTATCCTATAGTGGAGAGAAAGTGTGCCGGCTTTGAAAATGAAAGTATTTCATACCAAACTTGGTTGTTCTCATCCAGCTCGACTGAGAACCGTTCTTCTCCAGCCTGTTATGATCAAATAGCAAAAACATAGCCAAGTTAGTATAATTTCGACAAATTGTTTGATATTAGAGTTATTCTGTAATTCGGGTTTCATGGCTGTAATGGAAAGTTCAATGTGACAGGCTTGGCTTTTATAAGAACATCACACGCGCACATAGATCTGAAAATAGTACCAAGTTCTCCTATTACGTCAGTTTCATGACTATTTTATTAGATCAAAACTGCACATAGAACCAACTTTTGACATCTGAGCAGCATACTTATTGCTCACACACATATAAGAACCGACATTATCTGTGCCAAATGGTATTTATACATGATTTTTAACTTTTACTAAGTAGTCGTATTACCTAAAGAGCAAGTAACCCCTTCACTTCAAGTTCTAGGTAAATTTCACAGTTAAGAAGGGAAAAATTAAATGTCCTTATTTTGTGAAGATAAAATTGGACAATTAAGAAAGCCAACATTGTTGGCTGCAAAAACCTATGAAGATCATCACTGACGTTTTTCTGAGAACCAAATTCGCTAAGGATTTTATGCAGAAGGCTAATGATTTATGATTATATATTTTAAAATCAAGTAAAAACTACTTATACTCTTGGATGTTGCCACGGAATCGGGTTCTGTTTTCGAATAACTTTCTGCTGCTCAGTCAGAAGATGCTTTGATAACCGATTCTAGGAGTAAAAGATAGTCTGAGCGCGAATCTGAAATAATGCATATTTATATACATACCAGCAAGTGTCCTTGAAGGGTGCCACTTCCAAACCCAAAAGACGCTCCCCTATTGGTATTACTCCTCATCTCATTTTCATAGACTACTTGAAGAGGCATCATTATCCACGGGAAAACTTCTTTTACACAAACACAGAATTTAGTCCCGACTGCAGTCGGAAACTTTGGATCAACACAAGCCCAATCCAATCCGAAATGCCTGTGAAAATTCAAATAGATAATGTATAACAGTGAGAAATCATGGACTTATCAGGTATACAACGGAAAAACTAGACAATTATATGGCGTTAATTGTAGCAGCTTAAAGCTCAGCATCTCGTCTAAAACATGTACTATGTTTGGTTGATCGGTTTAAAAGATATATTTTCTTTCTGTTTTTTTTTGTTGTGGAAGCTGGATGAACCCGGTTGTTTCTCAACTTCAAAAAGACCCAGCATGTTTACGTAAAAGCAGCAACTAAAGAATCAATAGTAGTACGTAATAATCACCATTATTACTAAATTATTAAGTAACTATATCTTCCGGTCCAAAATTTCCAATTATCAACTTTTTATAAGCTCATACTTATTTGCCACTAATGCCTGAAAGTTGTCTGCATTTGGTTGGCTAGGTTAAAAAGTGTGTTTTACTCATTTTTCCGGCCTCGAAAAGATAGAAATACAGCAGCTTCAAGTTGAATGAACCGTTTTTTCCTGTCTAAAATAACCCAGCTTAATATGGCATAACCAAAGAAAATCAAGCCAATGCAGATTGCTCCTGTAAAAATTACCCCTCCATATATGAATCCCTCTCCCCACTAAAAAATTTAGGTTCTACCTTGTATGATACACTTAGAAAACAAACATTTTAATTTGGGTTATTGTATTAAAATGCAAACAGACCTCCAACTTTGAAGAGCTTCTTTACCCTTTTCAAAGGTCTCCATTCCAGAACCAACTAAAGTCCGTGCGTAATTGATTGAAAAACCATCTTTTTCGAGATCTTTTTCTTCTTTTACCATTGACAGAGGCTTAGAACTAAGGCCTCTATATTTACTGTCATAGTTAAACGAACCGGATCTGTTCACAATTTGAAAGAAAATTTTTAAAAAAATGTGTAACAGATAACATAGTTTGACTTGTTTGGTTGCAGATTTCCGGAACCAAGCTAATTTACTTGAGAATATGTTGGGTTCTTTCATCTTTTTACTGGCAAAAGACTTTTTGGTCAAAAGGAAACTTTTTAAAAGCAACCAGAAAAAAGCTTGCTTAAAATAAGTTACAATGTAGTGTTTGGCACCATTATAACTTTTTGAATTATAAGTGACTTATAACTTATTTTTATTGATAAGTCATTAGTCATCTATTTGAACTTATAACTGAGTTGCGAATATATACAAACACATTCTATTAGAAAGTTTTTGTTTTTGAAAAAATTAATCTGAAAAAACTAAACAAATCGCAAATTCCTAGTTTCTCCACTTTTGAGCTTTTTTGAGCCAAAACTAGCTTAAAAGCTAAAAAAACTGACATATCAACACTCATCGATTTTTTTGATCAAAAAGCTAAGAAAAAAAGTTGTTACCAAACATTGCACAAAAATAAAAGTTGGGTTCATGCTCAAAAAAAGGAAAAAAGTTCAACTTTTAAGTTGGCCAAAAAAACGCGGTATTAAGATATAAAAACCCAACATTGAAGCTAAAAAGCTACAACCAAACAAGCCAATATATAAAGCAAAAAGACACTAAATATTACTTAAAGATACAATCTTTTTGCTCTTGAGGAGAAGGGCGACCCCAGCATATGAAAACCATCTAAGCAGAAAAATCAAAATAATTAAATTTAACACTTGCTCAAACTAATATTCACCAATGCAAAAAAAAAAATTAAAAGAAAATAAATATTGGGTAATTTAAATCATACTGATTGGGAAAATGGGTAAAGAATATACCTGGGACTTGAGTGTTTTTTTTAGAGTGGAAAATTAAAATGGGTATATTTCATTTTCAACCTAATATTCAGATTTGGTATCATTTATTTTAGTTAGATAAGTTAAAACGAATTGTTAATTAATTTAGTCAACATCCGTAATTAGTAAAATATAGTGGGAAAAATAATTAATTAATTAGATGAGATACATTTGTAATTATTAAAATAGAGCGGATGTATTTTTGAAAAAATTAGGCAAAATTTGGCAGGATCAACTTTTATTGAGTTTGGTTATATTAATGGTACGAATTATGGGCTAGACATATATTTGTCATTTATCTGTAGTATTTATTTAGTATCTGTGTTTGAATTTATTTTCAATTTAGTCCTTTTGATTCTTTTGGAAACGGGAAAAAAGCTCTTTAGTAACCTGTATTATTCGGTTTTACCATTTAAGCATTCAATCTTTTATGGTCTTACTAATTTGGTTTCTAATCTATCAATTCTCGACTGATTAAGGATTCGACAGCAAAAAAAATCGACGAAATTTCCAATCAATATATCTCACATTTGGAAATATGTTGGCGGAATTGCACTCATTATGTGATAGGTGAGAATACGTGACTGGAATTCCATCATTTTGTTTGATACGGTCTCCTATAGGTGGATATTAGTATGTAGGGATCTAAATTCGAAAAAATTAAAAGTTGTACACTAAGATGGTAAAAGCAATAGTACATAGTATTGAACCGTTTTTTTTCCTTTGGAAAGAAACTACAAAAAGAAATCTACATAGATCCGACGACCATAACCTATCGGGTCCGAGTAACTCCATGATTGTTCCAAAATCTTGGTCACTTTTTTGATCGATTTTGGTAGAATAATAATAAAAGAGTTCTACTAATGTTTACACTGGAAATAGTTTTAAAAAATTGATCTTAATTAAATTATCAAACTGTCATGCATATATATAGCATATGTGCTTAAGGAAATTGAAGTCTCTTAAGTTGTATAAAAGTATTAAAATGGTACTAGTAATCTGTTTTACTAAAGTAGAGGTAAAAAAAAAACTTTTCTTTAATAGCCGAACAAACCGACTAAGGCCATCCTTTGTTTTTATATATAACAATTAAACACCGCAAGCCGCAAGTGATCGAAACCTGATGGTGAGCTAGACATAATATAGTCCAATCCATGTTAGACAATCCACTTTACTGTTTACTATTGGCCAAACCGTTTTCTCCTCTCTGTCTACTCGGGTATGTAGCTTTGTCGGATTTCTTCTTCCGGAATTTTCCAAGTTTTATTGCATTTGATTGGTTCGCTTAATACTATAAATTTAAGCTGGCTCAAACCAAATTTACTTATTTCCCCTCAAATGAGCCGAACGTTCAAACTTCAAACTACTTTCTTTAGTTGCAGCTAATCAAGTCCAGATTCTAAAATATGCTTATCACGGCCTCGGCTTGAAGTGTGGATTGGTTTTAACAGATTGCAAATAACCCGATAACTGAGATAGTTTGAAGTTCACATTTTACATTGGGAAACTTAAAAACATGACATTAGATGACTACAGTAAAGTTATCTTATCTTATATATTCTCATCTTATTATTCAATATAATCCTCTTTTTTCTTTGTTAAAATTGGTTTTCAAAAAGGAACTTTCTTTCGCAAGTTTAATTTTTGGATATGTGAGGAGATTTCTTATTTTGTAGCTGAGATGTCGAAGATGCCATCATGTTAACTTAAGTCATAAAATTCAGAAATATTGTTCATACTGCACGAAGAAACTGGTCAGCTCTCAGCTCAAACAAGTACAGAACACTTGCTGATATATTAGTAGTAAACGAAACATGTAGATGCATTAAGCATACCAACTGCTGTTTGCAAATATAAATTGTGATATCATTGGTTATTCGAGTTTTTGGGAAATCCACTGATATAACCGTCCTCATAATCCTGTCATCAAGCCTTCCACTGGGTGGTGTTCGATCTGAAAATAAAGAACTGCCTGATGACTCATGGTAAATAAGTACTGGTAATAGTCAAGGCTCGATAGTTGATATACGAATTATAAACTGGGATGTGGTGTATATGATCAATTTGACGACGGAGATGAAATTTCTTATCTGCTCTTGCATATTGATTTAATCAAACTACAGAAAGTACAAGCAGATACAATGACGGATCTGAAATGAAAGTATCATAGTGCTATCTTGAATGTTCATGCGTATTGTTCGTAAACTTATTTTATTTGTCCCGCATCAAGTACTCTTCGATTGTCTCAAGTAGAAGGTCATATAAAATAATCTGCTGAAAATCTTACTATTCATACCTTTCTCGGCCTTTTGGCTAAGATCAAGTGTAGTATCTGTTCTTATCAGTTTAATATCTGATATGTGAGCCATCGGCTCACACGATATTAAATTAATTTTTTGAGGGGGAGCGGTCCACTACAGTAGCTTGCTATTGGGACTGTTCATGTGTCGCTTGGACGTTGCACTACAGTCCTAGCCTGGCACACCCCACCAAATCAGTAGTAAATTCTTACACAATTGTTTTTTACACTTTTCATTATCGCAACAACAGAAACAGATGTTTGATTCGAAATCTCAAAAATTTGGGCCTTATCAATTAAAAGACAACTCTTCTGGGCAAATATATGACATGTCACACTCCATTAAACTATTTTTTATTTTTTTTACTGAAATCCTCTATGTTATGTATTTATGATATTTATGATAGCCTCTTTCTTACTTTGTTATTTAAACGTGGTGTTCGAGACTTTACTATATCCTATTCCAGTCAGATCGTGTTCTACTTGCTTCGTTTGCTTTATGACGCACTGCCTAAATATCAGTAGTACTTTCTTGAGTTTTATTTAGAGAAAAACCCTTTTTGCATATGTTGTTGAATGTGAAACATTTATGCAGAAAAAAGGCATACCCCAGACTATTGTAGACACATACGCGTAACAATTCACAGGTCGAGATTGGCTTTCTAATCTCTTACTTGCGCATCTCATCTTAAAACTTGGACAGCAAATACAAATCTTCTAAAAAAAGGAGCTTAGTAGCTAAAAACAGACAAACCTGCTTGTCGAAGAAATTTAGAGAAAAAGCAATCGAGTAAAGAAACTAAAAGTTCGTATTTCAAACTAATGAAGTAGGTGGTGACCAGTCCTTAACATGGTACCCTAGTGCCAAGTTCATAGAATAGCAATTACATCCATTTTTAATGACAAGATTCAAGCTCTTTAGGAATCATGGGTTTTGTCGATATTTGTAGAAAATAAAATAAATTGTCGTATATAGCTCCCCACTATAAATAAGTAATCCATTTATATATGATCTCCAACTCATCCCAAATACAAATTCCGGTTGCACCAGTGGTTGTACGAAAACTTCCTGTCATCAATCTATACAAATAAACATACATAGAATTGTAATTGAACCGCGAAAATCATAGGTCCTCATGTCCTGTTAGATTATTCTTCCAAGTTCTTTGGACTTAATTTCTTTGGACTTAGAAGTATAATTTCGGTTAAGGGGAACTTCACTCTTGGATTTCTTGAAAGCCAAGTTCCTGAAAAGTTAAAAGTTTACAAAGATGCATACAAATACAACGATGGATCTAAAATTAAAGTATCATAATGCTACTGCTATCTTGTATGGTAATGTGTTTGTGTATTGTTTATAAACTTAACTTATTTGTCCCACCTCCAGCATTCTTTTATTAACTTAAGTAGAAGGTCATACAAAACAATCTGCGGAGGAACATAATATTCATACCTTTTTCGGCCTTTTGGCTAATATCAAGTGTAGTATCTATTCTTATCAGTTTAATATCTGATATGTGAGCCATTGGCTCACATGATATTAAATTAATTTTTTGAGGTGGAGTGGTTCACCATAGTAGCTTGCTATTGGGGCTACTCATTTGTCGCTTGGACGTTGAACTACTGTCTTAGCCTGGCGCACCCCACCAAATCAGTTGTAAATTCTTACTGCTTTGTAGTTTTGTTATTTTTTATATTTCGGGAATAACAATTGCCTACTCTTTTAATTGTAAACATTTTTTTTCTTACACTTTTCAATTATTGTAAAAATTCAAACATATCTAGTTCTGAAAGCGATCTAAAAAATTCTGACCTTATCGAGTAAAAGATTATTCTTCTGCACAATTATACGTGTCAAACCCCATTAGAGTAAATTTTTTTACTGAAATTCTCTATGTATGTATTTCTGAAATTTATGGTAGCCTTATTTCTTACTTTGTTATTTAAACGTGATGTTTGAGACTTTATTATATCCTATTCCAGTCAGATTGTGTTCTACTCGCCATGTTTGCTTCGACACGCACTGCCTAATGACCAGTCGTGATATCTTGAGTTTGGAATCAAATGTGTTACAATTTTTTAGAGGAAATCCTGTATTGCATATGTTGTTGAATGCAATACATTTCCGAGTAAAAAAGGTAATAGCCCAGACAATTGTAGACACAAGCGTAACAATTCACAAGTCGAGATTAGCTTTTCTAATATCTCACTTGCATATCGAATTTCTTTTTGTTAACGCTTGCACATTGACTTAATCAAACTACATAAATTAATGAAGATCTTATAATAGATGTACAGCCATAAACGTAGCTTTTAATCAAAATAAAATAGCTGAATTTTAAAGCTACAGACAAACAAACCTCCAGTTCAATGATAATTAGAGATACCCAAACTTAAGAGAACTTGATTTCGGTGGCGAACAAATGAAAATATGAGTCACCTCTTTGCCAACCTTCTTTCGGAATTCTTACATATATAAAAAGTAATCAAAAACTACTTGCATTGTAACTTTTGTACAAAATCAAAATTTCGGAACGAACAAAATAAGCAAAACCGTCCAATTATAAACTCCGGCACATTCATTCTGATTCTGCTTCCACCACTAGTTATACAGTTATACTACAGTTCCCTTTTATAACTGCATGTATACTAATGATATATACATATAACATGTATATGATGAGAAAAACCTATGATCTTATAAGCATCTTACTACCAAGGCCTTGTGGATTTCCAGTTTTTCGAACTTTGAAGTTTAAGTCTAAGTTAAGTGAATGAAACTTGAATTGTTACTACATTTTTATACGGTTTAAATTGTATAAACAGTAAAGTGAGGCTCGATGATCGTCAGAGGTAGGCAATGCCTAGCATCACTCGACATTTTTTTCTCAAATTCTAAACTTTAAACTTGGACTAAACATGTGTAGAGGAAAACGCATTTTACAAATATTTGAACTTTTTAACATGGATTATGAAATCCGAACGGATGGGTTGTTCTTGAGTTTAGAATATAAATTTCTGAGTGTATACATATCTTATCTAATGAATGTTCACAATAACCAAATTATTATTTAATGGCAACTAACTCAAGCAAGGAGGTTTTATAACCTTCTTATGATCACAAATAATTTTCAAACCTATTATTCTTGTAACAAATTACATGCAAACTACAAATTTGTAAACAAATTTTTAACCTATTATTGACTTGATCAAACAGAAATAATAGTAGATTTGCAGTATTCTGAAGATGCACGGAATGATGAGATTACTTTTTGCAGGTTAAGACAGTTAGAAAAAAAACATGTGTATTTTGTGAATTTATACGACTTCAGTAAGTAAAACGAAATTTGTGTCATATACGAGTATACAACCATCAAATGATCACCGGAAAATTGAAGACAATATAAAACAAACCTCCCTTAACAATATTCTTCTTGCCTTTCTATCCTTTAGGTTATTTTTTTTAACTTTTTAGCAATCTTGTTGTTAAACCAAGCATCAAACAAAGTACCAACTTCCAAACTATTCAAGCTACAAAAGCGCATGAATTGAGTGACAAAGCTAAAAAAAAACGAAACTATAGAAGTACTGATTTAAAGACAATATAACAGAAGATAAACCAATATTATGACTTTATACACAGAAACCCAAAAGCCCGGAAATTCAGAAATACTGTTCATATTGCAAAAAGAAACTGATACAGAACACTTACTTTCATACTGTAGTAGTAAACGAAACATGTGGATGCACTTGGAAAGCATTACCAACTGCTGTTTGCAAAAACAAATTGTGATATCATTGATTTATTCGAGTTTTTTGATAATCCACCGACATAACATAACCGTGCTGATAATCCTGTCATTGTTAAGTTTCCACTGGGAGGTGTTCGATCTAAAATTAAACTGCCTGATGATTCGTAGTAATTAAGTACTGTTAATAGTCAAGGCTCGATAGCTATTTTATGAATTATCAACTGGAATGTGGTGTAGATGATCAAACTACAGAAAGTACAAGCAGATTTGCAGTGTGTGGAAGATGTTCTCAATGAAGATTAGCGGATAGACACCATTGTTTAAGGCTGTATAAAACAAACTTCTGAAAGAGTAAAAGTCGTATTCATGAAACCAAATAAACATTAGATTAAAGAAGCTGGTTACATGTTAAGGTGCAAGGCTGAAATTTTACAATATACCTGCAAAAGCTTCTAAAAAACGGAGAGCTTAGTTACTAAAAACAGACAAACTTGCTTGTCAATGCAATTTAAAAAAATAACAGTCGAGTAAAGAAACTAAAAGTTCGTATTTCAAGCTAATGAAGTAGGTGGTGACCAGTGACCATGTCCTTTACGTATACGTAGAACCCTAGTGCCAAGATCATAAAAATGCAACTGCATCCATTTTTAATGACAAGAATCAAGCTTTTTAGGAATGATGGGTCATTGTAGAATTGTACTACGCCGTGTCAAAAAGAGGTTCTCGAGTTTTTGTAGAAAATAAAAATAAAAATGTCGTATGTACAGCCTTCCCCTATTAATAAGTAGCACGTCTATATATGACCTACAACTCATCCCAAATACAAATCCCGGTTGCACCAGTGGTTGTACTACAACTTCCTGTCATCAATCTATACTTGTTTCATCATTCTATGTATGTTTATAAGTATAGATTGATAAGTTTACAAGTATTATAAGCATACATAGAATTGTATTTGAAGTTTAAACAGCAAAACTCTTAGGTCCTTTTTCCCAGTCCTTACCAGAATTCATTTCTTCACACTTAATAAGTATATATTCGGTGAAGGGGAACTTCATTGTTGGATTTTTTTAAAGCCAAAAAGTTACTGTAGTTGATTACAGAGATGCATACAAATACAATAATAGATCTAAAATGTAATATATAGGTAATGCGTATTGTTTGTAAACTTAATTTATTTGTCCCGCATCAAGTACTCTTCGATTGTCTCAAGTAGAAGGTCATATAAAATAATCTGCTGAAAATCTTACTATTCATACCTTTCTCGGCCTTTTGGCTAAGATCAAGTGTAGTATCTGTTCTTATCAGTTTAATATCTGATATGTGAGCCATCGGCTCACACGATATTAAATTAATTTTTTGAGGGGGAGCGGTCCACTACAGTAGCTTGCTATTGGGACTGTTCATGTGTCGCTTGGACGTTGCACTACAGTCCTAGCCTGGCACACCCCACCAAATCAGTAGTAAATTCTTGCTGTTTATAAAATCTATCATCTCTTGCTAATTTTAGTTTAAACCAAAAAATAATTACTCTTCCATTTGGATAATTCTTATATGATAATTACTAACCGATTAGGAGCTAAGGTTAATTAGAGATCTGGAGTTATTGCAGAGACAGAAACATACTTACTTCGAATATCTTTGGGTCTTGTAGAGTAAAAGATAACTTTCCTGCACAAATATATGATGTGGCGCATCCCTTATACCGGTCGTAATTTTTTTTAACTGTGATTTTTTATGTATTTCGAGATATTCAAGTCAGATCGCGTTGTACTCGCCACGTTTGCTTCGACACGCACTGCCTAATGATTAGTCGTACAATCTTGAGTTCCAATCAAAACGTGTAATTATTATTAGAGATAATAACTTTCTGCGTGTGTTGTTAAATACGATGCATTTCCGAGTAAAAAAGGTATACTACAGACAATTGTAGACACATACAATACACAGGTCGAGATTGCCTTTCTAGTCTATCGCTTGCATATCGATTTTTTTTAATTAACACTGTAAGAGTCTATTCAATCCCACTAGTAGACCTCAAAGACGGGATGGAGATAAACTCATTACTAATAAACTATAGGCTTAATAAATAAGCAAAATATGTACCCCTAAATCGACCATGCATGATGGCGAAATGTTAGAGACTAAAATTCTCCATGCCTTTCAATGCTTTCTTAAATACCGATATCGAAGCATTTTTATTTTTCAGACAATAAAATATTGTCAATCCATCTTAAACCTTTGGTCAAAAACTAATCAAGCTCGTATAATTGCTTATAACCAAAAAGTAGCTTATAATAGCTCGTACAAAAACAAAATAAACTGAATAAAAAGCTACGGACAAACAACCCTCCAGTTCAATGAGTTTTAGAAATATCCAAATTTTAGAGGAACCTGATTTCGAGCCTCCTTTTCGAGCCTTCTTCCGGAATTCTTAAATTTATAAAAAGTAATTAAAAACTTAATTTATTTGTCCCACCTCATGTATTCTTCTCTTATCTTAAGCAGAAGGTCATACAAAACAATCTGCTGAGGAACTTAATATTCATTCCTTTCTCTCCCTTTTGGCCTACGGAAAAATTGTTAAAATGATATCTAACCTATTAACTTGTAGTGATTTGATATTCAACCTAACAAACTTTTTAAATTGGTACATAATCTATACATTTCGCTTTAATTTTGTACCCAACCTAACATTTTTTCTAATTTGCTACCCAACCTAACATTTTTTTTCTAATTTGGTACCCTACCTATGTGTTAAAAATGGATGATTGAAAACAGACCGAGTCTCTTAATTGAACTGTATACGTATATGTTGTGTACCAAATTAGAGCGAAACATATAAATTGTGTACCGAATTAAAAAAAATGTTAGGTTGTGTACCAAATTAGAGCGAAATGTATAGGTTGAGTACCAAATTAGAAAGTGTGTTAGGTTGGGTACCAAATCACTAAAAATTGATAGGTTAGGTACCATTTTAGCATTTTTTTTTCTTTGGCTAAGATTAAGTGTAGCATATGTTCTTATCAGTTTAATATCTGATATGTGAGCCATTGGCTCACACGATATTAAATTAATTTTTTGAGAGGGAGTGTGGGCCATCACAATAGCTTGCTATTGGGGCTACTCATGTGTCGCTTGGACGTTGCACTATAGTCCTAGCCTGGCACACCCCACCAAATCAGTTGTAAATTATTGATGTTATCACTAATTGCTTGTTATTAACATCAGTGAACTATCGAATACTATGTCTATTGATTTTCAACATAATGTGTCCCTCACTGGCTAATCTTGGTACATTTGAAGATAAAGGTCGTCACAAAATAATCTGTTGATCATTTGATCAATTCAAAGAGTTTTCCGTATGTACATCAACGTGCTGCCTTTCTAATTTAACGAATTTCTTTAGCGGGAAGTTCCTTGTGTTGTTGCACTAATAATAATCCAACTTTTGGCTTAAACAGTCTATTTTCAAATTATGTTTGTTCTTGCAATCGCTGTTATGCCCAAGTATAATACGCAAGTTTTAATGTTATGCCTAGCTGTTTTTCTACATGTCCTTAACAACTGCATAATATTAACACATGCTTCTTGATCACCCATATGCCGTACAGGTAAGTACTTTGACACAACACTTATGGCTTCTATATATGCGCCATTTCTGAAATTAGCAGATGATAATGCTAGATTTACTAAATAATAAAAAAGTTAAAACGATCTGTAACTTAAACCTCATGAAAAGCGGGCTTATTGGGATTGTTTCAAGGAAAAGTTTTTTAAGATCTGACTAGTTATGTCTAGAAATAATACATATTGATACTTGTCGAGATCGACTTGTTAACAACTCCTCTGCACTCGACCAAAGCAAAGAACATATCACGAATCTATTGTTTTCATTACAATTTGTTATCAACGGTGTCGATTGGAGCAAACCTATCTCCGGAAACATAAATTCTCGTGAATCTTCCTACTCAACTCAGAACTTTTAGCTCAATTACAGAATCCTAGTCTTCAATTTGACAACTATTCATATTTGCATTTCTAAAGCGGTGTTCTTTTTTTCTGCTATTTAGAGACAATGAAGTGTGATCTTTTTATTAACTGGTAAGTGATTCATTTTGTAAATCTTTTGAAGAAGGGGGTAATAGAAGAAATACCAGGTACAATGTTAGTGAGATGTACTTGTTAAAATCTCACTTAGATCAAATCATCAAACACCAGAATGTTACTCCCAAAACCCAACCCCTTGAAAGAATAAGGAGGCAGAAACAGCAACTTGGCGTGGGAAATTTATGAAGTAAACTTCATTAAAGGGAGGAATCAATTTGCGAGATAATAACACTTAAACAAGAGTAAGACTGTAACAATATGGTAATCCATCTTATATTCTTATGAACATTTGAAAGCAATCACGGTATCACCATATTCAAATTCTAATACAATTGTCTGGAAATCAAGGTTAAAAAGCTTCAAATACCAACAGTGAACAAACAACCATGGTTGTGTAACAATTTAATAACCCACATAGCTTGCATTGTTATGTATCTGCCAAAAAATTGGCAGGCTCAATTTTTGCTGTGTAATCAAACTTGGAAGTACTGTATTTTCGGTATATTCCTGTTAGTCTCCCAATTGAGGCCTTCTTGTGGAAACTCACAATTAGCTTTGAGCATTCTCTGCAAGTAGATTATCAACATTATAACAAATCAGCAATTATCTTAACATATCCACATTTACCCAAAACGAGATCATACAGTGGAAGTAAAAAGAAACGATCACCAGCAGTAAAAGAAAAGATTTTCAACATTTACTTATCCAGAATAAGAAAATAACATTGAATGTAAAGAAAAGATCATTAAGAATTTAAATAGTCTGCTATTACTTACGAATCCAGTGTTGTTCGTAATGGAAATCAGTAAAAGAAAACTTAGACATCATTAACATTACAACTAATCTGAGATTACCTAAATCAATCAACTTTTGTTCGAAATGGAAAAACAACTATGAATGTAAAAGAAAAAACGGATTATCAACCAGTGTTTTAAAAAGCTAAGATTCTAAAGCGTTTTGGCAAGAGCTACGCTAAAAGCGTAAAAAGCGTAAGCTCTTTTCATGTTAAAAAGCAAAAAAGCGATATTTTTAAGCTTTTAATCAATCTTTGAATGGAGCCTTTTTACTACAAGTGCGCTTTTTTAAAACAATGTTATCAACATTATAACTAATAAGCCAATACCTTAATCTATCAAACAATCCAGTTATCCAAAATAGAAATACAACACGAATTTTAAAAGAAATAACTACTTACAAGAGCTGATCTTCTGAGTAGCTAGTGTACCACTCACAGGTCTTGTTCCATTGCTTGTGCCCGGAAATGGTACATTGGGCAGTATAAATTGCGCAAGCAGACAAAAATGACGGCATATATTTGATCATTTCGTACTCAACAAGGCACAATTCGATCAAGAAGAATGACAAGAGTTCAAGCTGTTGCAAGTCCATTCAAATATTAACATAATATGCAGTTAGATTAATTTTAACAAGATTTGTGTATTTTGTAGCAAAATGCATGAATAAGTGAAACTTACTTTCCTATCAGCTTGAGCGGCCTTGAGAAATCTGTTCATGAATACATATGCGGTTGGTAAAGACATGTTGAACTGCAGCGTATGTAGCATCAATTTCTCCTGCAAAAAAGGAATAAAATTTACTAAATATTTAACCTTAACATCAAGATGTGATGTACTTTTCATAAAATAATTGAGTAAGAAAATTACAGTTTCAAGGATTTCTGTTCGAGTGTATGCTTTATCGGAAATAAAAATCAAATCGTCCACAATGGGTACCGATACTTCTTCGTATTTGCATGCTAGCAGCAAAGCGACTAAACCGACCAATTGCAGTTTTTTTCTCACCACTCCTTGTTGTGCTAGAAACCGATCTATAAGATTAACCGTTAAGAATAACGTTTCATCCCTTAAGTCAAACTTGTTATGTACCTGCAAATTTCAGGTGTAAAATTGGTCGTTACTATTGAGATTCAAACCATTTTACTTCATACTAACATATCTAAATTTGCATATACTGTATTGTCGAAATTTGAATTGTGTTGCTTCCTATTTGTTGCTGGGCTGTAATTACATACATATAATGACTTACATATGTAAATCAGTACATATGATGCTGAGATTTAAAGCATTATCAGTTCTTAGTTTTGTTGCTTATTTGACTGTATGTATATGCTGGTGATTTTAGTATCATCAATGTATTTTAGTAGTAATGTGATTTATTATAGGGCGATGCAATAATGCGTTAAACTCGGAAAACGAGTTAGGGAAGTGCGGAGTGCACGCTCGTCGAGCCAACGTATAATTGAATATGAATAATTGAAACGGGGTTCCAAGGGGCAGAGCCCCTGGCGGGGTCCAAGGGGCGAGAGCCCCTGGCTGGGGTCCCGCTGCCAGGACAGCGGGCGGGGTGCGGGGCAGCGCCCCGAGCGAAAATTTTTCCGAACAGTTGCTTCCTTTCCGGAAAATTTTGAATAGTTGGACCCTTTCCCAACAGTTGCTTCCTTTCCGGAACAGTTGCTTCCTTTCCGGAAAATTTTGAATAGTTGGACCCTTTCCCAACAGTTGCTTCCTTTCCGGAACAGTTGCTTCCTTTCCGGAACAGTTGCTTCCTTTCCGGAACAGTTATTGATCTCCTATATAAGAAGTCATTTGGCCTCGGTTTTGGTTACAGAAACATATAAGAAAATTCTCTCTACATTCCTAATCTATTCTCCTTGCCAGAAACAGATTGTTCTTCAAGAATTATCCCCACAAAGATTTCGTGAACCCAGGCAATAATAGGGTCGAAATACTTTGTTCGGAAAGTGTACGAACACGATTCTTCGAAGTTATCCAGGATTATCATACCCTAAATATCTAACAGTATACTGCGATACATGCCCATATTGGCACATATGATGCTGAGTTTTAGACCATTTTGCTTCTTATTTGTTGCTAAGTTTATTACATATATAATATATTTGTATGATGCAATGCTACCTATATTTGTACCTATAATACTGAGATTTGAACCATTTTGCTTCTTATTTGTTGCTAAGCTGATAGCATATGTTACATGTATACTCCATTGCATACATAAGTTAGAAAGTGAATATATGCTGAAATTTAAACCATCTTATTTGTTCTTAATTTGATTGCAAATGTATACATATATACACATACCTCGGTTAGCCAGTCTATTAGAATGGCTCTCATCTTTTCATTAATATCACCTTGTTGTGCCATATAGTTAGGGGAAACACAGCTAGAGCTCTGCATATATTAAAGTCTTGTATAAGTATCAGGGGAATATCTGAATATTACTAAAAGCAACATAAAAAAGACAGTCCATAATCCATATGCTGCTTCGAAAGAGGACTTAACAGGTAAACTGTGGGGATCTTTAATCGTTAATATGCATAAAACAAATTGAAATATTTTCAAGAATTATATGTATAGCTTAAAATTGTCAGATTAAAGCATAAGCAATGTAAATGTGAGGATTATCTTTTACGTTCATTTTCTCTTAATGTGCAAATTTCAGGACCGTACCGCTCAAAATCGTAAATGCAATGATTATCTTTGACGAGAATATTCCGGAAGTGTGCACAAAGGTAGTCAACAAAATCGACCTTGCTAGGCAATAAGGATTTTCAAGATTTATTTAGCTTAAATATGTCACATTTTATAGCATACTAATATAGGTGCACTCGGATAATTTTTTACCTCCGTTTTCATATAGTATGTATAAAGATCATCGACGTATTCGACCACTTGTAATGGGTTTTCCGAATCAGAGCCATCGATATCCATAACAGTCTCGTCAAATGCATTATCAACATCCATCTCCTATTTAAATTAAAGCCAACAATGTACATATTACTAAATTTGCATAACCTTTGAAATTTCAGACTACAATTTCAAGCTGAATGTGGCTAATTACCATTTGGTCCTTAACTTCTTCGGAATCTAATATCACTACATCCTCAATATCTGAATTTTCGTTGTCCAATTTCCTATATAAATCAGTCAATACTATTAATGTAACACTGTTTTGTATCATAAAAAACTATATACACATTTAGTTTTGTACATGTATAAAGAATCAAGAAAACTCTAACCTTGTTGGCTGAGGAGCTAAATTTGGTGAATTTTTATAACAGTTCTGATGAGTCCTGAGATTAAAACATGGTCTTATTAATTGCCAAACAAACAATATAGAAAATATTATTTCCAAGATACAAAAGTTAAAGAAGATTACTTTAAAACCACCGTTTTCTTCGCAACTTCTTTATATATCTGTGCTCCAATAAAATTCTGATTAATCTCACATAGTGCTCTTCTTTTATGCTTGATCTCCACCCCAAATCTTCTGGTACCCTTCACATTCATCCCTTTAATACAAAAAAAATAAAAATGGAAAGAAAATAATGAGAATCCAATACAGAAACTAAGCTTGTTTAGCTTTCAAGAAAATAATACTAATGGCTTATTTGGGATAAAGAAAACCAGAGTTAATTTAGATTAAACAAACAAAACAAAACTTGTTTTCCAGTTGGAAAAACAACAAAACTACTATTAAGTTGGACTAAAATCTGCAATAAATAAATCAAAAATTTACTATAGTTTAACAAAACAAATATAGCAAGAATCTGTAATATAAATTTAAAAAGCTACAAGCCTACAATTTTGTTCCAAATTTAAATAAAATTACCTTGTAAATTTTCACCAGATATTTCCATTATTCTTCTTTATCTGAGAAAAGCCTCACAACCAAGAAAATAAAAAGATGAAAATCAGTGAGAGAACCCAAGTTTTTTCTACATTAACAAAAATATGGAGAGATAATAATGAGAAGATTTTGGAAGTGAAGTTTAGAAATATAGGTAAGAGGTTTTTAATCACTTTGTAATTTAAATCGAACGGCTATGTTCTTGTTGGACCATGAAATGACTATGATATTTATACGTGTTACATATTTAATATAAACTATAAAGTGTATAAATATATATATATATATACACTATAGTACTTATATTTATGTATACAGTTGTCCTAACGGTAATGTGAGCATGTGAACGTGTTACTTTGGAATAATTTGAGGGTATGTGGTTTTTTACACAAATTGTCAATAAATAATGAGTTTGGTTTTTATTTATTTATTAAGAAGGTTTATTTGCTTTTTAAGCAAAGGACGCTCTTGTGCACTTTATAGCCTTTTTGATATTTGAGAATTTGGCTCCTCTAAAGTGGAATAAATAAAAGAAGAATAAGGATTTGTTTGGGTTGGGGGGTAGTAGTATAGCAAATAAGCTTTTTTTGTTTGTTTGATCTCAAATTTCTAATGTATCGAACGAAAAAAGAAATTTTCAATTTAGAAGTTGGCTGAGCAAATACTAAAATTAAGGCAAATTGTTATGTTGTGATGTTCTTATGATTAGTCGAGATACGAGTAAGTTGACTCATACACTACATACAAAAAACACAACAACGGAACTATGTGCCGACGTGGAGCCTTTCGGACGACATGTGTTGTGTTCTCATTGTTTGATGAAACCTTTAAATTTCCAAAGCAGTGGTATTTGGATTAGTTCAAGCTCTATGATAAAATCACAACTAAATACCACCCCTAGAAACTCATGTTACATATGCATAACCTTTAAATTTTCAAGGCAGTGGCATTCAAACAAAAGCAGAGCTATGTAGAGCTTTAAAATTTGTAATTAGTAGGTGACATCTTTAATAACAACTACAAATTGCTGCTATGTATAGATAGGTAATAAACGAGACAGTCGAAGGCGGTAACTCCTCCCGTTTTGATTAAAAAAATGACGAAAAAGCAACTTTTTCTATGCATTTTAATTAAAATATTCATAACTACCCTAAGTGTTTCGGCTCCTTCCATATAGAATCGTTTGCTTCTACATCGTAATACTCTAAAATATTACTGCTTAGAACTTATACATGCTGCATACAATTTATACAGCATAAAACCGGATCATTTGTTGCTCCAATTCTAAAGAAGCTGCGATCGTTGCAGTTTCTAACCCAAGTCTCGGATCAAAATACAATTGTTGAGATGTGTTGCACTCACATGTTAATTGTTTGATTTTGATCTAACGAAGGAGAATGGTAATTACAGCAACTTCCCTTTTTTTAAGCATAAGGAAAAGCTGGATGATAGGATGCTTGTTTAATGATTCATTAAAGCTACTTTTAAGTTTTTAACATTCTCATCCTTCTATATCTCGTGATCTCGTTTGAATGTAGTTTGTAAGCAAGCACGAAACATATACTAACATATTATGACAAGCAAAGATCATCTTTCCTAGTACTGAATGCCTCTGCTTAATTACCAAAAAGAAAATGCGACACAACAGAAATGCTAGAACGAAACACTTTGAATGTGGTATAGTACAACATCAACCCCGAAAACCGTCATTGGGTAATTTATCCACACAATAAGTATCTTGTCTTACAGTATATCGTAAGCAAAACAAGCAAAGTGGTGTGTTTGTAGCGTATTTGTAATATACTTCATATCGTATTTTTCTTCTTTTCCAAAAACGAGTAATTTCTCTGGTAATACAATACCGTCCATACCAAATGCCACAATCCGATATCTGGCCACAATGCTTTAGGAGAATATAGAAGAGAATTATCAGTTTGCCATAGCAAAAAATTACTCAAACGTGTTTCTCCAGAAGTTCGAATAACAACATCCGGATCATGGACCACACTCATATACAAATGCTTTTCAATATCGACCAATTTTACATCCCTATTGTCTACCAATGGTTCAACCTCATTCCATGCTTCTTTTCTTAAGCTATTTAAATTTTTCATCTCATAATATGTATTTCTACAAGATTCTTGAACCGAGTTTGCTATCTCATGGGATGAAGTATATGCTACGCATATTAATAAAACATATTTGCTATGTTTTGCTGTCATCGACATTGCCTTCTCAGCTGCTAACCTCACCGACTCGTTCAAAAGTATTAAATTTCCAATAAAATAAACCCTTACACCGTACTGATTTATGATACTGTCTTCTGTGAGAAGCCCTTCAATCTTTTCCAACATTAAGTCCATAATTCCTTGAACCTCTTCAGGTTTTCTCTTGAAATTATCAATGCTAAACGCGTAAATTGTCACATACTTGATCCCAAATTCGTAGCAATATTTCAACATCGACATTAGAGATGAAAACCCTGCCTTATAACCATCCGTTTCTCCTAATTTCCTTGTTTTAGCATACCTTCGGTTCCCATCCATTATTAAGGCGATGTGACTAGGGATGGGACCCACCGAAACAACACGAAATAATGCTAAACGTAAGAAACTTCCAAACTTACTAAAGAACTTGTTTGCTTGACTAGTATTTCCTTCCCCCATGGTTAGTAGTTCCACAATCAACTATAATCACCACAGATTAGAAAACTGCAAAAATAAATAGAAAATCAATTAAATGCTACAGAGAAAAAAGGGATCTCAAAAATATTGGGAACACTAATCTTATAAGATGCTTGTCTGGTTGCAATTTTTAAGCTTTTTTTGGCCTAAAAGCTGCTGCATTTAATTAATCAACTTAAAAGCTGTTTTTTCTGCTTTTTTTCAAGCTGGATAGATCAACCTTTTCCTGAAAAATCTTGAATATATGCCAAGTTTCAAGCAAACAAGCACATGAACGTTTGAAATACATGACGAAATTTTTGAGAAAACGACGGTTTGTTTAGAAAGGGCTTATATGGTTTGAATCAAACTTGATTTAATACACTAAGGTTTTGTTTGGTGGCAGCTTATAAGTAAATAAGCCAGAAAGCATGGCTCGTCCAGCTTTCATCTTGATTCTTGACTATAAAACCAAAAAAGCTCACATTTTTATGTAAGGTAACCAAATGCACCATGGCTCACGACCAAAACACACACACACATATATTTACAGATATAATAGTGTTTTAAAAGTGAAAACTTACCTGAAGCGTTTTTTGCAATAGCTACGCTAAAAGTGGAAAAAGCGTAAGCTTTTAGCGGCCTAAAAAGCAGAAAAGCGAGCTTTCAAAGTTTTCTTAAAAGCTATGAGTCGAGAGCTTTTTAAAACACACACACACAGATATATACATACATAATAGTGTTTTAAAATGTGAAAACTTAACTAAATCGTTTCTGCAATAGCTACGCTATAAGCGGAAAAGATGTAAGCTTTTAGCGGCCTAATAAGAGGAAAAAGCGATCATTTTAAGTTTTTTTTAAGCTATGAATCGAGCTTTTTTATTACGAGCTTTTTGATACAAATACACACACACACACACACATATATATATAAGACTAAGGCATTCCATCAAACAAGTATGATCACACAAGATTGACTTTTTTTTTTTACCAAATTTGTTTTTCTTTCATTTTACTAAGAATCTAAAACTCTAAAATTTCAACAACAGTATAACACTCCCAATGATGCTAACTAAGTTACAAAAATAAAATCTAAATATATAAAACTTCCCTTAAACCTATCTTTACAAAAACCCACTTCACCAAAAAAAAAAAAAAATAATGGAAATAACTAACAGTAATAAAAGTATAAATAAAGCACTAAGAAATAGAATTAAGCAAAATTACCTTTATGGAAATAAAAAAATAAGGCTTTTTTCCTTGATGTGTATATTCACATGAATGTGGGTTAGCCAATAATCACCTTGTTTGATTATATATATATATATATATATATATATGTATGTATATATGTATATAGAGAAAGAGAGATGAGTTTGATCTGAAATACTGTAATTTATTTAAAGTTATAATATTTAAATAATAGACTTTTTAAAGGAGAAAAGATAAGTATGTGGTTATAAATTTAGATATTTCACTTTTTCATGTGTTTGGGTGGGACAATATCATAATTGTTGTGGGATATTATTGGGCTTATATTGGTCTTTCCTAACATATGTAACTATATCCTCTATTATATAAAGAGGGTCAGGGTCTCTTGATGTATCTCTATATACACTTGTATTAATGAATAAACACTTCGTCTGTTATCTCTCATACCTCTCTCTATATCTATACATATCTTTATATGTTATCTATAACGAGCTAATATGTCACACAACACGTTATCGGCACTTTGCTCGCGAAGAATAGAATATACGCTCACGGATATTGGAGATTTTTGGTAAACGGATGGATATTGAGTATTTATAAAACTTGAGGTTTATCCGGGTTTTTAGTGTTTTGCTATATCGACCTTCATCGACATACCGTGCGTAAGGTACCGAATTCAAAACTTAATTTATTCCATATATGTGATCGCACGTATTATTTTATGGATAACTAAAACATGATAAATATCCCGTAGTATATAATCCATGTGTATTAGAGTTTTTTACTTGTATGGATAACTATATATGATCGTAACACACATATTGTTGATTATAAAATCATATTTGTTGATAAGATCATACAAAATAACCCAAATCATGTAATTGTAAAACATGTATTAATCTGTCGGATTAAATCTGCAACAAACTGAAACGTATGTACTGATTTGTAATTCTCTGAAAGCTGTAAACTATTCTGGAAATTACTCAAGCACTAAACTGAAACTTGTCTGAAATTATGGACCTCTGAAGGGGACATAAGTCGATTATGAATCTCCTGCCTATCATTTGATAGAGTAACCTTGGCAAGCGATCTCTTTACCGCATGATATGCGAAAGTGACATCGCTAAGACTGTTCTCCCCGTCGTTAGGGGGAGATTTGCACGTTACCGTTGATAAGGAACGACGTGAAGTAACGTGGCATAACCCACTCAGTCTTAGCTTGATCCCCAAAACTGCACTTAGTGATAAGTAAGTGCATAGACTCCCTCAAGTCTAACTAAATGCCAGACACATTTAATGACTTTATGAGATGTCACGAGATCATTTATACCTGCTGCAAAATGCTTGCAAGGATAGACGTCCCTGTCGGACGCCGTGTTCCTGTCGTAACACGTTGCTTTGGCCGAACCCACCAAGCAAATGACGCTGCCGTCGGCCGTCAGTCTATCGTCCTTCCTAATATATGAGAAAGTTGACCGGTTCTTAATTCGTTCAGCCCCAGAGGTGGTGAACTGAAACTCGTTTGTCGCACGAGATTACAAAGGATCTAGGAGATGTGTGATTCCTCCTCATCCTGAGAATCTTGAAATATCTGTCGATCATGATATCTTAGACGATATTGAAGCAAAATGAGGCTGTCATTGATTACTTATTCATATATTCGGTGACGACTGATAATATGAGCAAATTATGACAGAGAACCATGTACCGTTGCCTGAAGTCAACGGAGAATAGACTGCACTAATGGAAACTTAAAATCCAAGCAGACTCCTTAGCGAAAGTGTGTTCGGACCTGTAGATCCAACACCACCAATGTTAAACGAGTTCGTTTATTTGGTTATTCGTAAGGAAAAGTGATGAGAATAATGAGATTGTAGAATGCTCGCCTAGTAGCGCAAGGCTTCTCTCACACCTTGGAATTGATTACGAGATGGTTGATTTCCTCGTAATGGACATTATAGCAGTCCCCTACTTTACCAGTTTAGTAGTTTCCGAAAAACTGAGTATGCAGCCATGAATGTGGTCACAGTTTTATCTCTATGGGGATTTAGACAAAGCGATACAGATGAAGGTCCCTGTGTGACTTCATAATGCTTGAATCAAGTAGTTCCTGACCACGGAACACGATCTCAATTAAATGAGACGTTCACTATATGGATTAATATAATCCGAGCGGATGTGGTATACCCGCCTAAGTGAGTACTTGATTAGCTTGGGATATTTGAACAAGTATTATGCCCTTGCGTGTTTTATTACGCGATCCATTTTTGGATTTGCCTTCGAGATGAAGGATTTTGGGAAGACACGGTAGTGACTCAACCTGATGATTGAGTCCCGTAAATATTGAATCTAAGTCCATGATTCAGACTACACCCAGAAGGTGTTATGACGTTTTAGTCATCATGACGCTAAGTCGTCAGATTCTCCCATGATCGTTCGATCACTAGACATTGATATAGACCCAGTCCGTCCCTGATGAGACGATGAAGAGATATTGAACAATAATGTTCATATCTAAGTACAATAAGCGCATCATTGTACTTGGTTTAATGTGCTAGGACGAACATCTCGTCTGTTGTGAATGGTATAGCTCGACACAACATCGCGCTAACACGCTGCCATCGAAATGGCACTAAAGACACATTCCCTTACCTTATGGTAATTTTGGAAGTGGGCTAGTTTATCCCATTTGCGTCATCGAGTGTACCTACCCCCTTCGGTACTCGAATTAACGCAACCCTTTTTCGGTTATACCGATGCCTGTTACTTATCAGACCCGCATAAGGGATATTCCTAACATGGTATGTCTTTACCATTAGGAATAAGGCGACATCTTGGAGGTCTTGGAATGACTCCAAGTGAATCACTCTGATCTATTCGTGCTCTATGAGACGACTAGAGAGTGTATATGGCTTCGAGCTAGTATTAGTCATATTTGAATTACATATGTTCTGTCTCACGATTCAGATAAAACACTTGTCATAGAAGACAACTTGTTGCTATTGATCAAGAGAGACATGACTACATTATGCTATTTAGCATTTCTTGCCGAAATTAATCTTCACAAATGAAGTTTAAGAGTATCCAGTTAAATGCTCGTTCTATTTCACGTTAGATTTTCTTGCATCCAGTCGTATGTAAGTAAATGAGGCATCCAGTCGAATGCTCGTACTCTTTCTTGGAATATGAAATCTTTGCACCCAGTTGTGTGCAAGTGAGGGGGAGCATCCAGGTGAATGCTTATTGCACTAATTACTACTTAGTCGAAATCTTCGCACCCTGTCGTGTGCAAGTGAGGGGGAGCATCCAGTCGCATGCTCGTGTACTCTTTTTGTCCTTAAACCAAGGTTTTTTCCCACTGGATTTTCCTTGGCAAAGTTTTTAGCGAGACACGTTCCCATCATACCTCACTTAAGATTGCCGAAATTAGGGGGAGTATCCTGTTGTATACTTCTTACCACTGTGTACTCTTTTGTCCTTCGACTAGAGATTTTTTCCCACTGGGTTTACTCTAGCAAGGTTTTGATGAGGCACCTGTTTTCTGGTTGATCCCTACTACTACCATTGTTGCACTCTTTTTCCTTCGATCAGAGATTTTCCCATTGGGTTTGCTCTGACAAGGTTTTGATGAGGCACACTGTTTTGTGGTTAGTTAATTACATGGAATTTCGGCCTATATCATTCGGCTACACAGTTTCTCCTATGTACCGGTTTTGTCCCACACTAGGTTTTTCATCCTTAAGGTTTTTATGTGTTTAGCACTGCGAATGAACTCGACTCACATCGACAGCATGAAGACGAAGAAATCAAGACGTCCAAAGGGGGAGTGTTGTAGGATATTATTGGGCTTATCTTGGTCTTTCCTATCATATGTAACTCTATCCTCTATTATATAAAGAGGGTCAGGGTCTCTTGATGTATCTCTATATACACTTGTATTAATGAATAAACACTTCGTCTGTTGTCTCTCATACCTCTCTCTATATCTATATATATATTTATATATATCTATAACGAGCTAATATGTCACACAACAATAATCTACTTTTTTAGGTTTTTTGTTGTTGTTGTTGTTGGTGGTGGTGTGCTATCAATTACAATTAAAATTAGTCAAATTGTAATCGTAAATAGTCTCTCAAATGTCACGTGACATGATTCCGTGATTTATTTAGGCGGTGATACCTAAATTGAAAAGTTATTATAGTGTTGTACCTAAATTGGAAAATTTGAAAAGTTGAAAAGTGGGTACCCAAATCGTTGAAAACAAATAGTTTAATGTACTAAACCTATAAAACTCTTCTTTTTTTTTATGTGTTTGAGTGGGACAATATCATAATCTACTTTTTAGGTTTTTTTTTTCTTGTTGTTGTTGGTGTGGTATCAATTACAATTGAAATTAGTCAAATTGTAATTGCAATTAGTCTCTCAAATTAATGTTTGTTAAATGTCACGTGACATGATTCCGTGATTATTTAGACGGTGGTACATAAATTGGAATGTTATTATAGTTTGGTACCTAAATTGAAAAATTTGAAAGATGGATACCCAAATCGTTAAAAACAGATAGTTTGGTGTAATAAACTTATAAAAACTCTTTTTTTTTTTTTATGTGTTTGAGTGGGACAATATCATAATCTACTTTTTAGGTTTTTTTTGTTGTTGTCCTTGTGTGGTATCAATTACAATTAAAATTAGTCAAATTATAATTGTAATTAGTCTCTCAAATTAATGTTTGTCAAATGTTATGTGACATAATTCCGTGATTTATTTAGACGGTGATATATAAATTGAAAAATTATTATAGTTTGGTACCTAAATTGAAAATTTTGAAAGATGGATACCCAAATCGTTAAAAGTAGATAGTTTGATATAATAAACCTATAAAAACTCATTTTATGTGTTTGAGTGGGACAATATCCTAATCTACTTTTTAGGTTTTTTTTGTTGTTTGCGGTTGTTTGTGTGGTATCAATTACAATTAAAATAGAAATTTGATTTCCTAACAGGTCACTGTCAAATATTTTCATTCAATGTGTCATTATGATGGTTTAAAAAATACTTTTTTGACTTTTTTTTTTATATATTTTGAGTGTGACAATAGCGTAATCTACTTTTTTAATGCTTTATTTTATGTAGCAACATAGAAATTTATTTATATTTTAGGTCGATTTCAAATATTTCACTTAATATGTGACACTTGAATAATATAATCACCAGTCATATATTATGTGTGACATATTAGAATGCAGATTACGGTTACAGAATTACTTGTATCAAAGCGTTTTAAACAACAATTACAATGTAAATTACGGTTAGAGAATTACACAAACTATGCCGAATTTACTCCATTACGTTTCACCGAGTTTACAATTAGATACTCGGACATATTATTTGTTAGATAGTAGATAAATATGTACTCCATCTGTTTCTATTTAATTGTTCACTACGAAACCACGTGCAATTTTGACCGGCCAATAACTTGAATCAAAATTGTCGGAATGAAAATTTTCAAAAGTTGACCATATAGTTCAAATGTTGAATTTTATGATTAAATTTTAAAAAAATTCATTTCGACAATTTTGATACAAGTTATAAGCCGGTTAAAATTATATATAGTTTCGTAATGTAAAATTAAATGACATCGAGTAATAAATATTCATTTGTTTCCTAACCAATGACTCACTGTTCATTTTTTTTAAAGTGAAGACCTTTAATAACGAATATGTAAAGTAGCAGATCCTATTATTGTTTAGGTATATGATAGAATAGCTACATGCCTTTACTTTGAATAAGTAAAAGATGACAGCATGTTTACTTTTCTTTTTTTGTGAGATTTTTTGTGAGAGCCAAAGATGATTTTATTTAGGGGGTGAGTCCGGTTCGGTTCGATTTTTAGTAAAACCGAAATTGAGTATATTTTTCGGTTCGATTTTTTTTAGTTTCGGTCTTTTAATTTTTCGGACCGATTTTTTTCGGTCCAGTTTCGGTTTTTTTCGGTCTTTTTCGGATTTTTTCAGTTTTTTTCAGTTTTTTTCGGTTCGGTTTAAGTAATAATATTAAGTAAAAGGGGAGGGTCAACCAAACAAACAAGTCCTTATTACTATCAATTATCATTAATATATAATTTTTGTATTTCCTAATAGGTCACTGTCAAATATTTTCATTCAGTGTGTCACAGTTTGATGAATATCATCACTTTCATTTTTTCATAGTAATTCCCTTTTCTTAGAAAGTAAAGCTAAATTTGTGGTATAAACTGGTAATGGTTTAGATACTTTGCCCCTTTTATATTTTGAGTGTGACACTGGTGTAATTTACTTTTTACTATCTTTATTTTATGTAGCAACATAGAAATTTATTTTATTTACAGTTTTGTTAACGAGTCCCTCGAGCCATCGTTTAAGCATTAAATATATTTCCAAATTTAAGTTGCATATAACCAAAATATTGTATCATTTATTATTTTACCAAAATTATGTCTTTTGTTTACCTAAGTCATGAAAATGTTATTAATGAATTACTATGATAAGCATATCAAAACAAATATTATACATCCCTACTCAATGCAGATATCTGTTAGTTGTACCATTTATGTGGCTCAGACGAGTCCCATCGTGATTCTGACGAATTCCAATAAAAAAAATTACTAATAAAGACCGACCACGATGTTTCTTTAATCAATGTTCTAAATCTATTACTTTCCGTGTGTGAAAACCTACTTTCGTTATGATCCTTCTTGCGTATATCCAATGAAGGGACTATAGATATGGGACGAGGTAAGGTTATCGAGGTTGGAAACTTGGAATGTATCACAATTCACAGTTACCTCAATTTTAGGTGAATGAGTGTAAAATTCAAATTTGCTCCAAATACAGTAATGAAATGAAGTCTATGGATCCGTTTGTTATCACATTTTTCACTCAAAAAGTCGTGGGAAAAAAAACTTTCTTTTCAAAATGTACACGAGTGTTTGACAAAAACTTAAAAAAATTAACTTGTAACATATTGATTCTTGGCATTAGCTAATAAACTTTTGCTTTTTCAATCAAAATAACTTTATAAAACATTGTTTTGATAAATTTTCAAAATATCATATTTAAATTTGCAAGTAATACGTCAAGTATACGAATAAAATTTTAGTTGAGATTAGATCAATATTCATTTAAAATTTTAAAAATGATGACGATAAAGCTACCAAAATCTTCAAAATGTGTTCCTTTTTTGCTTTTAGTTTTTCTACTTATATTCCTCCAAAATCTAGATTTTTAAAAGTTAAAGAAAACAGTGATACCAAACGCATGATAATTTTTTTTTTTAAAAAGCTAAAAAACTAAAATAAATAAATTTGATATCAAACATGCCCTATATTTTAATTAAATATATAAAAAATGCAGCCTATATACAAAGTATCTCCAGATTATAGATATGAAAATGACAAGAAATATTATGTGAAACAAAATTTTGACTAACATATACAAAGAACTACCCTCCAAGATAACCCCACTTATGAAAATGACTAGTGATATTTAATAAAACACAAAATTTGTAGAAAAGTTGTCAATACAAATTTGTTGACTCACTTTATTTCAAAATAAATAAATTGTTGACTCACATGTACAAGAGCTGCCAATCAAAAATAACTATTGCTCAAACCCTTTAAATCTAACATCATAGTTTCCATTTTGCGATCATTGTCCAGTTGTAACATACATAAAATTAAATGGTATTATAGTGCTTAGGAAAAAATTGTTGATAAAAAACTATACTCTTAAAAGTAAACAGAAAAAGAATGACAAATTAACACTCAATGATACAAACAATATATATATCTTTTTACAAATTCTAAGTAGAAATCATTTCGGTATTTTTGGTTTAATCTTCATGCCATCGATATGTTCCAACATCTCATAAACTTCTTTCATTGAAGGCCTATTTCTAGGCTCCATTTCGAGGCATTTTATAATAAGCTGAGCTGTTTCTGAAGCTGCCTTAAGCGAATATTGCCCTTCCATTCTTACATCCATAATTATTTTGAGCTTTCTTTTGTTACGCAGATACGGTTTTGTCCATTCGATAAGGTTTTGTTGGAAACTTGGCCGTTTGTTATCGAGCGCTCGCATACCCGTCAATAGCTCTAAGAGCACAACCCCAAAGCCGTAAACATCACTCTTTACGTATAAATGACCTGTCAGAAAAAGACAGACATGAGACGTCTAAATGTACTTGTTTATCCCCCTTGTCAACCATTACTTGCAATTAACTCCAATGTACCACATAAATGTTGCAAACAAACCCGATATCCAAATTTGAAATCTCATAACTTCACATTCAACTATTCGTTTTGAATACTTCTTCTCTTTCACATCTATGCACCGCAAGCAAACAAACAAGGTGCATAGTGCATGTATCAATTCATATAGTAACAAAATACACGTATGCCCTTTTAAAAACGGAATAAAGGGTAATTGCTAAAGTGAGAAAGCACTCTGGGATCGATTGCAAGTAGCAGAAGTATGTAGGTCTTATTTGCAGGACGCCAGCGTAATTTTCCATTTACCCTATCATATAAACTACTTTTAAGCAAACGAGAACATGGTTACTATGTTGTTCTGGGGTTGTGAAAGAACTAGGGTCAGACTTGAGAGAAAATGCACATACGTACCTGTTGCGACATATTCAGGAGCAGCATAACCATATGTGCCCATTATTCTCGTAGTCACATGCGACATGCCTGCCCCAGGCCCAAGTTTAGCTAGCCCAAAATCTGATATCTTGGGATTGTAGTTCTGCATAAATTTATAACTGATAACATAATCAGACTTCTCCAGATGTCACCTCATTAATTACTAAGCAATATAGAGGAAAGTACGGGATTTGAAGATCTAAAACTAATTGCTGCACTTAAGAAGGTCTGCTAAATAACCATCAAAGCTAACATGTTTTCTGGATGGTCACTCGGAGCTATCTAGTAAAATAATCGGATAAAATCAACATCAGAGTGTTTCTGTGGTTTATAGTCGGAAAACAACTTCCGGAATCATAATTAGACCAAGCATAAGAGTCATAAACGTGATCAAATCATTAAACAAGATTGAAGATGATGTAAAATCTCACCCCATCAAGTAGTATATTGGAGGCTTTAAAGTCCCTGTAAATGATTTGCTTCTCGGAATTGTGCAAGAAAGACATTCCCCGCGCTGCACCAATGGCTATCTTCATACGCACGTCCCAAGAAAGTGGTTCACATGCAGAACCCCCTTTTGATATTGATAAAAATTATATAAATAAATCCAGCAGTTGATAAATATAGAATTAACTTGGAATATTAAGTCTTGCAAAGTTTTTGATATTGTATTTTTGAAGAAGTGCTTACGTCTAAAGAGATGGTTTTCTAAGCTTCCCTTTTGCATAAATTCGTAGACGAGTAGAAGCTCTTCATCCTCCCAACAGTAACCCAACAGCTTAACCAGGTTTGGGTGAGAAAGTCTTCCAAGGAAATTAACTTCTGACTGCATTTTCGAGAGCAGAAAAGAATACCAAAACAATAATTAGATTCAAGGGGGGAAACCGGGAAAAGGAACTAATTATGATCATTTCCTTGATGTTCTTACCCTAAATTATTACTTATTTAGAGAATCAGATAAGGCTATATATCTTGTTAGTAATGCCCAAACCGACTAAATTTAGACGGGACTTGATTATAGCCAACGAGGATGTGTATTGGAAATATTCAGAAAACTTGAAATTCGAACATGGCATTAAGTTTAGATAAGCCAAGGTTTATTGACTCAAAAAGAAGAGACCGCAAGCTTTGCGATTTGTGACTATAACTGCAGGATATTGATTCTTCGAACTTAATAGTTGAAGAATATCGAATTAGTTAGTTTGGTTGTTTACGATTTAGATCCTTGGAGCTATACATCTACCTTAATGAAATCGTAAATGTCAAAAAAGGAAAACCTATATCACATGCTTAGGTCCCATTCAAGAACCAAAACAGAAGTAAATCAAACATGCTATATAGTATAAAGCTCCTAAAAACAGAAGCCTAATTACTAAGACATGATATCAGAGGTTTCAACACTAAAACTGACATGGTGAGACATATTTACTAGTTTGCAGATTTGGAATATGTGTATCGGCTCGAGAGAAAACAAACTATGGAAAACTGCTTCACATTAGAAACTATAACCAATGCTATAATTAAGTCAAGGCCGGATTTTGGGTTAGGCCCAAGAGACACGAGCCTAGAGCCCCCAAAAAACGTATATTTTTAAGGCTCCCGTTTGGTAAAATATTAAATATATACACATATATATATATATAAT
The DNA here is from genome assembly GCA_963682055.1 of Primula veris. Lineage (NCBI taxonomy): Eukaryota > Viridiplantae > Streptophyta > Magnoliopsida > Ericales > Primulaceae > Primula > Primula veris. The sequence goes on from OY821751.1 coordinate 3,799,677, forward strand.
TAATTTACTTTCTCTAATCAATAATTATTTGTGGTCAAGTGGTTGGTTTCCTTAATAAAAAGTCTAATCAACCTGTGTTTGAATATTTGCGGAGACTATATTTTATTTTTTTATTTTATTATAGAATTTATTATACTAATGAACCCTTTAATTTTATGTAAGTTTCTATGTGGTCTCCTGTATTAAAAAAAACAGGTAATGACATGATTTGTTGAATATAACATATTTGGTCCCTGATTTCCTTTTTAAAAAATCATAGTATAATTTTAGTTCGAATGCGAATTTTATAAAAAAATTGCTTCATATCACTGATTTTTTTGTTAAATGTGCTCAACTTATTACATCTAATATTTTCTAGCTTAATATTTTACCATTTATTAATCGTATCTTATAAGTTTTATTTAAATACTTTTTTTTTACATAGAAAAAAAAGCTCCATTTTTGAAGTGGCCTAAGGCCCCTCAAAACTCTGGAAACGGCCCTGAATTAAGTGACAGGTACTATACCTCTTTTATCTAATGTTTATTTTGGAAAATCAAAAACCAAAATTAGTTAAAATTTAATAATGAAATTATTCAATAAACAAGCCGTCTTAGCTCAGCTGGTAGAGCGCGTGGCTTTTAACCACGTGGTCGTGGGTTCGATTCCCACAGACGGCGAATATTATTTTTTTAATTTTTTTTTACCTTTTTTAAAAATTGAACAGAAAAATAACAGCCATTTTGCTAAAAGCTTTATAAATAGTGATTCCTTTTTCTTTTCCTTTTAGCAACTAATGCTTAGTAATTAAAAATAAAAAAATACCAATATTTTTTCACCTTTTATTAAGAATAGAACAGAAAAAGAACAACCAATTTGTTATAAACTTATAAATAGTGATTTCTTTCCTTTTCCTTTTCCTTTTCCTTTTCCTTTCAACAACCAATGCTTACTAACTACTAAAAAAAGAAGAAAATACCTATATTTTCCCACCTTTTATTAAGAATAGAGCAGAAAAAGAACAGCAATTTTCCTAATAAGCTTATATGTAGAAATTTCTTTTTCTTTTCCTTTGCAACAACTAATGCTTGCTAACTAAAAAGAAGAAAATACCTATGTTTTTTCACCTTTTATTAGAAATAGAACCGTAAAAGAACCACCAATTTGCTATAAGCTCATAAATAGTGATTTCTTTTTCTTTTCCTTTCAACAACCAATGCTTATTATGCTTGCAAACTGGAAAGAAAAAATACTAATGCTTACTAACTACTTAAACTGCAAATTGGAAACAATGTTGTTGATCATCGTATACTTTCGTAGTTTAGTTTGTCAATAGCAACACTCGATCCAGCTTATATATAGTGATGATTTTACTTTCAACAACAACAATTCCAATGTAGCCTTCTCCTTATTTAAACATTCTTTTTTACCAATTTCGAAAGTAGAACAGAGAGAGAACAGCCAGTTTGCTTTAAGCTAATAAATAGTGATTTCTTTTTGTTTACCTTTTAACAACTAATGGTTACTACTTATTTGTATAACTTCTAATATAATTGGAAACGATGTTTATCATCATATACTTTTGTAATTTAGTTTTTCAATAACAACACTCAATCCAGCTTATAAATAGTGACGATTTTACTTTCAACAACAACAATTCCAATGTAGCCTTCTCCTTATCAAAACATTTTTTTTACCAATTTCAAATATAGAACAGAAAAATTACAGCGAGTTTGCTTTAAGCTTATAAATAGAGATTTTTTTTTCCTTCTAACAACTGATTTTACTTATTTGTGAGAACTTAGAATAAAGTAAATTGGAAACGGTGTTTATCATCGTATACTTTCGTAATTTAGTTTGTCAATAGCAACACTCGATTCAGCTTATAAATAGTGATGATTTAAGTTTCAAGTTTCAACAACAACAATTCCAATACTTGTAAAAGAAATTACCTGCCATTCTTCGAACCCCTGCATACTCTCGGAATTAAGTTTTTTAATAGCAACAATTAATCCGGTTCCGTATTTGCAAGGTGCCAAAGTCTTCTCATCAACCCAACCCTTGTAAACTGCCCCAAAACCGCCAATTCCCAATATAGAGTCGGACTTGAAATTACGAGTGGCGCTTTTTAGATCCGAAAAGTTATAAACTTTCAAATTTGATGTTTCCAACATTTCACCGTTAACCGAAGATTCATCACCAAGAGCTGAAAATCTGCTCTGTCCTGCACTGCTGCTAGTAGCTGATAGTACACCACTGGTGGTAAAACCATTTGATGTGCCTAAATTATATACCATAAAATCCACAAATAAGCAAAGGAGAAAAGACGCTTTAGTGACCTAAATATACTTTCAACCTAATTATGTAGTGCCGTTTTCGTAACGAATCATAAGTAGCATCTCTAACCACACTGTTTTTTTTTTTACTTCTTTTGCTTATGCCAACACAATAAATCACTATATCAAGTAGGGCTAGCTTAGTGGGCGAGAACCCGCACTTTCAAATAGGAGGTGCAGGGTTCGAGTCTTACGATTGAGGGTATGTGTGATAGCATTTGATCCAAGAAAGTAGGATTATTTGAATAAAAAAAATGTGCAAGTTTGATGCACTAATGTGTTCTAAAGAAAAAAAATGGAGAGATTATTCAGTTTGAGTGAAAATATTGAATTCTAAATATTACATTGTTGTCCTTAAGTAAAAAACTGAAATTTTTACTATAGGAATAACAATTTTCACTCTAATCAGTATAAGTATAGCTGCAGATTTTTAGAAAATGAGCTAGCTTAACTGAGGCTTGAGAAAAAAAAGTTGGTTCATTTAGCCTCATTTTAGCTGATTATGCCAGCCTACTAAATGAGCTTAACTTTTTACTTAACAACCAAATACTTTACAAATTACAAACAAAAAAACTTGAACTTAAAGAATATAAAATTTATAAAGACTTTTTTACAAAAAATTCAAAACACTCCAGATTCGAAGGGTTAGACGGACTCTACCTGTATATAAACACCAAATAACAATAAAAATTAACAAGCCTATGTACTTAGATTCTGTTTACAATTGGCTAAATTTGAACAGATATAAAATTAAGCAAAATACAACCCATCATGCCCAGATCCCTAAAAAAAAATACTCTAGCTGAAAAAAGTTGGTTCATTTAGCTTTTGCTTTAGCTAATTATGCCGGACTTGGAAACGAGATTAACTTTTACTTAACTACCAAATACTTAACATATTACAACAACAAAACAAAAAAAAAACTGAACTTAAAGAGTGAAAAACAAGACCATGTACTAAGCTTCTATTTACGAGGAGTAACTACCGTACACAAATAACTAGCCTAAAATTAATTTTAAATTAAAAGTAAAATATTATATTGGTTGACACACCCTTATAGTGCACCGGGCTCATATTAGTGTTTCTCATTTACAAGTTACTAAATTTCAACAATAAAATCAAACAAAATACAACCCATCATGCCCAGATCCCATAAAAACAAACTAAAAAATTCATGATTTAAAAAAAGAAAAGAATTTTAATGAATTTGGTTTATGGGTATGAAGAAGTTACCTGAATTTGGTGGAATGCTAGGATTAGTAACACTAACAGTACTTGGCTTTTGATAACATGTTTCATTTCCCAAGCAATTTCCCATTTTTCACTTATATTATTTGCTTAAAATATTTCCAAAATCTCCTTTTCTTTCTTGATAAAAAAAAAAATGTACTTCTAGAATTATTGGCTATTCTACAAAATATCTTTTTTCTTGGAAAAGATGGGTTTTATAAATTGTGATGATGGAAAGAGAGAATGTTGATTGTTCTTATTTGTCAACATTTGTCACTTTGGATTTATATAATGATTTTTAAATATTTTAACATGTGTATAACAGTTTTCTTTTTCTTTTTGGGTAAAATGCATATAACCCCCTGGAACTATTGGTCATTTGCAAATAGCTTCCATAAACTATTAATACTTTCAATTGACCCCCATAATCTATTTGTTTTATATACAATAGATTCTTAATGCACACAAGTTAAGATAACAATTATAGTAAAAAAGTTATTAGAATAGATTTTATATAAAAATAATTTTGTTTTAGTGAGAAAAACTGATTTCTAATGTCATTCCGTAAAAAAATTATTGACATGCATGAATATCAAATAATTTATTAAAATAAATAAAAAAATCAACCAAAACGGATCATCGATCATAAAGTTATATCATTAAAAAGATGGCATTGGAGGTAAACTGAAAAAGTTTGATAATTTCTAGGGGTTAATTATAAGAATTGATATTTTAGGGGTTAATTGCAAGAATTGATAGTTTTTAGGGGTTAATTTGCAAATGACCCATAGTTCTAGGGGGTTATTTGCATTTTTCCCTTTTTTTTAAAAAAAATCAATGACATTTAAAGTCAACGGAAAATGTTCCCGCTAATTTTACTGCACATATGGATGGGTTAAAAATTACTGCTCGCCTTACTATTTAATTGTCTATGGTAAAATTGTAATTTTTACTAGCCAATAATTTGTATTAAAATTGTCGGAATGAAATTTTTTATAAATTAATCCTATAGTTCAAAAATTAAATTATATGATTTAATTTTGAAAATTTTTATTTCGATAATTTTGATACAGGTTGTAAATCGGTTAAAATTACAGATAGTTTCATAGAGTACAATTAATTAGGAACGGATGAACTACCTTATAAAGTTTCTTCTAAAATAAAATTGAACCTTTCTAATTTTGATTTAATTAGACTTTCTTAATTTTAATTTGTCACCTTAATTTGTAATGAAACCAATTATACATTTTGTATGGTATAGATCTGGTTACCGAGAAACTTGTTGCCTCTTTAAAAGATCTGGTTCTTCATTTCCCGTTTTCTATTATTTCATATGTAAGTTTTATTACTTTTTCATTCTTTTTCACATTTCCCGTTTCGATTCACGTTTACGGTTTTCTTTTTTCTCGTTTCGTTTCACATTCCCTATTTCCAATGCCTGTTTCGTTTCATTTCATTATTGTTTTCATATTTGTTATATGCGTATTTTTTTAAGTAAAAAACACACGATAATATAGAAGGTTAGGCAGGGGTATCACTTTGGCACCGTATGGGTTAAGTTGCGGCAACATATACCGTATAGTCAAAAACCTTACATTTTAAGCTAAAAATTTGATTTGAATATTTTTAAATGTTTATGTTAATTATGTTATTCAAATTGTGTGGTGAAAACAAACAAAAAGTAAAATTACATATTTTTTTTGATAATATTTTATTTTAAATGTTTGGTGTCCAATTTAATAAGAGTATTTTAGCTATTTTATTTTTGAAAATTCTTAATAAATATATAAATACAAGTTTTATTAATTAAACGACTCATACTTGCATAAATATATACGATTTATACATATACACATAAACGAAATGCAAAAATATCAATTTTCTATCAGTTTATGCTATGTGACACGTGATACCGCCACTTATCACATACGACGCGGAAGAGATTGTCGTTAGACAGACCTCTCTAAATGTATATAAACATCAAATATCAAACTTATATAGGAGTGAACATAAATCCAAATCTCTAATAAAGTTAGTACGGATCTTGGCGATTACAAGTGCAATTAAGTTGTGTTTTTTTTTTGAAGGTAAAAAATCGAGTAAACTTATTAATAGAAAGGAAAAGAGCTTATTACATCGTTTTTAAAGTCACTCATTTTGGATTTTACCATAACTCCATTAGTTGAGGTACTTTAATAACAATAAAAAAATGTACATTGTCGATCAAAGTATGACCAAAATGGACAAAAGATGTGCTTATTATTTATTATAATAGATTGAATTGTTAACAATGAGTTTGATGGTGCCCCTTATCTTGATCAATAGTGTATATTAGAAATTAGCTTCTTAATTGTTAATTTTGCTACCTAATTTATAAGAAATTGGAACCACATAATTTATGTTCCATCACTTCAATACAATAACAATTCATGTATGATATACTATTAATCGTGCTCATACATTGTGTTTGCGTCACATAATAGGACAAAGAGATTGAAAATAAATGTACCGATGATATAAATATGTAAATAATAAAAAAAATACTAAATAGAATATAAAATGAAAATAATGAAAACAATTTTGTGTAGTTGAATAGGGAGAAAAGTGCTATTAGTTTTTTTTTTTTTTTTTTTTTATAAGAGTACGATAATTAGTAAAAAAAAAATGTAGGCTCATTTTTGAAAAAAAAAATCACAAAAAATTGACAGATTAAAAAAAACTTGGGTTAACCTATTATAATAGTATAATTTGATATTACTAAAATATGTAATCGTATTCCATTTAAGTTGAAAATTGTATTCAGGGGCGGTCCGACTGCACGGATTGCCCAAAACTCAAATTATTCGGTTGCCCGTAACATTTTTATCATGCAAAAATAAAATAAAATCAGTTTCATTTTAATTGATATATATATATATGTATGTATTTTTTTTTTTTTTGCAAATGTTGAATTAATCCAATTACCAATTTGAGCTAAAACTGAGTTTATAATAAACTGCGCTTTATATAATTATATTGGGCTAAACCATTGGAAAAAAAAAAAAATTACCCCAACCCAGTCTGTGTTCCAGATCAAAAACTTACTGGAGTTGGGTCTCGACAACAGTCGATCGTAGTCTACTAGATGTTCAATATTGAAATCGTCAAAGGAGAATTAAGAGGTGGTTGCAAATTGGTATAGAAACACTTAAAACTTGCCAACTAACAGATGTTACAAGATCTAAGATTTTCGTTAAAGAAAATAGCAATAAATATAAATATCCAAAAAGCTCTTCAAAAACAGTTTGTGTCAACATTGGAGTATTATATTTTTTAAAAAGAGCAACCTACTATTTTATGATTATTTTTATTCTTTGTGGACCATCTAAAAGTAGGGCGAGAAATGGTCAAAATGTTTCATATGAAATAATCCAAATTTATGTCGATACTAATTAAACCCTTTTACAATAATAAATCGATGTTATTTATGTGATTTTGTGATAATTTGTGGCATCACAAGTGTATTTTGTTTTCTAATAAGTTGTTCCTATTATCAACTAATATAAATTCCCAAATATACATAATAATGTGCATCGGGTACTTGATTTTGCGATGTTGGATTCACCGCTAGAGGTGTTCCCAAATCGAATCAATGGCTTAGGCCAGTTACGAAAATCAATTAAAGTCTTTTTTTTTTCCCTTTCGATTTCTCTCGTTTTGAATATCTCATTCCCACGAACCAGTCACAAGTATTTTTCAGAATTCTCAAATTCATTTTTTAATCATTAATTTGATGTGCTTTAGATTTTGCTGTTTGTATAGTGATTTTAAAAGAACATCATTTTTTTATGATATTTTAAGCTGAAATTTAAGATGTAACTTTTCGTTATGATGTATAGACAGCATATATATATATAGTTATATTTGTGTCGTTTTCTTTTGATGTTTATGAAGCAAGTGATTTGCCTTAGATTACGTATTTGTGGTTATCCACAGGGGCCGGTTTTGGGTAACGCCTCAAACGCATGGGGTTCGAGCCACTCAAAAAACTTACGTTTTTAGAGTTCTAAATTTCATATATAGCAGTATAATTGTACTTTTCCCGGTGCTTAAACACCAAAACATATATATATATATATATATTTTTTTTTGTACACGTCACAAGATCGAATCCCGCGTCTGACTTTTTTTTTTTTTTTTTTTATCTCATACTTTATTACATTGAAAAGACTCATAGTTTCTGGCGAGCCTGATTTTCTTTTCAGGCTCGGCTTAATCAATTCGTGTCGGCTCCGATCTTTCGAGGTGTCCGACGTGGGTTATGTCTGCTCCGATGATGGGATGCTCTTCGTGCCTGCACAAGAAACGAACAGGGGCCCGGGGTTGGTGCCAGATTTTCCCTCTCCGACGATCAAGTCAGTATAGGGGAGACTGAAAGTAATTATATAGTTAAGGGTGAGGGATCGGACCGGTTACAAAACGCGGCGTCGGGTGTCGAAGGTTGTCTTGCTGTAATCCGGGCTATCTCAGGTTTATCTCTCTTCTCGCTATTTTTCTGTCCCCTTCTAAGTAGTGTTAGAGAGAGTATTTATAGTATGATCCAGATGCGTATTAACCCTTGGATCATTGTACTGTGAAATACTGATCCAACGGCGTTAGGTCATTTATGACTCTGACAAGAGTACTGTCCTCTTCCGGGGCCCACAGGAGATGGCCTGTGATTGGGCCACGTCGATGAAACACCTGGAGGGTCCCCCAAGGGAGCAGCAGCATTAATTGGGGAAGTGTACTTGACACGCTTCTTTAAGCCGGCCTAAGCTCAGCTCGGCCCCTCCGGATCCGGGGCGTTACGTCACACAGGGTTGATGGGCCCGGATCGCCTGCTGTGGTGGTGGTATTGCCCCGGACGAGGGGGCGCTGACATTCCCTCGCCAGTTTCTAATAATTTTTCCACCGGTCTTATATATTACATACATCAGAAAAATGACTCTTTTGTTTAAAAAGTAACAGATTTGATCATTTATTACAAAACATATTCTTGTAATATGAGTTTTTTTTTTTGTTTTATTCACATACTTTTAAAACTTCAGAATCTCATAGTTTCAGGTAAGGTATTTTTTTGCCACATATACTAATGCATCATAAAAGTACTTGTTATTTATTTATTTTTAAAGATTTGTCCTTTATAGAAAATGGCTACTTTTTTTTTGTTAGCATGTTTTTTTCCGGTTTTTGTAGCGAAATTTGCATAAATTTTTATGTGTTATTATTATCTTGTTGTTTATGCGTGCTTATCATTGCTGGTGAACAGCGAAATATTTAATCAAAATAATTTTGCTAGTTTATACTGAAAAAAAGCCCACATAATTATGGTGACCTACAGCCCCTAGAATCGTCCATTTACTTAAAAAAAAAAAAAAAAAAAAAAAAAAAAAGCACTTCATTGGTTAAATATTGTGATAAGCCTAACCAGTAGGCTTTTATGATTATGCATTATGTTAACCCCTCTTGTTTATATTTACATTACATGATCTATTTGGTTAAAGATGAGATAACCAGCTAGTTAAAGTTAATAGCTAACTAGGCTTTAAGGATACTATTAGTACTTGTTTAATAATTGAAACGATCCTACATTATCTTAGGTACTCTTTATTTTTATTTTTTGCATTACTTTATTAGATCTTGATCGAGTGAAAGAAAGATATTGTGTGGTTACTCAAAGCATGCAAATTTATCAAAATGTTCTATATGGAAATGGTGGTTAAAAATGATGTCAATGAAAGACAAAAATATACTAATTCAGTAATTCGTACAGGTAAAAATGGTATTTGTGTAGTGTGATTTATTGCAAAGTTCTTACATTGGTGATTATCTTAATTGATATCTAATTATTGTGGATTATTCTGTTGTATAGTGTCTGCGATTGAGATTAGCTGATTTAGAAGTTGGATTATGATTAAATACTCTGTAAACTCATGCAAGTTTGGTCATGATACTAATTTCGGTAGGATTAGAACTATCGTGGTATGAGAGGTGTAATATAAATACTATAGGATTACATTTTAGGAAAAATGACAATTTAGTACATATTTAAAAACTTATTTATAAAAAAATCGGTTGTTTTGAATGTAATAACTCTCTTACAAAAATTACATATTTTATTAACTTATTTACAAATATGTACATATGTCATTAAAAAATCCAAAAAAATATTTAAAAATTTAAAAATAAAAAATTATATTTAAAAATAAATAAATATGCGTGATCCTGTCTGATTCTGTTCAATCTTGTATGTTTAATTATGTTTAATCATGTCTAATCTTGTCCAATTTTGTCTAATCTTGTATGTTTAATCATGTCTAATCATGTTGGATACTATGTACACTTTTTTTATTTTTAAAATATTTTTTTCAATTTTTTTGATTTTATTTTTATTTTTGATTTATTTTTTATGGAAACAGAGTGAACAATCAATTCGGTAAAGAGAGATCTTACGAACACCAGGGAAACAGGGAAACGCAAAATCAGCAAACTATCTTCGATCCAAGCTAGGGAGAAAGTCTGGCTAACTAATCTTAATGGGGCATCTAAGAAGCGCCAAGTTCTTACTTGAGACTAATTTAAATAAATAAATATATGTATATAATTGTAAATAAGTACACATATGTGGTTTTTTGTAGTTAATTGAATGGTATGTACCTATTTGTAAGGCTTTCCAGATTTTATCAATTTATGAATGGTATTAATAATACTATGTTTGTTTCGTATGCGATTAAACTATTTATGTGGTAAAAATTTCTTATAGTTTAAATCTTTATTTTTATTTGGTGGAGAAAAATAAAAAGAAAAGATAGTATTTGCTACTCAAATTCATACTTGTTACACTGGCATTTTGGATATTTTGGTCATAAGTTCAACATTCGCTAAATTTGTGATTTGAGATTTGGGATTTGATGTCTGGTCATACTCAATGTCCAAAGCTAATTTGGCAAAACAAACATAAGATTTACGAGCCCACGAGATATAGAATACCATACCACTCATTTAATCCCGCAAAAAAAACACTATCATTTGGTTGTAATTTTGAGTTTCGTGTTTTCTTTTTCGATAAATAGAATATATATTCACAAAACATGGGACCAAACCCATATACAACATTGAAGCTCAAGATAGCAAAACAAAATCTCACAACATGCGACCAACGACACACAAATGCAGATCTAAAAGAGTAATTAAGATCTATATCGTACTTAACTTGAAGAGAAAAACCTACTAGCGGAAAACCTAGCATAGCCAGGTAAAAACCTTGCTCAATGTATGGACCACTAGGTGATGAAAAAACTCACTTCAATTTAAGTGCATTATAACTTATAACTACTAAACAAAGTGGATTATGCATCCAAAACAAACACGAAAAAAAAAACATCACAAATAACCAACCTACCAAACTACCCGTAGTCAAGCTCCGATTACAGAACACGAATATCCTCTTCTAATACACTAGCTTCCTCCTTTAGTAATTTATAAAATCGCTACTCTTATATGCTATAATAACGCTTCCACAAATCAAACAAGTGACCAAAGTCGCGGCTCTAATTCAAAAGAAATAGAAAAGACAGGGAGAAACAAAAACTCATCACCTGCAACCCATAACCAAACTCACACAAAACTACCACAAAACCAAACTCTTTCAACCTAACCAACAATATAGCTTTTCACCATTTCTTTAATTTGTACATAATAATGTTCTATATGCAAAGCTATTAATCATATGGACGTTGATATATCTCATATTCATTGATCTAACGATCCACAATTAGTCTCTACGAGAGTTTATGTCAAAAAATCTTTTCTTATATCATCACTCTTTTCATAATAATGCAGGACAAAACAAAGCAAAGAGCTCAAAGTAAATTGAAAACTCAACTCTTTATATTATACGATATTTTTAATTATTTAAATTGGAATTTTCCAATACATAGAAAGGTCATATATATATATATATATATATATATATATATTAGTAATCGTTGCCCACGTGTTGCGTATGCGATACGTAGTGACATAGATATGATCCCGACAAATAAATTTAATATTTTTTTTTAAATTTAAATATCGAATGATTAAATATAATTAATTAACAATCGTATATAAAGAGTAACATAATGTTTTACTCTTATAAAAAATACACAATGATTTTGTTTGGAATATAAATGTGTGGAAAATAATATTTTTTAAATTTATTTATGTATTTGAATTGAGTGATGACATTTAAGAGTAATTACAATATTTGAGTGAGGGCATTTTTGGAAAATTTGAACAAAATTGGACAGACTCAAAATACTTGAATGGACTTATATTAATAGTATGATGATATGATATAGCCTATGAGAAAAGGCTAAAATACTCTTAGAATAATCTAGCACACTCCTCTAAATTCACAAACCTAAAAAGGTTATCCAAAAGCCAGAAACTCCCTAGAATGTTTCAATATGTGTAAAATTAAATAAATAAGATAAATAAAATAGATATAGTTTTTTCTTTTGTAACTTATTACAACTGCATCACACTATCTTAAAATAGTTACAGCATAGTAGGCTACTTAACTCACTATTTTAGCAATTATGTGATATTTACCCAACAAATGCTTATGTACAGAAGAGGGGACATCGAAAATAACTTACATATGTTACAATTTCTACCTTTATATGTAGCTAAATTCTTATTTTAATTTAAGATTACACTATAAAATAATATTTTATTTAGTAAGAGTCAGAAGCTGTCACAAGCATGTGGCTAATTTAAAAAACTGTCACAAATCTGTCGCAAATTGACTAAACTGTCATAAAACCATCATAAAAACCGTCGTTAATAAGCTCGTAATAAAAAATACCGTCATTAATCCGTTGTTATTTAGGTATTTTTTTTTTGTAGGGTTAGGTGACATAAAATGTCCTGGTCCTTTTCTTGAAAAAATGTGACAATCTATCCCTTAAAAAAAACTATAAAATAAAAACAAAAGACAACTCATTCTCCAATATCAATCACTATTTAAACCCACCTATCATTTATTTGTATTAGAGTACTATTTAAAAATATATGGTCAATTTTTGACATTTGAGCGCTGAGAAAATAATTTAGTAAGATAATATTTTTTATAACAGTATAATCACACCCCATGGATGTAAGTTAATATACTTTTAATTTTTTTCTCTTGTTTTTTCACATAAGAGGCTTGAGTTTGTTTTATCAACAAAATATATTCACTCAACTTAATTGTTTCAAAGGTTGAAAATACTTAATTTATTATTAGAGATATTAATGAAACTGTTGATGGATCATGATTTGAACAAATTAACAATTCACAAATTCATTTGAAAATTTATTTTTCATCAATACGTATTTGTATAAACCCATTTTTAAGTTTTTTCAATTATGAAGAACTTTTGTTAATAAAATCAAATTAAAGAATACGTAATAAATATGCACTTAACTAACAAGTCATATTTATATGTAATTAATAATGAAAACCCATGATATCCGATTGATTTTTTGAATAGAAAAAAAAGTGTAAGTAAAAACATTTACCTTAACATAAGTTCGTCATTTGTAAACAATCACCACCAAAAAGTACTCATAACAAATTAAAGACCTTATAAATTATACGAGGCAACCCATGCTAGTATAAAAAGTGCTAATGTGCACTTTCATTCATCCTTTTGCGGTGTTCTGTCTACTTTACTGATGTAGGACCGGTTCGACGTCTTTCTACACCCCAGTCATATAATTTTTAGCACGCCTTTTTAAATTTGTTCGAAAAAATCATAAAGATACTTAAAGGAAAACAACTAAACAAAAATTATAAACTTAAAACTCTATCGCAATAAAATAAAATATTGTCTTTTACGTTACATAAAATATACCATCAAATAACAAAAGTTCTTTTTGCATTATTGTAAAGGAGCAAAACGATTTATATCTGAAGAAACAAATATTTATTTTATTTTTTTCACCTATTCAGGAATCGGTGTCTAAGCTACGTTTTTAACTTAAGTTTAAATCTGCCCATGATTACTGGTTTAATTAAGAAAACACAATCTCTGGGCCAAATGGCATATACTTGTGTAGAAACGGACTACAATTACTCCATGTTCTTTTTTTTGGTACGTATGGTAATATTTTCCCAAATAACGAATAAGTTAAATCTTATTCTCATATTTCCATCAAAATCATTTCATGACATTTTTACCCAATAATAAATAGACGTGTCACTATAAAAAAATACTCAAATAACGACGGAATTAGTGACGGTATTTTTTGTTACGGTTTTTGTGACGGTTTTGTGACAGTTTAATCAATTTGCGACAGATTTGTGACAGCTTTTTAAATTAGTGACAGACTTGTGATAACTTTTGACTCTCACTAAATCAAACATTATTCTGTAGTGTGTAGTTAATTTATGAAAAAATATTTTGTGAGAGCTTTTTAAATTAGTGACATGTTTGTGACAATTTTTGACTCTCACTGAATCAAACATTATTTTGACTCCATTATTTCGTTAACTTTTTGGTTTTTTTATATATAGTCGTAGAGAGTCAAAAACTGTCACAAGTCTGTCACAAAATAATGTCACAAAATAATATCACAAAAAAAGCTGTCATTAATTTAAAAAGTTTTATGACAACTTTTAACCCTCAGCATAAAAAAAAAAAACCACGACTATATATGAAAAAACTAAAAAGTTAACGAAAACATGACAATTCGAAACTGATAAAATTGGAATTCCTCAACTAATAGGCTACAATACTTGAGTCACACACTAATCAAATGTGCAACTGCCTTTATCACCCCCTTTAAATTCTTCATCTCTTCATATATAGACGCAAATATTTCGTTTATATATATACTTGTAGCTTAGAAAAAAAAAAGAATAGTTCAATGATGATATGTCACATGATCTTGCAATATAATCTGTAACGAGCTTCATTCAATAAGCCTGAAGGTAATACTAAGTTGTTTGTCATTTTTGCCAAAAAGTCTACTAAATATATCAAGTTAACACATTCGGATCGATTCCATTATTTATATTTCCTTATAGTTTGGACCAAAAACATCAGTGTTTTTCATTTTACATTACCATTTTATATCCCAATACTGCATCTACCTTATAAACTTATTTATTTTCATTTGTTATTAGAATTTTCTCTTTTATGCACGTGAGAGAAAAGTACGTAAAAAGTAGATGATAAAAAAATTTATGATAACAATATTGGTTCCTCTTATTTAAGAAATAATTTGGTTTTTCTAAATTTGTGGAAAGTTATAAATAGATGTTTTTTTCCTCTATCCATGCTTGTTATTCAAGTGTGGTAATTCTTTCCTCATTCTTCTTTTCTCAGTACTTTTACATTTTTCTTGATTCTAAATTCCCATTTCTAAATTTATCATGCTACAGAATATGGTCGAACATTCAGGAATGGATTTGAATAAAACCATAGCGCATAAGTTCTTCAGGGACGTGCTGGCCGTAAAAGAAAAGAAATTTCTCATGCCTCGTCTCGATCCCTGATGAAACTAATATAAATCCATGGTCAACCTCGTTTCTGATTGATCAATTAGAGAAGTTGGAGTCTGCGTTTCGAAATATGAGGTAACTGAATATCAAACATGGTTGACTCTACTTCAAAATCATTAATGTCATATTCGGTCATGATTTTACTTGGATTGGTTTAATCAAGTGTTTGTTAATCTTGTATTAGGGATATCATAGGAAAAGGGATGGATATAGAGGAAAATTTAACTCGGAGAAGGCAATAGTTGGCAAGGAATTCAGCATTGGTACCACACACACTTTGATTAAACTACCCTTTTGTTTCGTCTGATTATATTCCATTAAACTTTAACTTTATTGCAATGTTGAATATTGAAGATAAACAGGTGTATTATTGCCGCAACATATTTCGTCAGAGGAAAGATCAACTTAAACTACTTAAAGCTTACATCAACAATGATCCAAATGATAGGCTTGTAATGAAGGTTGATTGTCAGCGACCTTTTAATTGTTTGTCACCTAATTTAGCGATCTCAGTTTAACCATACTACCACTTGTTTATGCAGATAACACGCCCCGCGCTTCTCCATGGGAGTTCTATATGTACCGTCAACTTGATGAAAGAATTCCTGTGGAGTGTATGTTGTTATTGCTTTCTTTCTTCTTCTAATTTGCAATGATTTTTTTTTTTGAATTTAAACATAATTCTTTATTGTTGCTGCCTTATATATATATATTTCTCCAGAGATCAAGCTTTGGGTATGCTATAAGAACACAGTAATTCGATGATTGTAGTATGCTTGTTTGTGACTTTTTACCTCATGGATCACTTCTGGTAGGTGTAAAACTAATCATGTTTCAGTTAAATTTTTTTTTGTTAAGGACAATATATATCTTTATCCATTAATCTTATCTGCAGGATGCTCTATATTATAATGTGCAAGTTCATGAGATCATGGGAGAAAGTTTATGTATTTATTACACAATTGGGATGCTATCCATATATACTAGAAACTACACACTCTGCTAACATTATACATGGTGATTTCGAGCCTGATAATCTGCTTCGACGTTATACCAGGTAATCCTTTCATGGATTTTCACCTGCCCGCTTTGCATTGCAGTTTTTCTTAAGAGTATATTTTTTCAAAATTCCATATTTAGCCGCCATTTTGGATTTGTTATATTTATTTTTCTTTCTAAAATACAAAGACAACTACTTGGCAGGGATGATCTTACAAGGGATGATTTTTTGGATTGCACTGGCTCATGGGTTCATCAAGTAACATTTTTTCCAATTTCACGTTTTATTTATTTGTATAATTCTATAGTCACGGGGGCTTTTGGTAAAATTTACAGTTTATATTGATGTTTAAATCATATGAATCTTGACGTACCTCTGGACGCAGGGGCTTTGCCTTGTTGGGAAGCGGTATAAACCTTGGTCTTTTTTTCTGCAGATGGGTTTAAGTTTAAGGGAGACTATGCAACGTCTCGTAAATCTGGTTCCCGTTGTATAGAAATGCAAGAGGAAAAGTTCATAAATTTCCCATCATTATTTCGTTTTCTCTTTTACTTAATGTTGTAATAAGATCAAATTGGCTGTTTATAAGATACTGTCTACAATATTTTTCTAGGTTGATACATATGGATTTTGTGCCACTGTTTATAAGATGGGAGATTGAGAAGAAAACATCTCTTGATGGTGGGCATCTATATAAGCCCAAATTGGCTGTAAAAAGGCAAGTTTTGGTAATTTATTGTCATCTTCTCATCATGTTTGAATCTTTCATGCCTACATATAGGCTTGTTACTCTTCACTTTTTTCTTTTCTTTATTTTTGAAAATAATAAACATGCTTGTTACCCTTTTCAGAATACTTAGCATTGCAAACTCGTTTTTTTTTTCTCTCGTCCTTTTCGGTTATGTTTTGTATCGTATTTTTCAGCACTTGGCAGGTTGATCTGTGGAATGAACTCTTCACAAAGTTGCTCAATGTTAAGTCTGATGAGAATCATATGGATTTAATGAAACACTTGAAGAGAAAATTCCAAGATTACATGAGTTCTAATACCCGCTAATAGATGAACTAAATGAGTTACTGAAAGAGCAAAAGAAAAACATATCCAGAGGATTATGAGGGAACGATTAAGATCTAAATTTGTTATGAAAATGCGGTACCGGACTTGTTTATTATTCGGTTTTAGGTGCATGAATAGTATGATGAGCACCGCCAACTTTCGTCTTCCTTAGCTTATTATTTATTTTGCAAACTTTATATTTACAGTGGCTTATTTGTTATTTTTATGATTGTTAAGGACTAAGTTATAATTTTCAGTAGTTGTTTGTTATGTTTTGACTTGTGAGTATTATATTTATAGTGTTGGTCTTATATTTCTAGATTTAATGTTCATAAGATAAATGTTCACAAGTGAAAATTAATGGGAATTTTATATTATTAATTTAGAGTTCATCGTTTGCTTTATATATTTTAATTACTTTTTAAAGTTAATTTTTGAATGATTTGAATAGTAAAACATTGGTTCTTTTTCTTTCCAATGATTTCTACTTTTCTAGAGTAAAAATTGCAAAATAAGTCTATCTGCTGAGCCAAATTAAGCAACGCCTCACCTTACCGAGTTTGCACCGATGACTTGATCACTAGTCGATAACTTTCTACTTATTTCCGAGACCTTTATGCACTTTTTGATGAATCATAAGATAAATGTTCATTCTAATAACATATGAAATTTACAATAAATAGGTTTAAAAAAAATGTATCTCGTAACCAAATTTACAACTCAAAAACCATTGTGTTGATGTGTACCAATCAACTTTTGTTTTCGAAAACAAATGTTTATTTTAGAAATGATTGATTCATCTTGACCAGGGGTGACATCGGTTTGCTATCGAAGTTTTTGACTACATACCGATATCGTACCAAACTAGTTTGGTTTGAGAATTTGTATACCATTACCGAACCAAAAAATTCGGTATACCGAACTTTCGGTATACCAAACTATTCGGTTAGTTCGGTTCGGTTTCGGTTTTATACCAAACTTTACAGTTTACAAGTGATGATAGAAACGGTGTGCTTTGAAAAAAAAACATAGTATAAAGTTTTAAAAATAATAGACTAAAAATATATATTTATTTATATTATTGTTAAATTTCTTGTTTCTTTGCATAAAAGAGTAAACAATACTAGACATTTCTAGTAAAAGTTATAAATAAATAAAAATATTATAAGTATTCATTAGAAAAAGTAATATAAATATATTATAACAATATTAATAATTAAGTGTATATAAGTCTTTTATTTTATTTATCTATATAGTATATTTTAATATTTCGGTTTGAATCGGTTCCATACCGAACTTACCAAACGAATACCGAAACCGAACCGACTTTCAAAGATCGGTTCGGTTGTACCGTACCGTAATGTCGGTATACCAAACTTTTGGTTCCGACTTAATTGGTTCGACTCGAAAAGCGATCGATTGGTATAATTCGGTAAAAAATAACACCCCTAATCTCGACTGTCATATTACCTCTTAAAAAATTTGAGCAAGTTTTGTGGGTTATTATAAAAATGCTCTTAAATATGAGGATCAACCATATTGGTGACCATTCCAAATTGTTTGTATTTCTTTCTATTATTCTGGGTATTTCCATATTGTTTGTCAATTTTTAAAAGTCAATTGGGAAGTATATAATGTTTCATTATAACATATTTTTCCTTTTTTAAATCGAAGTTATTATTGAAAAGTGTAGCCTCATAAAATTCAATGGAAGATACAAAATGATGTCTATAAAATAGGGGGAATTTCTTCTACCTACAATTTGACCAAGTTATTTGGTTAAAACACAATTACTTAAACTTTTTATCAATTACGTTAGTGTTTAACAATAAAAAAATTGTTAAATGATTTTTGATACTTGTAAATTGTTTTGATAATATTATAAGAAATTGAGTGTATAAATAGATATACATACATATAAATATATTAATACACACGTAAAATGTGTAACCAATTATGACTATTATTTGTAAAAGAAACGCACAGTTAATCATCATTATTGTGTAATTAAAATTATCATACTATTAAATTGTCAAACTTAATACTGTTAAAATTAAGATCTAATCCGAACTGTACATACATACATTCACGTGTATTGGATATACTTATACACAAAATTGAACCGAATAACTCAATAAATCACAAAACATACGAATCTACTTGAAATTATTACTGCTAAAGAGCCAAACGCGCGGTGAGGATGAGGTTTGTTAGGTCAAGATGGTGGGATAGATGGTGCTTATGATTTGTCAGATTGAGTTTCCATGGAGTCATCGCTTCCTCCATCACTGGAGCTTCACGATGAGAAAATAATGGGGGTGGATTCATTGAAAAATAAATTGATCAGCGAATCGAGTTTTCATGTGAGTGAGTAGTTTTGCCACTTCTGATAAGTTATAATAGAAAAAGTTAGATAATATAGTTAGGTTGGATGAGAAATAGTTAGCGAATTGCAAATTAGATTGAGGTGTATAATTTGTTTTTATTAAAAATGTAACATCCTAAACCTAAATATGATGTCACACGGCAGAATAGCATGTGTCTTGACACGTGCTAAACTAAGCCAAAAAAAACTAGAAACTGAAGGACCAACATTGTAATTCAAAAACGATGAAATAAAAGCTTGAATAATAATATTCCATAACTCTGCGAGGCGATAAACAATTCAACGAAATTCAAACTCAACCTCAACTTATTATTGTCTAAACAAGAACTGTAGCACAAATGTCTCGAACCTAACATGGTTTATAAACCTTATTAGCAGCGGAAATAAATAAACTCCTACAAGGTTGGCTAGTCCCGACTAACTCTAGTCCGACTCTAAAAATCTGCCTGATTACCTGAAAACATTTTAAAACGAGGGTAAGCTAAACGAGCTTAGTGAGTGACAAGTTTTACAATAATAATATGGGTCGAAAATAGGGTTTTCATTCCTTTTCTTTCTTGAAAACAAGCTTTTTGATTTATGTAAAATTTCCCATCAGACAAGGTAAAGTTCTTAAAACAATTGCAAAATAAAAATAAAAATTATAATATCTTTTCTTTCTTACTATGATAAAAGCAAGTATGATAGTATTAATATCTTAGGGTACCAAGCCCGATTGACTTCCTCAATCTCTTTACCGTCGATCTTTTTTCTCAGGTGTATAAACCATACGTGCACTACGCAGTTAAGGTCACCGCAGCATGACGGCTGGGTCTATTCCTTAAAACGTTCCGGTTAACGAAACTATGTACAATCGTTAAGTTAACCATTGAGAACTAAACTCATTCGTTTAGTTGCCAACGTCACCCCACTTCTCCTTATTAGGAGATTCTTCGTTGGACTTTTTCTCATGGTACCAATACAATCATAAAAAAATATATCATTCAAAACTTTATACATAACTTCTGTTATCTCATTTCTTTCTTACACAAATGACATGAAAAACAATTTTTACATATATATAGATATTTCTGGAAAAAAAAATGCCAAAGTCTGCAATTTCGGTCGAATACATAATGAGGTTTTATACTAGCAAGACAAGACCACTCACCTGTCCGATGGCTTGAATATAACCGGAAATTCTTCGCTATAATCTGAAACATCATGAGATTCACTATAAATAATCTGAGAACTTAACTACCACTAAATGCAGCTGCTAATGTCATTGTACTCTGCCTAACAAACCTTATGAATTTGGTTGTAACTATTCATACTACGTACTTTAGTCTATATCTTTATTATAACTAAACTAACAATAATAGAATGACTATTGGATCCGGTTATAAGCAGTATTAACTTCTTTCACTATCAAAACCCTCTTATCATAAATCCTTGTTTATTCTTTTAGTAAAACAATCTCAGTAGCTTAACATTCATCTTTATAACAAGTTAACAATTATCCTAATCTAACAAGTGTAACTGTAACATAGATAACCAGAACATCAAGATCATACGCGTCTTATTCATTATCGATGTGGTTCGATATGTGATTAAACTTACATGTAAAAGATGCATCAAGTAAACTGTAAGATAAGGCTATTTCAAATTAGCTTATTTGAGTTCAATATCCCTTAACACTATATCCATTTTCTTTCTCATCCTGGACACAAAATACCATGTTGCGAAATCCAGCAAATCTAAAATCAATGTTTGAGACCTAAATTTGGAAAAATGGTGTTGGACTAGTTCTTTCATAATAAGCTGCTTATTTGTTATCTTCTAATACAAGCTCATGGCTTACAGTTTCAAAACTCATTACCCTTAAACACATCTAAGAATAACTTCATCCCCAATAATTTATCAAATAATACATATAGTACCATAATACATAATTACATCATCAATTTACAAACATACTGTCCATTGATTTGATTTTTGAGGTTTAATAACCAACACCTTGGATGATATATATATATATATATAAACATGCTACTCAATTTTATCTACTAGTTCTATCAATGGTCCCAAATTAGCTATCTTATACTCAACCTAATAACAGCTACAAGCCTACAATAAAAATGAATTTAGGATCAAATGGTACCTTAGTGAAGGAAAAGCAGGATACTTATCAATCTTCACAGCTCTCTCTCTCTCTAGATTATCTGTGTTTTATTTCTTCCTCTGTTCTACCTTTCCCTCTGCTCTCAAGTTATACAGGATTAATAATAATTGAAACTGCAAACTAGAAGCTGAAATACTCTTCACCTGTTAATGAGTTTTCACTTTATTTTCTATTTAATCTAACGCATACAACCATTATGAGAACTAATCATTTAGACCTCAAACTTCTACATAATTATACACTACTACTATTATTTGCTAAAATATTTATTTTCCCCCTAATATAAGCTAAATTAATAACTGGTATTATAGCTAAATAAATATATATGGAAAAATTAAAATAAAATTACGGGTTCTTACAAAATAAGTCCATAAAATTGGATTTATACTCTATGTTCAATTTGAAAAAATAACATTATTAAAACAATGATAAAGAATTTGGTGCTAATCAAATTATCAAAATGGCAAAGATTGTAATTCCAACTCTTCCAAACCTGTCTTTACCAAGTCAACAAATCATCCCATTATTAAACAATAGGACCGAGCGAAAATCTGAAAAATCGAACCAAATTGAAAAATACCGAAATCGAAAATTCCAATTTTTTTTGGGTCGGTTTCAGTTTACAACAAAAACGAATCTAAAAAATCCGAAAAATCGGAAAAACCCGAAAAAAACCGAAACCGGACCGAAAAAACTCGGTCCGATTCAGTCAAAAAAATAAAAAGACCGAAACCGAAAAAAATCGAATCGAAAAATCTGTCCGGTTTCAATTTTGGTTTTGTCAAAAACCAAACCGAACTGGATCGGACCGAATCGAGCCCTACTAAACAATAGTAATATTTTTGTATTTTATTTTCATTTTTTCCTAAATAATAATTTTAAAAAGAATAAAAAAAAATGTGCCACCTAGAGCACGTGTGAACTGACACGTGTAATGCCAGCTAAACAGAGAAGAAGCACAGATGAAAGCACAAAACTAGAGAGTGAAACAACAAAGTAGATGTTTTGAACCAATCATGAGATAGTACACGGATCGATGACGTGTCAGTAATATATATTTTTTGAAATCCCGCCTAAACACCGGATTCCAATTCTTTTTGTTATTTCCCATATTTTGGAATATTCACACTATATGCCCATATTGTATGAATATAATTTTAGTTTGATTTCTTTATGTTCTTTTATATGGCTTAATAATATTATAAAACGTAAGACGGGTTTTAGTAAAAAAAAATATTGTTGCCTAACACCTAATACTGACCAATTCTGTTCAATCACCATCTAATCTGTTTGTTTCGTCTAGTTCTGCTTAATCATCGTTTAATTAGTTTAAGTTTGCGTAATTTAATAAGGTTTCACGTTCTCTCCATAGTTGCCAGTATGAAAAACGGATACGGTAAACGAAATCGAGGAAAAAAAAATGAAACTACCTAAAAATTATACGTGATGAAATAACAGGAAGTGCGGAACGAGAACCGGAAAGCGGGAAAAATGTAACTTTGAAATAGATACGAATTTGCCGGTAACAATGGCACCAACCCTCTCTTTCTAGAAAAGGCTGTCAAGATCAATAGTGATATTGAAGAACAAAAAAATTATCACAACTAAAAGAATATGGGATGAAAACCAAACTTCTAATTCATTGGGGTACACAAAATAAATAAATATACAAAATACATACATTACATGTTACTATTATAATATTATTTATGAAAACCTAACTTCTAAATTCATTAGGGTACACAAAATAAAATCAATATTTACAAAATAAAAAATAAAAAAAAATACACGATTAGAATTCAAATAAAAATAAACTGCTCTTTAAATTTAACTCTCAGACACCTCCGCTTTCTAATTCATTTTTCCACTATCTTTCCCGTAACTTTCATTTATCTCTCTCATCACTTTCTTTTTTTTTTTAGTCAATTAATCCGGATTCTATCTCCTTCATCATCCATCGGTGCATTATTTTCAATTTTTATACTTGTATTTCAATTTTTATAATATTAGATCAAAACACCTGTTTTGTTATACCACGTATCGCGTACGCAACCTATCAACCTATAATATCTTCATCTCTATCTATCTAGGACGAAAAACCGGAAAAACCAAACCGGACCGATAACCGAACCGAAAAAGACCAAAACCGAAAACCTGAAAATTTTTCGGATCGGTTTCGGTTTTCAATAAAACCGAACCGAAAAAGACAGAAATCGAAAAATAACCGAAAAAAACCGAAACTGGACAGAAAAAAACCGTTCGCTTCGGTCTAAAAAATAAAAAGACCTAAAACGAAAAAAACTGAAACAAAAAATATGTTCGATTTACATTTTGTTAAAAATCGAACCGAACCGGACAGAACCCCACGTTATCAATCTATCTATCTAGAAAGCTTCTCTATTTATCTCCCCACTCTCTCTTTCACATAACACAATACCCAATCTCTTTCTCTTCATTTCATTTAAACAAAAAAAAAAAAGGTAGTAACTACTAACTCGATTTAACTCACACCGAGTCACCGACTCAGTCCGGTTCATACCTTTTTCGACCGGTTCACACCGTTTTCACCGGTTCTTAGTGTTTTCAACCGGTTCTTAGTGTTTTTTCACCGGTTCTGACCGGTTTATACCGTTTTATTTGTAGGTAAGAGAGATGAAAGGAGGTAGATCAAAATCTGGACACAGAGACAGCAAGTTAGTATTTTAATTTCATTTTTTATTTACAGATATATTTGTTTTTTTTTTTTTGTATTACAGGTTGTCTTAATTACTTTTTTTTTTTTTTTTTTCAATTTTGTTATGTATTTATAGATGTTGTAAATATATATATTATATTTGTTTGTGTGAGCTTAATTTGTATATTTATGTATTTATTTACTTTGTATAAGATGAAGTCTTATTAAGTACCTATTTTTCAATTTTTAACCAAGTTGTGTTAGTTAATTTTTTCTTCATTTTTGTAAAATTTATAAACATGTTTTTACTTATATATAATACTATATATATATGTGTGTGTGTGTGCGTGTATGTATGTATTTTGTGTTACAGGTTGTCTTTAAGTATTTTTTTTATATAAAATTATATATATGATCAGGTTGTCTTAAAATACTTAATTTGCTCCAATTTTGCTTAATTTATAGATCTGTTGTTAGTTAAATATTTGTATGTGTTTCGTAAACATATATAAGTATTAACAATGTTTTATAACAAGAAGTCCCAAGTACTTTTTTTTATACTTCCTCCGTTCCCATTTAATTGTCCACTATGAAACTCTCCGTGCAATTTTGACACTACATGTAATTTTGACCGGCCAATAACTTGTATCAAAATTGTCGGAATGAAAATTTTCAAAAGTTCAAATGTTAAATTTTATGATTAGATTTAAAAAAAAATCATTTCGACAATTTTGGTACAAGTTATAAGCCGGTCAAAATTGCAGGCAGTTTCGTAGTGGACAATTAAATGGGGAACGGAGGGAGCATATATAACCAGGTTGTCTTAAAAGTACTTAATTTGGTCCATTTTAGTTGAATTTATACTAATAGATACACTGTTACTTACATATGCATATGTAATTTGTGTAATAACAGGTTATCAGTGAAGAAGCAGCCTGCGGCAGTGGCGAAGAAAGGAAAGGTGGCGGCGGTGGCCGCAAAGGACCCGAATAAGCCTAAGAGGCCTGCCAGCGCTTTCTTCGTCTTTATGTATTTCTCTCTCTCTCTCTCTCCCGATCAATATAAATATACTTATATGTTTGTATATATACCAATTTATGTATATATTATTTACCCAAGGCAGGTAGATAGGAAATGGGGTAGTTTATCAGGCCCTTTTCTTTTAAAATTAAAGTGTATTTTGGAGATTTTAGAAAAGCTGTGAGCGTTTTCTTTTTACATTAAAGAGTATTTTGGGAATTTTAATATAACAGTGAGTATTTTTTTGGAAAAATGATAGTATGGATTTATGGTGGTGAAATTTAATGAATTAACGAAGTAATTAGTAGTTTCGATTTTTGATTTTTTTTTTCCTCTTGTTTATCTGCTGGTAACTGTATATATAAATATATGATGGTGAAAAATTTCAAATTGGTGCATTATTTACTTGCTTTTGACCTTATTTATTTGATGAAAATGAACAGTTTAGATTGCAGGTTCATAGTTTAATTGTCCATATTCACCAAAACGATTCCTAGTTTATCATTATCTGACTATGATCTGCAGATTTTTATGGAAATAATATACAGTTTAGATTTTTCTTTTTGTTTCTTGAGGTCCCTTGTTTTTCTTGGATTGTTATTGTTTTACTAAAAATAATTGAAAAATCTATATTTAGAGTTTGATGCATCGTTTACTTTCTTTTGACTGAAATGATTACTAGAACTTATCAGTAGTTTATATTATTTGTTGGTATATTTGGTTCCTTGTTTATCTATTCAGAACTGGACAGATTTAATTAGGATAATTCCTATTTTTAGAATTTGGTGCATCATTTTCTTGCTCTTGAGTGTCTTTTTGAATGATATTGCATAGTTTTTTGTTTTTTTTTTTGGTCCCTTGTTATCCGATCACAACAGTACCCCGATTTATTAAGTTTTTTTTTTCAGGAAGTGATGCATCATGTACTTTGCTTTTTTACCATTTTGATTCATTGTAACTGTCCTGATCTAATTTTGGCGGCCTTTGTTAATTAGCTTGTTTTCTTCCAGATGATGAGGTAGAACTTGTTTATTATATCTGACATTTCCTAGCTATTAAATATAGTTAAATCAATCAAATGATATAAATACATATGAGATCAATTGCCTGAGTATAATTGCAGTTTTTTTGTTATTGTGTAAAGTACGGGCATTAATCCCTTTTTTTTAATAATAATGTGGATATTGATTATGTATGTATTGAATTTTAGGGAGGATTTTAGGAAGACTTACAAGGAGAAGCATCCAGAGAACAAATCTGTTGCTCAAGTGAGTATTTTCATAAACTTAATCTAATTTATGATTAGGTACCTGATATTTGTTTTTAGCATTAAAATTTTGGGTATTTACTGATTTGTGTTTTAATTTGAGTTCAGGTCGGTAAAGCTGGTGGAAACAAGTGGAAAGCTATGTCTGATGCTGTGAGTAATCTGTTTATTATTTTATAATTTGTTAAGTATGTGATTGTATACAAATCTTGTGATTTACCTATAGAGATTGTTTCCCACTATTTTAGGAGAAAGCTCCTTACCAAGCCAAGGCTGAGAAGAGGAAAACCGAGTACAACAAAAACATTGAAGCTTACAATAAGAAAGCGGTAATATTTTACTCACTGAGATTAAATAGTTTATCGCCTTTCTTTACTCGATTTTTGTTTACAATAAGTGGTTTTTGTTGTAGGCTGAAGCACCTGCTGAAGATGAAGAGTCCGACAAATCAAAGTCAGAGGTTGAGGACGACGACGAGGACCAGAGCGGAGAGGTAATTACATGATTATGAGATTATAACTTTAACAATTTATAATGGTTGCTTCTTTGGTTGTACTATTTTGTCAATAAAAATCTAGTGTTTTTCATAATTACTAACAGTTTTGATAGATCCAACTTATGTGTATAGGGTAATCAAATGATTGCTAAATGTATAGTAGCTATTGATAATGGAAATGATTGGAGTTTTTGCTGATGATTGATTGTTTAATTGTATAGAAAAATACAGTGTTTTTGCAATTAAGAACAATTGATAAAATAAACCCAAATTAAATGCATTTGAGGTAATCAAATGATTATACTAGCACAACTACTACTAGTCTTGACACTTAATTGGAGTTTTTTGTAAATGACTGATTGTTCAGTTTCATCTGCAAATTCTAAAAGTTATGTTTTTTCACAATTGAAAACTGTTTGATTGATCCAACTTAATGTGTTTATCCTTTTCAACCCCGTAAGCCGAAAATCTCTGCTTCCTGGTTGTACAACAAGCACATCATCTTAAAATCAATTAAAAAATAGTAATCATGTTACTTGATGCATTCAAGTACACACTTGATAACAATGATCAAGGTTTTTGTGTGTGTGTTTATGTGAATTTTGCAGGAAGAAGATGACGACGATGATGAGTAGATCGTGTCGATTAGAATTCTATAGTATATCAATGTCAAGTCATCTGTGATGCGATGCAGCCTATCTCGATAAATAGTTGTCTTTTTTTATGCTTTTGGTTAGGTTTTGGAAATGAAAATCAGGGGGTGTACCTGAACCTTTATCCTTTATCACGCATGGCTTATGTACTTGATATTCTCTTAATGTTCAATGGTTGATCTAGTTTTGAAGTTATTATTGTCTTTATTATTATTTATTAGTCTCTACTTATTTAAAAGTGTGGTTCAATTGACAGTAGTTGGTTATCTTTGTGTTAAATGAATTGCCTTATTGTTCCTCAATATTAGTCTAATTTGTTGTTGCTACATCATTATCAGATTTAAAATCCATGATTATGACATTTATTATTATATTGATTGCCAATTATGAAAAATTATTGCTCTACTGCCTTTTCCAACACTATTATTGCAGCAAATTTCTTTTCCTTTATATGAGTATTCTTTGTGTTCCTCAACTTTCTTATCAAAAGGTTTGAAATGAGTGCCAAACATAACGAATATGCTCTTATTTTGGATCTGGTTTTTTTTATGAGAACAATTAATTGTCTGTAAAAGTGATCAACTTTCCTTGTACTCGAGAAGGAGCTTTTCTCTTCTCACTTTACTTTTAGATTATTGCAATTTTTAACTTGCCAACGTTCATAAATTGTATCCCCCAAGAAGAAGAATCAATGGTTTATGACATTCATGTTAGTAAATGTATCTCTCTTCAAATATAATACTTCCCGACTACCCGATTACTATCATGTACACGGTTAGAAAGTATTGATTTGGGATGTCAATTGCAAATAAACTAAATAAATAATTATATACAATTAATAATATATATATTTAGTTATAAATATACATTTTAAATAAATAAAATTACACACACGCACATCATGTACATATATATGTGAGGTTGGAAAGGGTATAATATCGTGGCAATTTACGTGATATCATTACCATACCGCATATGTATGATACACTAAATTTTAATACCATTATCGTACCACACTTTCGTATACCGTAAGTGTGGTATGGTAATAGTATAGTTCGGTACATTACCAACTTCGAAAAATAAAACACAATGTTATGAAAAATATCTCATTAATGAATAGTTGAACAAGATTATAAACATGATTATACTTTGTGCAACTTATTTTGTATCTTAAATGTTAAAAAATCGATTACCATTACCGTAACACTAAATTGAGTGGTACGGTAATATCATACCATATGTGTGGTACTACCGTAAGTGTGGTACTACCGTAAGTGTGGTACTACCGTAAGTGTGGTACAAATGATACGGTATGTATGATAATTACGGTTGATTGGTACATTGTGCTACAAAGTTTCACCCCTATATATATATATATATATTATTTTATTATAATAAACCAACCCAAGTCAAATGAGCCTGTCCAATTTAGCCATTTTAAAAAAAAAATACTCATATAATTTTTTATTAATTACCATATTAATTACTTTCATAAAAAATAAAAACTAATTACACTCTTTCTTGCTTTTTAACCACACAAAATTTCTTATATCCTATATTTTTTTTTCTCTAAATATTTGTATAATTATCACAATTTATATCATTTTTTTTTTCTTATATCCCATATATATTTTTACTCTTCATTTGTATCATCATCACAATTTATAGCGTATCACACGCAACGCATTTGTATCGTTTACTAGTGTATATATATACATACCGGGTAAAATGGTAAAGGGTTGAAGGCATTTACGGCAGATGAAAGAGGGGTGATTGGATAATATCATGATAGGCGATGGTGGCAATGACGGGTCGAGGTCAGAGGGCATCGACGGGTTAGTTGGGCTGGTGGTGAGCGGCAGGTTTGATGGTGGGTGGTGGATTGTGGTAGTATTGGGGCTGGTGGTGGGTGTATTTTTTGTATTTTTCTTCTTTATAAAAGTATAAATATTCTAAAAATACTATTATTTATTACTATTTTTTTTTGCTTAGTACGTATACATTTTTTTTATAGTTAGTACAATTTTGATACTTTATCTTGAATTTTAAGTTTGGTATAGTTCTTTTAAAAATAATTTAACATGATTTTTGTTGGTTTACATTACATTATATTTTATTTTTTAATAATACTAAATTGGGTATTTTTGTTTTAAAGTTGTGTGACTAAATTAGGAATAATGATAATTGATTTGTAAATTTACCAATCTACCCTTAAATATGGATGATAAATGTTTTGTGACGTCGACATTATTTCCCATCAATTTAGAGGGAATGTCTTAAATTGAACTATTATTATTAGTTCAAGTCTCAAATTGAAAATGTTAATAGTTGACGAAATCCGTACTTTTTAATAGGAAAAAAATATATTGCAAATGATTTGATTGGATCCATAATATTACATTACAATTTTATGCTTGTCATTCAAGTAATTATACTTCCTTTATTCAAGTAATTTATATAAAGAGTACTCTATATGTCACGTCCCGAGTTTCTAAAAACGGACATCAAGGCGTGCCTTTTTAAATAAAAAGGAAAATGAAACCTGTTGGTACAAAATTGAAATTTTAAAATAAAATATTTGCAAGCTAATGGAACAATTAAACGAATAAAATAAATTGTTTGCCAAACGCGGCTACAAGACAGGATTTATAAAAGCTAAATATAACGAACGAATGAATTTGCCCGTAGGCTACAACCTAAAAAACAATCTAAGTAAAAAGAAAGCAAAAGCCCGAACCCATGTGATGCCTTGCTAAAGCTCTTAACCATACGCCTCAACCTAAGTTGTACCTGAAATACAAAATTGTAACGGTGAGTCCCACGCACATAAATATACGGGACGGCACCACAAAATACCGTCACTCCATCCCATAAATGCAAGAACCCACAAACAACAACTACGATAATCAACATATAAAAAGAAATATAATAACATCCTACAACGAGATAAATTAAATAACTTCTACACACATCAATAGCATACATGGACCTCTCACGCCACCTACCCCAGTCCGTAAGGTAGGTCATTCCCTATCCCTTCGGCCGTCTTATGCCCCCGAAATTAGGAAGAGACATAGACCATTGATAACATAAAAGTAAATTTATAGTACGCACTTGGACCTCTCACGCCACTCCTCCCAGTCCGTAAGACGAGTCATTCCCTATCACTTCGGCCGTTTTATGTCCCCGGAATTAGGAAGAGACATAGACCATTGCTAACAATAAAATAAATACAGTGCACACTGAGACCTCTCACGCCACTCGCCCCAGTCCGTAAAACGAGTCATTCACTATCACCTCGGCCGTCTTCTGTCCTCGGAATTAGGGAGAGACAGAGACCATTGCCACTACAGCTAAATCACAAGGCCTCGGCCAATAATATAAAACAACGTAAATAACACATTCTCATACGGGTTCGGCCAATAATATAAATCCACGCAAATAACACATTCTCATACGTCACTCTAACGTAATTCAATCATAACCCATAAACATAGGTGCTAGATTCACAACTAGCCAAACAAGTCTAACAACATAAACCTTATTCAGGCATTTTAACAAACACCTTGTATGCCTAAACTACAATTCATCTTTAATCAACAATAAATTACCCAATTTCATCAACAACTATATAATCACATAATCAACGCATAAAATATGCAAACCCATCCATATTCTCATTAATCCGAAATTAATATAACTAACTCATCAACTTCTCCAATTCAAATAAGTGAATTAAACATATAACAAATAAACCCAATTAACAATTTAATAGATCATAATTGAGATAGAAGACAAAACCCCCAATTTAAAATAAACGCAAAAGCTAATCCTAACATACACACTCGTCTAGTCGCAATGGATAACCCCCGTTACCTTAGCATGTAGAGGAGATGCTTCCGGTAAAAATCCGCTAACGTGGTTCTTCTTCTCCTTCCTAAGATTTGATTTCTCTCTTTTTCTCTCTTTTATCTCTTGTTTTAGGTTTCTGTTTTGAAAAAGTGGGCTGAATTGAATAGATAAAAACTGTTTTGAGTAAGTTTGTGAAAGCGAACTATTTGGTACTTAAAGTTCTAAAAGTTAACTCTTAATCCAAAAATATAGTTTTATTACTCAAAAATACAAATCTTTAGAAACAAATCTATTGGGTCCTTTTTATTAGTAAAATTAGTAACAGGTTTTTAAAATAAAGTTTTTCGGAAGAGTTTCGGTTTTTGGTTAAAAATTAGTCGAGTGACCGGTTTTTGGTAAAATTTAAATAAAACGTTTTTGGATAAATTAATTCCTAATTAAAAACACTTATAAAAATACGGGATGTTACACTATAATCTATACCACTATAATATCAATAATATATACATTCGTTCTACTTTATTTATTTACAACTATTATTTTTCTTAACAGGGAGTGCTACTAATTACAATCAATAACTCCTCAAATTACATGTGACACGTTTTACAACACATGTGCCATGTTTAGCCAATCACGTCGACTCGTCCAGTGCACACAAAATGTTGTTGATATTTGAAGAAAAAATAAAGTAATTTAACCTCGGGTTTGAAACCGACTGCTTGTACGATGAGTTGACTAGGATGAGGAATGATGAGGATATGATTATGTGTATGAATTTTAAGTGCCATTGTACCGAGACTCATCGGTGGATGACTAGTTGGGGTTTGAAGACCGGTGATTTCGCTCGGCTTTGTTTTAACTGTGGTTGTGCTTATGAAAGCTAACAATATTATGAGAGGTTTCATAAGGAAGAAACTGGTTGGAAGACTTGCAGAATATGTGGAAAGTCTGTTCGTTGTGGATGTATAACTTCTACGCACTTATATGACTGTTTGGATTTGGGTGGTGTATGGTGCAAAACCTGCGAAAATAGAGACGTAGGTCAACGTTTTCCGGTAAGGATTGCTTGTACTGATATCGGATCAAGCACAAACCGTTCACAACCCTGATATTGCTATCAATGTGGGTAATACCTCACTTAACAAGGGAAAAAGCATAAGTTCCCAAAATACCAGCATCCCCTTCCTCCAAACTGCGGCGAGTACCAATCATATCATTTAATTGTGACAACACTAAAATCTTGGTTCTCATCATATGTAGTGACATGTTCGAAGTCCGCCTCCTCTTTTGCTGGTAATAAACAAATCCTTCTTCATTTTGCAAATTTTTTCATATGATTGATCTATGAACATGTAAAAAGATTCCTAGAATTGTGACATTTATTTTAAAAAAACTCATGAATTTCTATGAAAAACATCTGAATTTTCTAATCCTTTTCGTTCTCATGTCTTTTTTGCATGAATCGATGAGATTTTTTGGGTTTATCTGCCAATTTTGTTTGTAGATGCATTTGATCTATTGTAGTAATAATCTGGCTTGTGCACATTTTGGTTATCATTTATATGTTTATGTTGATTAAGTAAATCTGATTATGTTATATGATTTTAAGGAAATCTGATTATAGTAATCGTAGATCATTATATTTTTGTGAGGTTCGATCTCAACTAGATAGTAGTACTGTATATCACAGTCTCATCGCTAGTAAAATCCTATAGCGTAATCATATTTACTTAATCAACATAAACATATAATTATATAAATGATAACCAAAACGTGCACAAATCAGATTATTATTGCAAACCCTTATTATGCAATAGATCAAAATGCATCTAGAAACAAAATTGGCAAAATAAACCCAAAAAATCTCATCTATTCATGCAAAGAAAAAGACTAGAAAATTCAAATGTTTTTCATAGAAATTCATGAGTTTTTCAAAATAAATGTCACAATTGTATGAATCTTTTACTTGTTCACAGAAGAAAAGATTTGCAAAATGAAGAAAAATTTGTGTATTACCACCAAAGAGGAGGCGGACTTCGAACATGTAAATACATAAGATGAGAACCAATATTTTAGTGTTTTGTTAAAATTAAATGATATACATGATTAGTACTTCCCGCAGTTATCAGGGATGGGAGGCCGGTATCTTGGGAACTTACGCTTTTGCCCTTAACAATGGAAGTATTACCCACATTGATAGCAATATCAGAGGGATGTGAATGGTTTGTGCTTGATCTGATATCAGTACAAGCAATCCTTACCGAAAGACGTTGACCTACGTTTCTATTTTCGCAGGTTTTGCACCATACACCACCAAAATCCAAGCAGTCATATAAGTGCTTAGAAGCTATACATCCAAAGTGAACATGCTTTCCACATATTCTCCAAGTCCTCAAACTAGTTTCTTCCTTGTGAAACCTCTCGCAATACTGTGAACATTCATAAGAAGAACCGCAGTTAAAACAAAGTTGAGCGAAAGCACCGCTCTTCAAACCCCAATTAGTCATCCACCGACGAGTGTCTGTGCAATGACACTTAAGATTCATATGTTGGAAACACGTTTGTTTTTGGAGCGGAAAACTGATCTTAGATCCTGATTACAGTGTATATGAATTTAACAAAAAACGATATAGAAATATCTCACGTGCCTGGATCACACTTGATTTTCTGTCGTATTCCTATAATATTGTCTTGCTCCATAAATAGGTGGACTCGAAACTGCTAGCAAACGCTAACTCTAATATTTGAGTTATGAGGATGTGTATCTTTTCCTTAGCATACGAGGAGTATATATGCTACAGGAGGGACCAATGCACAAGAAGGAAACGCTAACTCTAATATAATATTATACAATCTTATTAACTAGATTAATATAATATTATCTAATTAATATTTTACCGATCTTTGAATATTCTATCAATAAATAATATAATTGCACTCTTGTTCCTTCTCAATATAATATTGAGAGCTCATTATCAAATAATTAAATATCTACTCATGTTAAGATTACATATATCCACTGAGTAAAAACATTATTGACAATTATTTTACTTGTCATATTATTTTCTCGACCTTACCACTTAACTTATTTGTTGTGTCGGATTTAAAATCCACTTGTAAGATTTGACACAAACAAAACTTATAAGATTTTCGAGAGGATATCATCAATCATTGAAAAGAGACGTGAATTCCATCGATTAGTCTACACACCATATAAATAAGTTACTGCAAAATGTACGGATTTATTGACCACAACAAGTCTCATCTCACCCATTGCAAATCAAAGCAATATACATTATAAATACATGTATCGAAAATAATCTAGGGATTAAGAGTATAAGTAATCATAATAATTACTTAGGTATAATTATTTTAGTTCAATCGCTATCATAAAATAATATTATTTTGTCATGTTCAATATACTCCAAGTATAATAGCACGAATAGTTGGAACTCAACCGTTCCGTGTAGTCAAGACAGACCTACTAAAACTCTATACTACAAATATACCGATGGTTGTTCACTGCATCTAAAGTTGTTAACAATAAAATATATTCTGTAAGAACCAATAATTTGATCTTCTGTGTGTAAGTCGTACTCAACACATCAAATCAATTGCTATACAAAATAAAGACAAATGTACATATAAATAAAATGTATAATATTGCTCATATTTATTCTTAAAAAAATTATTTATTGTTAATAAATAAATATCAAAACCGACAATAAATCATATATATTTTAGTGTAACATTCTAACATCATCATATCCATACCATTCGTCATCCTAGTCAACTCATCATACAAGCATACTCATCATACAAGCATAAGATTTTAGACGGGAGGTTAAGCCACTTTATTTTTTCTTCAAATATCAACAAAATATAGCTACAATCTGCCAGGTCATAAAAGTTTTCCTTTTTAATAACTTGATATGAGACTGTGATAGCATAATATATAGAACAAGTTTACTACTCATAAGTTGCAACTTTATTACACTTTGATTTGTGAATTAAAAGCAATGTATATTAGAGGTTTATATGCTAGCAACTTAAGTAAAATATTGTTGCATTGTAAATATATATATAGTACTGGTTAAGCTACTTAAAAGCTGAGCTATTTTGGTTTTGCGGACCGGAAGTTTACGTATATATAGCTCAATGCAAAACCAAAATAGCTATTTACAATGCAAAATAGCTATTTTGGTTTTGGTTTTGTGAGCTATTTTGGTTGTTGCATTGTCTTTAAGAAACATTGATCTTAAAACTTCCGGCCCTCAATGCAAAACCAAAATAGCTCAGCTTTTAAGTAGCTTAACCAGTACTATATATATATATATATATATATTTACAATGCAACAGTGTTTTACTTAAGTTGCAAGCATATAAACCTATAATATACATTGCTTTTAGTTCACAAATCAAAGTGTAATAAAGTTGCAACTTATGAGTAGTAAACTTGTTCTATATATTATGCTATCACAGTCTCATATCAAGTTATTAAAAAGGAAAACTTTTATGACCTAGTAGATTTTAGCTATATGTTGTTGATATTTGAAGAAAAAATAAAGCAGTTTAACCTCGGGTTTGAAACAGGCTGCTTGTACGATGAGTTGACTAGGATGAGGAAGGGTATGGATATGATGAAATGTACGAATCGTAAGTGGCATTGTACCGAGACTCATCGATGAATGAGTGGTTGGGGTTTGAAGACCGGTGTTTTCGCTCGGCTTTGCTTTAAATGCGGTTCTGCTTATGAAAGCTCAAAATATTGCAAGAGATTTCATAAGGAAGAAACCGGTTGGAGGACTTGGAGAATATGTGGAAAGACTGTTCACTGTGGATGTATAATTTCTAAGCACTTATATGACTGCTTGGATTTTGGTGGTGTATGGTGCAGAACCTGTGAAAATAGAGACGTAGGTAAACGTCTTCCGGTAAGAATTGCTTGTACTGATATCAGATTAAGAAATCCTTACTGAAACGCGCTGCCCTACGTTTAAATTTTTGAAGGTTCTGCACCATACACCACCAAAATCCAAGTAGCCATATAAGACCTTATAAGCTATACATTCACATTGAACAGGCTTTTCACATATTATCCAAGTCCTCCAACCAGTTTCTTCCTTATGAAACCTCTTGCAATATTGTGAGCTTTCATAAGCAGAATCGCATTTAAAACAAAGCCTAGCGAAAGCACCGGTCTTCAAACCCCAACCAGTCATCCACCCATGAATCTCTCTACTATGGCACTTATGATTCATACACACGACCATATCCATACAATTCCTCATCCTAGTCAACTCATCGTACAAGCAGACGGTTTAAGACCAGAGGTTAAGATACTATATTTTTTTCTTCAAATATTTATCATATAGCTACAATATGCTAGGTCATACAAGTTTTCCTTTTTACTAAGTTGTGATAGACTAATATATATAACAAGTTTACTACTCATAAGTTGTAACTTTATTACACTTTGATTTGTAAACTATAAGGAATGTATATTAGAGGTTTATTTGCTTGCAACTTCTAAGTAAAACATCGTTGCCTTGTATAAAAAAAAAATATATAAATATATATAACGCTAGTTAAGCTCCTAAAAAGCTTTGTTTTGCAGACTATAAGAGCCGGAAGTTTTAAGAGCAATGCTTTTAAAAGACATTTCCACAATCTTAGTCCAGCTTCTTAGCTTAAGAACTCCAACTTGAACTACAATAAAATGCACAGTTTTTAAAATTGTTTGCAAAATATGTGTCGGTAAATTTTAACAACATAATAGCAACTAATTATGTTGCTAATTTTGTTTTTTAAATGTTGCTGAAACTTAGCTGACACCCAATTATCAACCGTTTTCAAAATGGTGTGTGTAAATTTCTTACTGACATTTTCTTGTAGCAGTGATAGGTCTCAAGTTACAGACATAACTAAAGAGTTACAAGAATAGCAAATCATTAATGACAAGTTACAGAGTAGAGACATGCCATGTTTCTCTATATTTGTAATTTTTTGCTAGTCTTGTTCTTTATATTATCATTTATAGTTTCTTGAATCATGTCTTGCTCTTCTAATACAGAACCTATATCACACCTTCTGCTCCAACTTTTTATTTCTCCAGAGACTTTTTCTAATTCACTTGAAGACATTTACCCCAAGACGTAAAAATCATTAGCTTCCTTGTCGGGAAACTAGAAGCCTAAGTCACCTACAAACGTATTGGCCCAAAATGGATTCGGACCAAAAAGTACTTACGAATACGTACGACGTTGATCATTGTTAGGTCCTAAATTTGAGATTCTAGTGACATATTATTTGTCATCATATTGGTAA
Organism: Primula veris; assembly: GCA_963682055.1. Taxonomy (NCBI): domain Eukaryota; kingdom Viridiplantae; phylum Streptophyta; class Magnoliopsida; order Ericales; family Primulaceae; genus Primula; species Primula veris. The sequence goes on from OY821751.1 coordinate 3,837,669, forward strand.
TAATAGTTTGAGATATTCATAATAAACTCTCAGTATACACACATGTATTGTGTAACGTTTCTGTCAAGATATGATCAATTACATGTGTAAGTTGCAACTTTAGTTACAAATCAAACTGACGTACATAAACTTGGAGCTAAAGATTCGGTCAAAGGATATTCTAGAAGGTTCAAAACGTGTGGAAAGCAATTTTAGAAGATTTGAAGCAATCTCAAAAGATCAGAATGAAGATATTGAAGACGTTTTCTTGTGGGAATAAAAGAATTGAAGGTCAAGGAAAGAAAACTCCTAATCTAAGAAGTAAAGAGAGAAAAAAGGAAATACTTCCTATTTGATCGTGATTAGGATTCTTTTGTAAGGCTATAAATAAAGCCATTATCATTTAGTATTTCGTGTGTATTACAATGTAGATATCTGATTAGAGAGATTAAACACTCGGATACACGTGAGAGAAACAAATTTAAATGGATCGTGGCATGATTTCATTAGGGATTGATAGTTTTGAGTTAGAGATGGTAAGATAGGCATATATGTGAGGGAGTCATGAGTTCTCTGCTCCTAAGACTCCACAGCAAAATGGCATAGTTGAAAGGAAAAATAGAACCATTCAGGAAATGGCTAGAGTAATGCTTAACTCAAAGAAACTTGCCAACAGATTTTGGGCTGAAGCTGTTAATACTGCCTGTCATATAGTTAATAGAGTTTATATTACTAAAGGTACTTCCATGACACCTTATGAAATATGGAAAGGTAGAAAACCCAATGTAAAGTATTTTCAAGTTTTTGGATGTGTTTGCTACATTCTAAGAGATAGAGAGCATCTTGGTAAATTTGACTCTAAAAGTGATAAAGGGATTTTTCTTGGTTATGCTCAGAATAGTAGAGCATTTAGAGTCTTCAATCAAAGAACAAACTGTGTTATGGAATCTTATAATGTGTTATTTGATGACCTAAAAACTGTTGATGAGATTACAGGTGATGATGAACAGGCTGAGACTACAGAAAAAGAGAAAGAAGAAACTCAACAAACTGGAAGTCCCAGAGTGGTTGGAAGTCCAGTTGCAACTGAGGTTATAACTGAGGTTGGAACTGAGGTTGGAACCGCAGTTGGAACCCAGAATGCTGCTGAATCTGAAGAAGAAGAAGAAAGTTCTCATGCTCAGTCAACTAGCAGGCCTCGCTATGTAAGGACTCAGAAAAATCATTCTCTTGACAATGTCATAGGAGAAGTTACTTCAGGTATGAAAACCAGAGGTAAAAGAAATAATATTGTTCACTTTGCTTGTTATATCTCTCAGTTAGAACCTAAGAATATAAAAGAAGCTCTAGAAGATAGTGAATGGATTCTAGCTATGCAGGATGAATTGGCTCAATTTGAGAGAAATGATGTATGGACTTTAGTACCCAGACCTTCTAATAAAAATGTTATAGGGACTAAATGGATTTTTAGAAATAAAAGTGATGAGGATGGAGAGATTATCAGGAATAAAGCTAGGTTGGTAGCTCAGGGTTATACACAAATTGAGGGAATTGACTTTGATGAAACCTTTGCTCCTGTAGCTAGAATTGAATCCATTAGAATGCTACTATCTCTTGCATGTCTGTATGATTTTAAACTGTTTCAACTTGACATAAAGAGTGCTTTTCTAATGGTGTGATTAATGAGGTTTATGTCTGTCAACCTAAGGGATTTGAAGATCCTAACTTTCCTGAACATGTTTATTTGCTGAAAAAGGCCTTGTATGGTCTTAAGCAAGCCCCTAGAGCTTGGTATGATAGATTAACCAAGTTTTTGCTTGAAAAAGGTTTTAAAAGAGGGGGAGTTGATAAAACTCTGTTTACAAAGAAAACTACAAAGGATATAATTGTTGCTCAAATATATGTTGATGACATTGTGTTTGGCTCATCTTCTAATAATAGGATAGAAGAATTCATTTCTGATATGAAAAATGAATTTGAAATGAGTGGTGGAGGTGAATTGACTTACTTTCTAGGATTGCAAGTTAAACAGAATGAGAAAGGGATTTTTCTATGTCAAAGCAAGTATGCAGACAATCTTGTTAAGAAGTTTGGTCTAAGTGAGAGTAAAGAAAAGAGAACTCCTATGAGTACTACCCTTAAACTGTCTAAAAATGATAAAGGAAAAAGTGTTTGTCCAAGTCTTTATAGATCCATGATTGGAAGTTTGCTGTATTTAACTGCTAGTAGACCAGACCTTTGCTTAAGTGTAGGAGTTTGTGCCAGATATCAAGCAAATCCTTTAGAACCTCATCTTCTAGCTGTCAAAAGAATTCTAAGGTATGTAAAAGGAACACCTCATCTAGGCCTATGGTATTCTAAAGATACAAACCATTTTCTTAGTGGCTACTGTGATGCAGATTGGGCAGGAAACATAGATGATAGAAAGAGTACTTCTGGTGGTTGTTTTTATTTTGGAAACAACCTTGTTTCTTGGTTCAGTAAAAAGCAAAATTGCATATCTTTATCTACTGCTGAGGCAGAATATGTTGCAGCTGGAAGTGGATGCACTCAACTAATTTGGATGAAACAAATGTTAACTGATTATAATGTTAAACAAGAGATATTAACTCTGTTTTGTGATAACAAAAGTGCTATAGATTTAGCTAAAAATCCAGTTCAACATTCCAGAACCAAACATATTGATCTAAGGCATCATTTTATTAGAGAACTAGTTGAAGAAAAGAGCTTAATTTTAGAACATGTTTCAACTGAAAGACAATTAGCAGATATTTTCACAAAGCCCCTTGATACAAACAAGTTTGAATCATTAAGAAGTGACATAGGGGTATGTCATTATCAATCTAATTAAATATTCTTGCTAAATATGTCTGTATTGAGTACCTTAAATATTTTTTATTTTTAAGGTTAAGTCTTAATTGAGCTATGATGTTTTTGTTTTGAAAAAGCCGCTATTTGGTGTCTCAAAAACAGATGTGAGGTAACTTGTCCTTGAAAACCTCTCTGGTAATAGAGTTGCAAGCACAAAGTGCAATTTTGTATGCTGGTTGCAAGTTCAGCTGCAACCTCAGTTGAAACCTCATACTCTCAATGACTGGTTAGAAGTTCAGTTACAACTCCAGTTGAAACCTCGTGTTAAAAATACTGGTTGCAAGCTCAGTTGCAACATCAGTTGAAACATCAGTCTATTCCATAACTAACAAGACATAGTCTTGTTATTTTTTTGACATCACTTATACTCTTTCCTTGATGAGGTCATCAAACTAGTTTTTGTGTAGAGATAAAAACGGAGTTGCTCAATTTAAGCTCCTAAAATTTAATCTTTATTAGAGTTATTCTTTGATAAACATATTTTCTTGAGTAAATTGCTAGATTTTTTTTAAAAAAAATTAGATATCTGTTTAATTGTTCTTTATCTTGAACCTAGTCAAATTTCCTTAATAAGCTTCAACGTTTGATTTTTCAAATTTTGGATAAATCTGTTTGTGCAAAAAGGAATGTTTATCTGTATAATTGGTTGGATTTATCTTCTTTTCGTGATCTTGCTGTGATTTCCTTAAACTGTTGATAAGATATTTCCTATTTTATTTGTTCGCCTAAATCTGTTTTAAAATTGATTTGCATGTATCTCCTTCCTATTTCAAAAAGATATGGACTTAATTGCGCTTTATATAAACTTCTTTTTACTATCCAAAATCAACTACAATTTACAGAATCTCTCTCTCTCTCTAAACTGTTAAAACCTAGGTCTCTGTAAAATCCACTTCAAGGTTCTAAGTAAGGTTCCAACCCCAGTTGCAACCATGTCTACGAACCCCAATTCTGATGATGACTGCACTCTAAGGGACTTCCTAAACAAATCTCCAACCAGTCCTAGCTCTAAGGCAAAGGTAAATGAGTCCTCCTCTTCTAAGAAACATAGGACTAAAAAACGTGCTAGGAGGAATCCTGAGAATGAGCCTATTAAAGCTAAGTTTGAGTTTGTTCCTAGATTCAATGAAGTTGATCCTCGATTCTGGAGTAGAAAATCTTATAGGAGATTTAGGGCTTTCTCTAGTAAAGAAATCCATTGTGAAAGAAGGCTCAATTTGGTTAGTTATCCATACATACAAGTGTATGTTGAAAAAATGCTCTTTGCTGTTGGATTAGGAGAAACTATTTCTTATGCTAGTTCCTACTATCCTGCTGTAGTTAAAGAATTTTATGCCAACTTGACTAGTGGTGTCTTTGATAAGAGTAATCCTATGTTTGGAAGGGTCTTTCTGAGGGGAATAACTTTAGACTTTACACCTGAGTTAATTAATAACTGTCTGAATACACCCAATCCTTCTGTGGATAATGCTGAGTATGATATGGAAGTTATTGCTCTGGTTCTAACTGGAAAGAACACTAGCTTTGATGGTACTTCCATCAAAACATCCTCTCTCACACTTTGTGCTGCTGTATTGCACAAAATTGCTAGGTTCAACTGGACCCCTACCAAACAACCCTCCAGAGTTAACAAAGACATGGCCATCTTTCTGTATAAGATAATGTCTTCTCTACCCATAAATTTTGGCCATCATATCTTTAACCTTATAAGGGATTTCAGTGATGATAATTCATCATCCATTCTGCTTCCATTCCCCTGCCTAATCTCCAGTATTATTCTGGGTCAAGTTGCTTCTATGAATAGAGATTCTCCTATTAGTATTACTAATGAACCAATCACAGATTGTCCCTCTGCTATCTATATTTCTGCCAAACTGTTAAAAGAAGGGCATGTCAATGACATTTCTGGTGACAAAGGGAAAGAAAAAGAAGAAGAAACTTCAACTGCTCCTTCAGCAAAGAAGAAAGGTGTAAGGTGGTACTTACAACAGAAGTTGGCCTACAATCAAGAAAGGAGAGCTGAACTGGATGCTGATGACTATCAGATAAATAAGCTGCTGGTGAATCTCATAGAAAGTGAGGATGATGATAGTAATGACACTCAAAGTCATGATGGTTTTTCAATCAGCAGTGAGGATGACAATGCAGAAGATGAAGAAGTAGTCAGGCAGAATCCTCTAAGAGAAAGACCCCCACAGTGTGATATTCCTAATGACTAATTCCAATGGTTGCTGACAAATAGGGGGAGTGAAGTTTATGTTTTGTTGTTTAGTTTCATTCAATTTCAAGACTCATTGCTGCTGTCTTTAATTACTATTTCAATTGCTGTACTAAGACATTGTTGTGCCATTTTTTTTTGGCCTTTAAATTTCTGCAACTTCAAGTTTGAAGTATGGCTGTTTTTAAAATTGAATATGTGAATAATTGTGCTTATGCTTGCAATTCTAACATACAGGGGGAGCTTACTGATATTGAATTTGCAGGTGGTTGGGATGACTTATAAACTTGATTGATTTGTCAAAACCAATGACAAAGGGGGAGATTGTTAGGACCAGATTTCTGGTCTAAATATTGTTGATTGTCTATTGGTTTTTACTAAATAAATCCTAACTGTTATTAAGAACTAAGACAGCATTGACAGGTTTCAAGTACCAGTTGCAACCTTAATTACAACCTACAGTGTTAGGTTTCAAGTAACAGTTGCAACCTCAGTTGCAACCTATAGTATTAGGTTTCAAGCACCAGTTCCAACCCCAGTTGCAACCTCAGTTCCAACCTGCTGCTCAGCAGTACTCTGTCTAGTTCTGTTAATTTGCATAACTGTTATTTATTGATTATCATTTGATCTACAGTATGCAGGATATGTTCTCATCTAATCATAACAGATTAATATGCGTTAATTGAGAATATCAAGGTGGTAAGGAAAGATGCTTTCTATAATATATAAAGAGATCAATTTATAAGGTTGTGTTTCCTTTTAAATGTGTATCTTGATTTCCTATGCTTATCGTTATTACCAGTTTCAATCTTTAATCCCTATAGATTTATGTTCAGTAAAGATATGTTCAAAAGATTGGTATATTTATGGAGTTGAATGTTTCATATGTTTATGAAAAGATATTATTCTTAAAAGATGTTATCTTCATATGTTTCCTTTTAAAAAGGAAAAGATTAACTACTACTTTTAAGCTTGTTACTAAACAGGTATTATTCAAAGATGATTGGAATCAATCCACGCTGAAGAATCACGTAATGCTTGGAAAGATTGAAGCCAATCAACAAAGTCAAAAGCAATCAAGATATTGAAGATAGAAGATTGTTTTTACTTGCTTATATACTTAGTAACTTTAGCTTGTAAAGAGTGTGTGTTCTAAATTATAAAGAACTTATTTTCTAGAGAGAATACACGTGAGCTTTAAATAAGAAAACAATGGTGGGATGCCATTGATTTATATTTGATAGTTATAGACTAGGAGCAATATAGAGATAGGCAGAAAAACCTAGAGGGAGTCTAAGAGTTTTTCATTAAGACTTGAGTTCTATATTGTAAGCTTTTATAATATCATAATCTGGGTAAGTGCCCCGGAGACGTAGCCTAGTTAGGTGAACTCCGTTGTTAAATGTGCTTGTGTTCACTTTAAGTACATTTAACGTTTTACAGTTCTGTCCATTAAATACACTTGGTTCCAACCTGTGGTTACAACCTCACTTGGAACCTAACTGCAAAACTGCAACTAGAACAGCGGATAGGAATTTCAGAACTCCAACTAGAACTACAATAAAATGCACAATTTAAAATTGTTTGCAAAATATGTGTCGGTAAATTTTAACAACATAATAGCAACTAATTATGTTGCTAATTTTGTTTTTTAAATGTTGGTGAAACTTAGGTGACACCCAATTATCAACCGTTTTCAAAATGGTGTGTGTAAATTTCTTACTGACATTTTCTTGTAGCAGTGATAGGTCTCAAGTTACAGACATAACTAAAGAGTTACAAGAATAGCAAATCATCAATGACAAGTACAGAGTAGAGACATGCCATGTTTCTCTATATTTGTAATTTTTTGCTAGTCTTGTTCTTTATATTATCATTTATAGTTTCTTGAATCATGTCTTGCTCTTCTAATACAGAACCTATATCACACCTTCTGCTCCAACTTTTTATTTCTCCAGAGACTTTTTCTAATTCACTTGAAGACATTTACCCCAAGACGTAAAAATCATTAGCTTCCTTGTCGGGAAACTAGAAGCCTAAGTCACCTACAAACGTATTGGCCCAAAATGGATTCGGACCAAAAAGTACTTACGAATAAGTACGACGTTGATCATTGTTAGGTCCTAAATTTGAGATTCTAGTGACATATTATTTGCCATCATATTGGTAATAATAGTTTGAGATATTCATAATAAACTCTCAGTATGCACACATGTATTGTGTAACGTTTCTGTCAAGATATGATCAATTACATGTGTAAGTTGCAACTTCAGTTACAAATCAAACTGACGTACATAAACTTGGAGCTAAAGATTCGGTCAAAGGATATTCTAGAAGGTTCAAAACGTGTGGAAAGCAATTTTAGAAGATTTGAAGCAATCTCAAAAGATCAGAATGAAGATATTGAAGACGTTTTCTTGTGGGAATAAAAGAATTGAAGGTCAAGGAAAGAAAACTCCTAATCTAAGAAGGAAAGAGAGAAAAAAGGAAATACTTCCTATTTGATCGTGATTAGGATTCTTTTGTAAGGCTATAAATAAAGCCATTATCATTTAGTATTTCGTGTGTATTACAATGTAGATATCTGATTAGAGAGATTAAACACTCGGATACACGTGAGAGAAACAAATTTAAATGGATCGTGGCATGATGCCATTAGAGATTGATAGTTATGAGTTAGAGATGGTAAGATAGGCATATACGTGAGGGAGTCATGGTATTATAAGTCTCGTCTCTTATCATTGTTTCTTTCAATATCAATAAATACTGGGTGAGAGCCTCGACACGTAGACAATATGAACATGTCGAACTCCATTTAAAATCATCTCGTGTTATTTACTATTCTGTCTCAACTATTTAGTTGTAACTAAAAAAAAACTCAGTTGTAACTGAAATCTGTAACTGCACTCGGAACATTAGGCAAACGTTTTTTTTCTATCCTAAATTAGGCGAAGGCAACTTTGCTAAAATTTACCATGGGAGGGATCGTAAACCGGGTCAAAATGTAGCTATAAAAGTAATTGACAAACATTGAGTTCTAAAGGCCAAGTTAATCGAACAAACCGAACGCGAAATTACCGTTATGGGTGTAGTAAAAAAACCCAAACGCGGTTCAACTCTATGAGGTCATAGTAAATCACTTTCTTGATAATGTCAGGAAAATAATTTTCTATATCTTTACAGAGAAAAATTGCATTTAGCCCTAGAAAATTTACGTCTTATAAGTTCTAACAATGTTGTCCCAAGAGATCTATAAAACTGCACTATTGCTCTAAGTATTACAAATTCAGTTTACTCGTAAATATGGACCCTAGTCTTCCCAACCTAGTTTGTTCGGTGTAATATCCCTCATTTCCTCGATTTTTCCCTCGATTGCTCAACCATTATCCGACATTTAAGCTTAGCTCTATTTTGGTTATATCTGCACTCTTTATACCAACATATCTAAATGTAAAATTATTTAACTTAGTATTCAGTATTCCAGTTCTCATCAGTCAACTGAACAAACAAGTGAACACTACAAGAAGGCACTGATCTGTTGTAAAATACTGATAAAATACCTATAAAACTTTCGATTCACTTGCGTGAAGAAAAGTTCTGATTATAAAGTTTTAATTTTGCATATCTTAGAAATCTATGTAAAACTAGCTATAAAACAAATGGAAAGTGAACAAAACTCAAGGTGTTAAACACAGAGAACTAACATGTTTTACATGGCTTTATTATTAAAAAGATAACATTTTTATACAAATTCTGTCCATAGATCTTTCTCCTACAGTTAACTATATGCGAGTTCGTAGGCAATTTTGACAGGAAAGTGCTAAGGGGTACTTTTTTTTTTAGATGCAAGCTATGGGGTGCCCATAAGCGAAAGCTCACGAGATCGATCCTCGCAGGGGGCTTTTATTTAATCCATTCTATTTTTTTTGCCAAAAAAAAGAAAGAAAAGCTAAGGGGTACCTTGTAGAAGGTTTTCTTGTAATTCACTTATTCGTTGGTGACAATATGTATATTGCCTTATGAGATTTCTCTTGTCGGATCTTCATCGTCTTCGATGTCTACCTCTTCTTCAAACATGATATCTTTAACTACAAAGTTTATAATAAATGGATAGTTGAAAGGCTGTGAAGATAAAAATGGTAATGGGACTCCTTATATAGATGTTATTTCTAGGGTAAGAAAGAGATCAAACAATTCATTTCCAAGTGGCAGCAGCGAAGCGTTACTACCAATGTTTTCATTTTTGGGTCGGCGAAGCGTTAATACCAATGTTTTCAATTTTGGGTCAGCGTAATTAAAAAACGGAAAATTAATGGGCCTCTTGACGTCTTTCCAAAACTAGTGTTTATAAAGACCGTCCCGGCCTACCCATTTTATCAGATTAGGACCGGTTCTTGAATCGGCCTAGTATTGTGGGTTGCACTACCTAATCAATATACCTGTTGTGAAATCTAGTCTCATTTTACAACTTTACCTTAAGTGTTATGGATTTCCTCGCTGTTAAGTATTAACATGGGTTGAAATTCTTTAATTATTGTTAAAAACTTGAAAGATGTAATTAAAAAAGCTTGATCTTGCGTTGATACTAAGTGTGTCCAGTTTTAGTACAAGTGAACCATTTTGAATAAGGCCAGGTATCTATAGAAAGTAATGAGATAATAATATAGCCTACATTAGTGAGGAGAAGTAAAATCCCCCATAGGGAAAAAGGAAGCAGTAATGGGATAATAATATAGCCTACAAGAAAGTTGTGCTGACACGTCTAGGAATAAATAAATAAAAATGTATAATATCATAGTGGTTGCAAATACAATTTTATATGAACTTTAGGAGTTCATATGCAAAATAAGTAATTGAAATATTTTGCATCCGATAGTTTTTTATGGGTAAAAATTGTAAAATTCATAGCGGTATTTGTTGTCATTCACTAATCGTATTCTAAAATTTGGAACTTTTATTTCAAATATATGAAATTGACTATTTAATACAATATAAGCTTGGATTTTTCGTTTTTAATACTCTCAATTATGTGATTCTATTTTAAAAACTCCAAATATTTGGTTATACTCCGTCCCGGACGCGGATATGGTCTAAGCAAAACTGCTTACATGCATTATAACTACAACCAAAATTGCTTACATGTCTGACCCTACACTTTCTGGTTACATGTATCCGATTTACATGTCCGGGTTTGTTTTAATTCGGAACGATGAATCCAAAAACAATATGTTTGATACGGTTTACTAAAGACTAAATTTTCTTAAATACAATCAAAACTTTTTAAGCAATGTGCTTAAATCCTTGCAATACTACTAAGGAGTATTTGCATCGTAACTATTTGTAACGTCTCGGAAATTTTGTAATTTATTATTAATTTTAGTAATAAGATAGTGATATTTAGTTTTGTGGGTGATTACGTATTTGTGTGAAATATACATGTGTGATATGAAATTGGCTGTATATAATAGTTGTAGGGGTAATTTGTATAATGTAATAAGTAAGTGGACTAATTAGTAAATTAGTTATACTAAAACCTAAATATATAGATAATACATATACATATAGACATATACATATCACATATATACATATACATAGATACCTACATACGGAGAGAGATAATAGAAGAGAGAAAGAGAGACTTGTGACAAAGTGAGGACGAGAGGAGAGGTCGGCGACCAGACCAGGTCAGGCTGTGGTGTAGGTGGCGGTAGTGGGTGCGGTTTAGGGTTTTAAGTCTGCAGCTTCGAGGGGGTGATTACGAGGTCATCGGGGGTCCATTTTCGATAATCAAATATGTTTTCTTAGCTTATTTTTCGAGAGCTATCTATCCGTGTAAGCCGTTTTATCTGATTTTAACTTTTATAAAAACCCATTTTTGGGAATATTTACTATAATCCGAATTAGAGATTTTTATATTAATCCGTAACTCGTTTTAATTACATTTTTAGGGCTGTTGAAGGATTGCTTTGGCCTGTCCAGATCTGTTTCTAACCGTTGGGTGGGTTTTGGTTTGAGTTTGGGGGTATTTGACAAACGAGCTCTCGTTTGCGTAGATTAGGGGGAGGAATATGGATTCGCTTTAAATGCGGTTTTGTGTGTTGTTTGTTGTATGCTAAGCTATGTAAAATGGTTAGTGTGTATTGCATCATGTTATTGTATTTTGTGTGTGTAACAGCTTCACATCGTTATTTTTATGATGATTATATTGTGTATGGCGATTTTACTATTTTTATTATAAAATGAATTGTGGAAAAATAAAATGATTTAAATGTGTTATTTAATTAAATTTTTTAAAAACGTGAAAGTAGTGAAAGTGTGTCAGTGGTGATATCGTGTATACTCTTGTGGTGATACCGTGTATACTTCTATGGTGATGTGTTTATCTAATTACATCAAATATTATAAAGTGTGTTTTATGTTTTATTGTGGAGTTTACTGTTTTCGTGTTTGGTATTCAAGTCTTTTATATTTATTTTAGGGATTGCAGTACCAAGTGTTAAGGCAGAGCTGTGTCAGCTTACGGTGAGATCCCGGAAATTTGTGCAAGGATTAAGTATATCGGTACCATAGGGTTAGTCCCCTTAAAGCCGGCCCCATATTTTTTGGTCACATATTAGTGTCAGAATATGGGTGAGGGAACCATTGCACTTTGGGTCCTAGAGCAGAGTGGCTCTAAAAGTGGGTACATGTGAGGCAATCCCGACTTTGTGTTTCGTTGAGTCTTGTTTTATTTTGTTTTGTTTTATTTTATTATTAATTCAGTTGATCTTGATTATATGTTCATTTACTCGTGTTGTGAGTTATATTTGTTGATGTGTTTTTCGTGCAATTACCTTTGTCATTATTTGCCAAGATATCATATTTGCCATGTTAGGATTGTGTGTGCGTGCTTAGTAGCATGCGCCGTTTTTAAAGCGAGATTGTTTTCTTACCTCCTTTCTTTGTTTTCTGTACATTTTGTTCACGATTGATGTACATGTGATGACGTAGATGGTGGCAAAGTTTAGAGTGCTTGCATGAAGCTCATTATCATATTACACGTGATCGCGCGCACGCTAAACTAGTTTTTTGTTAATTTTGGCATTATCTCATTTTGAGCCTTGTTGGCCTAGTAAGCGTTTAACGCGAAATTAATTTTCTTTTGGTTGGAGTAACTTATCTCGTGCACTTGTATATTTTAGATTACGCTATTTTATAGAAGGTCAGCTGGGTTGGATTTGATTTATCCTTGTTGGATTATTTGGTAATCGCGTTGCGATTTTGTTATGTGTTGTTTTAGACAGGTCTAATTTATTGGAAACACATAGATACGCAAAGCTCATGCCGAAATTTTCTAAAAAATGTACTGTATTGTTTGTGTTGTCACATTTGAACACCGTTGGCTACCCTTAGGCCAATTTAGTGAATCAAATGTGATTATCGGCATGGCCTGAAATATTTATTTGGTTCTATTGATTGACATATTATCGAATGGCATTCCGCATGTTTCTTTATTTAAACTTTTCCCTTTTTATTTTAATTTACATTCACGACCCGGGTTTATCCAAAATCCGGGGCGTGACAGCTTGGTATCAGAGCTAACCGGGTTCCGATTACCTTGGTTTCCTGTTGGGTAGGATAGGCACACACAGACGGGTCATAGAATAAGATAGTAAGAACATTCTTTCATGAAAGTCTGCAATTGTTGGTAATTGTGCATACTTCCTTTGTGACATTTATGTTCTATACTTTTACTTGAGTGACTTATAGAGCGTAACATATGTGTGATGACATTGTGTGGTAAAAAAATCTTGTTATTTATGTTTTAGTGGGATATTTTTTTAATTTAAATTTTCTTTTCGCAATAGTTATGTGTAGTTACTGATGGCTCCTAAGCGAAAACCAACTCGCGGTACGGGCGATAAGAGTCGAGGTCCTATACCTACTCGTGCTCGTACTTTTAGGGGTCGGAATCCTGCTCCTAAAGAGGCATCCGAGAGTGGTCGTATGGCAAGTCGAAATCGTGGTGGTGGTCGTAGTTGTGGTCGAGGGAGAACCGGTCGTGAGGTTCCACCCGAAGATGTTCGTAATAATGCCCCACCCGAGGTTCATAATTTGGAGGATGAAGGGGACGGAAATCCGAATGGAGATGGGAATGGTAATGTCAACAACCCTATGATGACCCAATTTATGAGGGCTATGGCAGAGACTATGCGATGCATGGGCTCAAGTTCTCAAGGCGGGTTAATTGCTGGGGAAACAGAAGCTTCAGCTGCTCAAAAGCATTTTCAGCGTATGGAACCTCCTATCTTTTATGGGGGTGTTGACCCTGAAGTTGCCGAGACTTGGATATCAGATGTGGAGAATATTTTTGAGTCGCTTCAAATGACGGAAGATAAATTAAAGGTGGTTTGTGCTGTCTGCTATTTGAGGGGCGATGCGGGAGTGTGGTGGAAGAGTCGAAAGGAGTTGTTCGGTCTGCGGGATATTAGTTGGAAGGGGTTCAGGGAGATGTTTCTCAAGGATTATTTTCCTCAGCCTATGCGAGATTCGAAGAAAACAGAATTCCTAAAGCTTATTCAGGGTAATATGAGTGTGCGTGACTATCATCTAAAGTTCCAAAAGTTATCGACATATTATCCAAAAAGTGTAAGCACTGAGGAGCTTCGTTGTCAGCGGTTTGAGCAGGGATTAGGTCCTAAGATTCTCAGCAGTCTAGCATCGCATGTGTTTACTTCTTTTGATATCCTTGTAGAACGCGCGTTGAAAGTCGAGGCGGCAGATGTTGAGGAAAAGCGTATTCTGGCAACTAAGCTACATAAGCCCCCTTTTCCTTCTTCGGATTATGTCTCTAGTTCTCGGTTTCAGTCAGGAGACTAACTGTAAGTTGGGTAATAGCAGGGGTGATCGTAAGAGGTTGAGGGATGCCGACTATTTTCCTGGTTTTCGAGGACATTCCCACCCTAAGAGTTATTTGAGTACGGGTTCTGTGTCTTCTGTTCCTCAAGCGAATTCTGGATGCTATAATTATGGTTCTCGGGCTCATAGGGTTCGAGACTGTCCTAGGGCTAAGTGTCATAAGTGTAATGGTTTAGGACATCTTCAGAGTCAGTGCATGTCAAGGGGAACTAGTGCCATTTTCTCAGCTTTTATTCGTACTACTCCAACTACTCAAAACTATTCGATTGTGCCTTCTTATTCCGGTTCTAAGGCTCCTATTCCTCATAATTCTATAGCAACTCGCGGTGGTTTTCAGAGTTCCAGTCGTGGTGGTTATCAGTAGCACCAGTCTTCTCAATCTTCTCAGGGTACTCAAACTCGTGTGTTCGCCCTGCCTCAAGTTAATACTGACAGGGGTGAACCTTCAGTTATTCAAGGTACCTTACTCGTTAGCTCTTCCTGGGCTAATGTATTATTTGATACTGGCGTTTCTCATTCATTTATTTCCTCTTGTTTTGCTTTATCTATGGGTTTATTATTCAGTATCCAGGATCCTGCTATGTTGGTTGAAACTCCTATTTATGGTTGTGTTCCGCTTGATACCATATGCCGTGACTTTGTGCTTTATATTTCTGAACACCCTTTTGTGTTCGACTTTCTTGTGCTTGATATGACTAGCTTTGATGTTATTCTTGGTATGGACTAGTTATCTTTCTTTCAGGCCATTATTGATTTTGAGCGTAGACATGTATCTTTTATTACTCCTTTTGGTGATCGTATTATTTTCTCTGGGGACCGATGTAGTCATTTTTATCCGTCGTGGAACATTGTTGATGACTTGGGTGGGTTGTTACCTAGCTTATTGGTTAGTGATGAAGTGTCTACCGATGTCGAGCTACCTCCCGTGGTGTGTGAGTTTTCCGAGGTGTTTCCTAATGATCTTGTTGAACTTCCTCCTCAGCGTGAGGTGGAGTTTTCTATAGACTTAGCACCAGGGACTGCTCCTGTTGCTATGGCTCCTTATCGTTTAGCGCCAGCTGAACTGAAAGTGTTAAAGGAAAAGTTGGATGATTTGTTGGGTAAGGGATTTATACGTCCTAGTGTGTCTCCATGGGGTGCGCCAACATTATTTGTCCAGAAGAAGGATGGTAGTATGCGCATGTGTATTGATTATCGTAAGCTGAATCGAGTTACGATAAAGAATAAGTATCCCCTGCCACGAATCGATGACATCTTCGATCAGCTAAAAGGGTCGAAGTGTTTTTCGAAGATTGATCTTCGCTCAGGGTACCATCAACTTCGAGTTCGTGAGATGGATATTCCTAAGACTGTATTTCGTACTCGGTATGGTCATTATGAGTTTCTAGTGATGCCATTCGGGTTAACGAATGCACCTGCTGCTTTTATGGACTTGATGAATCGTGTTTTTAGAGCCTTTCTGGATAAGTTTGTGGTGGTGTTTGTGAACGATATTCTGGTATACTCTTCATCTGAGGAAGAACATAGGGATCATATTCGTATTGTGCTTACTCTTTTACGAGAGCACAAGCTCTATGCTAAGTTTTCCAAGTGCGAGTTTTGGATGTTAGAGATGAAGTTTCTTGGCCACGTAGTGTTTGCAGGTGGAGTATCTGTTGATTCTTCTAAGATCAAAGCGGTAACTGATTGGGTGCAACCAATAAGTGTGTTCGAGATCCGAAGTTTTTTGGGACTTGCGGGCTATTATCGAAGATTCGTACAAGATTTCTCTCGTTTGGCGGGTCCATTAACTCGACTAACGAAGAAAGACGTAGATTGTTTTACTCTTTAAATAGTTAATAGGTTTGCTTGTAAAAAGTGTGTGTTCTAAATTATAAAGAACTCAACTTTGAAAGAATACACAATGAACTTTTAAAACGAAAAATAATGGTGGGATGCCATTGATCTTTTGAGTGATAGTTATGAGGTAGAAACAATATAGAGATAGGCAAAAAATCTAGAGGGAGTCTGAGAGTTTTTCATTAAGACTTAAATCCTATAATGTAAGGTTTTATAATATCATTAATCTGGGTGAGTGCCCCGGAGACGTAGCGTAGTTGGGTGAACTCCGTTATTAAATGTGCATATAATTTAATTCAAGTATATTTAACTTTACAAGTTTTGTCCATCATTATACTTAGGTTCCAACCTCAGTTGCAAGTGTACTTGGAATCTAACTGCATAACTGTAACTAGAACAGCGGATAGGAATTCCAATTGGTATCAGAGCTTCAAACTAGATTTTACTTAGTGTGGATCTTGTGTTCTGGTAAAGATGGACTTAATGATAGAAGGAAATTCATTCAACAAGCCACCATTGCTTGAAGGATGAGTTAACTATGGAGTTTGGAAAATAAGAATGAGATCCTTCATCAAACAGCAAGATGAACAAGCATGGAAGTCTGTACTCTATGGTTGGGAAGTTCCAATTGTTACTTATGGTGAAGGTGAACTAGTTTATATGCCTGAATACAGATAGTCTGCTGATGAGGATAAAAAGTCCCGTGCAAACTCAACAACAATAAACTTAATCTTTGCTGGTGTAACTCTAAGCATGTTCAGGTATATCTCTCACTATGAAACTGCCAAAGATGCATGAGATATCCTACAAGTAAGCTTTGAGGGAACTGTTAAAGTAAAAGCTTATAAACTCCATCAATTAACTACTCAGTTTGAAAATCTAAGAATGGAGGAAGATGAAACTATTGAATAGTTTAATGGAAGAATCTGTCACATTGCCCATCAAGCAGGAACCTTAGGTGAAAAATATAGTGATGCTAAACTTGTAAAGAAAACTCTAAGGTCTCTTCCAGAAAGATTTGAAATTAAAGTAACAGCTATTGAGGAGTCAACAGATCTAGAAAACTTAAAACTTGAAGAAGTTATAGGAAATCTAAGCACTCATGAGTTAAAATTCTTCAAACTAAAGAGAACAGAAAAGGGAATAGCCTTTCAAGCTAAGAAATCAGAATCTAAACTTTGTATGCTTTTCTGTGTGAAACATCAATAAATTTTGGAACCTTAAGAAGTGATATTGGGGTATGTCATTATAGATCTAATTAAATACTCTTGCTATGCATGCTTTTCTGTGAGAAACATCAATAAATTTTGTGTCTAATGTAAGTTTTGATTGAGCTATGGTGTTTTTCTCTTAAAAAAGCCGCTGGTTGATGTCCCAAAAATAGATGTGGGATAACTGGTCTTAAAACCTCTCTGGTAATAGAGTTGCAAGCACAAAGTGCAAATTTTACATTAAGTTGCAAGCTCAGTTGCAACCCTAATCTGGAAAACAGAAAAGTCAGTAACTATCAAAAGAAAGTCTTATTGCTTATGATCAAATTTAGCATACGTTGATTTCCTAAGTGAAATGAAATGATAAAGTCAAGACAAAGTCTTGAAATTTTTGGCATCACTTATACTCTTTCCTTGCTGAGATGGTTAAGCCAGTTTTTGTGTCGAGGAAAAACAGATTTGCTCAACATAATCTCTTAGTCTTAATTTTATTGTATGGATATACTATGATAAATATATATTCTTGAATAAATTCTTAGTATCTTGTGTTCAAAATTCTATAATATATATTATTGCTATCTTAATTTTGATACAAGTCAAATTTCTATATTTCTTCAGTCACTCATAAATCAGAAAAATTAGATAAATCTGTTTTAAATTGGAATATAGATCTTTATTCTTTCCTGAATTTATCCTGATAAAAATAGTATCTTGATGCGATTTTTTTTTAAAATTGGAATAATTGTTGAAAGGAAGGTGCCTATTTTTTGGAAAAATTTGCTCACTAATGGGATTTGGGTATATCATTTCATAATTTAAAACGACTTGGGCTTAATTGCTATATAAGCTAGTGTTTAATGTGAGACTGAAACAACAAAAATCAGAATTACTATCTCTCTCTATAACAAATTAAAAACTATGTTTTTCTGAAAAACCCTATTTCTCGTGTTCCAAGTCCAGTTGCAACCTCAGATCCAACCATGTCTTCTTCTCCTCACAATCAACCTGATCTAAACTATGAGCATAACAATACTCTTTGTGACTTTATGAATAGGTCCAAAACTCATAGAGGTTCTAAAGAAAAGGTAAGTGAACCCTCTTCTACCCAACCCAAAAAGCATAGAGTTAAGAAACGTCCTGGAAGAGACACACATAATGTTCCTATCTTTGTTAAATATATCTATGACACTCTTAATAGTAAGGTTGATCCTAAGTTCTGGAACACAATTATGTCACATAGGTTTTCTGAACTTAGTAATAGGGAAATACATTCTGAAAGACAACTGAATCTGGCTAGTTATAGGAACATTCAACTGCATGTTGAAAATTTGTTGAAAGATGTTGGTCTTGACAAAACTATTAGGTATCCCGAATCTTATTTTCTTGAACTAATTAGGAATTTTATGCTAGTCTGAATGAATGGGTGTTTGATAAGGGTGATATGGCTTGTGGTAGAGTGTATGTGAGGGGTCTTACTCTTGATTTTAACCCTGTATTGATTAATAAGTTTCTAGGTTCTCTTAGCAACTCTGAGGGTGATCTAGACTTTGATATACATTCTGTAGCTCTAGCTATTACAGGGAAAGATAACCAATTTGATGGAAATTCCATTAAAACCTCTGCCCTAACTCTAAGTGCAGCTGTTTTGCACAAAATCTCTAAGTTTAATTGGATACCAATTAAACAACCCTCTAAACTTACCAAAGATATGGCTTGTTCATTTATAAAATTATGTCCAAAATTCCCATCAACTTTGGTGAGCATGTGTTCAATTTGGTCAAAGAATTTTCTGATGTCAAAGCTAGCTCTGTCTTGCTGCCTTTTCCTTATTTAATCTCTAGTATTCTTCTCTCTCAAGTGGATCTTGTGCCCCCATCTTAATAAATCCTCTACTTTAATCATTTGAAAAACTTACCAAATGCTCTTCTGCTATCTATATTTCTGCTAAACTTCTTAAGGAAGGTCATATCAATGACATAATTGGTGAAAATGTAAAGGAAAAAGAATCTACTAGTGCTGCTCCTAAGAAGAAGGGTGTTAGAAGGTATCTGGAACAACAACTTGCTATTAATCAAGAGAGGAGGGCTGAGCTAGATACCCATGACTATGAGATCAAGAAACTGCTAGAAAATCTCAAGGAGAGTGATAATGAAAGTGATAGTGACAGTGGTTACTCCTTCAGCAGTACATATGAAGATGTGGTCAGAGATGAACCTCTTTCATCAAGAACTCCTCATTCTAGAAGGCATTGATGAGTCAAGTAATGAAACCTAGTTTGTCTTGGCTGTGACAAATAGGGGGAGAATTGAGAGTTTATGATGCTATGTGTTTTATTTCAATTTCTGCAAATTCTGTGTTAAAACTATCTTGTGCCAGTATTTTTGGCCTTATGTCTGTTCTGCAACTTATTTCTGGATTATGTTTCTTAATGGTTGAATAAGTTCTGTAACATTGGTGAACATATATCTATTTGAGTTTATATGTTATCTGCAATTCTAGCTTGCAGGGGGAGCTTAAGTTTTTAACTCAAAATAACTGCAATTAAATAATACAGTGAATACTGTATGTCCTAACAAAATTTGCAGATGGAGCTATTTTGAATAAACTCATATTATTTTGTCAAAACCAATGACAAATGGGGATATTGTTAGGACCATATTTCCAGCCTGGTAACTCTTTGTTGCCAATTGGTTTGAACAAAATAATCCAAGTTGATTGTTAAGAATTGAGACAGTCTTATGTTTACAGGTGAGGTTGCAACCTCAGTTGCAACCACAATTCTAACCTGCCAATATGCAGGATTCTGTCTAATTCTGTCTAACTGCATTACTTGATCTTTAAAGTCTTTTATTTGAATTAAAGAATGCGGGAAATATTCTCATATGTTAAAAAAGATTCAATTTATATATATTGAGAATATTAAGGTGATAAAGAATGGAAGTTGTTTAAAAGATATATGAAGATTAGTTTAGAAGATATTGTTTCTTTTATTGTGGAAACTAAATCTCTTTGAATATGCAAAGTTTTTATCTCGTGATTCAATCTATGTGCTTACACAATCAGTAATGATCTAATTAGATTGAATGTTATACGGAGTTATGATTTCAAATTATATTAAGATTTTATCTCTAAAAGATATTGTTTTATATGTTCCTTGTTTAAGGAAATAGTAACTCCTATTGTAAAGCAAGTTATTAACATGTATTAACATGAAGATTGAGATCAATCAATCGCAGCATTATCTCGTGTAATTATGGGAAGATTGAGATCAATTAGAAGAGTCCAAATCAATTAACAAGATCTTGAAGAAAGAAGATTTTTTTACTCTTTAAATAGTTAATAGATTTGCTTGTAAAAAGTGTGTGTTCTAAATTATAAAGAACTCAACTTTGAAAGAATACACAGTGAGCCTTTAAAACGAAAAACAATGGTGGGATGCCATTGATCTTTTGAGAAATAGTTATAAGGTAGAAGCAATATAGAGATAGGAAGAAAAACCTAGAGTGAGCCTGAGAGTTTTTCATTAAGACTTAAATCCTATATTGTAAGCTTTTATAATATCATTAATCTGGGTGAGTGCCCCGGAGACGTAGCCTAGTTGGGTGAACTTGGTTGTTAAATGTGCGTGTGATTTAATTCAAGTACATTTAACTTTACAAGTTATGTACATCATTATACTTAGGTTCCAACCTCAGTTGCAACTGTACTTGGAACTTAATTGCATAACAACAACTAGAACAGCGGATAGGAATTTCAATTGCTATCGGAGCTTCACACTAGATTTTATTTAGTGTGGATCCTGTGTTCTGGTAAAGATTGACTTAATGGGGGAAGGAAATACTTTCAACAAGCCACCATTGTTTGAAGGAGGGGTTACCTATGGAGTTTGGAAAATAAGAATGAGATCCTTCATCAAACAACAAGATGAACAAGCATGGAAGTCTGTACTCTATGGTTGGGAAGTTTCAACTGTTACTGATGGTGAATGTGAACTAGTTTATGTGTCTGAAGACAGATGGTCTGCTGATGAGGATAAAAAGTCAAGTGCAAACTCAACAACAATAAACTTAATCTTTGCTGGTGTAACTCTAAGCATGTTCAGATATATCTCTCACTGTGAAACTGCCAGAGATGCATGAGATATCCTACAAGTAACCTTTGAGGGAACTGTTAAAGTAAAAGCTTATAAACTCCATCAATTAACTACTCAGTTTGAAAGTCTAAGAATGGAGGAAGATGAAACTATTGAACAGTTTAATGGAAGAATCTATCATATTGCCCATCAAGCAGAACCTTAAGTGAAAAATATAGTGATGCTAAACTTGTAAAGAAAACTCTAAGGTCTCTTCTAGAAAGATTTGAAATTAAAGTAACTGCTATTGAGGAGTCAACAGATCTAGAAAACTTAAAACTTGAAGAACTTATAGGAAATCTAAGCACTCATGAGTTAAAATTCTTCAAACCAAGGAGAACAGAAAAGGGAATAGCCTTTTAAGCTAAGAAATCAGAATATAAACTTTGTGATAATCTGCATGATGAAGAACAGCTGGCCTTCTTTGCTAAAAAGATTTACAAAAAATTATATAAGAAAAAGCAGGATGATACTGGAACATCTAAAAATTTTAATAAAAGAGAAAATCAACTTAGGTCAGAATTTAGGCTTAATAATAATCAGAAAGGAAAGTGAAATCCAAAAGAAAAAGATGACAGAAACTATCAGTCTAGAGAAATTCAGTGCATAGAGTGTAGGGGTTATGGTCACATTCAGGTTGAGTGTGCTAACACTTTAAAAAGAAACAAAAATGTTTATATAATCACTCACAGTGACAGTGAATCTAAGAGTAATAGTGATGCAGAGGATGAATCTAGTTTTGTTAACTTTATGGGAAGAATCACTGAAAATGAAACTGTTTATGAAAGTGATTGTGAGTCAGTTTCAACTTTAGTTACAACTGCACTTAAAACCTATAACAGTGACGAGCAAGAACTCTCAGAAGAGAGTATTACTCAACAATATCTTGTTCTTTATGAAAAATATGAAAGCCTGAGCAAACAATCTATCATCATCAACAAACTCAATGCTAATCTAAAAGATGAAATAAAGAATCTCACTGAACAACTCAACAGACAACAATTTGAGTTAAAAGAAACCAAAAAGAAAATGAAACTGTTGAATGCTTTAGCTTCAGAGAAATTAGATGATATGCTGTCATATGTTAGAGGCTCAAAGGATAAAGTGGTTTGGGGTACTGTGGTTATAAAGGCACTGGAAAAACTACATTTGTTAGATTCTCTATAAAATCTGAAACTTATGATTTTGACGACATGGTTAGAAGTGTAGTTGCAACCAGAAAAGAGTTGAATGACTTTAAAGCTAAAACAAAACTTAATCCAAGATTGTGTATTTTTTGCAAAATGCCTGGATATCTAGAAATCATGTGCTGTTTAAAAATGCACAGAAAGTATATTTCTCAGAAAAACTGGTTGTCTCCTACTTGTGATGAAAATATGAATTGGGTTTGTAAAGTTAAAATTAAAAATGACTTAATTGCTAATAATAAAGTTGTCATTATTTCTCTAAATGCTGTTACTACTAATGAATTGTACTTTGACAGTGGTTGCTCTAAGCACATGACAGGTAATGCAAGTGCTCTAAAAAATGTTCGGGTTTGTTTTAATTCGGAACGATGAATCCAAAAACAATATGTTTGATACGGTTTACTAAAGACTAAATTTTCTTAAATACAATCAAAACTTTTTAAGCAATGTGCTTAAATTCTTGCAATACTACTAAAGAGTATTTGCATCGTAACTTTTACTGTCAAAAAAGAAAACTAAAAATAAGTCCACTTTCTAATCAACACAATATTTTAAAAAGCACACAACGTTGCGGAAATTATGCTTACCAAAAAAAAAAAAAACGCATACGCAATAGCGCTATTTTAGAGGTAAAGCGCAAAGAGCGCAAAAAAACGTAAATAACGCAAAAAAGCGTGACTAGAAGGGTAAAAAGCGTGAATTTTTATTAAAAAATCTAATTATTATTTATTAATAAAAAATTTATCAAAGAAAAATGGATGCAACAACGCATTTCGGGTCACATCTTATCTCTTTACATAATTATACATAAACAAGAGTTATAAGATTTTTATTTATTATTATGTACATAAGAAATAGCGCTTATAAAATAAATAGGCTTATCGTTTTTAGTTTTAGTTTCCACTCTAATACTTGTATAGTATTATATATTTGTAAGATTATAATTTATATTGAAGTATATATTTGTGAAATTACGCATTTTTTTGTTTTAGAATAATAAAAAAATAATGCAAATGATTTGAGTGGATCTATAATATTACATTACGAATTTATGTTTGTCATTCAAGTATTTATACTTTCTTAATTGTCGTATTCTCTCTCTCTCTATATATATAAAGAGTCTCGGTACATGTAATCTACACAACTACAATATCAATAATACTCCATTCGTTCAACTTTATTTATTTACAACTATTATTTATCTTAACAAGGACTATTAATTACATTCAATAACTCGTCAAATTACATTTGACACGTGCACATAATATGTTCTCATCCTCATAGGACTTTTATACCCTCACACTTATAACGCCACCTTTTGTAAAAAATTAGGAAGTTGTATATCATTTAATTGTGAACGATATACAAAATCACATTGTACTTATCTACATAATAATTGATTATCCAAAAGTCCAAATGTACAACAATTGTTTTGCCATAGCATGAAAAACGTTTTATGAGGGAAACTTTTATGACCCAGTAGATTGTAGCTATATGTTGTTGATATTTGAAGAAATAATAAATAATTTAACCTCGTGTTTTGAAAAAACATATATGCCCGAAGTTCCGAGTGCAGTTACGCGTTTTCAGTTGCAACTACAATTGTAACCACAATTGCAACTGACGAATACAATGAAGTCAATAAAAAAACATTGAACACGAGATGTTTTTAAATAGAGTTCGACATGATCAGCTTGTGTACATCTCAAGAGTCCTCACTCAGTATTAATTGATATTGAAAGGAACAATTTAAGACTCGAGACTTACAATAACATGACTCACTCACGTATATGCCTATCTTACCATCTCTAACTCACAACTATCAATTTCTAATGGCATCCCGCCACGATATTTTTAAGTTATTTCACTCTCATGTACAACGGGTGTTGTTGATCTATAATATCAGTATATCTACATTTTATTCAACACACAAAATACTAAACGCTAATAGACTTTATATATAGCCTTTACAAAAGATCCTAACTTGATCATTAAGGAAAATATTTCCTTTATCTTCTTTCCTTGCCCGACTTGGAGATCTTCAAATATATATCTTCTAGTTAATTAGACTTTGTCTTCTAACAAATCAGATTTTATTTAATTCGAAATTATACAGATCTTTAATTTAATTGTCTTTAAGATATCTCCAAACGTTTTCTTACTTGAGAAGGAGTCTTCCTTTAAAGTCTTCTATTAGAATAAGAAAAGATCTTCAATATATTCTTTCTATCATTCAGAGATGGATTCAAATCATCTAAACTTGTTCAATACGTTTTGATTCTTCTAGAATATATTTGATCGAATATTACAGAATCTGTCCAGCATAGTCAGTCCCAACTGAGGTTGCAACTGAGATTGCAACTGAATACATAACTTGAACTTAATTATTACACAATACATGTCTGTATATTGAGAGTTTATTATGAATATATAAAACTATATTTTACAATATAATGACAAACAATATGTTACTAGAATATCGGATCTAGGACCTAACAGGTTTGAAACAGGCTGCTTGACTAGGATGAGGAATGGTATGGATATGATCAAATGTACGAATCTTAAGTGATATTGTACCGAGACTCATCGATAGATGACTGGTTGGGGTTTAAAGACTGGTGTTTTCGCTCGACTTTGTTTCAAATGCGGTTCTGCTTATGAAAGCTCAAAATATTGCAAGAGGTTTCATAAGGAAGAAACCGGTTGGGGACTTGGAGAATGTGTAAAGCCTGTTAACTAGGGATGTATAGCTTCTAAGCACTTATACGATTGCTTGGATTTTGGTGCAAAACCTATGAAAATAGAGACGTAGGTCAACACCTTTTGAACAGACTTAAAGGCTATACATTCATATTGAACAGACTTTTCACATATTCTCCAAGTCCTCCAACCAGTTTCGTCCTTATGAAATCTCTTGAAATATTGTGAGCTTTTTCATAAGCAGAACCGCATTTAAAACAAAGTTGAGCGAAGAACCCGTCTTAAAACCCCAACCAGTCATCCACCCATGAGTCTCTCTACTATGACACTTAAGATTCATACACACTATCATATCCATACCATTCTTTATCCTAGTCAACTCATCGTACAAGCAGACGGTTTAAGACCCGAGGTTAAGCTACTATATTTTTTCTTCAAATATTTAACATATAGCTACAATATGCTAGGTCATAAAAGTTTTCCTTTTTACTAACTTGTGATGAGACTGTGATAGACTAATATATAGAAAAAGTTTACTACTCATAAGTTGTAACTTTATTACACTTTGATTTGAAAACTATAAGAAATGTATATTAGAAGTTTATTTGCTTGCAACTTTTAAGTGAAACATTGTTGGCTTGTATAAAAAATATATATATAAATATATATAACACTAGTTAAGCTCCTAAAAAGTTGAGCTTCTTTTGTTTTGTTGACTATGAGAGCCGGAAGTTTTAAGAGCAATGTTTTTAAAGACATTTCCACAACCTAAGTCCAGCTTCTTAGCTTAAGAACTCCAACTAGAACTACAATAAAATGCACAATTTTTAAAATTGTTTGTAAAATGAGATTTTCTTGTAGCAGTGATAGGTCCCAAGTTACAGACATAACTAAAGAGTTACAAAAATAGAAAATCATCAATGACAAGCACAGAGTAGAGACATGCCATGTTTCTCTATACTTGTAATTTTTTGCTAGTCTTGTTCTTTATATTCGCATTTATAGTTTCTTGAATCAAGTCTTTTTCTTCTAATACAGAACCAATATCACACCTTCTGCTCCGACTTTTTATTTCTGGAGAGACTTTTTCTAATTCACTTGAAGACACTTACCCCAAGAGGTAAAAATCATTAGCTTCATCGTCGGGAAACTAGAAGCCTAAGTCACCTACAAAAGTATTGGCCCAAAATGGATTCGGACCAAAAAGTACTTACGAATAAGTACGACGTTGATCATTTTTAGGTCCTAAATTTGAGATTCTAGTGACATATTATTTGTCATCATATTGGTAATAATAGTTTGAGATATTCATAATAAACTCTCAGTATACACACAACTATTGTGTAACGTTTCTGTCAAGATATGATCAAGTACATGTGTAAGTTGCAACTTCAGTTACAATTTAAACTGGCGGACAGAAACTTGGAGCTCAAGATTGGGTCAAAGGATATTCTAGAAGATTCAAAACGTGTGGAAATCAATTTCAGAAGATTTGAAGCAATCTCAGAAGTTCAGAAAGAAGATATTGAAAATGTTTTCTTGTGGGAATAAAAGACTTGAAGGTCAAGGAAAGAAGACTCCTAATCTAAGAAGGAAAGAGAAAAAAAAAGGAAATATTTCATATTTGATTGTGATCAGGATTCTTTTGTAAGGCTATAAATAAAGCCATTATCGTTTAGTATTTCGTGTGTTTTACAATGTAGATATCTGATTAGAGAGATCAAACACCGGGATACACGTGAGAGAAACAAAGTTAAACAGATCATAGCGTGATTCCAGTAGAGATTGATAGTTGTGAGTTAGAGATGACAAAATATGCATATAGGCGAGGGAGTCATGATATTGTAAGTCTTGAGTTTATCATTGTTACTTTCATTATCAATAAATAATGGGTGAGTGTCTCGGAGACGTATACAATGTGAGCATGTCGAACTCCGTTTAAAAACGTCTCGTGTTATTTACTATTCTGTCTTAACTATTCAGTTGTAACTGATACAAAACTCAGTTGTAACTGAAACGCATAACTGCACTCGGAACATTAGGCAAACGTTTTTTTCAATCATAAATTAGGCGAAGGCAACTTTGCTAAAGCTTACCATGGGAGGGACCATAAATCGGGTCAAAATGTATCTATTAAAGTAATTAACAAACATTGAGTTCTAAAGGTCAAGTAAATGGAACAAACCAAACGAGAAATTACCGTTATGGGTGTAGTAAAACACCCAAACGTGGTTCAACTCTACGAGGTCATAGTAAATCACTTTTTTTTATCATGTCAGGAAAATAATTTTTTATATCTTTACAGAGAAAAATAGCATTTAGCCCTAGAAAATATACGTCTTATAAGTTCCAACAATGTTGTCCCTAGAGATCTATAAAACTGCACCATTGCTCTAAGTAGTACAAATTCAGTTTACTCGTAAATATGGACCCTAGTCTTCCCAACCTAGTTTGTTTGGTGTAATATCCCTCATTTCCTCGATTTTTCCCACGATTGCTCAACCATTATCCGATATTTAAGCTTTGCTCTATTTTGGTTATTTCTGCACTTTTTATACCAACATATCTAAATGTAAAATGATTTAACTTAGTATTCAGTATTCCAGTTCTCATCAGTCAACAGAACAAACAAGTGGTAACTACAAGAAGGCACTGATCTGTTGTTAAATACTGATAAAATACCTTTAAAATTTCGATTCACTTGCGTGAAGATAAAGTTCTGATTATAAAGTTCTAATCTTGCATATATTAAAAATCTATGTAAAACTAGCTATAAAACAAATGGAAAGTGAACAAAACTCATGGTGTAAACACAGAGAACTAACATGTTTTGCATGGCTTTATTATTAAAAAGAGAACATTTTAATACAAATTCTGTCCATAGATCTTTCTCCTACAGTTAACTATATGTGAATTCTTAGGCAATTTTGACAGGAAAGTGCTAAGGGCTACTTTTTTTTTTTAGATGAAAACTAAGGAGTGCCGGTAAGCGAAAGGTCGCGAGATCGATCCTCGCAGGGGGCTTTTATTTAATCCATTCTATTTTTTTTTGTCAAAAAAAAAAAAAGAAAAGCTAAGGGGAACCTTGTAGCAGGTTTTCTGGTATTCACTTATTCGTTGATGACAACACGTATATTGCCTTACGATTTCTCTTGTCGCATCTTCCCCGTCTTTATTGTCTACCTCTTCTTCCAACATTATATCTTTAACTAGAAAGTTTACAATAAATAGTTAGTTGAAAGGCTGTGAAGATAAAAATGGCAATGGGACTCCTTATATAGATGTTATTCATCAAGTCTAGGGTTAGAAAGAGATCAAACAATTCATTTCCAAGTGGCAGCGGCGAAGCGTTACTACCAATGTTTTCATTTTTGGGTCGGCGAAGCGTTAATACCATTATTTTCAATTTTGGGTTGGCGAAGCGTTACTACCAATGTTTTCATTTTTGGATTGGCGAAGCGTTAAAACCAATGTTTTCAATTTTAGGTCGGCGTAATTAAAAAACGGAAAATTAATGGGCCTCTTGATGTCTTTCCGAAACTAGTGTTTATAAAGACCGTCCCGGCCTACCCATGTTATCAGATTAGGACCGGTTCTTGAATCGGCCTAGTATTGTGGGTTGCACTTCCTAATCAATATACCTGTTGTGAAATCTAATCTCATTTTACAACTTTACCTTAAGTGTTATGGATTTCCTCGCTGTTAAGTATTAACATGGGTTCAAATTCTTTAATTAGTGTTAAAAACTTGAAAGATATAATTAAAAAAAGCTTGATCTTGCGTTGATACTAAGTGTGTCCAGTTTTAGTACAAGTGAACCATTTTGAATAAGGCCAGGTATCTATAGAAAGTAATGAGATAATAATATAGCCTACATTAGTGAGGAGAAGTAAAATCCCCATAGGGAAAAAGGAAGCAGTAATGGGATAATAATATAGCCTACAAGAAAGTTGTGTTGACACGTCTAGGAATAAATAAATAAAAATGATTTGAGTGGATCTATAATATTACATTACGAATTTATGTTTGTCATTCAAGTATTTATACTTTCTTAATTGTCGTATTCTCTCTCTCTATATATATAAAGAGTCTCGGTACATGTAATCTACACCACTACAATATCAATAATACTCCATTCGTTCAACTTTATTTATGTACAACTATTATTTATCTTAACAGGGACTATTAATTATATTCAATAACTCGTGAAATTACATTTGACACGTGCACATAATATGTTCTCATCCTCATAGGACTTTTATACCCTCACACTTATAACGCCACCTTTTGTGAAAAAATTAGGAAGTTGTATATCATTTAATTGTGAACGATATACAAAATCACATTGTACTTATCTACATAATAATCGATTATCTAAAAGTCCAAATGGACAACAATTGTTTTGCCATAGCATGAAAAACGTTTTATGAGGGAAACTTTTATGACCCAGTAGATTGTAGCTATATGTTGTTGATATTTGAAGAAAAAATAAGTAGTTTAATCTCTGGTTTTGAAAAAACATATGGCCGAAGTTCCGAGTGTAGTTACGCATTTTCACTTGCAACTACAGTTGTAACCACAATTGCAACTGACGAATATAATGAAGTAAAAAAAAAACATTGAACACGAGATATTTTTAAATGGAGTTCGACATGATCAGCTTGTGTACATCTCCAGAGCCCCCCACTGAGTATTTATTGATATTGAAAGGAACAATGATAAGACTCGAGACTTACAATAACATGACTCCATCACGTATATGCCTATCTTACCATCTCTAACTCACAACTATCAATTTCAAATGGCATCCCACCACGATCTTTTTAAGTTTCACTCTCATGTACAATGGGTGTTGTTGATCTATAATGTTAGTATATCTACATTGTATTCAACCCACGAACTACTAAAGGCTAATAGACTTTATATACAGCCTTTACAAAAGATCCTAACTTGATCATTAAGGAAAATATTTCCTTTATCTTCTTTCCTTACCCGACTTAGAGATCTTCAAATATATATCTTCTAGTTAATTAGTCTTTGTCTTCTAACAAATCAGATCTTATTTAATTCGAAATTATACAGATCTTTAATTTAATTGTCTTTAAGATATCTCCAAACAAACTTTCCTTCTTCGATGTTTTCTTACTTGATAAGGAGTCTTTCTTTTAACTCTTCTATTAGAATAAGAAAAGATCTTCAATATATTCTTTCTATCATTCAGAGATGGCTTCAAATCATCTAAACTTGTTCAATACGTTTTGATTCTTCTAGAATATATTTGACCGAATATTACAGAATCTGTCCAGAACAGTCAGTTTCAACTGAGGTTGCAACTGAGATTGCAACTGAATGTATAACTTGACCTTAATCGTTATACAATACATGTCTGTATATTGAGAGTTTATTATGAATATATAAAACTATATTTTTCAATATGATGACAAACAATATGTCACTAGAATATCGGATCTAGAACCTAAGAGGTTTGAAAAAGGGTGCTTGACTAGGATGAGGAAAGGTATGGATATGATCAAATGTACGAATCTTAAGTGCCATTGTATCGAGACTCATCGGTGGATGACTGGTTTGGGTTTGAAGACCGGTGTTTTCGCTCGGCTTTGTTTCAAATGCGGTTCTGCTTATGAAAGCTCAAAATATTGCAAGAGATTTCACAAGTAAGAAACCGGTTGGAGGACTTGGAGAATATGTGTAAATCCTATTAACTGTGGATGTATTGCTTCTAAGCACTTATATGACTGCTTGGATTTTGGTGGTGTATGGTGCAAAACCTGTGAAAATTGAGACGTAGGTCAACGTCTTCTGGTAAGGATAGCTTGTACTGATATCAGATCAAGAAATCCTTACCGAAACACGTTGCCCTACGTTTAAATTTTTTAAGGTTCTGCACCATTCACAACCAAAATACAAGTAGCATTATAAGTCCTTATAAGCTATACAATCATATTGAACAGACTTTTCACATATTCTCCAATTCCTCCAAACAGTTTCTTCCTTATGAAATCTCTCGCAATATTGTGAGCTTTTTCATAAGCAGAACCGCATTTAAAACAAAGTTGAGCGAAAGAACCCGTCTTAAAATCCCAACCAGTCATCCACCCATGAGTCTCTCTACTATGGCACTTAAGATTCATACACACTATCATATCCATACCATTCTTCATCCTAGTCAACTCATCGTACAAGCAGACGGTTTAAGACCCGAGGTTAAGCTACTATATTTTTTCTTCAAATATTTAACATATAGCTACAATATGCTAGGTCATAAAAGTTTTCCTTTTTACTAACTTGTGATGAGACTGTGATAGACTAATATATAGAAAAAGTTTACTACTCATACGTTGTAACTTTATTACACTTTGATTTGAAAACTATAAGAAATGTATATTAGAAGTTTATTTGCTTGCAACTTTTAAGCAAAACATTGTTGGCTTGTATAAAAATATATATATAAATATATATAACACTAGTTAAGCTCCTAAAAATATATATATAAATATATAAAAATATATATATATAAATATATATAACACTAGTAAAGAGTCTATAATATTATATTACGAATTTATGTTTGTCATTCAAGTATTTATACTTTCTTAATTGTCGTATTCTCTCTCTCTCTCTATATATAAAGAGTCTCGGTACATGTAATCTACACCACTACAATATCAATAATACTCCATTCGTTCAACTTTATTTATGTACAACTATTATTTATCTTAACAGGGACTATTAATTATATTCAATAACTCGTGAAATTACATTTGACACGTGCACATAATATGTTCTCATCCTCATAGGACTTTTATACCCTCACACTTATAACGCCACCTTTTGTGAAAAAATTAGGAAGTTGTATATCATTTAATTGTGAACGATATACAAAATCACATTGTACTTATCTACATAATAATCGATTATCTAATAGTCCAAATGGACAACAATTGTTTTGCCATAGCATGAAAAACGTTTTATGAGGGAAACTTTTATGACCCAGTAGATTGTAGCTATATTTTTTTTTTTTTATATAAATTGTGGGGAAAAACCCACATTTTTATTTATTAATAAGAATGAAGATAAGTAGCATCACAAATAGTGGCACTAAAATTACAAGAATTGAAACTTAGAATATTAAAAACTGATCTTAACAACTTGGTGGACTTGTTTATAATTAAACTAAAACTTAAAGGACCAGATATACACTGGACTGTGTAAATAACACACAGATCAGATATACACGTGTAATGAAACCCCAAATTCATTATCTGAGAATTGAAACCGACACGCTGAAGAGAGAGAGACTCTCCTCTTCTCCACCGAAATAGTTCCTCTGAAAACTCCATTTTCTTCATTTTCTCCTTAACAAAACCTTAGATTTGGGAGCCCTTTGGCTTCTAAATCGATTATATTCTTCATTGTCGGAGTCAAGTCTTCTCTCTCAAATAATTCCTTGAATCCTTCTTTGCATCCACTGTTCGCTAAAGTATCTGCAGCACAATTGGCTTCTCGTACTACGTGCTTCACCAGGTAGTCTTTGCCCTTTAATCTATTCTTGATCTCATCCATAACATATCTAATTAACCAAGGAGCTGCTATGTTTTTTGTTATAATATTTACCAATTGAAGCGAATCAGTTTCCAGAATAAAAGTCTTCATATTCGATAGTTGTAGCATAATCAAAATTGCTTTAGCTTCTGCTTCTATAGCTGATAAGATTGTAACCTTAGCTTGAAAACCATAGATGAAATTACCTTTAGGACCTTTGATTAATCCACCAACACCACTAGAATTCGAAGAATATTTATAGCACCCATCAGTGTTGATTTTCACATACCCAGTTGGAGGGTCTAACCATTTCACTATTGCAACCTTTTTGATTATTGCAACCCTTTCTTTAATTAATATATCATTCATGTTCCAGACCAGAGGGAAAATTTTATTATTTTTGGAACTTAAATATAATATATCAGTGACTTGAGAGCAAATGACAGTAGCTTTCATCTCCTTGCTGTTGAATTTGTAGTTGCACCTAGCTTTCCAAATCTTTCAAACAATAATAGATGGTAGAACCTTTTGTATAAAGGAGTTAATTTTATTATTTCCTTTTTTTGATGATGACCACCATGTTAAAAATCTTCCTTTAATATTAATATTAGTATTAATAATACCCAGCAAACCATCAAAATAGGTCCACACTTCTTTTGCAATCTTTCCCGAACTAAACAGATGCTCACTATCTTCTTCTTTTACACCACAACACTCACACTTCGAAGCTAACTGAATTCCAAATTTTCTTACTGCAGATTTTAGAGGCAAGGAGTTGTTGAAAAGTTTCCATACAAAGCATGTGATTTTAAGAGGTAGTGCTTTATCCCATTTATACTTGTAAAACCATCTAGCTTCATACTTAACTCTGGTATTTTTCCAGGCAGACCTAAAAGAAAAGTTTCCTAGATTCTCCTTGTTCCAAATTATTTAATCTTTTCCATATTTATTGATTTTGAAATCTTCTTTGAACAGATGTCTGAGATGAGTAGGAATTTGCTCATTAATAATCTGACTAACCCAGGTACCATTTTGCAGCAAATCTTTAACACTTAGACCATTGTTAATACTGTCATCATTTATTTTCTCTGATCCCAGCCAATTGTCTAAATTTACAGAAATATTCCCATCTCCAACTAGCCATTGCATACTTTCTTCTGCTTTATCTCTTACTAGATGCATTCTACTCCATGTGTTATTCCATTTTCTAGCTTTAGCCTCAACATAATGAATATTTTTACAATATTTGGCTTTCATAAATTTAGCCCACAAAGAATTGGAGGTTCTAAACTTCCACCACAGCTTCATAGAATAAGCAGCAGCAATGTCTTTTAATCTTCTTATACCCAATCCATCTTCTTCCTCTATTCTGCAAATTTTTTCCCACTTTACCCAATGATGCTTGTTTTTCCCATCTTTTTTCCCCCACAGAAAATTAGCCATAATTTTTTCTATTTACTTTATAACCTGTAATGGAGGATTCATTACTGCTATTGTATATATAGGTATAGAACTTAGCACATGCTTAATAAGAATCAACTTCCCACCCATATTTAGAAACTGTACTTTCCACCCAGATAGCTTCTTTCTAACTTTCAGGATTAGATCATGATAAAAGATGCATTTTTTCCTTACAAAATACATTTTGCAACCCAAATAAGTAAAAGGTGGTTTTTTACATCTTATACTTAATAGCTTGCTCACATTTTCTTTCTGAATTTTACTCACTCCTTTAGATATATAAACAAAGCTCTTGTCAAAGCTAATTTCTTGCCCAGAGTCTTTATTATACATTTCCAGCACACTTTTCACACATTTGACTGAACTTGTATTTGCAGCTGAGAAAATAATAATATCATCTGCAAATGCTAAATGAGTGATAATAGGGCTTCCAATAGGTGCTTTAAACCCTTTCCACCTTTTATTATGAACTAACTCATTTAAATTTCTGGACAGAAGTTCAGAGCAAATTATGAAAAGGCTAGAAGATAATGTATCACCTTGCCTTAAACCATTTGTTGGAGAGAAGTAGCCTGTTGTTGCTCCATTTACCATTACAGTTAATCCATTATCAGAGATAAGTCTCCAAACTCTGTCTATCGAACTTTCTGCAAATCCCATTTTTCTGAGAGTGGAAATTAAAAAATGACAAGAAATTTTATCATAAGCTTTTTTCATATCTAGCTTTACAGCTAAACTACAACCACTGCTTTTATTATCCAAATTACAAATGAGTTCTTGAGATAGAAGAATATTGTCTATTATATCTCTTTTTTTTACAAATCCACTTTGATTTTCTGAAATGATAATAGGTAGAATATCCGAGAGACGAGTACTCATAATTTTGGAAATGACTTTGTTGAAAAAAGTGCACAGACTTATAGGTCTGAAATTAGCAAAAGAGATAGGATCAGATTTTTTGGGAATGAGGGCAATAACTGTAGTTGTCATAGCTTTTGGCAAAGTAGCTTCAGAGAAAAACTGTAAAACAGCTTGGAATATATCTTTACTAATAATTTCCCAACAAGCAGTGAAGAAATGACCATTAAAACCATCAATACTTGGGGCACTATTCTTATTTAACCCCCAAATAGCACTTTTAACTTCTTAAAAAGTAGGGTCTTTTGTAAGATATTCATTATCTTCCTCATTTATAACCTTTGTCACACATTCCAAACTTTTGTAATTATAACTATTGGGAAAATAGTTGGCAGCAAGAAGACTTCTGAAAAAACTTACTGCTTCTTCTTGTATTTCCTTTTTTTTCTGTCAATATCTCTCATTGAGAGTTTGTAATAGTGGTAATTATACTTTTGTTTCTTCTCTTTTTAACAACTCCATGAAATTTTTTTGTATTGGCATCCCCTTCTTTAGCCCATCTAAGATTGGCTTTTTGAGCCCAGAATTCTTCTTCTATTTTCACCTTATTAATTAAAAAAGCTTTGGCTTCCATTAACATAGCTCTATTTGCAGGACTTGGGTCATCTTCAAAAAGTTTTTCCACTCTTAAAGCCTCATCTTCTGCATCAATCACTTGTTGAAAAATATTTCCAAAGGTACTTTTATTCCAGCATATAAGAGCATTTTTCAAAATTTTGAGATTATTTACCAAGGAATATAAGGCATTCCCTTTTGTAAACAATTTCCAATTCATGCTGACTACTTTAAAAAAACTATGATGTTTAGTCCAAATTTTTTGAAAAATGAACCTTCTAGGATTATTATCAAACTCTGTTTTTAGGGTTAGAAAAAGAGGGCTATGATTAGAATTTGTTTTGCTCAAATGCTCCAGAGTGGCATTAGTAAATAAATTAGCTGCAGCATTATTAAGACATACTTTGTCAATTCTCTCAAATATTGTACCCTCTCCACTTCTTTTGTTCCACCATGTAAACTTTGAACCACTAGATTTAAGTTCAGAAACCCCAATACCATCCATACAATGTAGATAATCATTAGCAGCTCTAATATTAATAGGTAGACCTCCTACTTTGTCTTCTTCTTTAGATACAGTGTTAAAGTCCCCTGTAACAAACCAAGGATTTATAGTAAAATTCTGCCTCAGAAAATCCCACAAAGCCTCTCTTTCCCCCATAGTACACTTAGCATACACCAAAGTTAGAAAAATAGGACTATTTTGCCATTTTATTTACATATGCATACACTGTTCCATTTGCCCCACCATCTTCATCTCTAAACCATGATTATAAAATATCCAAATTTTGTTATGCCCATGGCCCAAGGCATTATCAAACCCAAACTTAATTTTGTACTTTTCCAAATTTTCACAACCCACCATAGGTTCTATACAAATAAGAAGCATAATATTATTCACCAAACATAGCTTTTTAATTCACCTAGAAGTGGCCCCATTTCCTAGCCCTCTAACATTCCATATTAAGGACTTAATCATTTATTATACCTTTTTCTTTCCCATACATTAGAAGACGATCTTAAACTCATCTGTTGTTGCTGTTTTATTTTTGCAGATTCTTTATTTTTCAGCTTCTTTTTCTGACTTTTGGATAGAGATTCTTCCCATATTTCTTCTTTGTCTTCAATTTCTTTAGAAGATGCTAGTAAGTCTTCTTCTCTTTCTTCTTATTTTCCCTCAATTTCAGTAATAACCAGAATTTTACTTAGTTGTTGAACTCTCTTTTCTTTATATATGACCAGAGATTGATCTAGTTCAAATAGATTATATTCTTTAGTTTTGATACAGATTTCTCCTTCTTCTTTCTCTTCTCTTATAACTTCATTTTTTTTTAATATTATCACAGATAATTTCTTCATCTATGTTGTCTTCTCTTATTTCTGCTTCACAGATGGCCACAACATCTTTTGTACAAGCTGCTGTTTTGGTGAGGAGGATCTTACTTGGACCACCACTAGCTTCCTTTGGTTCTTTTTCAGCTTTGTTAAAGGATCTAGCAACCCAATCTTTTGTACTTTCTTTCTTTCTGACATAATTGTTGTATAATTTGGGACTTGATTTTTTCCTATTTTGCTTCTTAGTTTTGTTTTCCTTGGCTTCTTCTTCAGCACTTTCTTTCTTTTCATTCTTAAATTTGCATAAATTAATCTTGTGGCCTTGCTTATAACAGCAACTGCAGTAATTCGGTAAGTCTTCATATTCGCAATATTGCCAAAACCCCATTTCATTGTCATCCCCATAACCAATCCGAACCCTTTGAACTAGTTCCTCACTTAGGTCAACCTCTACACATATCCTAGCTAGGCTTGGTCTTGTTAATTTTTACGTGGGTTCATCTACCCTTAAAGGATTTCCAAAAGCTCTTGCTATAGAGAAAATACTAGAATTATTGTATAAATGTATTGGCAGCTTAGGTAGATTAATCCAAACTGGTGCTACAGGGGTCTCAAAATTGGGATCAAAGTCATATGTCCACTTAAAAACACGCATAGGGAAGTGTTCTATATACCAAATTTTTTTAAGCCAAATTCTTGTAAAATCTTCCTCGTGAAAACATCCGATCAATATATGTTGGTGATCTAACACTCCAATATTATAATTTGATTTTAAATCGATCTTTCCAAACACTTTTCTTATAACTTCCACATCTGGCCTTCCATGTGTAAATTTACCTACTAATGTACACTTAAAAGGTTCCGATAACTGCTTAACGTCGTCCATAGAGAAATGGATTAATGGTTCACCTTTGTAGCATCCTACTTCTTTCAAAGCTATTTTTTTCTTTGGTTGAGAACTTACTATGGATGCGAAGGACTTCATTGGGGGTGGATCTGGAGACATGCATTGGGGATTTTGTTTAATTGATTTGGACTTATCCCTCTCCGGCGAGGCAGAATTGGGATCTGTCATTACGGCGGCTAGTTTAACCTCGGGTTTTGAAAAAACATATGCCCGAAGTTCCGAGTGTAGTTACGCATTTTCACTTGCAACTACAGTTGTAACCACAATTGCAACTGACGAATATAATGAAGTAAAAAAAAAACATTGAACACGAGATGTTTTTAAATGGAGTTCGACATGATCAGCTTGTGTACATCTCCAGAGCCCCCCACTCAGTATTTATTGATATTGAAAGGAACAATGATAAGACTCGAGACTTACAATAACATGACTCCCTCACGTATATGCCTATCTTACCATCTCTAACTCACAGCTATCAATTTCAAATGGCATCTCACCATGATCTTTTTAAGTTTCACTCTCATGTACAACGGGTGTTGTTGATCTATAATTTCAGTATATCTACATTGTATTCAACACACGAAATACTAAAGGCTAATAGACTTTATATATAGCCTTTACAAAAGATCCTAACTTGATCACTAAGGAAAATATTTCCTTTATCTACTTTCCTTGCCCGACTTAGAGATCTTCAAATATATATCTTCTAGTTAATTAGTCTTTGTCTTCTAACAAATCAGATCTTATTTAATTCGAAATTATATAGATCTTTAATTTAATTGTCTTCAAGATATCTCCAAACAAACTTTCCTTCTTCGATGTTTTCTTACTTGATAAGGAGTCTTTCTTTTAAGTCTTCTATTAGAATAAGAAAAGATCTTCTATATATTATTTCTATCATTCAGAGATGACTTCAAATCATCTAAACTTGTTCATACGTTTTGATTCTTCTAGAATATATTTGACCGAATATTACAGAATCTGTCCAGCATAGTCAGTTCCAACTAAGGTTGCAACTGAGATTACAACTGAATGTATAACTTGAACTTAATCGTTATACAATACATGTCTGTATATTGAGAGTTTATTATGAATATATAAAACTATATTTTCCAATATGATGACAAACAATATGTCACTAGAATATCGGATCTAGAACCTAAGAGGTTTGAAAAAGGGTGCTTGACTAGGATGAGGAAAGGTATGGATATGATCAAATGTACGAATCTTAAGTGCCATTGTACCGAGACTCATCGGTGGATGACTGGTTTGGGTTTGAAGACCGGTGTTTTCGCTCGTCTTTGTTTCAAATGCGGTTATGCTTATGAAAGCTCAAAATATTGCAAGAGGTTTCACAAGTAAGAAACCGGTTGGAGGACTTGGAGAATATGTGTAAATCTTGTTAACTGTGGATGTATAGCTTCTAAGCACTTATATGACTGCTTGGATTTTGGTGGTGTATGGTGCAAAACCTGTGAAAATTGAGACGTAGGTCAACGTCTTCTGGTAAGGATAGCTTGTACTGATATCAGATCAAGAAATCCTTACCGAAACACGTTGCCCTACGTTTAAATTTTTTAAGGTTCTGCACCATTCACAACCAAAATACAAGTAGCATTATAAGTCCTTATAAGCTATACATTCATATTGAACAGACTTTTCACATATTCTCCAAGTCCTCCAACCAGTTTCGTCCTTATGAAATCTCTTGAAATATTGTGAGCTTTTTCATAAGCAGAACCGCATTTAAAACAAAGTTGAGCGAAGAACCCGTCTTAAAACCCCAACCAGTCATCCACCCATGAGTCTCTCTACTATGACACTTAAGATTCATACACACTATCATATCCATACCATTCTTTATCCTAGTCAACTCATCGTACAAGCAGACGGTTTAAGACCCGAGGTTAAGCTACTATATTTTTTCTTCAAATATTTAACATATAGCTACAATATGCTAGGTCATAAAAGTTTTCCTTTTTACTAACTTGTGATGAGACTGTGATAGACTAATATATAGAAAAAGTTTACTACTCATACGTTGTAACTTTATTACACTTTGATTTGAAAACTATAAGAAATGTATATTAGAAGTTTATTTACTTGCAACTTTTAAGTAAAACATTGTTGGCTTGTATAAAAATATATATATAACACTAGTTAAGCTCCTAAAAAGTTGAGCTTCTTTTGTTTTGTTGACTATGAGAGCCGGAAGTTTTAAGAGCAATGTTTTTAAAGACATTTCCACAATCTCAGTCCAGCTTCTTAGCTTAAGAACTCCAACTAGAACTACAATAAAATGAACAATTTTTAAAATTGTTTGTAAAATGACATTTTCTTGTAGCAGTGATAGGTCCCAAGTTACAGACATAACTAAAGAGTTACAAGAATAGAAAATCATCAATGACAAGCACAGAGTAGAGACATGCCATCTTTCTCTATACTTGTAATTTTTTGCTAGTCTTGTTCTTTATATTAGCATTTATAGTTTCTTGAATCAAGTCTTTTTCTTCTAATACAGAACCAATATCACACCTTCTGCTCCCACTTTTTATTTCTGGAGAGACTTTTTCTAATTCCCTTGAAGACATTTACCCCAAGAGGTAAAAATCATTAGCTTCCTCGTCGAGAAACTAGAAGCCTAAGTCACCTACAAAAGTATTGGCCCAAAATGGATTCGGACCAAAAAGTACTTATGAATAAGTACGACGTTGATCATTGTTAGGTCCTAAATTTGAGATTCTAGTGACATATGATTTGTCATCATATTGGTAATAATAGTTTGAGATATTCATAATAAACTCTCAGTATACACACAACTATTGTGTAACATTTCTGTCAAGATATGATCAAGTACATGTGTAAGTTGCAACTTCAGTTACAATTCAAACTGGCGGACAGAAACTTGGAGCTCAAGATTCGGTCAAAAGATATTCTAGAAGGTTCAAAACGTGTGGAAAAGAATTTCAGAAGATTTGAAGCAATCTCAGAAGATCAGAATGAAGATATTGAAAATGTTATCTTGTGGGAATAAAAGACTTGAAGGTCCAGGAAAGAAGACTCCTAATCTAAGAAATAAAGAGAGAGAAAAAGGAAATAATTCATATTTGATTGTGATTAGGATTCTTTTGTAAGGCTATAAATAAATCACTGATACAAAACGTCTCGTGTTATTTACTATTCTGTCTTAACTATTCAGTTGTAACTGATACAAAACTCAGTTGTAACTGAAACGCATAACTGCACTCGGAACATTAGGCAAACGTTTTTTTCAATCATAAATTAGGCGAAGGCAACTTTGCTAAAGCTTACCATGGGAGGGACCATAAATCGGGTCAAAATGTATCTATTAAAGTAATTGACAAACATTGGGTTCTAAAGGCCAAGTAAATGGAACAGACCAAACGAGAAATTACCGTTATGGGTGTAGTAAAACACCCAAACGTGGTTCAACTCTACGAGGTCATAGTAAATCACTTTTTTTATCATGTCAGGAAAATAATTTTTTATGTCTTTACAGAGAAAAATAGCATTTAGCCCTAGAAAATATAGTTTTATAAGTTCCAACAATGTTGTCCCTAGAGATCTATAAAACTGCACCATTGCTCTAAGTAGTACAAATTCAGTTTACTCGTAAATATGGACCATAGTCTTCCCAACCTAGTTTGTTCGGTGTAATATCCCTCATTTCCTCGATTTTTCCCACGATTGCTCAACCATTATCCGATATTTAAGCTTTGCTCTATTTTGGTTATTTCTGCACTTTTTATACCAACATATCTAAATGTAAAATGATTTAACTTAGTATTCAGTATTCCAGTTCTCATCAGTCAACTGAACAAATAAGTGAACACTACAAGAAGGCACTGATCTGTTGTTAAATACTGATAAAATACCTATAAAATTCCGATTCACTTGCGTGAAGAAAAAGTTCTGATTATAAAGTTCTGATCTTGCATATATTAAAAATCTATGTAAAACTAGCTATAAAACAAATGGAAAGTGAACAAAACTCATGGTGTAAACACAGAGAACTAACATGTTTGGCATGGCTTTATTATTAAAAAGAGAACATTTTAATACAAATTCTGTCCATAGATCTTTCTCCTACAGTTAACTATTTGTGAATTTTTAGGCAATTTTGACAGGAAAGTGCTAAGGGGTACTTTTTTTTTTTAGATGAAAGCTAAGGAGTGCCGGTAAGCGAAAGGTCGCGAGATCGATCCTCGCAGGGGGCTTTTATTTAATCCATTCTAATTTTTTTGCCAAAAAAAGAAAAGAAAAGCTAAGGGGTACCTTGTAGCAGGTTTTCTGGTATTCACTTATTCGTTGATGACAACACGTATATTGCCTTACGATTTCTCTTGCCGCATCTTCCCCGTCTTCATTGTCTACCTCTTCTTCCAACATTATATCTTTAACTAGAAAGTTTACAATAAATAGATAGTTGAAAGGCTGTGAAGATAAAAATGGCAATGGGACTCCTTATATAGATGTTATTCATCAAGTCTAGGGTTAGAAAGAGATCAAACAATTCATTTCCAAGTGGCAGCGGCGAAGCGTTACTACCAATGTTTTCATTTTTGGGTCGGCGAAGCGTTAATACCATTATTTTCAATTTTGGGTTGGCGAAGCGTTACTACCAATGTTTTCATTTTTGGATTGGCGAAGCGTTAATACCAATGTTTTCAATTTTAGGTCGGCGTAATTAAAAAACGGAAAATTAATGGGCCTCTGGATGTCTTTCCGAAACTAGTGTTTATAAAGACCGTCCCGGCCTACCCATGTTATCAGATTAGGACCGGTTCTTGAATCGGCCTAGTATTGTGGGTTGCACTTCCTAATCAATATACCTGTTGTGAAATCTAATCTCATTTTACAACTTTACCTTAAGTGTTATGGATTTCCTCGCTGTTAAGTATTAACATGGGTTCAAATTCTTTAATTAGTGTTAAAAACTTGAAAGATATAATTAAAAAAAGCTTGATCTTGCGTTGATACTAAGTGTGTCCAGTTTTAGTACAAGTGAACCATTTTGAATAAGGCCAGGTATCTATAGAAAGTAATGAGATAATAATATAGCCTACATTAGTGAGGAGAAGTAAAATCCCCATAGGGAAAAAGGAAGCAGTAATGGGATAATAATATAGCCTACAAGAAAGTTGTGTTGACACGTCTAGGAATAAATAAATAAAAATGATTTGAGTGGATCTATAATATTACATTACGAATTTATGTTTGTCATTCAAGTATTTATACTTTCTTAATTGTCGTATTCTCTCTCTCTATATATATAAAGAGTCTCGGTACATGTAATCTACACCACTACAATATCAATAATACTCCATTCGTTCAACTTTATTTATGTACAACTATTATTTATCTTAACAGGGACTATTAATTATATTCAATAACTCGTGAAATTACATTTGACACGTGCACATAATATGTTCTCATCCTCATAGGACTTTTATACCCTCACATTTATAACGCCACCTTTTGTGAAAAAATTAGGAAGTTGTATATCATTTAATTGTGAACGATATACAAAATCACATTGTACTTATCTACATAATAATCGATTATCTAAAAGTCCAAATGGACAACAATTGTTTTGCCATAGCATGAAAAACGTTTTATGAGGGAAACTTTTATGACCCAGTAGATTGTAGCTATATGTTGTTGATATTTGAAGAAAAAATAAGTAGTTTAATCTCTGGTTTTGAAAAAACATATGGCCGAAGTTCCGAGTGTAGTTACGCATTTTCACTTGCAACTACAGTTGTAACCACAATTGCAACTGACGAATATAATGAAGTAAAAAAAAAACATTGAACACGAGATATTTTTAAATGGAGTTCGACATGATCAGCTTGTGTACATCTCCAGAGCCCCCCACTGAGTATTTATTGATATTGAAAGGAACAATGATAAGACTCGAGACTTACAATAACATGACTCCATCACGTATATGCCTATCTTACCATCTCTAACTCACAACTATCAATTTCAAATGGCATCCCACCACGATCTTTTTAAGTTTCACTCTCATGTACAATGGGTGTTGTTGATCTATAATGTTAGTATATCTACATTGTATTCAACCCACGAACTACTAAAGGCTAATAGACTTTATATACAGCCTTTACAAAAGATCCTAACTTGATCATTAAGGAAAATATTTCCTTTATCTTCTTTCCTTACCCGGCTTAGAGATCTTCAAATATATATCTTCTAGTTAATTAGTCTTTGTCTTCTAACAAATCAGATCTTATTTAATTCGAAATTATACAGATCTTTAATTTAATTGTCTTTAAGATATCTCCAAACAAACTTTCCTTCTTCGATGTTTTCTTACTTGATAAGGAGTCTTTCTTTTAACTCTTCTATTAGAATAAGAAAAGATCTTCAATATATTCTTTCTATCATTCAGAGATGGCTTCAAATCATCTAAACTTGTTCAATAC
Source organism: Primula veris (assembly GCA_963682055.1). Classification (NCBI taxonomy): domain Eukaryota; kingdom Viridiplantae; phylum Streptophyta; class Magnoliopsida; order Ericales; family Primulaceae; genus Primula; species Primula veris. The sequence goes on from OY821751.1 coordinate 3,881,913, forward strand.
GTTTTGATTCTTCTAGAATATATTTGACCGAATATTACAGAATCTGTCCAGAACAGTCAGTTTCAACTGAGGTTGCAACTGAGATTGCAACTGAATGTATAACTTGACCTTAATCGTTATACAATACATGTCTGTATATTGAGAGTTTATTATGAATATATAAAACTATATTTTTCAATATGATGACAAACAATATGTCACTAGAATATCGGATCTAGAACCTAAGAGGTTTGAAAAAGGGTGCTTGACTAGGATGAGGAAAGGTATGGATATGATCAAATGTACGAATCTTAAGTGCCATTGTATCGAGACTCATCGGTGGATGACTGGTTTGGGTTTGAAGACCGGTGTTTTCGCTCGGCTTTGTTTCAAATGCGGTTCTGCTTATGAAAGCTCAAAATATTGCAAGAGATTTCACAAGTAAGAAACCGGTTGGAGGACTTGGAGAATATGTGTAAATCCTATTAACTGTGGATGTATTGCTTCTAAGCACTTATATGACTGCTTGGATTTTGGTGGTGTATGGTGCAAAACCTGTGAAAATTGAGACGTAGGTCAACGTCTTCTGGTAAGGATAGCTTGTACTGATATCAGATCAAGAAATCCTTACCGAAACACGTTGCCCTACGTTTAAATTTTTTAAGGTTCTGCACCATTCACAACCAAAATACAAGTAGCATTATAAGTCCTTATAAGCTATACAATCATATTGAACAGACTTTTCACATATTCTCCAATTCCTCCAAACAGTTTCTTCCTTATGAAATCTCTCGCAATATTGTGAGCTTTTTCATAAGCAGAACCGCATTTAAAACAAAGTTGAGCGAAAGAACCCGTCTTAAAATCCCAACCAGTCATCCACCCATGAGTCTCTCTACTATGGCACTTAAGATTCATACACACTATCATATCCATACCATTCTTCATCCTAGTCAACTCATCGTACAAGCAGACGGTTTAAGACCCGAGGTTAAGCTACTATATTTTTTCTTCAAATATTTAACATATAGCTACAATATGCTAGGTCATAAAAGTTTTCCTTTTTACTAACTTGTGATGAGACTGTGATAGACTAATATATAGAAAAAGTTTACTACTCATACGTTGTAACTTTATTACACTTTGATTTGAAAACTATAAGAAATGTATATTAGAAGTTTATTTGCTTGCAACTTTTAAGCAAAACATTGTTGGCTTGTATAAAAATATATATATAAATATATATAACACTAGTTAAGCTCCTAAAAATATATATATAAATATATAAAAATATATATATATAAATATATATAACACTAGTAAAGAGTCTATAATATTATATTACGAATTTATGTTTGTCATTCAAGTATTTATACTTTCTTAATTGTCGTATTCTCTCTCTCTCTATATATATAAAGAGTCTCGGTACATGTAATCTACACCACTACAATATCAATAATACTCCATTCGTTCAACTTTATTTATGTACAACTATTATTTATCTTAACAGGGACTATTAATTATATTCAATAACTCGTGAAATTACATTTGACACGTGCACATAATATGTTCTCATCCTCATAGGACTTTTATACCCTCACACTTATAACGCCACCTTTTGTGAAAAAATTAGGAAGTTGTATATCATTTAATTGTGAACGATATACAAAATCACATTGTACTTATCTACATAATAATCGATTATCTAATAGTCCAAATGGACAACAATTGTTTTGCCATAGCATGAAAAACGTTTTATGAGGGAAACTTTTATGACCCAGTAGATTGTAGCTATATTTTTTTTTTTTTATATAAATTGTGGGGAAAAACCCACATTTTTATTTATTAATAAGAATGAAGATAAGTAGCATCACAAATAGTGGCACTAAAATTACAAGAATTGAAACTTAGAATATTAAAAACTGATCTTAACAACTTGGTGGACTTGTTTATAATTAAACTAAAACTTAAAGGACCAGATATACACTGGACTGTGTAAATAACACACAGATCAGATATACACGTGTAATGAAACCCCAAATTCATTATCTGAGAATTGAAACCGACACGCTGAAGAGAGAGAGACTCTCCTCTTCTCCACCGAAATAGTTCCTCTGAAAACTCCATTTTCTTCATTTTCTCCTTAACAAAACCTTAGATTTGGGAGCCCTTTGGCTTCTAAATCGATTATATTCTTCATTGTCGGAGTCAAGTCTTCTCTCTCAAATAATTCCTTGAATCCTTCTTTGCATCCACTGTTCGCTAAAGTATCTGCAGCACAATTGGCTTCTCGTACTACGTGCTTCACCAGGTAGTCTTTGCCCTTTAATCTATTCTTGATCTCATCCATAACATATCTAATTAACCAAGGAGCTGCTATGTTTTTTGTTATAATATTTACCAATTGAAGCGAATCAGTTTCCAGAATAAAAGTCTTCATATTCGATAGTTGTAGCATAATCAAAATTGCTTTAGCTTCTGCTTCTATAGCTGATAAGATTGTAACCTTAGCTTGAAAACCATAGATGAAATTACCTTTAGGACCTTTGATTAATCCACCAACACCACTAGAATTCGAAGAATATTTATAGCACCCATCAGTGTTGATTTTCACATACCCAGTTGGAGGGTCTAACCATTTCACTATTGCAACCTTTTTGATTATTGCAACCCTTTCTTTAATTAATATATCATTCATGTTCCAGACCAGAGGGAAAATTTTATTATTTTTGGAACTTAAATATAATATATCAGTGACTTGAGAGCAAATGACAGTAGCTTTCATCTCCTTGCTGTTGAATTTGTAGTTGCACCTAGCTTTCCAAATCTTTCAAACAATAATAGATGGTAGAACCTTTTGTATAAAGGAGTTAATTTTATTATTTCCTTTTTTTGATGATGACCACCATGTTAAAAATCTTCCTTTAATATTAATATTAGTATTAATAATACCCAGCAAACCATCAAAATAGGTCCACACTTCTTTTGCAATCTTTCCCGAACTAAACAGATGCTCACTATCTTCTTCTTTTACACCACAACACTCACACTTCGAAGCTAACTGAATTCCAAATTTTCTTACTGCAGATTTTAGAGGCAAGGAGTTGTTGAAAAGTTTCCATACAAAGCATGTGATTTTAAGAGGTAGTGCTTTATCCCATTTATACTTGTAAAACCATCTAGCTTCATACTTAACTCTGGTATTTTTCCAGGCAGACCTAAAAGAAAAGTTTCCTAGATTCTCCTTGTTCCAAATTATTTAATCTTTTCCATATTTATTGATTTTGAAATCTTCTTTGAACAGATGTCTGAGATGAGTAGGAATTTGCTCATTAATAATCTGACTAACCCAGGTACCATTTTGCAGCAAATCTTTAACACTTAGACCATTGTTAATACTGTCATCATTTATTTTCTCTGATCCCAGCCAATTGTCTAAATTTACAGAAATATTCCCATCTCCAACTAGCCATTGCATACTTTCTTCTGCTTTATCTCTTACTAGATGCATTCTACTCCATGTGTTATTCCCTTTTCTAGCTTTAGCCTCAACATAATGAATATTTTTACAATATTTGGCTTTCATAAATTTAGCCCACAAAGAATTGGAGGTTCTAAACTTCCACCACAGCTTCATAGAATAAGCAGCAGCAATGTCTTTTAATCTTCTTATACCCAATCCATCTTCTTCCTCTATTCTGCAAATTTTTTCCCACTTTACCCAATGATGCTTGTTTTTCCCATCTTTTTTCCCCCACAGAAAATTAGCCATAATTTTTTCTATTTACTTTATAACCTGTAATGGAGGATTCATTACTGCTATTGTATATATAGGTATAGAACTTAGCACATGCTTAATAAGAATCAACTTCCCACCCATATTTAGAAACTGTACTTTCCACCCAGATAGCTTCTTTCTAACTTTCAGGATTAGATCATGATAAAAGATGCATTTTTTCCTTACAAAATACATTTTGCAACCCAAATAAGTAAAAGGTGGTTTTTTACATCTTATACTTAATAGCTTGCTCACATTTTCTTTCTGAATTTTACTCACTCCTTTAGATATATAAACAAAGCTCTTGTCAAAGCTAATTTCTTGCCCAGAGTCTTTATTATACATTTCCAGCACACTTTTCACACATTTGACTGAACTTGTATTTGCAGCTGAGAAAATAATAATATCATCTGCAAATGCTAAATGAGTGATAATAGGGCTTCCAATAGGTGCTTTAAACCCTTTCCACCTTTTATTATGAACTAACTCATTTAAATTTCTGGACAGAAGTTCAGAGCAAATTATGAAAAGGCTAGAAGATAATGTATCACCTTGCCTTAAACCATTTGTTGGAGAGAAGTAGCCTGTTGTTGCTCCATTTACCATTACAGTTAATCCATTATCAGAGATAAGTCTCCAAACTCTGTCTATCGAACTTTCTGCAAATCCCATTTTTCTGAGAGTGGAAATTAAAAAATGACAAGAAATTTTATCATAAGCTTTTTTCATATCTAGCTTTACAGCTAAACTACAACCACTGCTTTTATTATCCAAATTACAAATGAGTTCTTGAGATAGAAGAATATTGTCTATTATATCTCTTTTTTTTACAAATCCACTTTGATTTTCTGAAATGATAATAGGTAGAATATCCGAGAGACGAGTACTCATAATTTTGGAAATGACTTTGTTGAAAAAAGTGCACAGACTTATAGGTCTGAAATTAGCAAAAGAGATAGGATCAGATTTTTTGGGAATGAGGGCAATAACTGTAGTTGTCATAGCTTTTGGCAAAGTAGCTTCAGAGAAAAACTGTAAAACAGCTTGGAATATATCTTTACTAATAATTTCCCAACAAGCAGTGAAGAAATGACCATTAAAACCATCAATACTTGGGGCACTATTCTTATTTAACCCCCAAATAGCACTTTTAACTTCTTAAAAAGTAGGGTCTTTTGTAAGATATTCATTATCTTCCTCATTTATAACCTTTGTCACACATTCCAAACTTTTGTAATTATAACTATTGGGAAAATAGTTGGCAGCAAGAAGACTTCTGAAAAAACTTACTGCTTCTTCTTGTATTTCCTTTTTTTTCTGTCAATATCTCTCATTGAGAGTTTGTAATAGTGGTAATTATACTTTTGTTTCTTCTCTTTTTAACAACTCCATGAAATTTTTTTGTATTGGCATCCCCTTCTTTAGCCCATCTAAGATTGGCTTTTTGAGCCCAGAATTCTTCTTCTATTTTCACCTTATTAATTAAAAAAGCTTTGGCTTCCATTAACATAGCTCTATTTGCAGGACTTGGGTCATCTTCAAAAAGTTTTTCCACTCTTAAAGCCTCATCTTCTGCATCAATCACTTGTTGAAAAATATTTCCAAAGGTACTTTTATTCCAGCATATAAGAGCATTTTTCAAAATTTTGAGATTATTTACCAAGGAATATAAGGCATTCCCTTTTGTAAACAATTTCCAATTCATGCTGACTACTTTAAAAAAACTATGATGTTTAGTCCAAATTTTTTGAAAAATGAACCTTCTAGGATTATTATCAAACTCTGTTTTTAGGGTTAGAAAAAGAGGGCTATGATTAGAATTTGTTTTGCTCAAATGCTCCAGAGTGGCATTAGTAAATAAATTAGCTGCAGCATTATTAAGACATACTTTGTCAATTCTCTCAAATATTGTACCCTCTCCACTTCTTTTGTTCCACCATGTAAACTTTGAACCACTAGATTTAAGTTCAGAAACCCCAATACCATCCATACAATGTAGATAATCATTAGCAGCTCTAATATTAATAGGTAGACCTCCTACTTTGTCTTCTTCTTTAGATACAGTGTTAAAGTCCCCTGTAACAAACCAAGGATTTATAGTAAAATTCTGCCTCAGAAAATCCCACAAAGCCTCTCTTTCCCCCATAGTACACTTAGCATACACCAAAGTTAGAAAAATAGGACTATTTTGCCATTTTATTTACATATGCATACACTGTTCCATTTGCCCCACCATCTTCATCTCTAAACCATGATTATAAAATATCCAAATTTTGTTATGCCCATGGCCCAAGGCATTATCAAACCCAAACTTAATTTTGTACTTTTCCAAATTTTCACAACCCACCATAGGTTCTATACAAATAAGAAGCATAATATTATTCACCAAACATAGCTTTTTAATTCACCTAGAAGTGGCCCCATTTCCTAGCCCTCTAACATTCCATATTAAGGACTTAATCATTTATTATACCTTTTTCTTTCCCATACATTAGAAGACGATCTTAAACTCATCTGTTGTTGCTGTTTTATTTTTGCAGATTCTTTATTTTTCAGCTTCTTTTTCTGACTTTTGGATAGAGATTCTTCCCATATTTCTTCTTTGTCTTCAATTTCTTTAGAAGATGCTAGTAAGTCTTCTTCTCTTTCTTCTTATTTTCCCTCAATTTCAGTAATAACCAGAATTTTACTTAGTTGTTGAACTCTCTTTTCTTTATATATGACCAGAGATTGATCTAGTTCAAATAGATTATATTCTTTAGTTTTGATACAGATTTCTCCTTCTTCTTTCTCTTCTCTTATAACTTCATTTTTTTTTTAATATTATCACAGATAATTTCTTCATCTATGTTGTCTTCTCTTATTTCTGCTTCACAGATGGCCACAACATCTTTTGTACAAGCTGCTGTTTTGGTGAGGAGGATCTTACTTGGACCACCACTAGCTTCCTTTGGTTCTTTTTCAGCTTTGTTAAAGGATCTAGCAACCCAATCTTTTGTACTTTCTTTCTTTCTGACATAATTGTTGTATAATTTGGGACTTGATTTTTTTCCTATTTTGCTTCTTAGTTTTGTTTTCCTTGGCTTCTTCTTCAGCACTTTCTTTCTTTTCATTCTTAAATTTGCATAAATTAATCTTGTGGCCTTGCTTATAACAGCAACTGCAGTAATTCGGTAAGTCTTCATATTCGCAATATTGCCAAAACCCCATTTCATTGTCATCCCCATAACCAATCCGAACCCTTTGAACTAGTTCCTCACTTAGGTCAACCTCTACACATATCCTAGCTAGGCTTGGTCTTGTTAATTTTTACGTGGGTTCATCTACCCTTAAAGGATTTCCAAAAGCTCTTGCTATAGAGAAAATACTAGAATTATTGTATAAATGTATTGGCAGCTTAGGTAGATTAATCCAAACTGGTGCTACAGGGGTCTCAAAATTGGGATCAAAGTCATATGTCCACTTAAAAACACGCATAGGGAAGTGTTCTATATACCAAATTTTTTTAAGCCAAATTCTTGTAAAATCTTCCTCGTGAAAACATCCGATCAATATATGTTGGTGATCTAACACTCCAATATTATAATTTGATTTTAAATCGATCTTTCCAAACACTTTTCTTATAACTTCCACATCTGGCCTTCCATGTGTAAATTTACCTACTAATGTACACTTAAAAGGTTCCGATAACTGCTTAACGTCGTCCATAGAGAAATGGATTAATGGTTCACCTTTGTAGCATTCTACTTCTTTCAAAGCTATTTTTTTCTTTGGTTGAGAACTTACTATGGATGCGAAGGACTTCATTGGGGGTGGATCTGGAGACATGCATTGGGGATTTTGTTTAATTGATTTGGACTTATCCCTCTCCGGCGAGGCAGAATTGGGATCTGTCATTACGGCGGCTAGTTTAACCTCGGGTTTTGAAAAAACATATGCCCGAAGTTCCGAGTGTAGTTACGCATTTTCACTTGCAACTACAGTTGTAACCACAATTGCAACTGACGAATATAATGAAGTAAAAAAAAAACATTGAACACGAGATGTTTTTAAATGGAGTTCGACATGATCAGCTTGTGTACATCTCCAGAGCCCCCCACTCAGTATTTATTGATATTGAAAGGAACAATGATAAGACTCGAGACTTACAATAACATGACTCCCTCACGTATATGCCTATCTTACCATCTCTAACTCACAGCTATCAATTTCAAATGGCATCTCACCATGATCTTTTTAAGTTTCACTCTCATGTACAACGGGTGTTGTTGATCTATAATTTCAGTATATCTACATTGTATTCAACACACGAAATACTAAAGGCTAATAGACTTTATATATATCCTTTACAAAAGATCCTAACTTGATCACTAAGGAAAATATTTCCTTTATCTACTTTCCTTGCCCGACTTAGAGATCTTCAAATATATATCTTCTAGTTAATTAGTCTTTGTCTTCTAACAAATCAGATCTTATTTAATTCGAAATTATATAGATCTTTAATTTAATTGTCTTCAAGATATCTCCAAACAAACTTTCCTTCTTCGATGTTTTCTTACTTGATAAGGAGTCTTTCTTTTAAGTCTTCTATTAGAATAAGAAAAGATCTTCTATATATTATTTCTATCATTCAGAGATGACTTCAAATCATCTAAACTTGTTCATACGTTTTGATTCTTCTAGAATATATTTGACCGAATATTACAGAATCTGTCCAGCATAGTCAGTTCCAACTAAGGTTGCAACTGAGATTACAACTGAATGTATAACTTGAACTTAATCGTTATACAATACATGTCTGTATATTGAGAGTTTATTATGAATATATAAAACTATATTTTCCAATATGATGACAAACAATATGTCACTAGAATATCGGATCTAGAACCTAAGAGGTTTGAAAAAGGGTGCTTGACTAGGATGAGGAAAGGTATGGATATGATCAAATGTACGAATCTTAAGTGCCATTGTACCGAGACTCATCGGTGGATGACTGGTTTGGGTTTGAAGACCGGTGTTTTCGCTCGGCTTTGTTTCAAATGCGGTTCTGCTTATGAAAGCTCAAAATATTGCAAGAGGTTTCACAAGTAAGAAACCGGTTGGAGGACTTGGAGAATATGTGTAAATCTTGTTAACTGTGGATGTATAGCTTCTAAGCACTTATATGACTGCTTGGATTTTGGTGGTGTATGGTGCAAAACCTGTGAAAATTGAGACGTAGGTCAACGTCTTCTGGTAAGGATAGCTTGTACTGATATCAGATCAAGAAATCCTTACCGAAACACGTTGCCCTACGTTTAAATTTTTTAAGGTTCTGCACCATTCACAACCAAAATACAAGTAGCATTATAAGTCCTTATAAGCTATACATTCATATTGAACAGACTTTTCACATATTCTCCAAGTCCTCCAACCAGTTTCGTCCTTATGAAATCTCTTGAAATATTGTGAGCTTTTTCATAAGCAGAACCGCATTTAAAACAAAGTTGAGCGAAGAACCCGTCTTAAAACCCCAACCAGTCATCCACCCATGAGTCTCTCTACTATGACACTTAAGATTCATACACACTATCATATCCATACCATTCTTTATCCTAGTCAACTCATCGTACAAGCAGACGGTTTAAGACCCGAGGTTAAGCTACTATATTTTTTCTTCAAATATTTAACATATAGCTACAATATGCTAGGTCATAAAAGTTTTCCTTTTTACTAACTTGTGATGAGACTGTGATAGACTAATATATAGAAAAAGTTTACTACTCATACGTTGTAACTTTATTACACTTTGATTTGAAAACTATAAGAAATGTATATTAGAAGTTTATTTACTTGCAACTTTTAAGTAAAACATTGTTGGCTTGTATAAAAATATATATATAACACTAGTTAAGCTCCTAAAAAGTTGAGCTTCTTTTGTTTTGTTGACTATGAGAGCCGGAAGTTTTAAGAGCAATGTTTTTAAAGACATTTCCACAATCTCAGTCCAGCTTCTTAGCTTAAGAACTCCAACTAGAACTACAATAAAATGAACAATTTTTAAAATTGTTTGTAAAATGACATTTTCTTGTAGCAGTGATAGGTCCCAAGTTACAGACATAACTAAAGAGTTACAAGAATAGAAAATCATCAATGACAAGCACAGAGTAGAGACATGCCATCTTTCTCTATACTTGTAATTTTTTGCTAGTCTTGTTCTTTATATTAGCATTTATAGTTTCTTGAATCAAGTCTTTTTCTTCTAATACAGAACCAATATCACACCTTCTGCTCCCACTTTTTATTTCTGGAGAGACTTTTTCTAATTCCCTTGAAGACATTTACCCCAAGAGCTAAAAATCATTAGCTTCCTCGTCGAGAAACTAGAAGCCTAAGTCACCTACAAAAGTATTGGCCCAAAATGGATTCGGACCAAAAAGTACTTATGAATAAGTACGACGTTGATCATTGTTAGGTCCTAAATTTGAGATTCTAGTGACATATGATTTGTCATCATATTGGTAATAATAGTTTGAGATATTCATAATAAACTCTCAGTATACACACAACTATTGTGTAACATTTCTGTCAAGATATGATCAAGTACATGTGTAAGTTGCAACTTCAGTTACAATTCAAACTGGCGGACAGAAACTTGGAGCTCAAGATTCGGTCAAAAGATATTCTAGAAGGTTCAAAACGTGTGGAAAAGAATTTCAGAAGATTTGAAGCAATCTCAGAAGATCAGAATGAAGATATTGAAAATGTTATCTTGTGGGAATAAAAGACTTGAAGGTTCAGGAAAGAAGACTCCTAATCTAAGAAATAAAGAGAGAGAAAAAGGAAATAATTCATATTTGATTGTGATTAGGATTCTTTTGTAAGGCTATAAATAAATCACTGATACAAAACGTCTCGTGTTATTTACTATTCTGTCTTAACTATTCAGTTGTAACTTATACAAAACTCAGTTGTAACTGAAACGCATAACTGCACTCGGAACATTAGGCAAACGTTTTTTTCAATCATAAATTAGGCGAAGGCAACTTTGCTAAAGCTTACCATGGGAGGGACCATAAATCGGGTCAAAATGTATCTATTAAAGTAATTGACAAACATTGGGTTCTAAAGGCCAAGTAAATGGAACAGACCAAACGAGAAATTACCGTTATGGGTGTAGTAAAACACCCAAACGTGGTTCAACTCTACGAGGTCATAGTAAATCACTTTTTTTATCATGTCAGGAAAATAATTTTTTATGTCTTTACAGAGAAAAATAGCATTTAGCCCTAGAAAATATAGTTTTATAAGTTCCAACAATGTTGTCCCTAGAGATCTATAAAACTGCACCATTGCTCTAAGTAGTACAAATTCAGTTTACTCGTAAATATGGACCATAGTCTTCCCAACCTAGTTTGTTCGGTGTAATATCCCTCATTTCCTCGATTTTTCCCACGATTGCTCAACCATTATCCGATATTTAAGCTTTGCTCTATTTTGGTTATTTCTGCACTTTTTATACCAACATATCTAAATGTAAAATGATTTAACTTAGTATTCAGTATTCCAGTTCTCATCAGTCAACTGAACAAATAAGTGAACACTACAAGAAGGCACTGATCTGTTGTTAAATACTGATAAAATACCTATAAAATTCCGATTCACTTGCGTGAAGAAAAAGTTCTGATTATAAAGTTCTGATCTTGCATATATTAAAAATCTATGTAAAACTAGCTATAAAACAAATGGAAAGTGAACAAAACTCATGTTGTAAACACAGAGAACTAACATGTTTGGCATGGCTTTATTATTAAAAAGAGAACATTTTAATACAAATTCTGTCCATAGATCTTTCTCCTACAGTTAACTATTTGTGAATTTTTAGGCAATTTTGACAGGAAAGTGCTAAGGGGTACTTTTTTTTTTTTAGATGAAAGCTAAGGAGTGCCGGTAAGCGAAAGGTCGCGAGATCGATCCTCGCAGGGGGCTTTTATTTAATCCATTCTAATTTTTTTGCCAAAAAAAGAAAAGAAAAGCTAAGGGGTACCTTGTAGCAGGTTTTCTGGTATTCACTTATTCGTTGATGACAACACGTATATTGCCTTACGATTTCTCTTGCCGCATCTTCCCCGTCTTCATTGTCTACCTCTTCTTCCAACATTATATCTTTAACTAGAAAGTTTACAATAAATAGATAGTTGAAAGGCTGTGAAGATAAAAATGGCAATGGGACTCCTTATATAGATGTTATTCATCAAGTCTAGGGTTAGAAAGAGATCAAACAATTCATTTCCATGTGGCAGGGGCGAAGCGTTACTACCAATGTTTTCATTTTTGGGTCGGCGAAGCGTTAATACCAATGTTTTCAATTTTGGGTCGGCGTAATTAAAAAACGGAAAATTAATGGGCCTCTTGACGTCTTTCCAAAACTAGTGTTTATAAAGACCGTCCCGGCCTACCCATTTTATCAGATTAGGACCGGTTCTTTAATCGGCCTAGTATTGTGGGTTGCACTACCTAATCAATATACCTGTTGTGAAATCTAGTCTCATTTTACAACTTTACCTTAAGTGTTATGGATTTCCTCGCTGTTAAGTATTAACATGGGTTGAAATTCTTTAATTATTGTTAAAAACTTGAAAGATGTAATTAAAAAAGCTTGATCTTGCGTTGATACTAAGTGTGTCCAGCTTTAGTACAAGTGAACCATTTTGAATAAGGCCAGGTATCTATAGAAAGTAATGAGATAATAATATAGCCTACATTAGTGAGGAGAAGTAAAATCCCCATAGGGAAAAAGGAAGCAGTAATGGGATAATAATATAGCCTACAAGAAAGTTGTGTTGACACGTCTAGGAATAAATAAATAAAAATGATTTGAGTGGATCTATAATATTACATTACGAATTTATGTTTGTCATTCAAGTATTTATACTTTCTTAATTGTCGTATTCTCTATCTCTATATATAAAGAGTCTCGGTACATGTAATCTACACCACTACAATATCAATAATACTCCATTCGTTCAACTTTATTTATTTACAACTATTATTTATCTTAACAGGGACTATTAATTACATTCAATAACTCGTGAAATTACATTTGACACGTGCACATAATATGTTCTCATCCTCATAGGACTTTTATACCCTCACACTTATAACGCCACCTTTTGTAAAAAATTAGGAAGTTGTATATCATTTAATTGTGAACGATATACAAAATCACATTGTACTTATCTACATAATAATCGATTATCTAAAAGTCCAAATGGACAACAATTGTTTTGCCATAGCATGAAAAACGTTTTATGAGGGAAACTTTTATGACCCAGTAGAATGTAGCTATATTTTTTATATATATAAATTGTGGGAAAAAACCCACATTTTTATTTATTAATAAGAATGAAGATAAGTAGCATCACAAATAGTGGCACTAAAATTACAAGAATTGAAACTTAGAATATTAAAAACTGATCTTAACAACTTGGTGGACTTGTTTATAATTAAACTAAAACTTAAAGGACCAGATATACACTGGACTGTGTAAATAACACACAGACCAGATTTACACGTGTAATGAAGCCCCCAATTCATTATCTGGGAATTGAAACCGACACACTGAAGAGAGAGACTCTCCTCTTCTCCACCGAAATAGTTCCTCTCAAAACTCCATTTTCTTCATTTTCTCCTTAACAAAACCTTTGATTTGGGAGCCCTTTGGCTTCCAAATCGATTATATTTTTCATTGTCAGAGTCAAGTCTTCTCTCTCAAAGAATTCCTTGAATCCTTCTTTGCATCCACTGTTCGCTAAAGTATCAGCAGCACAATTGGCTTCTCGTACTACGTGCTTCACCAGGTAGTCTTTGCCCTTTAATCTATTTTTGATCTCATCCATAACATATCTAATTAACCAAGGAGCTGCTATGTTTTTTGTTATAATATTTACCAACTGAAGTGAATCAGTTTCCAGAATAAAAGTTTTCATATTCGATAGTTGTAGCATAATCAAAATTGCTTTAGCTTCTGCTTCTATAGCTGATAAGCTTGTAACCTTAGCTTGAAAACCATAGATGAAATTAACTTTAGGACCTCTGATTAATCCACCAACACCACTAGAATTCGAAGAATATTTATAGCACCCATCAGTGTTGATTTTCACATACCCAGTTGGAGGGTTTAACCATTTAACTATTGCAACCTTTTTGATTATTGCAACCCTTTCTTTAATTAATATATCATTCATGTTTCAGACCAGAGGAAAATTTTTATTATTTTTGGAACTTAAATATAATATATCAGTGACTTGAGAGCAAATGACAGTAGTTTTCATCTCCTTGTTGTTGAATTTGTAGTTGCACCTAGCTTTCCAAATCTCCCAAACAATAATAGATGGTAGAACCTTTTGTATAAAGGAGTTAATTTTATTATTTCCTTTTTTTGATGATGACCACCATGTTAAAAATCTTCCTTTAATACTAATATTAGTATTAATAATACCCAGCAAACCATCAAAATAGGTCCACACTTTTTTTGCAATCTTCCCTGAACTAAACAGATGCTCACTATTTTCTTCTTTTACACCACAACACTCACACTTCGAAGGTAACTGAATTCCAAATTTTCTTACTGCAGATTCTAGAGGCAAGGAGTTGTTGAAAAGTTTCCATACAAAGCATGTGATTTTAAGAGGTAGTGATTTATCCCATTTATACTTGTAAAACCATCTAGCTTCATACTTAACTCTGGTATTTTCCCAGGCAGACCTAAAAGAAAAGTTTCCTAGATTCTCCTTGTTCCAAATTATTTCATCTTTTCCATATTTATTGATTTTGAAATCTTCTTTGAACAGATGTCTAAGATGAGTACGAATTTGCTCATTAATAATCTGACTATCCTAAGTACTATTTTGCAGCAAATCTTTAACACTTAGACCATTGTTAATACTGTCATCATTTATTTTCCCTGATCCCAGCCAATTGTCTAAATTTACAAAAATATTCCCATCTCCAACTAGCCATTGCATACTTTCATCTGCTTTATCTCTTACTAGATGCATTCTACTCCATGTGTTATTCCCTTTTCTAGCTTTAGCCTCAACATAATGAATATTTTTACAATATTTGGCTTTCATAAATTTAGCCCACAAAGAATTGGAGGTTCTAAACTTCCACCACAGCTTCATAGAATAAGCAGCAGCAATGTCTTTTAATCTTCTTATACCCAATCCATCTTCTTCCTCTATTCTGCAAATTTTTTTCCACTTTACCCAATGATGCTTGTTTTTCCCATCTTTTTCCCCCCACAGAAAATTAGCCATAATTTTTTCTATTTCCTTTATAACCTGTAATGGAGGATTCATTGCAGCTATTGTATATATAGGTATAGAACTTAGCACATGCTTAATAAGAATCAACTTCCCACTCATATTTAGAAACTGTACTTTCCACCCAGATAGCTTCTTTCTAACTTTCAGGATTAGATCATGATAAAAGATGCATTTTTTCCTTCCAGAATATATTTTGCAACCCAAATAAGTAAAAGGTGGTTTTTTACACCTTATACTTAATAGCTTGCTCACATTTTCTTTCTGAATTTTACTCACTCCTTTAGATATATAAACAAAGCTCTTGTCAAAGCTAATTTCTTGCCCAGAATCTTTATTATACATTTCCAGCACACTTTTCACATATTTGACTGAACTTGTAATTGCAGCTGAAAAAATAATAATATCATCTGCAAATGCTAAATGAGTGATAATATGGCTTCCAATAGGTGCTTTAAACCCTTTCCACCTTTTATTATGAACTAACTCATTTAAATTTCTGGACAGAATTTCAGAGCAAATTATGAAAAGGCTAGAAGATAATGGATCACCTTGCCTTAAACCATATGTTGGAGAGAAGTAGTATGGATTTCACTTCCTAATATTGTGGGTTGTGGGTTGCACTTCCTAATCAATATACCTGTTGTGAAATCTAATCTCATTTTACAGCTTTACCTTAAGTGTTATGGATTTCCTCGCTGTTAAGTATTAACATGGGTTCAAATTCTTTAATTAGTGTTAAAAACTTGAAAGATATAATTAAAAAAAGCTTGATCTTGCGTTGATACTAAGTGTGTCCAGTTTTAGTACAAGTGAACCATTTTGAATAAGGCCAGGTATCTATAGAAAGTAATGAGATAATAATATAGCCTACATTAGTGAGGAGAAGTAAAATCCCCCATAGGGAAAAAGGAAGCAGTAATGGGATAATAATATAGCCTACAAGAAAGTTGTGCTGACACGTCTAGGAATAAATAAATAAAAAATGTATAATATCATAGTGGTTGCAAATACAATTTTATATGAACTTTAGGAGTTCATATGCAAAATAAGTAATTGAAATATTTTGCATCCGATAGTTTTTTATGGGTAAAAATTGTAAAATTCATAGCGGTATTTGTTGTCATTCACTAATCGTATTCTAAAATTTGGAACTTTTATTTCAAATATATGAACTTGACTATTTAATACAATATAAGCTTGGATTTTTCGTTTTTAATACTCTCAATTATGTGATTCTATTTTAAAAACTCCAAATATTTGGTTATACTCCGTCCCGGACGCGGATATGGTCTAAGCAAAACTGCTTACATGCATTATAACTACAACCAAAATTGCTTACATGCCTGACCCTACACTTGCTGGTTACATGTATCCGATTTACATGTCCGGGTTTGTTTTAATTCGGAACGATGAATCCAAAAACAATATGTTTGATACGGTTTACTAAAGACTAAATTTTCTTAAATACAATCAAAACTTTTTAAGCAATGTGCTTAAATCCTTGCAATACTACTAAGGAGTATTTGCATCGTAACTATTTGTAACGTCTCGGAAATTTTGTACTTTATTATTAATTTTAGTAATAAGATAGTGATATTTAGTTTTGTGGGTGATTACGTATTTGTGTGAAATATACATGTGTGATATGAAATTGGCTGTATATAATAGTTGTAGGGGTAATTTGTATAATGTAATAAGTAAGTGGACTAATTAGTAAATTAGTTATACTAAAACCTAAATATATAGATAATACATATACATATAGACATATACATATCACATATATACATATACATAGATACCTACATACGGAGAGAGATAATAGAAGAGAGAAAGAGAGACTTGTGACGAAGTGAGGACGAGAGGAGAGGTCGGCGACCAGACCAGGTCAGGCTGTGGTGTAGGTGGCGGTAGTGGGTGCGGTTTAGGGTTTTAAGTCTGCAGCTTCGAGGGGGTGATTACGAGGTCATCGGGGGTCCGTTTTCGATAATCAAATATGTTTTCTTAGCTTATTTTTCGAGAGCTATCTATCCGTGTAAGCCGTTTTATCTGATTTTAACTTTTATAAAAACCCATTTTTGGGAATATTTACTATAATCCGAATTAGAGATTTTTATATTAATCCGTAACTCGTTTTAATTACATTTTTAGGGCTGTTGAAGGATTGCTTTGGCATGTCCAGATCTGTTTCTAACCGTTAGGTGGGTTTTGGCTTGAGTTTGGGGGTATTTGACAAACGAGCTCTCGTTTGCGTAGATTAGGGGGAGGAATATGGATTCGCTTTAAATGCGGTTTTGTGTGTTGTTTGTTGTATGCTAAGCTATGTAAAATGGTTAGTGTGTATTGCATCATGTTATTGTATTTTGTGTGTGTAACAGCTTCACATCGTTATTTTTATGATGATTATATTGTGTATGGCGATTTTACTATTTTTATTATAAAATGAATTGTGGAAAAATAAAATGATTTAAATGTGTTATTTAATTAAATTTTTTAAAAACGTGAAAGTAGTGAAAGTGTGTCAGTGGTGATATCGTGTATACTCTTGTGGTGATACCGTGTATACTTCTATGGTGATGTGTTTATCTAATTACATCAAATATTATAAAGTGTGTTTTATGTTTTATTGTGGACTTTACTGTTTTCGTGTTTGGTATTCAAGTCTTTTATATTTATTTTAGGGATTGCAGTACCAAGTGTTAAGGCAGAGCTGTGTCAGCTTACGGTGAGATCCCAGAAACTTGCTCAAGGATTAAGTATATCGGTACCATAGGGTTAGTCCCCTTAAAGCCGGCCCCATATTTTTTGGTCACATATTAGTGTCAGAATATGGGTGAGGGAACCATTGCACTTTGGGTCCTATAGCAGAGTGGCTCTAAAAGTGGGTACATGTGAGGCAATCCCGACTTTGTGTTTCGTTGAGTCTTGTTTTATTTTGTTTTGTTTTATTTTATTATTAATTCAGTTGATCTTGATTATATGTTCATTTACTCGTGTTGTGAGTTATATTTGTTGATGTGTTTTTCGTGCAATTGCCTTTGTCATTATTTGCCAAGATATCATATTTGCCATGTTAGGATTGTGTGTGCGTGCTTAGTAGCATGCGCCGTTTTTAAAGCGAGATTGTTTTCTTACCTCCTTTCTTTGTTTTCTGTACATTTTGTTCACGATTGAACATGTGATAACGTAGATGGTGGCAAAGTTTAGAGTGCTTGCATGAAGCTCATTATCATATTACACGTGATCGCGCGCACGCTAAACTAGTTTTTTGTTCATTTTGGCATTATCTCATTTTGAGCCTTGTTGGCCTAGTAAGCGTTTAACGCGAAATTAATTTTCTTTTGGTTGGAGTAACTTATCTCGTGCACTTGTATATTTTAGATTACGCTATTTTATAGAAGGTCAGCTGGGTTGGATTTGATTTATCCTTGTTGGATTATTTGGTAATCGCGTTGCGATTTTGTTATGTGTTGTTTTAGACAGGTCTAATTTATTGGAAACACATAGATACGCAAAGCTCATGCCGAAATTTTCTAAAAAATGTACTGTATTGTTTGTGTTGTCACATTTGAACACCGTTGGCTACCCTTAGGCCAATTTAGTGAATCAAATGTGATTATCGGCATGGCCTGAAATATTTATTTGGTTCTATTGATTGACATATTATCGAATGGCATTCCGCATGTTTCTTTATTTAAACTTTTCCCTTTTTATTTTAATTTACATTCACGACCCGGGTTTATCCAAAATCCGGGGCGTGACAGCTTGGTATCAGAGCTAACCGGGTTCCGATTACCTTGGTTTCCTGTTGGGTAGGATAGGCACACACAGACGGGTCATAGAATAAGATAGTAAGAACATTCTTTCATGAAAGTCTGCAATTGTTGGTAATTGTGCATACTTCCTTTGTGACATTTCTGTTCTATACTTTTACTTGAGTGACTTATAGAGCGTAACATATGTGTGATGACATTGTGTGGTAAAAAAATCTTGTTATTTATGTTTTAGTGGGATATTTTTTTAATTTAAATTTTCTTTTCGCAATAGTTATGTGTAGTTACTGATGGCTCCTAAGCGAAAACCAACTCGCGGTACGGGCGATAAGAGTCGAGGTCCTATACCTACTCGTGCTCGTACTTTTAGGGGTCGGAATCCTGCTCCTAAAGAGGCATCCGAGAGTGGTCGTATGGCAAGTCGAAATCATGGTGGTGGTCGTAGTTGTGGTCGAGGGAGAACCGGTCGTGAGGTTCCACCCGAAGACGTTCGTAATAATGCCCCACCCGAGGTTCATAATTTGGAGGATGAAGGGGACGGAAATCCGAATGGAGATGGGAATGGTAATGTCAACAACCCTATGATGACCCAATTTATGAGGGCTATGGCAGAGACTATGCGATGCATGGGCTCAAGTTCTCAAGGCGGGTTAATTGGTGGGGAAACAGAAGCTTCAGCTGCTCAAAAGCATTTTCAGCGTATGGAACCTCCTATCTTTTATGGGGGTGTTGACCCTGAAGTTTCCGAGACTTGGATATCAGATGTGGAGAATATTTTTGAGTCGCTTCAAATGACGGAAGATAAATTAAAGGTGGTTTGTGCTGTCTGCTATTTGAGGGGCGATGCGGGAGTGTGGTGGAAGAGTCGAAAGGAGTTGTTCGGTCTGCGGGATATTAGTTGGAAGGGGTTCAGGGAGATGTTTCTCAAGGAGTATTTTCCTCAGCCTATGCGAGATTCGAAGAAAACAGAATTCCTAAAGCTTATTCAGGGTAATATGAGTGTGCGTGACTATCATCTAAAGTTCCAAAAGTTATCGACATATTATCCAAAAAGTGTAAGCACTGAGGAGCTTCGTTGTCAGCGGTTTGAGCAGGGATTAGGTCCTAAGATTCTCAGCAGTCTAGCATCGCATGTGTTTACTTCTTTTGATATCCTTGTAGAACGCGCGTTGAAAGTCGAGGCGGCAGATGTTGAGGAAAAGCGTATTCTGGCAACTAAGCTACATAAGCCCCCTTTTCCTTCTTCGGATTATGTCTCTAGTTCTCGGTTCAGTCAGGAGACTAACTGTAAGTTGGGTAATAGCAGGGGTGATCGTAAGAGGTTGAGGGATGCCGACTATTTTCCTGGTTTTCGAGGACATTCCCACCCTAAGAGTTATTCGAGTACGGGTTCTGTGTCTTTTGTTCCTCAAGCGAATTCTGGATGCTATAATTATGGTTCTCGGGCTCATAGGGTTCGAGACTGTCCTAGGGCTAAGTGTCATAAGTGTAATGGTTTAGGACATCTTCAGAGTCAGTGCATGTCAAGGGGAACTAGTGCCATTTTCTCAACTTTTATTCGTACTACTCCAACTACTCAAAACTATTCGATTGGGCCTTCTTATTCCGGTTCTAAGGCTCCTATTCCTCATAATTCTATAGCAACTCGCGGTGGTTTTCAGAGTTCCAGTCGTGGTGGTTATCAGTAGCACCAGTCTTCTCAATCTTCTCAGGGTACTCAAACTCGTGTGTTCGCCCTGCCTCAAGTTAATACTGACAGGGGTGAACCTTCAGTTATTCAAGGTACCTTACTCGTTAGCTCTTCCTGGGCTAATGTATTATTTGATACCGGCGTTTCTCATTCATTTATTTCCTCTTGTTTTGCTTTATCTATGGGTTTATTATTCAGTATCCAGGATCCTGCTATGTTGGTTGAAACTCCTATTTATGGTTGTGTTCCGCTTGATACCATATGCCGTGACTTTGTGCTTTATATTTCTGAACACCCTTTTGTGTTCGACTTTCTTGTGCTTGATATGACTAGCTTTGATGTTATTCTTGGTATGGACTAGTTATCTTTCTTTCAGGCCATTATTGATTTTGAGCGTAGACATGTATCTTTTATTACTCCTTTTGGTGATCGTATTATTTTCTCTGGGGACCGATGTAGTCATTTTTCTCCGTCGTGGAACATTGTTGATGACTTGGGTGGGTTGTTACCTAGCTTATTGGTTAGTGATGAAGTGTCTACCGATGTCGAGCTACCTCCCGTGGTGTGTGAGTTTTCCGAGGTGTTTCCTAATGATCTTGTTGAACTTCCTCCTCAGCGTGAGGTGGAGTTTTCTATAGACTTAGCACCAGGGACTGCTCCTGTTGCTATGGCTCCTTATCGTTTAGCGCCAGCTGAACTGAAAGTGTTAAAGGAAAAGTTGGATGATTTGTTGGGTAAGGGATTTATACGTCCTAGTGTGTCTCCATGGGGTGCGCCAACATTATTTGTCCAGAAGAAGGATGGTAGTATGCGCATGTGTATTGATTATCGTAAGCTGAATCGAGTTACGATAAAGAATAAGTATCCCCTGCCACGAATCGATGACATCTTCGATCAGCTAAAAGGGTCGAAGTGTTTTTCGAAGATTGATCTTCGCTCAGGGTACCATCAACTTCGAGTTCGTGAGATGGATATTCCTAAGACTGTATTTCGTACTCGTTATGGTCATTATGAGTTTCTAGTGATGCCATTCGGGTTAACGAATGCACCTGCTGCTTTTATGGACTTGATGAACCGTGTTTTCAGAGCCTTTCTGGATAAGTTTGTGGTGGTGTTTGTGAACGATATTCTGGTATACTCTTCATCTGAGGAAGAACATAGGGATCATATTCGTATTGTGCTTACTCTTTTACGAGAGCACAAGCTCTATGCTAAGTTTTCCAAGTGCGAGTTTTGGATGTCAGAGATGAAGTTTCTTGGCCACGTAGTGTTTGCAGGTGGAGTATCTGTTGATTCTTCTAAGATCAAAGCGGTAACTGATTGGGTGCAACCAATAAGTGTGTTCGAGATCCGAAGTTTTTTGGGACTTGCGGGCTATTATCGAAGATTCGTACAAGATTTCTCTCGTTTGGCGGGTCCATTAACTCGACTAACGAAGAAAGACGTAGATTGTTTTACTCTTTAAATAGTTAATAGGTTTGCTTGTAAAAAGTGTGTGTTCTAAATTATAAAGAACTCAACTTTGAAAGAATACACAATGAACTTTTAAAACGAAAAATAATGGTGGGATGCCATTGATCTTTTGAGTGATAGTTATGAGGTAGAAACAATATAGAGATAGGCAAAAAATCTAGAGGGAGTCTGAGAGTTTTTCATTAAGACTTAAATCCTATAATGTAAGGTTTTATAATATCATTAATCTGGGTGAGTGCCCCGGAGACGTAGCGTAGTTGGGTGAACTCCGTTATTAAATGTGCATATAATTTAATTCAAGTATATTTAACTTTACAAGTTTTGTCCATCATTATACTTAGGTTCCAACCTCAGTTGCAAGTGTACTTGGAATCTAACTGCATAACTGTAACTAGAACAGCGGATAGGAATTCCAATTGGTATCAGAGCTTCAAACTAGATTTTACTTAGTGTGGATCTTGTGTTCTGGTAAAGATGGACTTAATGATAGAAGGAAATTCATTCAACAAGCCACCATTGCTTGAAGGATGAGTTAACTATGGAGTTTGGAAAATAAGAATGAGATCCTTCATCAAACAGCAAGATGAACAAGCATGGAAGTCTGTACTCTATGGTTGGGAAGTTCCAATTGTTACTTATGGTGAAGGTGAACTAGTTTATATGCCTGAATACAGATAGTCTGCTGATGAGGATAAAAAGTCCCGTGCAAACTCAACAACAATAAACTTAATCTTTGCTGGTGTAACTCTAAGCATGTTCAGGTATATCTCTCACTATGAAACTGCCAAAGATGCATGAGATATCCTACAAGTAAGCTTTGAGGGAACTGTTAAAGTAAAAGCTTATAAACTCCATCAATTAACTACTCAGTTTGAAAATCTAAGAATGGAGGAAGATGAAACTATTGAATAGTTTAATGGAAGAATCTGTCACATTGCCCATCAAGCAGGAACCTTAGGTGAAAAATATAGTGATGCTAAACTTGTAAAGAAAACTCTAAGGTCTCTTCCAGAAAGAATTGAAATTAAAGTAACAGCTATTGAGGAGTCAACAGATCTAGAAAACTTAAAACTTGAAGAAGTTATAGGAAATCTAAGCACTCATGAGTTAAAATTCTTCAAACTAAAGAGAACAGAAAAGGGAATAGCCTTTCAAGCTAAGAAATCAGAATCTAAACTTTGTATGCTTTTCTGTGTGAAACATCAATAAATTTTGGAACCTTAAGAAGTGATATTGGGGTATGTCATTATAGATCTAATTAAATACTCTTGCTATGCATGCTTTTCTGTGAGAAACATCAATAAATTTTGTGTCTAATGTAAGTTTTGATTGAGCTATGGTGTTTTTCTCTTAAAAAAGCCGCTGGTTGATGTCCCAAAAATAGATGTGGGATAACTGGTCTTAAAACCTCTCTGGTAATAGAGTTGCAAGCACAAAGTGCAAATTTTACATTAAGTTGCAAGCTCAGTTGCAACCCTAATCTGGAAAACAGAAAAGTCAGTAACTATCAAAAGAAAGTCTTATTGCTTATGATCAAATTTAGCATACGTTGATTTCCTAAGTGAAATGAAATGATAAAGTCAAGACAAAGTCTTGAAATTTTTGGCATCACTTATACTCTTTCCTTGCTGAGATGGTTAAGCCAGTTTTTGTGTCGAGGAAAAACAGATTTGCTCAACATAATCTCTTAGTCTTAATTTTATTGTATGGATATACTATGATAAATATATATTCTTGAATAAATTCTTAGTATCTTGTGTTCAAAATTCTATAATATATATTATTGCTATCTTAATTTTGATACAAGTCAAATTTCTATATTTCTTCAGTCACTCATAAATCAGAAAAATTAGATAAATCTGTTTTAAATTGGAATATAGATCTTTATTCTTTCCTGAATTTATCCTGATAAAAATAGTATCTTGATGCGATTTTTTTTTAAAATTGGAATAATTGTTGAAAGGAAGGTGCCTATTTTTTGGAAAAATTTGCTCACTAATGGGATTTGGGTATATCATTTCATAATTTAAAACGACTTGGGCTTAATTGCTATATAAGCTAGTGTTTAATGTGAGACTGAAACAACAAAAATCAGAATTACTATCTCTCTCTATAACAAATTAAAAACTATGTTTTTCTGAAAAACCCTATTTCTCGTGTTCCAAGTCCAGTTGCAACCTCAGATCCAACCATGTCTTCTTCTCCTCACAATCAACCTGATCTAAACTATGAGCATAACAGTACTCTTTGTGACTTTATGAATAGGTCCAAAACTCATAGAGGTTCTAAAGAAAAGGTAAGTGAACCCTCTTCTACCCAACCCAAAAAGCATAGAGTTAAGAAACGTCCTGGAAGAGACACACATAATGTTCCTATCTTTGTTAAATATATCTATGACACTCTTAATAGTAAGGTTGATCCTAAGTTCTGGAACACAATTATGTCACATAGGTTTTCTGAACTTAGTAATAGGGAAATACATTCTGAAAGACAACTGAATCTGGCTAGTTATAGGAACATTCAACTGCATGTTGAAAATTTGTTGAAAGATGTTGGTCTTGACAAAACTATTAGGTATCCCGAATCTTATTTTCTTGAACTAATTAGGAATTTTATGCTAGTCTGAATGAATGGGTGTTTGATAAGGGTGATATGGCTTGTGGTAGAGTGTATGTGAGGGGTCTTACTCTTGATTTTAACCCTGTATTGATTAATAAGTTTCTAGGTTCTCTTAGCAACTCTGAGGGTGATCTAGACTTTGATATACATTCTGTAGCTCTAGCTATTACAGGGAAAGATAACCAATTTGATGGAAATTCCATTAAAACCTCTGCCCTAACTCTAAGTGCAGCTGTTTTGCACAAAATCTCTAAGTTTAATTGGATACCAATTAAACAACCCTCTAAACTTACCAAAGATATGGCTTGTTCATTTATAAAATTATGTCCAAAATTCCCATCAACTTTGGTGAGCATGTGTTCAATTTGGTCAAAGAATTTTCTGATGTCAAAGCTAGCTCTGTCTTGCTGCCTTTTCCTTATTTAATCTCTAGTATTCTTCTCTCTCAAGTGGATCTTGTGCCCCCATCTTAATAAATCCTCTACTTCAATCATTTGAAAAACTTACCAAATGCTCTTCTGCTATCTATATTTCTGCTAAACTTCTTAAGGAAGGTCATATCAATGACATAATTGGTGAAAATGTAAAGGAAAAAGAATCTACTAGTGCTGCTCCTAAGAAGAAGGGTGTTAGAAGGTATCTGGAACAACAACTTGCTATTAATCAAGAGAGGAGGGCTGAGCTAGATACCCATGACTATGAGATCAAGAAACTGCTAGAAAATCTCAAGGAGAGTGATAATGAAAGTGATAGTGATAGTGGTTACTCCTTCAGCAGTACATATGAAGATGTGGTCAGAGATGAACCTCTTTCATCAAGAACTCCTCATTCTAGAAGGCATTGATGAGTCAAGTAATGAAACCTAGTTTGTCTTGGCTGTGACAAATAGGGGGAGAATTGAGAGTTTATGATGCTATGTGTTTTATTTCAATTTCTGCAAATTCTGTGTTAAAACTATCTTGTGCCAGTATTTTTGGCCTTATGTCTGTTCTGCAACTTATTTCTGGATTATGTTTCTTAATGGTTGAATAAGTTCTGTAACATTGGTGAACATATATCTATTTGAGTTTATATGTTATCTGCAATTCTAGCTTGCAGGGGTAGCTTAAGTTTTTAACTCAAAATAACTGCAATTAAATAATACAGTGAATACTGTATGTGCTAACAAAATTTGCAGATGGAGCTATTTTGAATAAACTCATATTATTTTGTCAAAACCAATGACAAATGGGGATATTGTTAGGACCATATTTCCAGCCTGGTAACTCTTTGTTGCCAATTGGTTTGAACAAAATAATCCAAGTTGATTGTTAAGAATTGAGACAGTCTTATGTTTACAGGTGAGGTTGCAACCTCAGTTGCAACCACAATTCTAACCTGCCAATATGCAGGATTCTGTCTAATTCTGTCTAACTGCATTACTTGATCTTTAAAGTCTTTTATTTGAATTAAAGAATGCGGGAAATATTCTCATATGTTAAAAAAGATTCAATTTATATATATTGAGAATATTAAGGTGATAAAGAATGGAAGTTGTTTAAAAGATATATGAAGATTAGTTTAGAAGATATTGTTTCTTTTATTGTGGAAACTAAATCTCTTTGAATATGCAAAGTTTTTATCTCGTGATTCAATCTATGTGCTTACACAATCAGTAATGATCTAATTAGATTGAATGTTATACGGAGTTATGATTTCAAATTATATTAAGATTTTATCTCTAAAAGATATTGTTTTATATGTTCCTTGTTTAAGGAAATAGTAACTCCTATTGTAAAGCAAGTTATTAACATGTATTAACATGAAGATTGAGATCAATCAATCGCAGCATTATCTCGTGTAATTATGGGAAGATTGAGATCAATTAGAAGAGTCCAAATCAATTAACAAGATCTTGAAGAAAGAAGATTTTTTTACTCTTTAAATAGTTAATAGATTTGCTTGTAAAAAGTGTGTGTTCTAAATTATAAAGAACTCAACTTTGAAAGAATACACAGTGAGCCTTTAAAACGAAAAACAATGGTGGGATGCCATTGATCTTTTGAGAAATAGTTATAA
This sequence comes from Primula veris, assembly GCA_963682055.1. Taxonomy (NCBI): domain Eukaryota; kingdom Viridiplantae; phylum Streptophyta; class Magnoliopsida; order Ericales; family Primulaceae; genus Primula; species Primula veris. The sequence goes on from OY821751.1 coordinate 3,908,592, forward strand.
GGTAGAAGCAATATAGAGATAGGAAGAAAAACCTAGAGTGAGCCTGAGAGTTTTTCATTAAGACTTAAATCCTATATTGTAAGCTTTTATAATATCATTAATCTGGGTGAGTGCCCCGGAGACGTAGCCTAGTTGGGTGAACTCGGTTGTTAAATGTGCGTGTGATTTAATTCAAGTACATTTAACTTTACAAGTTATGTACATCATTATACTTAGGTTCCAACCTCAGTTGCAACTGTACTTGGAACCTAATTGCATAACAACAACTAGAACAGCGGATAGGAATTTCAATTGCTATCGGAGCTTCACACTAGATTTTATTTAGTGTGGATCCTGTGTTCTGGTAAAGATTGACTTAATGGGGGAAGGAAATACTTTCAACAAGCCACCATTGTTTGAAGGAGGGGTTACCTATGGAGTTTGGAAAATAAGAATGAGATCCTTCATCAAACAACAAGATGAACAAGCATGGAAGTCTGTACTCTATGGTTGGGAAGTTTCAACTGTTACTGATGGTGAATGTGAACTAGTTTATGTGTCTGAAGACAGATGGTCTGCTGATGAGGATAAAAAGTCAAGTGCAAACTCAACAACAATAAACTTAATCTTTGCTGGTGTAACTCTAAGCATGTTCAGATATATCTCTCACTGTGAAACTGCCAGAGATGCATGAGATATCCTACAAGTAACCTTTGAGGGAACTGTTAAAGTAAAAGCTTATAAACTCCATCAATTAACTACTCAGTTTGAAAGTCTAAGAATGGAGGAAGATGAAACTATTGAATAGTTTAATGGAAGAATCTGTCATATTGCCCATCAAGCAGAACCTTAAGTGAAAAATATAGTGATGCTAAACTTGTAAAGAAAACTCTAAGGTCTCTTCTAGAAAGATTTGAAATTAAAGTAACTGCTATTGAGGAGTCAACAGATCTAGAAAACTTAAAACTTGAAGAACTTATAGGAAATCTAAGCACTCATGAGTTAAAATTCTTCAAACCAAGGAGAACAGAAAAGGGAATAGCCTTTTAAGCTAAGAAATCAGAATATAAACTTTGTGATAATCTGCATGATGAAGAACAGCTGGCCTTCTTTGCTAAAAAGATTTACAAAAAATTATATAAGAAAAAGCAGGATGATACTGGAACATCTAAAAATTTTAATAAAAGAGAAAATCAACTTAGGACAGAATTTAGGCTTAATAATAATCAGAAAGGAAAGTGAAATCCAAAAGAAAAAGATGACAGAAACTATCAGTCTAGAGAAATTCAGTGCATAGAGTGTAGGGGTTATGGTCACATTCAGGTTGAGTGTGCTAACACTTTAAAAAGAAACAAAAATGTTTATATAATCACTCACAGTGACAGTGAATCTAAGAGTAATAGTGATGCAGAGGATGAATCTAGTTTTGTTAACTTTATGGGAAGAATCACTGAAAATGAAATTGTTTATGAAAGTGATTGTGAGTCAGTTTCAACTTTAGTTACAACTGCACTTAAAACCTATAACAGTGACGAGCAAGAACTCTCAGAAGAGAGTATTACTCAACAATATCTTGTTCTTTATGAAAAATATTAAAGCCTGAGCAAACAATCTATCATCATCAACAAACTCAATGCTAATCTAAAAGATGAAATAAAGAATCTCACTGAACAACTCAACAGACAACAATTTGAGTTAAAAGAAACCAAAAAGAAAATGAAACTGTTGAATGCTTCAGCTTCAGAGAAATTAGATGATATGCTGTCATATGTTAGAAGCTCAAAGGATAAAGTGGTTTGGGGTACTGTGGTTATAAAGGCACTGGAAAAACTACATTTGTTAGATTCTCTATAAAATCTGAAACTTATGATTTTGACGACATGGTTAGAAGTGTAGTTGCAACCAGAAAAGAGTTGAATGACTTTAAAGCTAAAACAAAACTTAATCCAAGATTGTGTAATTTTTGCAAAATGCCTGGATATCTAGAAATCATGTGCTGTTTAAAAATGCACAGAAAGTATATTTCTCAGAAAAACTGGTTGTCTCCTACTTGTGATGAAAATATGAATTGGGTTTGTAAAGTTAAAATTAAAAATGACTTAATTGCTAATAATAAAGTTGTCATTATTTCTCTAAATGCTGTTACTACTAATGAATTGTACTTTGACAGTGGTTGCTCTAAGCACATGACAGGTAATGCAAGTGCTCTAAAAAATGTTCGGGTTTGTTTTAATTCGGAACGATGAATCCAAAAACAATATGTTTGATACGGTTTACTAAAGACTAAATTTTCTTAAATACAATCAAAACTTTTTAAGCAATGTGCTTAAATTCTTGCAATACTACTAAAGAGTATTTGCATCGTAACTCTTACTGTCAAAAAAGAAAACTAAAAATAAGTCCACTTTCTAATCAACACAATATTTTAAAAAGCACACAACGTTGCGGAAATTATGCTTACCAAAAAAAAAAAAAAAGCATACGCAATAGCGCTATTTTAGAGGTAAAGCGCAAAGAGCGCAAAAAAACGTAAATAACGCAAAAAAGCGTGACTAGAAGGGTAAAAAGCGTGAATTTTTATTAAAAAATCTAATTATTATTTATTAATAAAAAAATTATCAAAGAAAAATGGATGCAACAACGCATTTCGGGTCACATCTTATCTCTTTACATAATTATACATAAACAAGAGTTATAAGATTTTTATTTATTATTATATACATAAGAAATAGCGCTTATAAAATAAATAGCGCTTATCGTTTTTAGTTTTAGTTTCCACTCTAATACTTGTATAGTATTATATATTGGTAAGATTATAATTTATATTGAAGTATATATTTGCAAAATTACGCATTTTTTTGTTTTAGAATAATAAAAAAAAAATGCAAATGATTTGAGTGGATCTATAATATTACATTACGAATTTATGTTTGTCATTCAAGTATTTATACTTTCTTAATTGTCGTATTCTCTCTCTATATATATAAAGAGTCTCGGTACATGTAATCTGCACAACTACAATATCAATAATACTCCATTCGTTCAACTTTATTTATTTACAACTATTATTTATCTTAACATGGACTATTAATTACATTCAATAACTCGTGAAATTACATTTGACACGTGCACACAATATGTTCTCATCCTCATAGGACTTTTATACCCTCACACTTATAACGCCACCTTTTGTAAAAAATTAGGAAGTTGTATATCATTTAATTGTGAACAATATACAAAATAACATTGTAGTTATCTACATAATAATCGATTATCTAAAAGTCCAAATGGACAACAATTGTTTTGCCATAGCATGAATAACGTTTTATGAGAGAAACTTTTATGACCCAGTAGATTGTAGCTATATTGTTAGGACCAGATTTCTGGCCCATATACTATTTGTTGTCTTTTGATTTGAACTAAATAATCCTAGTTGAATGGTTAGAACTGAGAGAGTTTTTTTCGGTTTCAAGTAAGGTTGTAACGTCAGTTGGAACCACAGTTCCAACCTGCAGTTCTACAGGACTCTGTCAAGTTCTGTATTTCTACATTACTATTCTTTAATGATGTTTATATGTTTTAAAGTATGCAGGATATATTCTCATATGTTCTTAAAGAGTTAATTCATGTATATTGAGAATATTAAAGTGATAAGGAAAAATGTTGCCTAAAGGATATAAGGAGATTAATTTATAAAGATATATTTCCTTTAAATAGCCAATCTAGATCTCTATTCTCATGCAAGTCTTTATCACTTAATTCAATCTTTGTTTCCTATCAAAATCAGTATGATCTTTTTAAGATTGAATGAAATATAGAGTTAATGTTTCTATATATATTCATAAAGATTTTATCTCAAAAAGATACTATCTTATATGACTAACTCCTATTTCCAAGCTAGTTATTAACAGGTATTAACTTATGAAGATTGAGGTCAATCCTACGCTGAAGTATCTCATGCAATATGGAAAGATTGAAGTCAATCAAAAAGAGTCGAAAGCAATCATCAAGATCTTGAAGAAAGAAGATTGTTTTTACTCCTTTAAATAGTTGATAACTATGCTTGTAAAACGTGTGTGTTCTAAATTATAAAGAACTCATTCTTGAGAGAATACACAGTGAGCTTTTAAAAGAAAACAATGGTGGGATGTCATTGATATTTTGAGTGATAGTTATAAGGTAGGAGCAATATAGAGATAGGCAGAAAAACCTAGAGGGAGTCTGAGAGTTTTTCATTAAGACTTGAATCCTATATTGTATGCTTTTATAATATCATAATCTGGGTGAGTGCCCCGGAGACGTAGCCTAGTTGGGTGAACTCCGTTGTTAAATGTGCGTGTGATTTAATTCAAGTACATTTAACTTTACAAGTTCTTTCCATCATTATACTTAGATTCCAACCTCAGTTGCAACTGCACTTGGAACCTAACTGCATAACAGCAACTAGGACAGCGGATAGGAATTTCAATTGGTATCAGAGCATCACACTAGATATTACTTAGTGTGGATCCTGTGTTCTGGTAATGATGGACTTAATGAGGGAAGGAAATGCATTCAACAAACCTTCATTGCTTGAAGGAGGTGTTAACTATGGAGTATGGAAAATAAGGATGAGATCATTCATCAAACAGCAAAATGAGCAAGCATGGAAGTCTGTACTCTATGGATGGGAAGTTCCAACTGTTACTGATGGTGATGGTGAACTAGTCTATGTACCTGAAGATATGTGCTCTACTGATGAAGACAAAAAATCAAGTGCAAACTCAACTACAATAAACCTAATCTTTGCTGGTATAACTCTAAGTGTATTCAGGTATATTTCTCATTGTGAAACTGCCAAAGAGGCATGGGATATCCTATAAGTTACATTTGAGGGAACTATTAAAGTAAAAGCCTATAAACTACAACAGTTAACTACTCAGTTTGAAAATCTAAGAAAGGAAGAAGATGAAACAATTGAACAATTTAATGGTAGAATTTGTCACATTGCTCATCAAGCTGGAACCTTAGGTGAAAAATATAGTGATGATAAGCTTGTCAAGAAAACACTTAGGTCTCTTCCAGAAAGATTTGAAATTAAAGTAACTGCCATTGAGGAATCAACTGATCTAGAAAACTTAAAACTTGAAGAACTTATGGGAAACCTAAGCACTCATGAACTGAAATTCTTCAAAACTAAGAGAACAGAAAAAGGAATAGCCTTCCAAGTTAAGAAATCTGAACCTAAACTCTGTGAGAATATGCATGATGAAGAACAGTTAGCTTTATTTGCTAAAAAGGTCTACAAAAAGTTTTATAAGAAAAGACAGGATGATCCTGGTATGTCAAAAGGCTTTCAAAAAAGAGATACTCAAGATAAGTTTAATAATAATCGTAAAGGAAAGTGGAATCCAAAAGAAAAAATTGATAGAGACTATCAGCCCAGAGAAATTCAATGCAGAGAATGTAGAGGATTTGGTCATATTCAAGGTGAGTGTGCTAATACTTTAAAAAGAAACAAAAATGCTTATATAATCACTCACAGTGACAGTGAATCTGAGAGCAACAGTGATGAAGAGAATGAATCTAACTTTGTTAACTTTATGGGAAGAATTACTGAAAAAGAACCTGTGTATGAAAGTGATTGTGAGTCAGTTTCAACCCTAGTTACAACTGCTCTTAAAACCTATAGCAGTGATGAAGAAGAGCCCTCTGATGAAAACATTACTCAGCAGTATCTTGTTTTTTATGAAAAATATCAATGTCTGAGTAAACAATCCTTGATCATAAACAAACTTAATGTTAATCTAAAGGATGGGGTAAAGAATCTCACTGAATAACTCAATACACAACTGGTTGAGTTAACTAAGACCAAGAAGAAAATAAAACTGTTGAATGTGTCTGCATCAGATAAATTAGATGACATGTTGTCCTATTCTAGAGGATCTAAAGATAACAGTGGTTTGGGTTACTATGGTTATGAAAGCACTGGAAAAACCACTTTTGTTAAAGCTCTTGTTAAAACTGAAACTCATGTTATGGGTACTAAGGTTAGAAGTACAGTTGCAACAAAGAACAAACTGAATAAATTTAAGGATAAATCTATCTTTGTTGCAAAACTGTGTAACTTTTGTAAAAGACCTGGACATCTAGAAATCGGGTGCTATTTAAAAATGCACAAGAAATATATTTCTGAGAAAAATAGATTGATTCCAGCTTGGAATAAAAATATGAATTGGATTTGGAAAGTCAAAATTAATAATAATCCAGTTGCTAATAATAAAGCTGTTATTACTTCCTTAAATGTTGTTACTACTAATGATTGGTACTTTGACAGTGGATGTTCCAAGCATATGACAGGTAATGCAAGTGCTCTAAAAAATGTCATTAATCTTACAGGAAACACTGTTGTGTTTGGAGGTGCAGATACAGGTAAAACTATTGGAAAAGGAATCTTAAACAAACCTGGAATGCCTGATATTAATGATGTGTTTCTTGTAGATGGTTTGAAAGCCAATCTTCTTAGCATTAGTCAACTGTGTGACAACAAGATGGTTGTTAAGTTTAACAAAGATAAATGTCTTATTACTGATCTAAATGATGATTTGGTCATGACAGGAGTAAGATCAGCAAATAGTTGCTATATTTTTGAAAAATCTGAAAAAGAATTATCTCAGAATAGGTGCAATCAAGCTATTACTAACAATGTTGATATTTGGCATAAAAGACTTGGTCATGTAAATTATAAAACCTTGGATAAACTTGTTAAAGAAGAATTGATAAGAGGTATTTCCAAGCTCAGCTCTAAAACTCAAGGTGTGTGTGGTGATTGTGCAATAGGTAAGCAAACAAAGAGTATTCATAAGAGTACTAGTCAGATCTACACTAAGAGAGTCCTAGAACTTCTTCACATTGACTTAATGGGTCCTATGCAAACTGAAAGTATTGGTGGTAAGAAGTATATTTTAGTAGTTGTAGATGATTTCTCTAGATACTCTTGGGTGGTGTTTTTAAGGGATAAAACTGAAACCTTTGAACTTTTTAAAACCCTTTGCTTGAAACTACAACTTGAAAAAGGTTCCACCATTGGTAAAATTGTTAGGGTCGGAAGTGATAATGGAACTGAATTTGAAAATAGCAAGTTTAGCAATTTTTACAACTCTCTAGGTATAAGTCATGAGTTTTCTGCACCAAAAACCCCACAACAGAATGGTATAGTGGAAAGAATAGAACTATTCAGGAAATGGCTAGAGTCATGCTTAATTCTAAGAAACTTGCCAAAAGATTTTGGGCTAAAGTTGTTAACACTGCATGCCATATTGTTAATAGGGTTTATATTACAAAAGGTACTACCATGACTGCTTATGAAATTTGGAAAGGTAGAAAACCTAATGTCAAGTATTTTTAAGTATTTGGGTGTGTTTGTTATATTCTTAAAGACAGAGAACATCTTGGAAAATTTGATTCTAAGAGTGACAAAGGGGTATTCCTTGGATATGCTCAAAACAGTAGAGCCTTTAGAGTCTTTAATCTGAGAACAAATTGTGTCATGGAATCTTATAATGTGATATTTGATGATATGAAAGATGTTGATGAGAATACAGGTGATGATGAAGAGTCAGGAATTACAGGAAAAGAAACAGAAGAAATTCAGCAAAAAGGCAGTCCAGTGGTGGTTGGAAGATCAGTTGCAACTGAGGTTGCAACCCCAGTTGAAACCACATTCTCAAATACAGAACAGATAAGTAATTGTCTAAAGATTGTCATGCTGCCTATGATAATAATCATAGTGAACAACACAAATGAAAAAGCCAAGACAAAGTCTTGATATTTTTGACATCACTTATACTCTTTCCTTGCTGAGGTCATCAATCTAGTTTTTGTGGAGAGGAAAAACATATTTGCTCAAAATAAGCTCCTAAGACTTAATTTGTATTAAAGATATTCTATGATAAATATATCTCCTTGAGTAAATTGTTAGAATCTTGTTTTCAAAGTTCTATATCTTAAGATTATTGCTCTTTATCTTTAAACTAGTCAAAATTATCTTCAAAACTTCAACTCCTTAATATTCGAAATTTTGGATAAATCTGTTTACTTTTGGAATGAATTTTCTAAATTATTTGCTGAATTTATGGTAATAAAAACAGTATCCTTTCTTGATCTCTTTGAAATTTAAATTTCAAATATCTGTTGCAAGGTAAGTGTCTATTTTTCAGGAAATCCGTTTTTAAAAATTGATTTGGGTGTATCTTTTCTAATTGTAAAAAGATTTGGGCTGAATTGCTATTAATACTAACTCTTTTACTATCCCAAAACACTAAACAAATTAGAATTACTCTCTCTCTCTTTCAATATTAAAAACCCTAGGTTATCTGTAAACCCATTCTTCGAAGTTCCAAGTTCAGTTGCAACCTAGCTTGAAACCATGTCTTCCTCCTCTCCCAATCAATCAAATTTCAACTATGAAGATGACAGCACTCTTAGAGACTTCATGAATCAATCCAAAACCAGTACAGGTTCTAAGGCCAAGGTAAGTGAGACTTCTTCTAAGAAACGCAGGTCTAAGAAATGTCCTCGTAGAAACCTACAAGATGATCCTATCTCTGTTAAATATGTTTATGATACTCTCTTCAATGAGGTTGATCCTAGATTCTGGAAAAGGATTATGTCTGATAGGTTCAGTTCCCTTGCTAATAGGGAGATTCATGCTGAAAGGCAATTAAATTTGGCTAGCCATAAGCACATTCATGTGCATGTTGAGAAACTGTTAAGAGATGTTGGTTTAGAAAGAACTATAAGCTACCCTGACTCCTACTTTCCTGAACTAGTTAAGGAATTTTATGCCAATTTAAGTGTTGGTGTCTTTGATGAGGGTGATTCAGCCTATGGCAGAGTATATCTGAGGGGTCTCACTTTAGATTTTACTCATGAATTGATCAATAAATTTCTAGGTTCTCCTAGTCCTTCTGAGAGTGGTGGTGAGTATGATATGCATGTTGTAGCTCTTGCCATTACAGAAAATAATAACAGATTTGATGGTACTTCCATTAAGACTTCCTCACTTACCCTTAGTGCTGTTGTGCTACATAAGATTGCTAAGTTTAATTGGACTCCAACCAAACAACCCTCTAGAGTCAACAAGGATATGGCAGTCTTTCTCTATAAAATCATGTCAAAGATACCAATTAACTTTGGTAATCATGTGTTTAATCTCATCAAAGATTTCAGTGATGTTAAGGCACCTTCCATTCTTCTACCCTTTCCTTGCTTGATCACTGAACTAATTCTGTCTCAAGGAGTACCCACTTCCTCCAAACATCCATTTCCAAACTCATTTGAAAAGCTTACCAAGTGTCTTCCTGCCTTGTACATCTCTGCAAAGCTTCTGAAGGAAAGACATGTGAATGACATCACTAGTGAGAAAGGGAAAGAAAAGGAGACAACAAGTGCTCCTTCTAAGAAGAAAGGAGTTAGATGGTATCTTCTACAAAAAATGGCTACCAATCAAGAGAGAAGAGTTGAGCTAGATACTAATGATTATGAGATAAAGAAACTGCTGGAAAATCTCACAGAAAGTGAAGATGAATATGACAGTGACAGTGGCTACTCTCTCAGCAGTGAAGAAGAAGAAGAAGAAGAAGAAGAAGAGATTATCAGAGATCCACCTCTATCAGAAAGAGCTCCTCATTCCAGAAGGCCTCTTTACTAGTTTGTCTGGGTTCTGCCAAATAGGGAGAGAATGAAGTTTATGGGTGTTTATGTTTATGCTTTTATTTTCTATTTTCAAATTCTGTCTGCAAATTCTGTGTTAAGTCTATGTTGTGCCAGTATTTTTGGCCTTATGTTTTCTAAAATTTATTTCTGAATTCTGTTTGTTTTGGAATTTGAATATGTTCTGAAACTCTGGTGAATGGATATCTATTTATGCTTAAATGATGCCTGCTATTCTAACTTGCAGGGGGAGCTTAAATAATTAACACAAAAGCACTGATAAATTATATGCAGTAAGAGACTGTGTTTGCTAACAAATTTGCAGGTGGAATGCTTATTAATAAACTTAGATTATTTGTCAAAACCAATGACAAAGGAGGAGATTGTTAGGACCAGATTTCTGGCCCATATACTATTTGTTGTCTATTGATTTGAACTAAATAATCCTAGTTGAATGGTTAGAACTGAGACAGTTTTTTTTGGTTTCAAGTAAGGTTGCAACCTCAGTTGGAACCACAGTTCCAACCTGCAGTTCTGTATTTCTGCATTACTATTCTTTAATGATGTTTATATGTTTTAAAGTATGCATGATATATTCTCATATGTTCTTAAAGAGTTAATTCATGTATATTGAGAATATTAAAGTGATAAGAAAAGATGTTGCCTAAAGGATATAAGGAGATTAGTTTATAAAGATATGTTTCCTTTAAATAGGAAATCTAGATCTCTATTCTCATGCAAGTCTTTATCACTTAATTCAATCTTTGTTTTCTATCAAAATCAGTATGATCTTTTTAAGATTGAATGAAATATGGAGTTAATGTTTCTATATATATTCAGAAAGATTTTATCTCTAAAACATACTATTTTATATGACTAACTCCTATTTCCAAGCTAGTTATTAACAGGTATTAACTTATGATGATTGAGGTCAATCCTACGCTGAAGTATCTCGTGCAATATGGAAAGATTGAAGTCAATCAAAAAGAGTCAAAAGGAATCATCAAGATCTTGAAGAAAGAAGATTGTTTTTACTCCTTTAAATAGTTGATAACTATGCTTGTAAAACGTGTGTGTTCTAAATTATAAAGAATTCATTCTTTAGAGAATACACAGTGAGCTTTTAAAAGAAAACAATGGTGGGATGCCATTGATATTTTGAGTGATAGTTATAAGGTCAGAGCAATATAGAGATAGGCCGAAAAACCTAGAGGGAGTCTGAGAGTTTTTCATTAAGACTTGAATCCTATATTGTAAGCTTTTATAATATCATAATTTGGGTGAGTGCCCTGGAGATGTAGCCTAGTTGGGTGAACTCCGTTGTTAAATGTGCCTGTGATTTAATTCAAGTACATTTAACTTTACAAGTTTTGTCCATCATTATACTTAGGTTCCAACCTCAGTTGCAACTGCACTTGGAACCTAACTGCATAACAGGAACTAGAACAGCGGATAGGAATTTCATATATGTTGTTGATATTTGAAGAAAAAATAAGTAATTTAACCTCGGGTTTTGAAAAAACATATGCCCGAAGTTCTGAGTGCAGTTACGCGTTTTCAGTAGCAACTACAGTTGTAACCACAATAGCAACTGACGAATATAATGAAGTCAATAAAAAAACATTGAACACGAGATGTTTTTAAATGGAGTTCGACATGATCAGCTTGTGTACATCTCCAGAGCCCTCACTCAGTATTAATTGATATTGAAAGGAACAATTTAAGACTCGAGACTTACAATAACATGACTCACTCACGTATATGCCTATCTTACCATCTCTAACTCACAACTATCAATTTCTAATGGCATCCCGCCACGATATTTTTAAGTTTGTTTCACTCTCATGTACAACGGGTGTTGTTGATCTATAATATCAGTATGTCTACATTGTATTCAACACACGAAATACTAAAGGCTAATAGACTTTATATATAGCCTTTACAAAAGATCCTAACTTGATCATTAAGGAAAATATTTCCTTTATCTTCTTTCCTTGACCGACTTGGAGATCTTCAAATATATATCTTCTAGTTAATTATACTTTGTCTTCTAACAAATCAGATCTTATTTAATTCGAAATTATACAGATCTTTAATTTAATTGTCTTCAAGATATCTCCAAACAAACTTTCCTTCTTCGATGTTTTCTTACTTGATAAGGAGTCTTTCTTTAAGTCTTCTATTAGAATAAGAAAAGATCTTCTATATATTCTTTCTATCATTCAGAGATGGCTTCAAATCATCTAAACTTGTTCAATACGTTTTGATTCTTCTAGAATGTATTTGACCGAATATTACAGAATCTGTCCAGCATAGTCAGTTGCAACTGAGATTACAACTGAATGCATAACTTGAACTTAATCGTTATACAATACATGTCTGTATATTGAGAGTTTATTATGAATATATAAAACTATATTTTCCAATATGATGACAAACAATATGTCACTAGAATATCGGATATAGAACCTAAGAGGTTTGAAAAAGGGTGCTTGACTAGGATGAGAAAAGGTATGGATATGATCAAATGTACGAATCTTAAGTGCCATTGTACTGAGACTCATCGGTGGATGACGGGTTTGGGTTTGAAGACTGGTGTTTTCGCTCGGCTTTGTTTCAAATGCGGTTCTGCTTATGAATCTAAAAATATTGCAAGAGGTTTCATAAGGAAGAAACCGGTTGGAGGACTTGGAGAATATGTGTAAATCCTGTTAACTGTGGATGTTGAACAGACTTTTCACATATTCTCCAATTCCTCCAAACAGTTTCTTCCTTATGAAATCTCTCGCAATATTGAGAGCTTTTTCATAAGCAGAACCGCATTTAAAACAAAGTTGAGCGAAAGAACCCGTCTTAAAACCCCAACCAGTCATCCACCCATGAGTCTCTCTACTATGACACTTAAATTTCATACACACTATCATATCCATACCATTATTCGTCCTAGTCAACTCATCGTACAAGCAGACGGTTTAAGACCCGAGGTTAAGCTACTATATTTTTTCTTCAAATATTTAACATATAGCTACAATATGCTAGGTCATAAAAGTTTTCCTTTTTACTAACTTGTGATGAGACTGTGATAGACTAATATATAGAAAAAGTTTACTACTCATAAGTTTAACTTTATTACACTTTGATTTGAAAACTATAAGAAATGTATATTAGAAGTTTATTTGCTTGCAACTTTTAAGTAAAACATTGTTGGCTTGTATAAAAATATATATATAACACTAGTTAAGCTCCTAAAAAGTTGAGCTTCTTTTGTTTTGTTGACTATGAGAGCCGGAAGTTTTAAGAGCAATGTTTTTAAAGACATTTCCACAATCTCAGTCCAGCTTCTTAGCTTAAGAACTCCAACTAGAACTACAATAAAATGAACAATTTTTAAAATTGTTTGTAAAATGACATTTTCTTGTAGCAGTGATAGGTCCCAAGTTACAGACATAACTAAAGAGTTACAAGAATAGAAAATCATCAATGACAAGCACAGAGTAGAGACATGCCATCTTTCTCTATACTTGTAATTTTTTGCTAGTCTTGTTCTTTATATTAGCATTTATAGTTTCTTGAATCAAGTCTTTTTCTTCTAATACAGAACCAATATCACACCTTCTGCTCCCACTTTTTATTTCTGGAGAGACTTTTTCTAATTCCCTTGAAGACATTTACCCCAAGAGGTAAAAATCATTAGCTTCCTCGTCGAGAAACTAGAAGCCTAAGTCACCTACAAAAGTATTGGCCCAAAATGGATTCGGACCAAAAAGTACTTATGAATAAGTACGACGTTGATCATTGTTAGGTCCTAAATTTGAGATTCTAGTGACATATGATTTGTCATCATATTGGTAATAATAGTTTGAGATATTCATAATAAACTCTCAGTATACACACAACTATTGTGTAACATTTCTGTCAAGATATGATCAAGTACATGTGTAAGTTGCAACTTCAGTTACAATTTAAACTGGCGGACAGAAACTTGGAGCTCAAGATTCGGTCAAAGGATATTCTAGAAGGTTCAAAACGTGTGAAAAAGAATTTCAGAAGATTTGAAGCAATCTCAGAAGATCAGAATGAAGATATTGAAAATGTTTTCTTGTGGGAATAAAAGACTTGAAGGTTCAGGAAAGAAGACTCCTAATCTAAGAAATAAAGAGAGAGAAAAAGGAAATAATTCATATTTGATTGTGATTAGGATTCTTTTGTAAGGCTATAAATAAATCACTGATACAAAACGTCTCGTGTTATTTACTATTCTGTCTTAACTATTTAGTTGTAACTGATACAAAACTCAGTTGTAACTGAAACGCATAACTGCACTCGGAACATTAGGCAAACATTTTTTTCAATCATAAATTAGGCGAAGGCAACTTTGGTAAAGCTTACCATGGGAGGGACCATAAATCGGGTCAAAATGTATCTATTAAAGTAATTGACAAACATTGGGTTCTAAAGGCCAAGTAAATGGAACAGACCAAACGAGAAATTACCGTTATGGGTGTAGTAAAACACCCAAACGTGGTTCAACTCTACGAGGTCATAGTAAATCACTTTTTTTATCATGTCAGGAAAATAATTTTTTATGTCTTTACAGAGAAAAATAGCATTTAGCCCTAGAAAATATAGTTTTATAAGTTCCAACAATGTTGTCCCTAGAGATCTATAAAACTGCACCATTGCTCTAAGTAGTACAAATTCAGTTTACTCGTAAATATGGACCCTAGTCTTCCCAACGTAGTTTGTTTGGTGTAATATCCCTCATTTCCTCGATTTTTCCCACGATTGCTGAACCATTATCCGATATTTAAGCTTTGCTCTATTTTGGTTATTTCTGCACTTTTTATACCAACATATCTAAATGTAAAATGATTTAACTTAGTATTCAGTATTCCAGTTCTCATCAGTCAACTGAACAAATAAGTGAACACTACAAGAAGGCACTGATCTGTTGTTAAATACTGATAAAATACCTATAAAATTCCGATTCACTTGCGTGAAGAAAAAGTTCTGATTATAAAGTTCTGATCTTGCATATATTAAAAATCTATGTAAAACTAGCTATAAAACAAATGGAAAGTGAACAAAACTCATGGTGTAAACACAGAGAACTAACATGTTTGGCATGGCTTTATTATTAAAAAGAGAACATTTTAATACAAATTCTGTCCATAGATCTTTCTCCTACAGTTAACTATTTGTGAATTCTTAGGCAATTTTGACAGGAAAGTGCTAAGGGGTACTTTTTTTTTTTTAGATGAAAGCTAAGGAGTGCCGGTAAGCGAAAGGTCGCGAGATCGATCCTCGCAGGGGGCTTTTATTTAATCCATTCTAATTTTTTTGCCAAAAAAAGAAAAGAAAAGCTAAGGGGTACCTTGTAGCAGGTTTTCTGGTATTCACTTATTCGTTGATGACAACACGTATATTGCCTTACGATTTCTCTTGCCGCATCTTCCCCGTCTTCATTGTCTACCTCTTCTTCCAACATTATATCTTTAACTAGAAAGTTTACAATAAATAGATAGTTGAAAGGCTGTGAAGATAAAAATGGCAATGGGACTCCTTATATAGATGTTATTCATCAAGTCTAGGGTTAGAAAGAGATCAAACAATTCATTTCCATGTGGCAGGGGCGAAGCGTTACTACCAATGTTTTCATTTTTGGGTCGGCGAAGCGTTAATACCAATGTTTTCAATTTTGGGTTGGCGAAGCGTTACTACTAATGTTTTCATTTTTGGGTTGGCGAAGCGTTAATACCAATGTTTTCAATTTTAGGTCGGCGTAATTAAAAAACGGAAAATTAATGGGCCTCTTGATGTCTTTCCGAAACTAGTGTTTATAAAGACCGTCCCGGCCTACCCATGTTATCAGATTAGGACCGGTTCTTGAATCGGCCTAGTATTGTGGGTTGCACTTCCTAATCAATATACCTGTTGTGAAATCTAATCTCATTTTACAACTTTACCTTAAGTGTTATGGATTTCCTCGCTGTTAAGTATTAACATGGGTTCAAATTCTTTAATTAGTGTTAAAAACTTGAAAGATATAATTAAAAAAAGCTTGATCTTGCGTTGATACTAAGTGTGTCCAGTTTTAGTACAAGTGAACCATTTTGAATAAGGCCAGGTATCTATAGAAAGTAATGAGATAATAATATAGCCTACATTAGTGAGGAGAAGTAAAATCCCCCATAGGGAAAAAGGAAGCAGTAATGGGATAATAATATAGCCTACAAGAAAGTTGTGCTGACACGTCTAGGAATAAATAAATAAAAATGTATAATATCATAGTGGTTGCAAATACAATTTTATATGAACTTTAGGAGTTCATATGCAAAATAAGTAATTGAAATATTTTGCATCCGATAGTTTTTTATGGGTAAAAATTGTAAAATTCATAGCGGTATTTGTTGTCATTCACTAATCGTATTCTAAAATTTGGAACTTTTATTTCAAATATATGAACTTGACTATTTAATACAATATAAGCTTGGATTTTTCGTTTTTAATACTCTCAATTATGTGATTCTATTTTAAAAACTCCAAATATTTGGTTATACTCCGTCCCGGACGCGGATATGGTCTAAGCAAAACTGCTTACATGCATTATAACTACAACCAAAATTGCTTACATGCCTGACCCTACACTTGCTGGTTACATGTATCCGATTTACATGTCCGGGTTTGTTTTAATTCGGAACGATGAATCCAAAAACAATATGTTTGATACGGTTTACTAAAGACTAAATTTTCTTAAATACAATCAAAACTTTTTAAGCAATGTGCTTAAATCCTTGCAATACTACTAAGGAGTATTTGCATCGTAACTATTTGTAACGTCTCGGAAATTTTGTACTTTATTATTAATTTTAGTAATAAGATAGTGATATTTAGTTTTGTGGGTGATTACGTATTTGTGTGAAATATACATGTGTGATATGAAATTGGCTGTATATAATAGTTGTAGGGGTAATTTGTATAATGTAATAAGTAAGTGGACTAATTAGTAAATTAGTTATACTAAAACCTAAATATATAGATAATACATATACATATAGACATATACATATCACATATATACATATACATAGATACCTACATACGGAGAGAGATAATAGAAGAGAGAAAGAGAGACTTGTGACGAAGTGAGGACGAGAGGAGAGGTCGGCGACCAGACCAGGTCAGGCTGTGGTGTAGGTGGCGGTAGTGGGTGCGGTTTAGGGTTTTAAGTCTGCAGCTTCGAGGGGGTGATTACGAGGTCATCGGGGGTCCGTTTTCGATAATCAAATATGTTTTCTTAGCTTATTTTTCGAGAGCTATCTATCCGTGTAAGCCGTTTTATCTGATTTTAACTTTTATAAAAACCCATTTTTGGGAATATTTACTATAATCCGAATTAGAGATTTTTATATTAATCCGTAACTCGTTTTAATTACATTTTTAGGGCTGTTGAAGGATTGCTTTGGCATGTCCAGATCTGTTTCTAACCGTTAGGTGGGTTTTGGCTTGAGTTTGGGGGTATTTGACAAACGAGCTCTCGTTTGCGTAGATTAGGGGGAGGAATATGGATTCGCTTTAAATGCGGTTTTGTGTGTTGTTTGTTGTATGCTAAGCTATGTAAAATGGTTAGTGTGTATTGCATCATGTTATTGTATTTTGTGTGTGTAACAGCTTCACATCGTTATTTTTATGATGATTATATTGTGTATGGCGATTTTACTATTTTTATTATAAAATGAATTGTGGAAAAATAAAATGATTTAAATGTGTTATTTAATTAAATTTTTTAAAAACGTGAAAGTAGTGAAAGTGTGTCAGTGGTGATATCGTGTATACTCTTGTGGTGATACCGTGTATACTTCTATGGTGATGTGTTTATCTAATTACATCAAATATTATAAAGTGTGTTTTATGTTTTATTGTGGACTTTACTGTTTTCGTGTTTGGTATTCAAGTCTTTTATATTTATTTTAGGGATTGCAGTACCAAGTGTTAAGGCAGAGCTGTGTCAGCTTACGGTGAGATCCCGGAAACTTGCTCAAGGATTAAGTATATCGGTACCATAGGGTTAGTCCCCTTAAAGCCGGCCCCATATTTTTTGGTCACATATTAGTGTCAGAATATGGGTGAGGGAACCATTGCACTTTGGGTCCTAGAGCAGAGTGGCTCTAAAAGTGGGTACATGTGAGGCAATCCCGACTTTGTGTTTCGTTGAGTCTTGTTTTATTTTGTTTTGTTTTATTTTATTATTAATTCAGTTGATCTTGATTATATGTTCATTTACTCGTGTTGTGATTTATATTTGTTGATGTGTTTTTCGTGCAATTGCCTTTGTCATTATTTGCCAAGATATCATATTTGCCATGTTAGGATTGTGTGTGCGTGCTTAGTAGCATGCGCCGTTTTTAAAGCGAGATTGTTTTCTTACCTCCTTTCTTTGTTTTCTGTACATTTTGTTCACGATTGATGTACATGTGATGACGTAGATGGTGGCAAAGTTTAGAGTGCTTGCATGAAGCTCATTATCATATTACACGTGATCGCGCGCACGCTAAACTAGTTTTTTGTTCATTTTGGCATTATCTCATTTTGAGCCTTGTTGGCCTAGTAAGCATTTAACGCGAAATTAATTTTCTTTTGGTTGGAGTAACTTATCTCGTGCACTTGTATATTTTAGATTACGCTATTTTATAGAAGGTTAGCTGGGTTGGATTTGATTTATCCTTGTTGGATTATTTGGTAATCGCGTTGCGATTTTGTTATGTGTTGTTTTAGACAGGTCTAATTTATTGGAAACACATAGATACGCAAAGCTCATGCCGAAATTTTCTAAAAAATGTACTGTATTGTTTGTGTTGTCACATTTGAACACCGTTGGCTACCCTTAGGCCAATTTAGTGAATCAAATGTGATTATCGGCATGGCCTGAAATATTTATTTGGTTCTATTGATTGACATATTATCGAATGGCATTCCGCATGTTTCTTTATTTAAACTTTTCCCTTTTTATTTTAATTTACATTCACGACCCGGGTTTATCCAAAATCCGGGGCGTGACAGCTTGGTATCAGAGCTAACCGGGTTCCGATTACCTTGGTTTCCTGTTGGGTAGGATAGGCACACACAGACGGGTCATAGAATAAGATAGTAAGAACATTCTTTCATGAAAGTCTGCAATTGTTGGTAATTGTGCATACTTCCTTTGTGACATTTCTGTTCTATACTTTTACTTGAGTGACTTATAGAGCGTAACATATGTGTGATGACATTGTGTGGTAAAAAAATCTTGTTATTTATGTTTTAGTGGGATATTTTTTTAATTTAAATTTTCTTTTCGCAATAGTTATGTGTAGTTACTGATGGCTCCTAAGCGAAAACCAACTCGCGGTACGGGCGATAAGAGTCGAGGTCCTATACCTACTCGTGCTCGTACTTTTAGGGGTCGGAATCCTGCTCCTAAAGAGGCATCCGAGAGTGGTCGTATGGCAAGTCGAAATCGTGGTGGTGGTCGTAGTTGTGGTCGAGGGAGAACCGGTCGTGAGGTTCCACCCGAAGACGTTCGTAATAATGCCCCACCCGAGGTTCATAATTTGGAGGATGAAGGGGACGAAAATCCGAATGGAGATGGGAATGGTAATGTCAACAACCCTATGATGACCCAATTTATGAGGGCTATGGCAGAGACTATGCGATGCATGGGCTCAAGTTCTCAAGGCGGGTTAATTGGTGGGGAAACAGAAGCTTCAGCTGCTCAAAAGCATTTTCAGCGTATGGAACCTCCTATCTTTTATGGGGGTGTTGACCCTGAAGTTGCCGAGACTTGGATATCAGATGTGGAGAATATTTTTGAGTCGCTTCAAATGACGGAAGATAAATTAAAGGTGGTTTGTGCTGTCTGCTATTTGAGGGGCGATGCGGGAGTGTGGTGGAAGAGTCGAAAGGAGTTGTTCGGTCTGCGGGATATTAGTTGGAAGGGGTTCAGGGAGATGTTTCTCAAGGAGTATTTTCCTCAGCCTATGCGAGATTCGAAGAAAACAGAATTCCTAAAGCTTATTCAGGGTAATATGAGTGTGCGTGACTATCATCTAAAGTTCCAAAAGTTATCGACATATTATCCAAAAAGTGTAAGCACTGAGGAGCTTCGTTGTCAGCGGTTTGAGCAGGGATTAGGTCCTAAGATTCTCAGCAGTCTAGCATCGCATGTGTTTACTTCTTTTGATATCCTTGTAGAACGCGCGTTGAAAGTCGAGGCGGCAGATGTTGAGGAAAAGCGCATTCTGGCAACTAAGCTACATAAGCCCCCTTTTCCTTCTTCGGATTATGTCTCTAGTTCTCGGTTTCAGTCAGGAGACTAACTGTAAGTTGGGTAATAGCAGGGGTGATCGTAAGAGGTTGAGGGATGCCGACTATTTTCCTGGTTTTCGAGGACATTCCCACCCTAAGAGTTATTCGAGTACGGGTTCTGTGTCTTCTGTTCCTCAAGCGAATTCTGGATGCTATAATTATGGTTCTCGGGCTCATAGGGTTAGAGACTGTCCTAGGGATAAGTGTCATAAGTGTAATGGTTTAGGACATCTTCAGAGTCAGTGCATGTCAAGGGGAACTAGTGCCATTTTCTCAGCTTTTATTCGTACTACTCCAACTACTCAAAACTATTCGATTGTGCCTTCTTATTCCGGTTCTAAGGCTCCTATTCCTCATAATTCTATAGCAACTCGCGGTGGTTTTCAGAGTTCCAGTCGTGGTGGTTATCAGTAGCACCAGTCTTCTCAATCTTCTCAGGGTACTCAAACTCGTGTGTTCGCCCTGCCTCAAGTTAATACTGACAGGGGTGAACCTTCAGTTATTCAAGGTACCTTACTCGTTAGCTCTTCCTGGGCTAATGTATTATTTGATACTGGCGTTTCTCATTCATTTATTTCCTCTTGTTTTGCTTTATCTATGGGTTTATTATTCAGTATCCAGGATCCTGCTATGTTGGTTGAAACTCCTATTTATGGTTGTGTTCCGCTTGATCGCATATGCCGTGACTTTGTGCTTTATATTTCTGAACACCCTTTTGTGTTCGACTTTCTTGTGCTTGATATGACTAGCTTTGATGTTATTCTTGGTATGGACTAGTTATCTTTCTTTCAGGCCATTATTGATTTTGAGCGTAGACATGTATCTTTTATTACTCCTTTTGGTGATCGTATTATTTTCTCTGGGGACCGATGTAGTCATTTTTCTCCGTCGTGGAACATTGTTGATGACTTGGGTGGGTTATTACCTAGCTTATTGGTTAGTGATGAAGTGTCTACCGATGTCGAGCTACCTCCCATGGTGTGTGAGTTTTCCGAGGTGTTTCCTAATGATCTTGTTGAACTTCCTCCTCAGCGTGAGGTGGAGTTTTCTATAGACTTAGCACCAGGGACTGCTCCTGTTGCTATGGCTCCTTATCGTTTAGCGCCAGCTGAACTGAAAGTGTTAAAGGAAAAGTTGGATGATTTGTTGGGTAAGGGATTTATACATCCTAGTGTGTCTCCATGGGGTGCGCCAACATTATTTGTCCAGAAGAAGGATGGTAGTATGCGCATGTGTATTGATTATCGTAAGCTGAATCGAGTTACGATAAAGAATAAGTATCCCCTGCCACGAATCGATGACCTCTTCGATCAGCTAAAAGGGTCGAAGTGTTTTTCGAAGATTGATCTTCGCTCAGGGTACCATCAACTTCGAGTTCGTGAGATGGATATTCCTAAGACTGTATTTCGTACTCGGTATGGTCATTATGAGTTTCTAGTGATGCCATTCGGGTTAACGAATGCACCTGCTGCTTTTATGGACTTGATGAACCGTGTTTTTAGAGCCTTTCTGGATAAGTTTGTGGTGGTGTTTGTGAACGATATTCTGGTATACTCTTCATCTGAGGAAGAACATAGGGATCATCTTCGTATTGTGCTTACTCTTTTACGAGAGCACAAGCTCTATGCTAAGTTTTCCAAGTGCGAGTTTTGGATGTCAGAGATGAAGTTTCTTGGCCACGTAGTGTTTGCAGGTGGAGTATCTGTTGATTCTTCTAAGATCAAAGCGGTAACTGATTGGGTGCAACCAATAAGTGTGTTCAAGATCCGAAGTTTTTTGGGACTTGCGGGCTATTATCGAAGATTCGTACAAGATTTCTCTCGTTTGGCGGGTCCATTAACTCGACTAACGAAGAAAGACGTAGATTGTTTTACTCTTTAAATAGTTAATAGGTTTGCTTGTAAAAAGTGTGTGTTCTAAATTATAAAGAAATCAACTTTGAAAGAATACACAATGAACTTTTAAAACGAAAAATAATGGTGGGATGCCATTGATCTTTTGAGTGATAGTTATGAGGTAGAAGCAATATAGAGATAGGCAAAAAATCTAGAGGGAGTCTGAGAGTTTTTCATTAAGACTTAAATCCTATAATGTAAGGTTTTATAATATCATTAATCTGGGTGAGTGCCCCGGAGACGTAGCGTAGTTGGGTGAACTCCGTTATTAAATGTGCATATAATTTAATTCAAGTATATTTAACTTTACAAGTTTTGTCCATCATTATACTTAGGTTCCAACCTCAGTTGCAAGTGTACTTGGAATCTAACTTCATAACTGTAACTAGAACAGCGGATAGGAATTCCAATTGGTATCAGAGCTTCACACTATATTTTACTTAGTGTGGATCTTGTGTTCTGGTAAAGATGGACTTAATGATAGAAGGAAATTCATTCAACAAGCCACCATTGCTTGAAGGATGAGTTAACTATGGAGTTTGGAAAATAAGAATGAGATCCTTCATCAAACAGCAAGATGAACAAGCATGGAAGTCTGTACTCTATGGTTGGGAAGTTCCAATCGTTACTTATGGTGAAGGTGAACTAGTTTATATGCCTGAAGACAGATAGTCTGCTGATGAGGATAAAAAGTCCCGTGCAAACTCAACAACAATAAACTTAATCTTTGCTGGTGTAACTCTAAGCATGTTCAGGTATATCTCTCACTGTGAAACTGCCAAAGATGCATGAGATATCCTACAAGTAAGCTTTGAGGGAACTGTTAAAGTAAAAGCTTATAAACTCCATCAATTAACTACTCAGTTTGAAAATCTAAGAATGGAGGAAGATGAAACTATTGAATAGTTTAATGGAAGAATCTGTCACATTGCCCATCAAGCAGGAACCTTAGGTGAAAAATATAGTGATGCTAAACTTGTAAAGAAAACTCTAAGGTCTCTTTCAGAAAGATTTGAAATTAAAGTAACAGCTATTGAGGAGTCAACAGATCTAGAAAACTTAAAACTTGAAGAAGTTATAGGAAATCTAAGCACTCATGAGTTAAAATTCTTCAAACTAAAGAGAACAGAAAAGGAAATAGCCTTTCAAGCTAAGAAATCAGAATCTAAACTTTGTATGCTTTTCTGTGTGAAACATCAATAAATTTTGGAACCTTAAGAAGTGATATTGGGGTATGTCATTATAGATCTAATTAAATACTCTTGCTATGCATGCTTTTCTGTGAGAAACATCAATAAATTTTGTGTCTAATGTAAGTTTTGATTGAGCTATGGTGTTTTTCTCTTAAAAAAGCCGCTGGTTGATGTCCCAAAAATAGATGTGGGATAACTGGTCTTAAAACCTCTCTGGTAATAGAGTTGCAAGCACAAAGTGCAAATTTTACATTAAGTTGCAAGCTCAGTTGCAACCCTAATCTGGAAAACAGAAAAGTCAGTAACTATCAAAAGAAAGTCTTATTGCTTATGATCAAATTTAGCATACGTTGATTTCCTAAGTGAAATGAAATGATAAAGTCAAGACAAAGTCTTGAAATTTTTGGCATCACTTATACTCTTTCCTTGCTGAGATGGTTAAGCCAGTTTTTGTGTCGAGGAAAAACAGATTTGCTCAACATAATCTCTTAGTCTTAATTTTATTGTATGGATATACTATGATAAATATATATTCTTGAATAAATTCTTAGTATCTTGTGTTCAAAATTCTATAATACATATTATTGCTATCTTAATTTTGATACAAGTCAAATTTCTATATTTCTTCAGTCACTCATAAATCAGAAAAATTAGATAAATCTGTTTTAAATTGGAATATAGATCTTTATTCTTTCCTGAATTTATCCTGATAAAAATAGTATCTTGATGCGATTTTTTTTAAAATTGGAATAATTGTTGAAAGGAAGGTGCCTATTTTTTGGAAAAATTTGCTCACTAATGGGATTTGGGTATATCATTTCATAATTTAAAACGACTTGGGCTTAATTGCTATATAAGCTAGTGTTTAATGTGAGACTGAAACAACAAAAATCAGAATTACTATCTCTCTCTATAACAAATTAAAAACTATGTTTTTCTGAAAAACCCTATTTCTCGTGTTCCAAGTCCAGTTGCAAACTCAGATCCAACCATGTCTTCTTCTCCTCACAATCAACCTGATCTAAACTATGAGCATAACAGTACTCTTTGTGACTTTATGAATAGGTCCAAAACTCATAGAGGTTCTAAAGAAAAGGTAAGTGAACCCTCTTCTACCCAACCCAAAAAGCATAGAGTTAAGAAACGTCCTGGAAGAGACACACATAATGTTCCTATCTTTGTTAAATATATCTATGACACTCTTAATAGTAAGGTTGATCCTAAGTTCTGGAACACAATTATGTCACATAGGTTTTCTGAACTTAGTAATAGGGAAATACATTCTGAAAGACAACTGAATCTGGCTAGTTATAGGAACATTCAACTGCATGTTGAAAATTTGTTGAAAGATGTTGGTCTTGACAAAACTATTAGGTATCCCGAATCTTATTTTCTTAAACTAATTAGGAATTTTATGCTAGTCTGAATGAATGGGTGTTTGATAAGGGTGATATGGCTTGTGGTAGAGTGTATGTGAGGGGTCTTACTCTTGATTTTAACCCTGTATTGATTAATAAGTTTCTAGGTTCTCTTAGCAACTCTGAGGGTGATCTAGACTTTGATATACATTCTGTAGCTCTAGCTATTACAGGGAAAGATAACCAATTTGATGGAAATTCCATTAAAACCTCTGCCCTAACTCTAAGTGCAGCTGTTTTGCACAAAATCTCTAAGTTTAATTGGATACCAATTAAACAACCCTCTAAACTTACCAAAGATATGGCTATGTTCATTTATAAAATTATGTCCAAAATTCCCATCAACTTTGGTGAGCATGTGTTCAATTTGGTCAAAGAATTTTCTGATGTCAAAGCTAGCTCTGTCTTGCTGCCTTTTCCTTATTTAATCTCTAGTATTCTTCTCTCTCAAGTGGATCTTGTGCCCCCATCTTAATAAATCCTCTACTTCAATCATTTGAAAAACTTACCAAATGCTCTTCTGCTATCTATATTTCTGCTAAACTTCTTAAGGAAGGTCATATCAATGACATAATTGGTGAAAATGTAAAGGAAAAAGAATCTACTAGTGCTGCTCCTAAGAAGAAGGGTGTTAGAAGGTATTTGGAACAACAACTTGCTATTAATCAAGAGAGGAGGGCTGAGCTAGATACCCATGACTATGAGATCAAGAAACTGCTAGAAAATCTCAAGGAGAGTGATAATGAAAGTGATAGTGACAGTGGTTACTCCTTCAGCAGTACATATGAAGATGTGGTCAGAGATGAACCTCTTTCATCAAGAACTCCTCATTCTAGAAGGCATTGATGAGTCAAGTAATGAAACCTAGTTTGTCTTGGCTGTGACAAATAGGGGGAGAATTGAGAGTTTATGATGCTATGTGTTTTATTTCAATTTCTGCAAATTCTGTGTTAAAACTATCTTGTGCCAGTATTTTTGGCCTTATGTCTGTTCTGCAACTTATTTCTGGATTATGTTTCTTAATGGTTGAATAAGTTCTGTAACATTGGTGAACATATATCTATTTGAGTTTATATGTTATCTGCAATTCTAGCTTGCAGGGGTAGCTTAAGTTTTTAACTCAAAATAACTGCAATTAAATAATACAGTGAATATTGTATGTGCTAACAAAATTTGCAGATGGAGCTATTTTGAATAAACTCATATTATTTTGTCAAAACCAATGACAAATGGGGATATTGTTAGGACCATATTTCCAGCCTGGTAACTCTTTGTTGCCAATTGGTTTGAACAAAATAATCCAAGTTGATTGTTAAGAATTGAGACAGTCTTATGTTTACAGGTGAGGTTGCAACCTCAGTTGCAACCACAATTCTAACCTGCCAATATGCAGGATTCTGTCTAATTCTGTCTAACTGCATTACTTGATCTTTAAAGTCTTTTATTTGAATTAAAGAATGCGGGAAATATTCTCATATGTTAAAAAAGATTCAATTTATATATATTGAGAATATTAAGGTGATAAAGAATGGAAGTTGTTTAAAAGATATATGAAGATTAGTTTAGAAGATATTGTTTCTTTTATTGTGGAAACTAAATCTCTTTGAATATGCAAAGTTTTTATCTCGTGATTCAATCTATGTGCTTACACAATCAGTAATGATCTAATTAGATTGAATGTTATACGGAGTTATGATTTCAAATTATATTAAGATTTTATCTCTAAAAGATATTGTTTTATATGTTCCTTGTTTAAGGAAATAGTAACTCCTATTGTAAAGCAAGTTATTAACATGTATTAACATGAAGATTGAGATCAATCAATCGCAGCATTATCTCGTGTAATTATGGGAAGATTGAGATCAATTAGAAGAGTCCAAATCAATTAACAAGATCTTGAAGAAAGAAGATTTTTTTACTCTTTAAATAGTTAATAGATTTGCTTGTAAAAAGTGTGTGTTCTAAATTATAAAGAACTCAACTTTGAAAGAATACACAGTGAGCCTTTAAAACGAAAAACAATGGTGGGATGCCATTGATCTTTTGAGAAATAGTTATAAGGTAGAAGCAATATAGAGATAGGAAGAAAAACCTAGAGTGAGCCTGAGAGTTTTTCATTAAGACTTAAATCCTATATTGTAAGCTTTTATAATATCATTAATCTGGGTGAGTGCCCCGGAGACGTAGCCTAGTTGGGTGAACTCGGTTGTTAAATGTGCGTGTGATTTAATTCAAGTACATTTAACTTTACAAGTTATGTACATCATTATACTTAGGTTCCAACCTCAGTTGCAACTGTACTTGGAACCTAATTGCATAACAACAACTAGAACAGCGGATAGGAATTTCAATTGCTATCGGAGTTTCACACTAGATTTTATTTAGTGTGGATCCTGTGTTCTGGTAAAGATTGACTTAATGGGGGAAGGAAATACTTTCAACAAGCCACCATTGTTTGAAGGAGGGGTTACCTATGGAGTTTGGAAAATAAGAATGAGATCCTTCATCAAACAACAAGATGAACAAGCATGGAAGTCTGTACTCTATGGTTGGGAAGTTTCAACTGTTACTGATGGTGAATGTGAACTAGTTTATGTGTCTGAAGACAGATGGTCTGCTGATGAGGATAAAAAGTCAAGTGCAAACTCAACAACAATAAACTTAATCTTTGCTGGTGTAACTCTAAGCATGTTCAGATATATCTCTCACTGTGAAACTGCCAGAGATGCATGAGATATCCTACAAGTAACCTTTGAGGGAACTGTTAAAGTAAAAGCTTATAAACTCCATCAATTAACTACTCAGTTTGAAAGTCTAAGAATGGAGGAAGATGAAACTATTGAACAGTTTAATGGAAGAATCTGTCATATTGCCCATCAAGCAGAACCTTAAGTGAAAAATATAGTGATGCTAAATTTGTAAAGAAAACTCTAAGGTCTCTTCTAGAAAGATTTGAAATTAAAGTAACTGCTATTGAGGAGTCAACAGATCTAGAAAACTTAAAACTTGAAGAACTTATAGGAAATCTAAGCACTCATGAGTTAAAATTCTTCAAACCAATGAGAACAGAAAAGGGAATAGCCTTTTAAGCTAAGAAATCAGAATATAAACTTTGTGATAATCTGCATGATGAAGAACAGCTGGCCTTCTTTGCTAAAAAGATTTACAAAAAATTATATAAGAAAAAGCAGGATGATACTGGAACATCTAAAAATTTTAATAAAAGAGAAAATCAACTTAGGTCAGAATTTAGGCTTAATAATAATCAGAAAGGAAAGTGAAATCCAAAAGAAAAAGATGACAGAAACTATCAGTCTAGAGAAATTCAGTGCATAGAGTGTAGGGGTTATGGTCACATTCAGGTTGAGTGTGCTAACACTTTAAAAAGAAACAAAAATGTTTATATAATCACTCACAGTGACAGTGAATCTAAGAGTAATAGTGATGCAGAGGATGAATCTAGTTTTGTTAACTTTATGGGAAGAATCACTGAAAATGAAACTGTTTATGAAAGTGATTGTGAGTCAGTTTCAACTTTAGTTACAACTGCACTTAAAACCTATAACAGTGACGAGCAAGAACTCTCAGAAGAGAGTATTACTCAACAATATCTTGTTCTTTATGAAAAATATTAAAGCCTGAGCAAACAATCTATCATCATCAACAAACTCAATGCTAATCTAAAAGATGAAATAAAGAATCTCACTGAACAACTCAACAGACAACAATTTGAGTTAAAAGAAACCAAAAAGAAAATGAAACTGTTGAATGCTTCAGCTTCAGAGAAATTAGATGATATGCTGTCATATGTTAGAAGCTCAAAGGATAAAGTGGTTTGGGGTACTGTGGTTATAAATGTCACGCCCCAAAATCCATAGAACACGGACATCGAGGCATGACCTTTTTAAAACAAAAGAAAATAGAACCTGTTGGTACGAATTTAAAAATTTTAAAAGAAAACACAACGAGCTAAAGGAACGATTAAACGAATAAATAAAATTGTTTGCCAAACGCGGCTACATGACCAAATGGTTTTGACAACATATAAAAATTACCAAACGAAAGTAAATTGCCCATAGGCTACAACCTCCAAAATAAAATCTAAGTGAAAAGAAAATGAAAGCCCAAGCCCATGCGATGTATTGCCATAGCTTCTAACCGAACGTCTCAACCTATAAAGTACCTGAAATACAAAATTGTAACGGTGAGTCCCACGCACCTAACTAGACGGGACGGCACCACAAATACCGTCACTCCATCCCATAAATGCAAGAGCTCACAAATTCTACAACTACGATAATCGACGTATAAAGAGAAATATAATGACATTCTACAACTATGATAAATTAAATAAATTAAATAACATCTACACACATCGATAGCATACATGGACCTCTCACGCCACCTACCCCAGTCCGTAAGGTAGGTCATTCCCTATCCCTTCGGCCGTCTTATGTCCCCGGAATTAGGGAGAGACATAGACCATTGCAACATAAAAGTAGATTTATAGTGCGCACTTGGACCTCTCACGCCACTCGTCCCAGTCCGTAAGACGAGTCATTCCCTATCCCTTCGGCCGTCTTATGCCCCCGGAATTAGGGAGAGACATAGACCATTGCTAACATAAAAGTAAATATAGTGCACACTGGGACCTCTCACGCCACCTACCCCAGTCCGTAAGGTAGGTCATTCCCTATCCCCTCGGCCGTCTTCTGTCCCCGGAATTAGGGAGAGACAGAGACCATTGCCACTACAGCTAAATCACAAGGTCTCGGCCAATAATATAAAATCATCCAATTAACACAATTTCATACGTATAAATATTAAGGCCTCGGCCAATAATATTATACTGTTCAAATAACACCATCTCATACGTCATTTAACGTAATACAAAATAATCCAAAAGCATTGGTGCTAGATTCACAACTAGCCAAACAAGTCTAATCAGCATAAAAACTCATTCAGGCATTTTAACAAACACCTTGTATGCGCAATAAAACTCATATTTATTCAACAATAATTTACCCAATTCTATCAACAACCATATAATACATAATCAACGCATATAACACGCAACCCATTAATATTATCATTATTCCGAAATTAATTTAACTTATAAATCCACGTTACCAGATACATATCTGTCTCTGTTCCACTATCAAGTAGATTTCTTATACAGTCAAACGTAAGCATGATTCCCATCTATTAACAATTTGTAACCTACTGAAACAACATAATAACCATATGTTAATAACCATATGTTCTGCCATAACTTGCCCACTTCATACTGCCTATAAAGAACACCAACTACCTTCTACATTGATAACTAAAACTAAGAAGATAAAGATACTTCCAGAATTAGATTATGATTCAAGTATTTGTGTGTATGTTCAGAGAATTACAAATATGCACGTAACATTTGCCATCCTTAAAACTTAAGAGAACTTTCTCCTCAATTAACTGAATTAAACGTACCACAAATAAACCCAATTAACAATTTAAGAACTTAATTAATATAAAAGGTAAAAACCCCCAATTTATAATAAACGTAAAACCTAATCTTAACATACACCCTCGTCTAGTCGCAATGGATAACCCCCGTTACCTTAGTGCGTAGAGGAGATGCTTTCGGTATGAGCCCGCTAACGGTGGTTTCCTTTTCCTCCTCTTCTTCTTCTTCTTCTTTTTCTCTCTTTCTCTCTCTTCTTCTCTCTTCTTCTCTCTTCTGACTTGTTTTTACTGATTTTTGCTTTTGAAAAGTGGCTGGAAGTGTTTATAAAAAGCTGTTTTGAGATAGTTTGTGGTAACGAACTATTTGGTCCCCAAAGTTCTAAAAGTTAACTCTAAATCCAAAAATAAAGTTTTACTACTCAAAATAACAAATCTTTAAAAACAAATCTATTGGGTCCTTTTTATTAGTAAAATTAGTAACAGGTTTTTAAAATAAAGTTTTTCGGAAGAGTTTTGGTTTTTGGTTAAAAATTAGTCGAGTGACCGGTTTTTGGTAAAATTTTGAATAAAACGTTTTTGGATAAATTAAATCATAAATAAAACCATTTATAAAAATACGGGATGTTACAATAAAAGCACTGGAAAAACTACATTTGTTAGATTCTCTATAAAATCTGAAACTTATGATTTTGACGACATGGTTAGAAGTGTAGTTGCAACCAGAAAAGAGTTGAATGACTTTAAAGGTAAAACAAAACTTAATCCAAGATTGTGTAATTTTTGCAAAATGCCTGGATATCTAGAAATCATGTGCTGTTTAAAAATGCACATAAAGTATATTTCTCAGAAAAACTGGTTGTCTCCTACTTGTGATGAAAATATGAATTGGGTTTGTAAAGTTAAAATTAAAAATGACTTAATTGCTAATAATAAAGTTGTCATTATTTCTCTAAATGCTGTTACTACTAATGAATTGTACTTTGACAGTGGTTGCTCTAAGCACATGACAGGTAATGCAAGTGCTCTAAAAAATGTTCGGGTTTGTTTTAATTCGGAACGATGAATCCAAAAACAATATGTTTGATACGGTTTACTAAAGACTAAATTTTCTTAAATACAATCAAAACTTTTTAAGCAATGTGCTTAAATTCTTGCAATACTACTAAAGAGTATTTGCATCGTAACTCTTACTGTCAAAAAAGAAAACTAAAAATAAGTCCACTTTCTAATCAACACAATATTTTAAAAAGCACACAACGTTGCGGAAATTATGCTTACCAAAAAAAAAAAAACGCATACGCAATAGCGCTATTTTAGAGGTAAAGCGCAAAGAGCGCAAAAAAACGTAAATAACGCAAAAAAGCGTGACTAGAAGGGTAAAAAGCGTGAATTTTTATTAAAAAATCTAATTATTATTTATTAATAAAAAATTTATCAAAGAAAAATGGATGCAACAACGCATTTCGGGTCACATCTTATCTCTTTACATAATTATACATAAACAAGAGTTATAAGATTTTTATTTATTATTATATACATAAGAAATAGCGCTTATAAAATAAATAGCGCTTATCGTTTTTAGTTTTAGTTTCCACTCTAATACTTGTATAGTATTATATATTTGTAAGATTATAATTTATATTGAAGTATATATTTGTGAAATTACGCATTTTGTTGTTTTAGAATAATAAAAAAATAATGCAAATGATTTGAGTGGATCTATAATATTACATTACGAATTTATGTTTGTCATTCAAGTATTTATACTTTCTTAATTGTCGTATTCTCTCTCTATATATATAAAGAGTCTCGGTACATGTAATCTGCACCACTACAATATCAATAATACTCCATTCGTTCAACTTTATTTATTTACAACTATTATTTATCTTAACATGGACTATTAATTATATTCAATAACTCGTGAAATTACATTTGACATGTAACATCCCGTATTTTTATAAATGGTTTTATTTATGATTTAATTTATCCAAAAACGTTTTCTTCAAAATTTTACCAAAAACCGGTCACTCGACTAATTTTTAGCCAAAAACCGAAACTCTTCCGAAAAACTTTATTTTAAAAACCTGTTACTAATTTTACTAATAAAAAGGACCCAATAGATTTGTTTCTAAAGATTTGTTATTTTTGAGTAGTAAAACTATATTTTTGGATTAAGCGTTAACTTTTAGAACTTTGGGGACCAAATAGTTCGTTACCTCAAACTTTCTCAGAACAGCTTTTTATAACACTTTCCAGCCACTTTTCAGTAGCTAAAAATCAGTAAAAACAAACAGAAGAGAGAAGAAGAGAGAAGAAGAGAGAGAAAGAGAGAAAAAGAAGAAGAAGAAGAAGAGGAAAAGGAAACCACCGTTAGCGGGCTTATACCGGAAGCATCTCCTCTACGCACTAAGGTAACGGGGGTTATCCATTGCGACTAGACGAGGGTGTATGTTAGGATTAGGTTTTACGTTTATTAGAAATTGAGGGTTTTACCTTTTATAGTAATTACGTTCTTATATTGTTAATTGGGGTTAGTTGTTACACTTTTAATTTCATTTATTTGAATAGTAGAGGTTGAGACCTTAGATGTATTGATTTCGGATTGATGAGAATATTGATGGGTTTGCGTGTTTTATGCGTTAAATATATGTTATTATGGTTGTTGATAGAATTGGATGAAATATTGTTGAATAGAGATGAGTTTTAGATGGTGCATACTAGGTGTTTGTTAAAATGCCCGAATGGGATTTTACGCTATTGAAGTTGTTTGGCTAGTTGCGAATCTAGTACATGTGGTTATATGTTATGTTGTATTACGTTACGTGACGTATGAGATGGTGTTATTTGATTGGTATAATATTATTGGCCGAGGCCGTATGAGAATGTGTTATTTGCGTGGATTTATATTATTGACCGAGGCCTTGTGTGTTAGCTGTAGTGGCAATGGTCTCTGTCTCTCCCTAATTCCGGGGACAGAAGACGGCCGAGGGGATAGGGAATGACTCGTCTTACGGACCGGGGCGAGTGGCGTGAGAGGTCCCAGTGTGCACTATTTACTTTTATGTTAGCAATGGTCTATGTCTCTCCCTAATTCCGGGGACATATGACGGCCGAAGGGATAGGGAATGACTCGTCTTACGGACTGGGGCGAGTGGCGTGAGAGGTCCAAGTGCGCACTATAAATCTACTTTTATGTTGCAATGGTCTATGTCTCTCCCTAATTCCGGGGACATATGACGGCCGAAGGGATAGGGAATGACCTACCTTACGGACCGGGGTAGGTGGCGTGAGAGGTCCATGTATGCTTTAGATGTGTGTTGATGTTAGTTAATTTATTTAAATTATCATAGTTGTGGAATGTCATTATATTTCTTTTTATACGTCATTTATCGTAGTTGTAGAATTTGTGAGTTCTAGCATTTATGGGATGGAGTGACGGTATCTGTGGTGCCGTCCCGTCTAGTTATGTGCGTGGGACTCACCGTTACAATTTTTGTCTTTCAGGTACAAATTAGCTTGAGGCGTTGGCTAGGTGCATTAACGCGGTATTGCATGGGTTCGGGCTTTTGCTTTCTTTTCATGTATATTTTATTTTGAGGTTGTAGCCTACGGGCAATTTACATTCGTTTATCTTATCTCGTCTTGTAGCCGCGTTTGGCAAATACTTTTATTTATTGTTTAATTGTTCCTTGAGCTCGCAAGTCTTTTCTTTTAAAAATTTTAATTTTGTACCAACAGGTTTCGTTTTCCTTTTATTTTAAAAAGGTCATGCCTCGATATCCTCGTCTTTTGGATTTTGGGGCGTGACAAGTTGGTATCAGAGCTAACTAGGTTCTTGTATACTTTGGGACGACGGGAAGATGGGTAACCATCGGACCAAGATCCATTGTATCAATTTTTTTACAAAACTTTTTCCAAAAACTCTTATCTTTTCTAAAAGCGGGGGGTTGCATTTAGCTTAAGTCATGTAGCTAGAATTTAGTAGTAGTTGATGAAAGGAAAGTTCACATGTGAGGCAAGTTGGGGACAGTGAGGACGCTTGTTGATCCCGGCTCGCCGAACTAGTGAATAGACCTTTCGTCGGTATGGGTGAAGGAATACCTTAGCGATGTGGAATTCTAGAGTATGCGAGGACGCTCGGGTGCTTTAGGATAACGTATCGTGATGGGTTATCCCTCGCTCTTTTGTGTTGTTTGTATGCGTGTGTGGATTGAAATAGTGTGTATGAGGTGTGAGTTCACATGTCTAGTAGTAGCGGTGTATTAAAGTGCGAAAATTGTGAAGTTGATGATTTTACGTAGTGCGTTTCCATATTATTAACATGTGTGTTAATGTACATTTTATGCGAATGGATGTTGATCGTAATAAGTTTGTGGACTTAAATGGCTTATTTGTGTAATATATGCCATGTAGGATTTTACGAGTGTTGAGAAATTTTGCGTTTTTGAATCTTTATTTTCTGCAGAAAAACGATCGGTCGTTTGCCCAAAACGATCGGTCGAAATTTTTCTGTCCCTCTGGAAGAAATTGCACCAAAAACGATCGGTCGTTTGCCCAAAACGATCGGTCGGAATTTTTCTGACTCTCTGGAAGAATTCTTACCAAAAACGATCGATCGTTTTCCCAAAACGATCGGTCGAAATTTTGCTGATCTCACTGGAAGAATCTTGATCCAAAACGATCGGTCGTTTTGTCCAAAACGATCGGTCGTGTTCTGGCGATTTTGCTATTTTTCTCGTTATACTTCAAACGCTCATAACTTCTTCGTTTTAACTCCGATTCTGATTCCGCTTGAAGTGTTGGCTTCGTTTTTCAGTACTCTATCTTTCTGGCGTTTCAGAATTTTCATTTTCTATTTTTGGAAAAGTCAAGGCGTTTTATCGTCGAAATTGAGAATTCGTAAAAATCAGTTTTTGAACCTTAGAAAGTTTGATTAAGCGATTGATTTGTAAACCGAGCTTTTATCATGTATGATTATACATGTATGAGTAGTAGTATCGAGTAAAACAACTAAATTGTCGGTTTTAAATGTATGTAGTAATGGCTATTACTACAAGGACTGGTGGAAGGAGACCAGCTACACGCGGGGGCGCATCACCATCAAGCGGTGCGGCTACCCGAGGTGGAGCAAATGTAAGAGGAGGAAGAGCTCCAAGGGGACGGGGAACAACTCGAGGAAGAAGGGCTACTAGAGGTCGTGGGGGAAGAGGTAACACTAATGCCCTACTACCTGAGCAACCCGAGGCGGAGGTAGAGGTTGAGAATGTTGATGAGGAAGTGAATGTGGAAGAAGAAGAGACCTCTGCACCGGAACCGGAAACGGTCAATGCTAATCAAGTGATGACCGACCTTCAGAAGGTGGTGCAAATGATGGTGCAGAATGCACAAGCTGGGAGTTCAAGCAACAATGGATTGCTTAACTTCACCCGATTGGGGGCTCCGACTTTCGATGGGTTAGGTGAACCATCCATAGCTGAGGGATGGGTGGATGAAATGGAGAAATATTTATCGGCTGCGGGAATAGTAAATGGGGAGCAAAGGATGAATATGGCTCAGTTTCACCTAAAGGGTGAAGCACGGAAATGGTGGTTGGGAATTGTGGATACATACGACATAAGCAACTTCGAATGGAATGAGTTCATCGAATTGTTTAACCGACAGTTTCTTCCAGATTCTTATAAGGATGAAATGAGAAGACGTTTCGAGGAGCTGTATCAAGGGGGTATGACCGTTCAAGCATACCAACTGAAGTTTACCTCACTCTCGAGGTATGCCCCAGAATCGGTTATAGGGGGTGCAGAAAGATGTAGGAGATTCATGAAGGGGTTGAATCCGACCATCTCGCTACAATTGGCATCGGCTCGACATGTCAACTATAGTGAATTGGTAAAATCAGCCCAAGCCGTGGAAGGAGCTCTACTCCATAACAAGCGTATCTCGGAGAAGTCGAAAGCCGGAAATGCTCCGAGGGAAGATAAAAAGCGAACTTGGGATGTGGCGAATAATTCGCGATTTCAACAACCGGGAAGAGGAGAAAGGAGTTTTAACCCACCGCCGACAAACGTCGTGATAAGGGGAGCGTGTTTCCACTGTGGAGACGCGAGCCATCGACAATTCGAGTGCCCTAGGGTCCAATGTAGGACTTGCAACCGATTTGGACATACGGCAAGGGTTTGTCCCAGGGCACAAGGAAGAATCGACACCAACCGGCCCTTTAACCAACCTAGGTTGCCACCACCACCACCAAGAGGACCAGGATTCGTACCACCACATCAATTACCTGGGAACCAAGGGGGAGGGTCTCGAGGTAACTACCAAGGAGGGGGAAACCGTGGGAACTATCGAGGAGGCTATCAGGGCCCGGGAAATCGAGGAAATCATGGAGGAAATCGAGGACCGCAAGGAAACCCACCAATTCAAGCTCGTCTATTTGCCTTGCCACAGTTGCCAAACCAAGGAGATCCGGCAAATGTACAAGGTATGGTTCTTGTGTGCTCATCTTGGGCACATGTTCTTTTCGATACGGGGGCGTCGCGTTCTTTTATATCTAGAAGTCTAGTTGCGTCTTTGTCATTAGAAATTGGGGTTCTAGAGAACCCGATTGTTGTAGAGACTCATGTTGGGGGTCGAGTTGTGTTGGACCGAGTGTGTCGGTCTTGTGAGATGGTGGTCGCGGACCACGTGTTTATATTTGATTTAATTGTTATAGAGATGTCGGGGTTCGACGTGATTCTTGGAATGGACTGGTTGGTTCATTTCAACTCTTTCATCGATTGTGTTCGACGAAAGGTTTTCCTTACAACTTCATCTGGAGATGAGGTGTTCTTTCAAGGGGAAAGGGACTCTACCCTTTCTTCTATTCCATATTATTCCAAGCGGGTTATGGGCAACCTGTCTTGTCTTTTGGCTAATCTCTCGATAGTGGATAACGACGAGGAAGTGGAAATGTGGCCACGCGTAGTGGACGAATTTCGAGATGTGTTTCCGAAGGATCTACCGGGGTTGCCACCAAAAAGAGAGTTAGATTTCTCCATCGACCTGGTACCGGGAACGGCACCCGTAGCCATCTCCCCGTACCGTTTGGCTCCAGCAGAGTTGAAAGAGTTAAGTAAGCAGTTAGAAGAACTGCTAGAGAAGGGGTTTATTAGGCGGAGTACGTCACCGTGGGCGGCACCGGCCTTATTTGTGCAAAAGAAAGATGGATCGATGAGGATGTGCATCGACTATCGAAAGCTAAATAGGGTGACTGTTAAGAATAAGTACCCACTGCCTCGAATTGACGATTTGTTTGACCAACTGAAAGGAGCGACGTTCTTTTCAAAAATCGACTTGCGATCAGGCTATCACCAATTGAGGGTGAAGGATGAGGATATTTCGAAAACGGCCTTTAGGACCCGGTATGGTCACTATGAGTTTGTGGTCATGCCGTTCGGGTTAACTAATGCACCGGCAGCATTTATGGAGTTAATGAACCGAATCTTTAAGGAGTATCTCGACAAGTTCGTGGTGGTGTTCGTCGACGATATTTTGATTTACTCGAGTTCAAGGGAGGAACATGAGGAGCATCTCCGTTTAGCGTTGCTCACGTTGAGGGAGCACCAACTTTACGGAAAATTTAGCAAATGTGAGTTTTGGCTAAATGAGGTGAAATTTCTTGGACATGTGATCTCGGAAGAAGGGGTAAAGGTGGATGCAACGAAAATTGAGGCGGTTTCGAATTGGACACAACCGAAGAATGTGTTCGAGATTCGAAGTTTCTTGGGGTTAGCGGGGTACTATCGACGGTTCGTCAAGGATTTCTCTAAGTTAGCGACTCCAATGACTTACCTTACCAAGAAAGGGGTGAAGTTCGTGTGGAGTGAGGCTTGCGAGAAAGCTTTCCTAGAGCTCAAAAAGCGGTTGACTAGTTCTCCCATACTAGTTATTCCCGAGCAAGGAAAGGGTTATCAAGTGTATTGTGATGCATCGAAAGAAGGCTTAGGTTGCGTCTTGATGCAAGACGGAAAGGTTATCGCATATGCTTCGCGACAACTAAAGATTCACGAAAAGAACTATCCGACTCATGACCTAGAGCTAGCGGCAATAGTTCATGCGTTGAAGATATGGAGGCATTATCTGTTCGGAGAAAGGTTCGAAGTGTTCTCGGATCATAAGAGCTTAGGGCATATCTTTACTCAACGTGATCTAAATATGCGACAACGACGATGGATGGAATATTTGGAACAGTACGACTACGACTTGCACTATCATCCGGGAAAGGCCAATGTAGTGGCGGATGCTTTGAGTCGAAAGTCCCATGCGACCTTAGCGCATGTGGCGATCGAGGAATGGAGGATGATGGGAAAAGTGAACGAGTTCGACTTGGAGTTGGGACATGTTAATGGGGGGACTTTGTACACAATAGTGGTACAACCGGAACTTCTAAGTAGGGTTCTAGAAGCACAAGATGGGAACGAGAAAGTGGAGAGCTATGAGAACCAGATGGGTTCTAGCGAAGGATTAGAGGGTTGGACGAAAGGAACCGATGGAGGACTACACTTTAAGGGAAGGACTTATGTGACAGAGAACATGAGGAACGAGGTATTAAAGGAGTTTCATCACTCCCGATTAGCCGTTCATCCCGGCGGGACGAAAATGTATCACGATGTGAAGAGACAATTTTGGTGGCCCGGAATGAAACGAGATGTAGCTTCATATGTTAGCAAGTGCCTAACTTGCCAGCAAGTGAAGGCGGAACACCAAAGGCCGGCGGGTATGCTCCAACCTTTACCGGTGGCGGAATGGAAGTGGGAAAGGATAGCAATGGATTTTGTGACCAACTTACCTAAGTCGGTAGGTGGGAATGACGCTGTGTGGGTTGTGGTCGACCGTTTGACCAAATCCGCACACTTCATTGCAATCAAGATGACGAATTCCGTGGAAATCTTGGGACGGAAGTATATTAAGGAAATTGTTAGACTTCACGGGGTACCACTTTCGATAGTATCGGATCGAGACGCGAGGTTTGTGTCGAGGTTCTGGGGTGCATTGCAAAATGCCTTAGGGACCAAGTTGACAATGAGTACGGCGTTCCATCCCCAAACGGATGGACAATCGGAGCGGACTATCCAAGTGCTAGAGGATATGTTGCGCGCATGCGTGAATGACTTCAAGGGAGGCTGGGAGAGCCATCTACCCTTAGTGGAGTTTGCGTATAATAATAGCTTTCAAGCTAGTATTGGCATGGCACCTTTTGAGGCTTTATACGGGCGGCCGTGTAGGTCTCCGGTGTGTTGGACCGAGGTGGGAGAAGCGGAAATGTTAGGACCGCAATTGGTTCAAGAAACGACAGAAAAGATTAAGTTAATTCGGCAAAGGCTTGAGACGGCCCGAAGTAGGCAAAAGAGTTATGCGGATAAGAGGAGGAGACCTTTGGAGTTCGAAAAGGGGGATCAAGTATTTTTGCGAGTTTCGCCCAGAAAGGGGATTATGAGGTTTGGCTCTAAAGGGAAGTTGAGCCCGAGATTTATCGGACCATTTGAGATCGTGGACCGAGTTGGAGAAGTTGCTTACCGGTTGGACTTGCCACCAAAGTTGGCGGGGGTTCACCCGGTGTTCCATGTGTCGATGTTGAAAAAGTATCATCACGACCCTTCACACGTGGTGGACTTTGAAGACATTGAGGTTAGTGCGGATGTGACCTACGAAGTGGGACCTATGAGGATTATCGATGTGCAAGAGAAGGAACTTCGAGGAAATACAATTAGATTGGTAAAGGTGGTTTGGAAACACCACGGGGCCGAGGAGGCAACTTGGGAACGCGAGGATGAGATGAAGAGGAAATATCCTAATCTCGACTTTTCTTTAGATACATTCTAATTTCGGGACAAAATTTCTTTATCGGGGAAGGGTTGTAACGCCTAGAGTTTGAAGTTTATTTTTGGTTGTAACGCCTAGAGTTACGAAGTTATTGAGTTGTCTTTTATTATGTTTGATATTACATATAGGTGTTTACCTTATTTGAGATTCTTACATGTTGTTCATGTATTGAATTATGGAGTTGTTACGGGTTGTGAACCCTTATGTTTGATATTGCATATTTACCTTATTTGAGATGCTTATGTGTTGTTCATGTGATGAGTTATGGAGCTGTTACGGGTTGTGAACCCTACGTATTTTATTTTTGAATTATCACACGAATTGAGCGTTTACATTCTTATGGTCTTATTGTAATTTTATCATTTCTGGGTATAGTTGTTTAGATAGGAAATTTCGGGACGAAATTCTGTTAAGGAGGGTTAGCTGTAACATCCCGTATTTTTATAAATGGTTTTATTTATGATTTAATTTATCCAAAAACGTTTTCTTCAAAATTTTACCAAAAACCGGTCACTCGACTAATTTTTAGCCAAAAACCGAAACTCTTCCGAAAAACTTTATTTTAAAAACCTGTTACTAATTTTACTAATAAAAAGGACCCAATAGATTTGTTTCTAAAGATTTGTTATTTTTGAGTAGTAAAACTATATTTTTGGATTAAGCGTTAACTTTTAGAACTTTGGGGACCAAATAGTTCGTTACCTCAAACTTTCTCAGAACAGCTTTTTATAACACTTTCCAGCCACTTTTCAGTAGCTAAAAATCAGTAAAAACAAACAGAAGAGAGAAGAAGAGAGAAGAAGAGAGAGAAAGAGAGAAAAAGAAGAAGAAGAAGAAGAGGAAAAGGAAACCACCGTTAGCGGGCTTATACCGGAAGCATCTCCTCTACGCACTAAGGTAACGGGGGTTATCCATTGCGACTAGACGAGGGTGTATGTTAGGATTAGGTTTTACGTTTATTAGAAATTGAGGGTTTTACCTTTTATAGTAATTACGTTCTTATATTGTTAATTGGGGTTAGTTGTTACACTTTTAATTTCATTTATTTGAATAGTAGAGGTTGAGACCTTAGATGTATTGATTTCGGATTGATGAGAATATTGATGGGTTTGCGTGTTTTATGCGTTAAATATATGTTATTATGGTTGTTGATAGAATTGGATGAAATATTGTTGAATAGAGATGAGTTTTAGATGGTGCATACTAGGTGTTTGTTAAAATGCCCGAATGGGATTTTACGCTATTGAAGTTGTTTGGCTAGTTGCGAATCTAGTACATGTGGTTATATGTTATGTTGTATTACGTTACGTGACGTATGAGATGGTGTTATTTGATTGGTATAATATTATTGGCCGAGGCCGTATGAGAATGTGTTATTTGCGTGGATTTATATTATTGACCGAGGCCTTGTGTGTTAGCTGTAGTGGCAATGGTCTCTGTCTCTCCCTAATTCCGGGGACAGAAGACGGCCGAGGGGATAGGGAATGACTCGTCTTACGGACCGGGGCGAGTGGCGTGAGAGGTCCCAGTGTGCACTATTTACTTTTATGTTAGCAATGGTCTATGTCTCTCCCTAATTCCGGGGACATATGACGGCCGAAGGGATAGGGAATGACTCGTCTTACGGACTGGGGCGAGTGGCGTGAGAGGTCCAAGTGCGCACTATAAATCTACTTTTATGTTGCAATGGTCTATGTCTCTCCCTAATTCCGGGGACATATGACGGCCGAAGGGATAGGGAATGACCTACCTTACGGACCGGGGTAGGTGGCGTGAGAGGTCCATGTATGCTTTAGATGTGTGTTGATGTTAGTTAATTTATTTAAATTATCATAGTTGTGGAATGTCATTATATTTCTTTTTATACGTCATTTATCGTAGTTGTAGAATTTGTGAGTTCTAGCATTTATGGGATGGAGTGACGGTATCTGTGGTGCCGTCCCGTCTAGTTATGTGCGTGGGACTCACCGTTACAATTTTTGTCTTTCAGGTACAAATTAGCTTGAGGCGTTGGCTAGGTGCATTAACGCGGTATTGCATGGGTTCGGGCTTTTGCTTTCTTTTCATGTATATTTTATTTTGAGGTTGTAGCCTACGGGCAATTTACATTCGTTTATCTTATCTCGTCTTGTAGCCGCGTTTGGCAAATACTTTTATTTATTGTTTAATTGTTCCTTGAGCTCGCAAGTCTTTTCTTTTAAAAATTTTAATTTTGTACCAACAGGTTTCGTTTTCCTTTTATTTTAAAAAGGTCATGCCTCGATATCCTCGTCTTTTGGATTTTGGGGCG
This sequence comes from Primula veris, assembly GCA_963682055.1. Classification (NCBI taxonomy): domain Eukaryota; kingdom Viridiplantae; phylum Streptophyta; class Magnoliopsida; order Ericales; family Primulaceae; genus Primula; species Primula veris. The sequence goes on from OY821751.1 coordinate 3,950,716, forward strand.
TGACATGACACGTGCACATAATATGTTCTCATCCTCATAGGACTTTTATACCCTCACACTTATAACGCCACCTTTTGTAAAAAATTAGGAAGTTGTATATCATTTAATTGTGAACGATATACAAAATCACATTGTACTTATCTACATAATAATCGATTATCTAAAAGTCCAAATGGACAACAATTGTTTTGCCATAGCATGAAAAACGTTTTATGAGGGAAACTTTTATGACCCAGTAGATTGTAGCTATATGTTGTTGATATTTGAAGAAAAAATAAATAATTTAACCTCGGGTTTTGAAAAAACATATGTCCGAAGTTTCGAGTGCAGTTACGCGTTTTCAGTTGCAACTACAATTGTAACCACAATTGCAACTGACGAATACAATGAAGTCAATAAAAAAACATTGAACACGAGATGTTTTTAAATAGAGTTCGACATGATCAGTTTGTGTACATCTCCAGAGCCCTCACTCAGTATTAATTGATATTGAAAGGAACAATTTAAGACTCGAGACTTACAATAACATGACTCACTCACGTATATGCCTATCTTACCATCTCTAACTCACAACTATCAATTTCTAATGGCATCCCGCCACGATATTTTTAAGTTATTTCACTCTCATGTACAACGGGTGTTGTTGATCTATAATATCAGTATATCTACATTTTATTCAACACACGAAATACTAAAGGCTAATAAACTTTATATATAGCCTTTACAAAAGATCCTAACTTGATCATTAAGGAAAATATTTCCTTTATCTTCTTTCCTTGCCCGACTTGGAGATCTTCAAATATATATCTTCTAGTTAATTAGACTTTGTCTTCTAACAAATCAGATTTTATTTAATTCGAAATTATACAGATCTTTAATTTAATTGTCTTTAAGATATCTCCAAACGTTTTCTTACTTGAGAAGGAGTCTTCCTTTAAAGTCTTCTATTAGAATAAGAAAAGATCTTCAATATATTCTTTCTATCATTCAGAGATGGATTCAAATCATCTAAACTTGTTCAATACGTTTTGATTCTTCTAGAATATATTTGATCGAATATTACAGAATCTGTCCAGCATAGTCAGTCCCAACTGAGTTTGCAACTGAGATTGCAACTGAATACATAACTTGAACTTAATTATTACACAATACATGTCTGTATATTGAGAGTTTATTATGAATATATAAAACTATATTTTACAATATAATGACAAACAATATGTTACTAGAATATCGGATCTAGGACCTAACAGGTTTGAAACAGGCTGCTTGACTAGGATGAGGAATGGTATGGATATGATCAAATGTACGAATCTTAAGTGATATTGTACCGAGACTCATCGATAGATGACTGGTTGGGGTTTAAAGACTGGTGTTTTCGCTCGACTTTGTTTCAAATGCGGTTCTGCTTATGAAAGCTCAAAATATTGCAAGAGGTTTCATAAGGAAGAAACCGGTTGGGGACTTGGAGAATGTGTAAAGCCTGTTAACTAGGGATGTATAGCTTCTAAGCACTTATACGATTGCTTGGATTTTGGTGCAAAACCTATGAAAATAGAGACGTAGGTCAACACCTTTTGAACAGACTTAAAGGCTATACATTCATATTGAACAGACTTTTCACATATTCTCCAAGTCCTCCAACCAGTTTCGTCCTTATGAAATCTCTTGAAATATTGTGAGCTTTTTCATAAGCAGAACCGCATTTAAAACAAAGTTGAGCGAAGAACCCGTCTTAAAACCCCAACCAGTCATCCACCCATGAGTCTCTCTACTATGACACTTAAGATTCATACACACTATCATATCCATACCATTCTTTATCCTAGTCAACTCATCGTACAAGCAGACGGTTTAAGACCCGAGGTTAAGCTACTATATTTTTTCTTCAAATATTTAACATATAGCTACAATATGCTAGGTCATAAAAGTTTTCCTTTTTACTAACTTGTGATGAGACTGTGATAGACTAATATATAGAAAAAGTTTACTACTCATAAGTTGTAACTTTATTACACTTTGATTTGAAAACTATAAGAAATGTATATTAGAAGTTTATTTGCTTGCAACTTTTAAGTGAAACATTGTTGGCTTGTATAAAAAATATATATATAAATATATATAACACTAGTTAAGCTCCTAAAAAGTTGAGCTTCTTTTGTTTTGTTGACTATGAGAGCCGGAAGTTTTAAGAGCAATGTTTTTAAAGACATTTCCACAACCTAAGTCCAGCTTCTTAGCTTAAGAACTCCAACTAGAACTACAATAAAATGCACAATTTTTAAAATTGTTTGTAAAATGAGATTTTCTTGTAGCAGTGATAGGTCCCAAGTTACAGACATAACTAAAGAGTTACAAAAATAGAAAATCATCAATGACAAGCACAGAGTAGAGACATGCCATGTTTCTCTATACTTGTAATTTTTTGCTAGTATTGTTCTTTATATTAGCATTTATAGTTTCTTGAATCAAGTCTTTTTCTTCTAATACAGAACCAATATCACACCTTCTGCTCCGACTTTTTATTTCTGGAGAGACTTTTTCTAATTCACTTGAAGACACTTACCCCAAGAGGTAAAAATCATTAGCTTCATCGTCGGGAAACTAGAAGCCTAAGTCACCTACAAAAGTATTGGCCCAAAATGGATTCGGACCAAAACGTACTTACGAATAAGTACGACGTTGATCATTTTTAGGTCCTAAATTTGAGATTCTAGTGACATATTATTTGTCATCATATTGGTAATAATAGTTTGAGATATTCATAATAAACTCTCAGTATACACACAACTATTGTGTAACGTTTCTGTCAAGATATGATCAAGTACATGTGTAAGTTGCAACTTCAGTTACAATTTAAACTGGCGGACAGAAACTTGGAGCTCAAGATTGGGTCAAAGGATATTCTAGAAGATTCAAAACGTGTGGAAATCAATTTCAGAAGATTTGAAGCAATCTCAGAAGTTCAGAAAGAAGATATTGAAAATGTTTTCTTGTGGGAATAAAAGACTTGAAGGTCAAGGAAAGAAGACTCCTAATCTAAGAAGGAAAGAGAAAAAAAAAGGAAATATTTCATATTTGATTGTGATTAGTATTCTTTTGTAAGGCTATAAATAAAGCCATTATCGTTTAGTATTTCGTGTGTTTTACAATGTAGATATCTGATTAGAGAGATCAAACACCGGGATACACGTGAGAGAAACAAAGTTAAACAGATCGTAGCGTGATTCCAGTAGAGATTGATAGTTGTGAGTTAGAGATGACAAAATATGCATATAGGCGAGGGAGTCATGATATTGTAAGTCTTGAGTTTATCATTGTTACTTTCATTATCAATAAATAACGGGTGAGTGTCTCGGAGACGTATACAATGTGAGCATGTCGAACTCCGTTTAAAAACGTCTCGTGTTATTTACTATTCTGTCTTAACTATTCAGTTGTAACTGATACAAAACTCAGTTGTAACTGAAACGCATAACTGCACTCGGAACATTAGGCAAACGTTTTTTTCAATCATAAATTAGGCGAAGGCAACTTTGCTAAAGCTTACCATGGGAGGGACCATAAATCGGGTCAAAATGTATCTATTAAAGTAATTAACAAACATTGAGTTCTAAAGGCCAAGTAAATGGAACAAACCAAACGAGAAATTACCGTTATGGGTGTAGTAAAACACCCAAACGTGGTTCAACTCTACGAGGTCATAGTAAATCACTTTTTTTTTATCATGTCAGGAAAATAATTTTTTATATCTTTACAGAGAAAAATAGCATTTAGCCCTAGAAAATATACGTCTTATAAGTTCCAACAATGTTGTCCCTAGAGATCTATAAAACTGCACCATTGCTCTAAGTAGTACAAATTCAGTTTACTCGTAAATATGGACCCTAGTCTTCCCAACCTAGTTTGTTTGGTGTAATATCCCTCATTTCCTCGATTTTTCCCACGATTGCTCAACCATTATCCGATATTTAAGCTTTGCTCTATTTTGGTTATTTCTGCACTTTTTATACCAACATATCTAAATGTAAAATGATTTAACTTAGTATTCAGTATTCCAGTTCTCATCAGTCAACAGAACAAACAAGTGGTAACTACAAGAAGGCACTGATCTGTTGTTAAATACTGATAAAATACCTTTAAAATTTCGATTCACTTGCGTGAAGATAAAGTTCTGATTATAAAGTTCTAATCTTGCATATATTAAAAATCTATGTAAAACTAGCTATAAAACAAATGGAAAGTGAACAAAACTCATGGTGTAAACACAGAGAACTAACATGTTTTGCATGGCTTTATTATTAAAAAGAGAACATTTTAATACAAATTCTGTCCATAGATCTTTCTCCTACAGTTAACTATATGTGAATTCTTAGGCAATTTTGACAGGAAAGTGCTAAGGGCTACTTTTTTTTTTTAGATGAAAACTAAGGAGTGCCGGTAAGCGAAAGGTCGCGAGATCGATCCTCGCAGGGGGCTTTTATTTAATCCATTCTATTTTTTTTTGCCAAAAAAAAAAAAGAAAAGCTAAGGGGTACCTTGTAGCAGGTTTTCTGGTATTCACTTATTCGTTGATGACAACACGTATATTGCCTTACGATTTCTCTTGTCGCATCTTCCCCGTCTTTATTGTCTACCTCTTCTTCCAACATTATATCTTTAACTAGAAAGTTTACAATAAATAGATAGTTGAAAGGCTGTGAAGATAAAAATGGCAATGGGACTCCTTATATAGATGTTATTCATCAAGTCTAGGGTTAGAAAGAGATCAAACAATTCATTTCCAAGTGGCAGCAGCGAAGCGTTACTACCAATGTTTTCATTTTTGGGTCGGCGAAGCGTTAATACCATTATTTTCAATTTTGGGTTGGCGAAGCGTTACTACCAATGTTTTCATTTTTGGGTTGGCGAAGCGTTAATACCAATGTTTTCAATTTTAGGTCGGCGTAATTAAAAAACGGAAAATTAATGGGCCTCTTGATGTCTTTCCGAAACTAGTGTTTATAAAGACCGTCCCGGCCTACCCATGTTATCAGATTAGGACCGGTTCTTGAATCGGCCTAGTATTGTGGGTTGCACTTCCTAATCAATATACCTGTTGTGAAATCTAATCTCATTTTACAACTTTACCTTAAGTGTTATGGATTTCCTCGCTGTTAAGTATTAACATGGGTTCAAATTCTTTAATTAGTGTTAAAAACTTGAAAGATATAATTAAAAAAAGCTTGATCTTGCGTTGATATTAAGTGTGTCCAGTTTTAGTACAAGTGAACCATTTTGAATAAGGCCAGGTATCTATAGAAAGTAATGAGATAATAATATTGCCTACATTAGTGAGGAGAAGTAAAATCCCCCATAGGGAAAAAGGAAGCAGTAATGGGATAATAATATAGCCTACAAGAAAGTTGTGTTGACACGTCTAGGAATAAATAAATAAAAATGATTTGAGTGGATCTATAATATTACATTACGAATTTATGTTTGTCATTCAAGTATTTATACTTTCTTAATTGTCGTATTCTCTCTCTATATATATAAAGAGTCTCGGTACATGTAATCTGCACCACTACAATATCAATAATACTCCATTCGTTCAACTTTATTTATTTACAACTATTATTTATCTTAACAGGGACTATTAATTATATTCAATAACTCGTGAAATTACATTTGACACGTGCACATAATATGTTCTCATCCTCATAGGACTTTTATACCCTCACACTTATAACGCCACCTTTTGTAAAAAATTAGGAAGTTGTATATCATTTAATTGTGAACGATATACAAAATCACATTGTACTTATCTACATAATAATCGATTATCTAAAAGTCCAAATGGACAACAATTGTTTTGCCATAGCATGAAAAACGTTTTATGAGGGAAACTTTTATGACCCAGTAGAATGTAGCTATATTTTTTTATATATATAAATTGTGGGAAAAAACTCACATTTTTATTTATTAATAAGAATGAAGATAAGTAGCATCACAAATAGTGGCACTAAAATTACAAGAATTGAAACTTAAAATATTAAAAACTGATCTTAACAACTTGGTGGACTTGTTTATAATTAAACTAAAACTTAAAGGACCAGATATACACTGGACTGTGTAAATAACACATAGACCAGATTTACACGTGTAATGAAGCCCCCAATTCATTATCTGGGAATTGAAACCGACACACTGAAGAGAGAGACTCTCCTCTTCTCCACCGAAATAGTTCCTCTCAAAACTCCATTTTCTTCATTTTCTCCTTAACAAAACCTTTGATTTGGGAGCCCTTTGGCTTCCAAATCGATTATATTTTTCATTGTCAGAGTCAAGTCTTCTCTCTCAAAGAATTCCTTGAATCCTTCTTTGCATCCACTGTTCGCTAAAGTATCAGCAGCACAATTGGCTTCTCGTACTACGTGCTTCACCAGGTAGTCTTTGCCCTTTAATCTATTTTTGATCTCATCCATAACATATCTAATTAACCAAGGAGCTGCTATGTTTTTTGTTATAATATTTACCAACTGAAGTGAATCAGTTTCCAGAATAAAAGTTTTCATATTCGATAGTTGTAGCATAATCAAAATTGCTTTAGCTTCTGCTTCTATAGCTGATAAGCTTGTAACCTTAGCTTGAAAACCATAGATGAAATTAACTTTAGGACCTCTGATTAATCCACCAACACCACTAGAATTCGAAGAATATTTATAGCACCCATCAGTGTTGATTTTCACATACCCAGTTGGAGGGTTTAACCATTTAACTATTGCAACCTTTTTGATTATTGCAACCCTTTCTTTAATTAATATATCATTCATGTTTCAGACCAGAGGGAAAATTTTATTATTTTTGGAACTTAAATATAATATATCAGTGACTTGAGAGCAAATGACAGTAGTTTTCATCTCCTTGTTGTTGAATTTGTAGTTGCACCTAGCTTTCCAAATCTCCCAAACAATAATAGATGGTAGAACCTTTTGTATAAAGGAGTTAATTTTATTATTTCCTTTTTTTGATGATGACCACCATGTTAAAAATCTTCCTTTAATACTAATATTAGTATTAATAATACCCAGCAAACCATCAAAATAGGTCCACACTTTTTTTGCAATCTTCCCTGAACTAAACAGATGCTCACTATTTTCTTCTTTTACACCACAGCACTCACACTTCGAAGCTAACTGAATTCCAAATTTTCTTACTGCAGATTCTAGAGGCAAGGAGTTGTTGAAAAGTTTCCATACAAAGCATGTGATTTTAAGAGGTAGTGATTTATCCCATTTATACTTGTAAAACCATCTAGCTTCATACTTAACTCTGGTATTTTCCCAGGCAGACCTAAAAGAAAAGTTTCCTAGATTCTCCTTGTTCCAAATTATTTCATCTTTTCCATATTTATTGATTTTGAAATCTTCTTTGAACAGATGTCTAAGATGAGTACGAATTTGCTCATTAATAATCTGACTATCCTAAGTACCATTTTGCAGCAAATCTTTAACACTTAGACCATTGTTAATACTGTCATCATTTATTTTCCCTGATCCCAGCCAATTGTCTAAATTTACAAAAATATTCCCATCTCCAACTAGCCATTGCATACTTTCATCTGCTTTATCTCTTACTAGATGCATTCTACTCCATGTGTTATTCCCTTTTCTAGCTTTAGCCTCAACATAATGAATATTTTTACAATATTTGGCTTTCATAAATTTAGCCCACAAAGAATTGGAGGTTCTAAACTTCCACCACAGCTTCATAGAATAAGCAGCAGCAATGTCTTTTAATCTTCTTATACCCAATCCATCTTCTTCCTCTATTCTGCAAATTTTTTTCCACTTTACCCAATGATGCTTGTTTTTCCCATCTTTTTCCCCCCACAGAAAATTAGCCATAATTTTTTCTATTTCCTTTATAACCTGTAATGGAGGATTCATTGCAGCTATTGTATATATAGGTATAGAACTTAGCACATGCTTAATAAGAATCAACTTCCCACTCATATTTAGAAACTGTACTTTCCACCCAGATAGCTTCTTTCTAACTTTCAGGATTAGATCATGATAAAAGATGCATTTTTTCCTTCCAGAATATATTTTGCAACCCAAATAAGTAAAAGGTGGTTTTTTACACCTTATACTTAATAGCTTGCTCACATTTTCTTTCTGAATTTTACTCACTCCTTTAGATATATAAACAAAGCTCTTGTCAAATCTAATTTCTTGCCCAGAATCTTTATTATACATTTCCAGCACACTTTTCACATATTTGACTGAACTTGTAATTGCAGCTGAAAAAATAATAATATCATCTGCAAATGCTAAATGAGTGATAATATGGCTTCCAATAGGTGCTTTAAACCCTTTCCACCTTTTATTATGAACTAACTCATTTAAATTTCTGGACAGAACTTCAGAGCAAATTATGAAAAGGCTAGAAGATAATGGATCACCTTGCCTTAAACCATATGTTGGAGAGAAGTAGCTTGTTGTTGCTCCATTTACCATTACAGTTACTCCATTATCAGAGATAAGTCTCAAAACTCTGTCTATCCAACTTTCTGCAAATCCCATTTTTCTGAGAGTGGAAATTAAAAAATGCCAAGAAATTTTATGATAAGCTATATTCATATCTAGCTTTACAGCTAAACTACTACCACTGCTTTTATTATCCAAATTACAAATGAGTTCTTGAGATAGAAGAATATTGTCTATTATATCTCTTTTTTTTACAAATCCACTTTGATTTTCTGAAATGATAATAGGCAGAATATCCGAGAGACGAGTACTCATAATTTTGGAAATGACTTTGTTGAAAAAGTGCATAGACTTATAGGTCTGAAATCAGCAAAAGAAATAGGATCATATTTTTTGGGAATGAGGGCAATAACTGTAGTTGTCATAGCTTTTGGTAAAGTAGCTCCAGAGAAAAACTGTAAAACAGCTTGGAATATATCTTTACTAATAATTTCCCAACAAGCGGTGAAGAAATGACCATTAAAACCATCAATACCTAGGGCACTATTCTTATTTAACCCCCAAATAGCACTTTTAACTTCTTCAAAAGTAGGGTCTTTTGTAAGATATTCATTATCTTCCTCATTTATAACCTTTGTCACACATTCCAAACTTTTGTAATTATAACTATTGGGAAAATAGTTGGCAGTAAGAAGACTTCTGAAAAAACTTACTGCTTCTTCTTGTATTTCCTTTTTTTCTGTCAATATATCTCCTTGAGAGTTTGTAATAGTGGTAATTATACTTTTGTTTCTTCTCTTTTTAACAACTCCATGAAATTTTTTGTATTGGCATCCCCTACTTTAGCCCATCTAAGATTGGCTTTTTGAGTCCAGAATTCTTCTTCTATTTTCACCTTATTAATTAAAAAAGCTTTGGCTTCCATTAACATAGCTCTATTTGCAGGACTTGGATCATCTTCAAAAAGTTTTTCCACTCTTAAAGCCTCATCTTCTGCATCGATCACTTGTCGAAAAATATTCCCAAAGGTACTTTTATTCCAGCATATAAGAGCTTTTTTCAAAATTTTGAGATTATTTACCAAGGAATATAAGGCATTCCCTTTTGTAAACAATTTCCAATTCATGCTGACTACTTTAAGAAAACTATGATGTTTAGTCCAAATTTTTTGAAAAATGAATCTTCTAGGATTATTATCAAACTCTGTTTTTAGGGTTAGAAAAAGAGGGCTATGATCAGAATTTGTTTTGCTCAAATGCTCCAGAGTGGCATTACTGAATAAATTAGCTGCAGCATTATTAAGACAGACTTTGTCAATTCTCTCAAATATTGTACCATCTCCCCTTCTTTTGTTCCAGCATGTAAACTTTGAACCACTAGATTTAAGTTCAGAAATCCCAATACCATCCATACAATGTAGATAATTATTAGCAGCTCTAATATTAATAGGTAGACCTCCTACTTTGTCTTCTTCTTTAGATACAGTGTTAAAGTCCCCTGTAACAAACCAAGGATTTACAGTAAAATTCTGCCTCAGAAAATCCCACAAAGCCTCTCTTTCCCCCATAGTACACTTAGCATACACCAAAGTTAGAAAAATAGGACTATTTTGCCATTTTATTTCCATATGCGTACACTGTTCCATTTGCCCCACCATCTTCATCTCTAAACCATGATTATAAAATATCCAAATTTTGTTATGCCCATGGCCCAAGGCATTATCAAACCCAAACTTAATTTTATACTTTTCTAAATTTTCACAACCTACCATAGGTTCTATACAAATAAGAAGCATAATATTATTCACCAAACATAGCTTTTTAATTCTCCTAGAAGTGGCACCATTTACTAGCCCTCTAACATTCCATATTAAGGACTTAATCATTTATTATACCTTTTTCTTTCCCCCACATTAGAGGACGATCTTAAACTCATCTATTGTTGCTGTTTTATTTTTGCAGATTCTTTATTTTTCAGCTTCTTTTTCTGACTTTTGGATAGAGATCCTTCCCAGATTTCTTCTTTGTCTTCAATTTCTTTAGAAGATGCTAGTAAGTCTTCTTCTCTTTCTTCTTCTTTTTCCTCAATTTTAGTAATAACCAGAATTTTACTTAGTTGTTGAACTCTCTTTTCTTTATATATGACCAGAGATTGATCTAGTTCAAATAGATTATATTCTTTAGTTTTGATACAGATTTCTCCTTCTTCTTTCTCTTCTCTTATAACTTCATTTTTTTGAATATTATCACGGATAATTTCTTCATCTATGTTGTCTTCTCTTATTTCTGCTTCACAGATGGCCACAACATCTTTTGTACAAGCTGCTGTTTTGGTGAGGAGGATCTTGCTTGGACCACCACTAGCTTCCTTTGGTTCTTTTTCAGCTTTGTTAAAGGTTCTAGCAACCCAATCTTTTGTACTTTCTTTCTTTCTGACATAATTGTTGTATAATTTGGGACTTGATTTTTTCCTATTTTGCTCCTTAGTTTTGTTTTCCTTGGCTTCTTCTTCAGCACTTTCTTTCTTTTCATTCTTAAATTTGCATAAATTAATCTTGTGGCCTTGCTTATAACAGTAACTGCAGTAATTCGGTAAGTCTTCATATTCACAATATTGCCAAAACCCCATTTCATTGTCATCCCCATAACCAATCCGAACCCTTTGAACTAGTTCCTCACTTAGGTCAACCTCTACACATATCCTAGCTAGGCTTGGTCTTGTTAATTTTGACGTGGGTTCATCTACCCTTAAAGGATTTCCAAAAGCTCTTGCTATAGAGAAAATACTAGAATTATTGTATAAATGTATTGGCAGCTTAGGTAGATTAATCCAAACTGGTGCTACAGGGGTCCCAAAATCGGGATCAAAGTTATATGTCCACTTAAAAACACGCATAGGGAAGTGTTCTATATACCAAATTTTTTTAAGCCAAATTCTTATAAAATCTTCCTCGTGAAAACATCCGATCAATATATGTTTGTGATCTAACACTCCAATATTATAATTTGATTTTAAATCAATCTTTCCAAACACTTTTCTTATAACTTCCACATCTGGCCTTCCATGTGTAAATTTACCTACTAATGTATACTTAAAAGGTTCCGATAACTGCTTAACGTCGTCCATAGAGAAATGGATTAATGGTTCTGTAACATCCCGTATTTTTATAAACAATTTTATTCATGATTTAATTTAACCCAAAAACGTTTTATACAAATTTTACCAAAAACCGGTCACTCGACTAATTTTTAGCCAAAAACCGAAACTCTTCCGAAAAACTTTATTCTAAAAACCTGTTACTAATTTTATAAACAAAATGGACCCAATAGATTTGTTTCTATAGTTTTGTTATTTTTGAGTAGTAAAACAATATTTTTGGATTAAGAGTTAACTTTTAGAACTTTAGGGACCAAATAGTTCGCTTTCACAAACTTACTCAAAACAGTTTTTATCTATTCAATTCAGCCCACTTTTTCAAAACAGACACCTAAAACAAGAGAGAAAAGAGAGAAAAAGAGAGAAACCAAAGCTTAGGAAGGAGAAGGAGAACCACGTTAGCGGATTCTTACCGGAAGCATCTCCTCTACACGCTAAGGTAACGGGGGTTATCCATTGCGACTAGACGATGATGTATGTTAGGATTAGGTTTTACGTTTATTATAAATTTGGGGTTTTTGCCTTTTATATTAATTATGTTCTTAAATTGCTAATTGGGGTTTAGTTGTATATTTTTAATTCCATTATTTGAATTGTAGAAGTTGAGGCTTTTGACATATTAGTTTCGGATTAATGAGATTATGGATGGGTTTGCATGTTTTATGAGTTGATCATGTGATTATATAGTTGTTGATGATTTTGGGTAAATTTATGTTAAATAAAGATGAATTGTAGTTTATGCATACAAGGTGTTTGTTAAAATGTCTGAATGGGTTTTTATGTTGTTGGAGTGATTGGCTAGTTGTGAATCTAGCACCTATGATTATGGTTTATGTTGTATTACGTTAAGTGACGTATGAGATTGTGTTATTTGAATAGTATAATATTATTGGCCGAGGCCTTAATGTTTATACGTATGAGATTGTGTTAATTGAATGATTTTATATTATTGGCCGAGGCCTTGTGATTTAGCTGTAGTGGCAATGGTCTCTGTTTCTCCCTAATTCCGGGGACAGAAGACGGCCAAGGGGATAGGGAATAACTCGTCTTACGGACTGGGGCGAGTGGCGTGAGAGGTCCCAGTGTGCACTATATTTACTTTTATGTTAGCAATGGTCTATGTCTCTCCCTAATTCCGGGGACATAAGACGGCCGAAGGGATAGGGAATGACTCATCTTACGGACTGGGACGAGTGGCATGAGAGGTCCAAGTGCGCACTATAAATCTACTTTTATGTTAGCAATGGTCTATGTCTCTCCCTAATTCCGGGGACATAAGACGGCCGAAGGGATAGGGAATGATTTACCTTACAGACTGGGGTAGGTGGCGTGAGAGGTCCATGTATGCTATAGATGTGTGTTGAAGTTATTTAATTTATCCTGTTGTAGAATGTTATTATATATCCTTTTTATACGTCGATTATCGTAGTTGTGGAATTTGTGAGCTCTTGCATTTATGGGATAGAGTGACGGTATTTGGTGGTGCCGTCCTGTCAAGTTATGTGCGTGGGACTCACCGTTACAATTTTGTCTTTCAGGTACAACTTAGGTTGAGACTTTTGGATATGAGCCATGGGAATGCATCACTTGGGTTCGGGCTTTCGTTTTCTTTTTATTTTAGAACAGTTTTGAGGTTGTAGCCTACGGATAAATAGCATTTGTTTAGTTCTTCTTACATAATTTTGTTAAAACCTTTTAGTTGTGTAGCCGCGTTTGGCAAGCATTTTATTTATTGTTGAATTGTTCCTTTAGCTCGCAAGTCTTTTTCTTTTAAAATTTTAATTTTGTAACAACATGTTTCACTTTTATTTTATTTAAAAAGGTCATGCCTCGATATCCGTGTTTATGGAATTTGGGGCATGACAGGTTCACCTTTGTAGCTTCCTACTTCTTTCAAAGCTATTTTTTTCTATGGTTGAGAACTTACTATGGATGCAAAGGACTTCATTGAGGGTGGATCTGGAGACATGCATTGGGGATTTCGTTTAATTGATTTGGACTTATCCCTCTCCGGCGAGGCAGAATTGGGATCTGTCATTACGGCGGCTAGTTTAACCTCGGGTTTTGAAAAAACATATGCCCAAAGTTCCGAGTGTAGTTACGCATTTTCACTTGTAACTACAGTTGTAACCACAATTGCAACTGACGAATATAATGAAGTAAAAAAAAAAACATTGAACACGATATGTTTTTAAATGGAGTTCGACATGATCAGCTTGTGTACATCTCCAGAGCCCCCCACTCAGTATTTATTGATATTGAAAGGAACAATGATAAGACTCGAGACTTACAATAACATGACTCCCTCACGTATATGCCTATCTTACCATCTCTAACTCACAACTATCAATTTCAAATGGCATCTCACCATGATATTTTTAAGTTTCACTCTCATGTACAACGTGTGTTGTTGATCTATAATGTCAGTATATCTACATTGTATTCAACACATGAAATACTAAAGGCTAATAGACTTTATATATAGCCTTTACAAAAGATCCTAACTTGATCATTAAGGAAAATATTTCCTTTATCTACTTTCCTTACCCGACTTAGAGATCTTCAAATATATATCTTCTAGTTAATTAGTCTCTGCCTTCTAACAAATCAGATCTTATTTAATTCGAAATTATACAGATCTTTAATTTAATTGTCTTCAAGATATCTCCAAACAAACTTTCCTTCTTCGATGTTTTCTTACTTGATAAGGAGTCTTTCTTTTAAGTCTTCTATTAGAATAAGAAAAGATCTTCTATATATTCTTTCTATCATTCAGAGACGGCTTCAAATCATCTAAAATTGTTCAATACGTTTTGATTCTTCTAGAATATATTTGACCGAATATTACAGAATCTGTCCAGCATAGTCAGTTCCAACCGAGATTACAACTGAATGCATAACTTGAACTTAATCGTTATACAATACATGTCTGTATATTGAGAGTTTATTATGAATATATAAAACTATATTTTCCAATATGATGACAAACAATATGTCACTAGAATATCGGATATAGAACCTAAGAGGTTTGAAAAAGGGTGCTTGTCTAGGATGAGGAAAGGAATGGATATGATCAAATGTACGAATCTTAAGTGCCATTGTACCGAGACTCATCGGTGGATGACTGGTTTAGGTTTGAAGACCGGTGTTTTCGCTCGGCTTTGTTTCAAATGCGGTTCTGCTTATGAAAGCTCAAAATATTGCAAGAGGTTTCATAAGGAAGAAACCGGTTGAAGGACTTGGAGAATATGTGTAAATCCTGTTAACTGTGGATGTTGAACAGACTTTTCACATATTCTCCAATTCCTCCAAACAGTTTCTTCCTTATGAAATCTCTCGCAATCTTGTGAGCTTTTTCATAAGCAGAACCGCATTTAAAACAAAGTTGAGGGAAAGAACCCGTCTTAAAACCCCAACCAGTCATCCACCCATGAGTCTCTCTACTATGGCACTTAAGATTCATACACACTATCATATCCATACCATTCTTCATCCTAGTCAACTCGTCGTACAAGCAGACGGTTTAAGACCCGAGGTTAAGCTACTATATTTTTTCTTCAAATATTTAACATATAGCTACAATATGCTAGGTCATAAAAGTTTTCCTTTTTACTAACTTGTGATGAGACTGTGATAGACTAATATATAGAAAAAAGTTTACTACTCATAAGTTGTAACTTTATTACACTTTGATTTGAAAACTATAAGAAATGTATATTAGAAGTTTATTTGCTTGCAACTTTTAAGTAAAACATTGTTGGCTTGTATAAAAATATATATATAACACTAGTTAAGCTCCTAAAAAGTTGAGCTTCTTTTGTTTTGTTGACTATGAGAGCCGGAAGTTTTAAGAGCAATGTTTTTAAAGACATTTCCACAATCTCAGTCCAGCTTCTTAGCTTAAGAACTCCAACTAGAACTACAATAAAATGCACAATTTTTAAAATTGTTTGTAAAATGACATTTTCTTGTAGCAGTGATAGGTCCCAAGTTACAGACATAACTAAAGAGTTACAAGAATAGAAAATCATCAATGACAAGCACAGAGTAGAGACATGCCATGTTTCTCTATACTTGTAATTTTTTGCTAGTCTTGTTCTTTATATTAGCATTTATAGTTTCTTGAATCAAGTCTTTTTCTTCTAATACAGAACCAATATCACACCTTCTGCTCCGACTTTTTATTTCTGGAGAGACTTTTTCTAATTCACTTGAAGACATTTACCCCAAGAGGTAAAAATCATTAGCTTCCTCGTCGGGAAACTAGAAGCCTAAGTCACCTACAAAAGTATTGGCCCAAAATGGATTCGGACCAAAAAGTACTTATGAATAAGTACGACGTTGATCATTGTTAGGTCCTAAATTTGAGATTTTAGTGACATATTATTTGTCATCATATTGGTAATAATAGTTTGAGATATTCATAATAAACTCTCATTATACACACAACTATTGTGTAACGTTTCTGTCAAGATATGATCAAGTACATGTGTAAGTTGCAACTTCAGTTACAATTTAAACTGGCGGACAGAAACTTGGAGCTCAAGATTCGGTCAAATGATATTCTAGAAGATTCAAAACGTGTGGAAAGCAATTTCAGAAGATTTGAAGCAATCTCAGAAGATCAGAATGAAGATATTGAAAAGGTTTTCTTTTGGGAATAAAAGACTTGAAGGTCAAGGAAAGAAGACTCCTAATCCAAGAAGGAAAGAGAGGAAAAAAGGAAATACTTTATATTTGATTGTGATTAGGATTCTTTTGTAAGGCTATAAATAAAGCCATTATCGTTTAGTATTTCGTGTGTTTTACAATGTAGATATCTGATTAGAGAGATCAAACACCGAGATACACGTGAGAGAAACATACTTAAACAGATCGTGGCGTGATTCCATTAGAGATTGATAGTTGTGAGTTAGAGATGGCAAAATATGCATATACGCGAGGGAGTCATGGTATTGTAAATATTGAGTTTATCATTGTTACTTTCATTATCAATAAATAATGGGTGAATGTCTCGGAGACGTATACAATGTGAGCATGTCGAACTCTGTTTAAAAACGTCTCGTGTTATTTACTATTCTATCTTAACTATTCAATTGTAACTGATACAAAACTCAGTTGTAACTGAAACGCGTAACTGCACTCGGAACATTAGGCAAGCGCTTTTTTTCAATCATAAATTAGGCGAAGGCAACTTTGCTAAAGTTTACCATGGGAGGGACCGTAAATCGGGTCAAAATGTATCTATTAAAGTAATTGACAAACATTGAGTTCTAAAGGCCAACTTAATGGAACAAACCAAACGAGAAATTACCGTTATGGGGGGTAGTAAAACACCCAAACGTGGTTCAACTCTACGAGGTCATAGTAAATCACTTTTTTGATCATGTCAGGAAAATATTTTTTTATATCTTTACAGAGAAAAATTGCATTTAGCCCTAGAAAATATACGTCTTATAAGTTCCAACAATGTTGTCCCTATAGATCTATAAAACTGCACCATTGCTCTAAGTAGTACAAATTCGGTTTACTCATAAATATGGACCCTAGTCTTCCCAACCTAGTTTGTTCGGTGTAATATCCCTCATTTCCTCGATTTTTCCCACGATTGCTCAACCATTATCTGATATTTAAGCTTTGCTCTATTTTGGTTATTTCTGCACTTTTTATACCAACATATCTAAATGTAAAATGATTTTAACTTAGTATTCACTATTCCAGTTCTCATCAGTCAACTGAACAAACAAGTGAACACTACAAGAAGGCACTGATCTGTTGTTAAATACTGATAAAATACCTATAAAATTTCGATTCACTTGCGTGAAGAAAAAGTTCTGATTATAAAGTTCTAATCTTGCATATCTTAAAAATCTATGTAAAACTAGCTATAAAACAAATGGAAAGTGAACAAAACTCATGGTGTAAACACAGAGAACTAACATGTTTTGCATGGCTTTATTATTAAAAAGAGAACATTTTTATACAAATTCTGTCCATAGATCTTTCTCCTACAGTTAACTATATGTGAGTTAGGCAATTTTGTCAGAAAAGTGCTAAGTGCTATTTTTTTTTTTATAGATGAAAGCTAAGTAGTGCCCGTAAGCGAAAGGTCGCGAGATCGATCTTCGCAGGGGGCTTTTATTTAATCCTTTCTAATTTTTTTGCCAATAAAATAGAAAAGCTAAGGGGTACCTTGTAGCAGGTTTTCTGGTAATTCACTTATTCGTTGATGACAACACGTATATTGCCTTACGATTTCTCTTGTCGGATCTTCCTCGTCTTCATTGTCTACCTCTTCTTCCAACATTATATCTTTAACTAGAAAGTTTACAATAAATGGATAGTTGAAAGGCTGTGAAGATAAAAATGGCAATGGGACTCCTTATATAGATGTTATTCATCAAGCCTAGGGTTAGAAAGAGATCAAACAATTCATTTCCAAGTGGCAACGGCGAAGCGTTAATACCAATGTTTTCAATTTTGGGTCGGCGTAATTAAAAAACGGAAAATTAATGGGCCTCTTGATGTCTTTCCGAAACTAGTGTTTATAAAGACCGTCCCGGCCTACCCATGTTATCAAATTAGGAACGGTTCTTGAATCGGCCTAGTATTGTGGGTTGCACTTCCTAATCAATATACCTGTTGTGAAATCTAATCTTATTTTACAACTTTACCTTAAGTGTTATGGATTTCCTCGCTGTTAAGTATTAACATGGGTTCAAATTCTTTAATTAGTGTTAAAAACTTGAAAGATGTAATTAAAAAAAGCTTGATCTTGCGTTGATACTAAGTGTGTCCAGTTTTAGTACAAGTGAACCATTTTGAATAAGGCCAGGTATCTATAGAAAGTAATGAGATAATAATATTGCCTACATTAGTGAGGAGAAGTAAAATCCCCCATAGGGAAAAAGGAAGCAGTAATGGGATAATAATATAGCCTACAAGAAAGTTGTGCTGACACGTCTAGGAATAAATAAATAAAAATGTATAACATCATGGGATACGAACAGTTTACTATCCTGTAATTTATCAAAAATTCAATTTTCTCTCATCTACTCTACTTTGTTCATTTTAGGGCCCTGTACAATATCAATCCACTCAATTTTGTAACTCATCCGTTAATTCCTTCACAAAATGGACGACACGTGCCTGCACATGACTAAATTCTATTAAACTTCTTTTAACGACAAGGGTATTTTGGGCATTTATAACACAAGTCCAATAAAAAAATAAAAATAAAATAAAGACAAGGGACAGAATAAATTGAGGATAGTTTAAAATAATTACATTTCAGTTCAATAGTTTCTGATATTTACAAAACACTCATACAATTTCAGTTAATTACATTTCACTCCTATAATTTTGAGTATTTACAAAACAGTCATACAATTTCAATTTATTACAAAACGATCCTGTAATTTTGTTTAGTACAATTCAGTCCGATTTCATACATAAAACTTTATATTCTTGTTTGTCTTTATTCTGTTAATCCAGCTTTTTATTGCGGTCTTTTTATGCAGCACAACCAACATCACCCACAACACATATATAACACCCAATACAACAATAACCAGACTATCCAAACAACTACAAATACACTAAGACCATGTCGACCAGCTAGGCAGACCCAACCTCCTGGCCATCTTAAAAACTATATTTGTCCTACCATTCGACCACGTCCATCCGTTTCAACACCGGCGCCATGATCATCATGTACTTCTCATCCCCTTGCCAATTTTGTTGATTATGACCATTTGTCACCATCTCATTTTTCCTTTACTACATTATTTAATACGAGCCATTAAACACCGACACTGGCGCAATGCTATAGACGCCGAAATCATTGCTTTAGAAAAAAATAAAACATGAACGCTTTCCCCTCTTCCTCAAAAAAAAAAACCCGTTGGATGTAAATGGATTTTTAAAACTAAATTAAAAGCAGACGGACCAGTTGAAAGATACAAGCATTCTTAGTTGCTAAGGGTTATACTCAGGTTGAAGGTCTTGATTATCATGACACATTTGCACCTGTGGCAAAATTTGTAACTGTTCGTGTTCTAGCTGTAGTTGCTGCCAGAAATTGGCCTTTACACCAACTTGATGTAAATAATGCTTATTTTTTTATATGGTGACTTACACGAGGAAGTCTATATGTCTCTTCCACCGGGATATGAGGGAAAGGGGGAGACGAAAGTATGTCGTCTAAGAAAATCTTTATATGGCATCAAACAGGCATCTAGAAATTAGTATGCCAAACTCACTATTTAGACGGACAACTCACTATCAAATGTTTTACTATCGGCAGGATTCCGTTAGACGGATAACTCATTATTTACTTGCACTAACAGTTCCAAATTTATTGTTGTTCTTGTATATGTCGATGATTTACTTGTTACAGGAAATGATCTTGCCATTATCGAAGAACTTAAACATTTTTTGTCTAGCCGCCTAGCCGCTTCCAATTAAAAGACCTTGGTAAGTTGAAGTTTTTTCTAGGTATTGATTTTGCCAGATTCTCCAAAGGCATATTCATCAATCAACGCAAGTATATCCTCGAAACTTTATCTGATGCTGGCCAACTTGGTTGTTGTCCTGCATCATCGCTAATGAAACAACACTTGAAGCTCACAAATGATTATGGCACTCCCCTCTCCAACCCTGGTTCATATAGACGTTTAATAGGACGCCACATATTCTTGTCCATTTCGTGGCCCAATATAGCTTTTACTGTTAACTTATTGAGCCAATTCCTGCATACGCCTCGAGTTCCTCATTATGAAGCCGCGATTCCTATACTTCGCTACCTTGAAGGCACTATCACCCACGGTCTTCTCTTCTCATCCAAAAATGACCTTCAGCTCACTGCTTATACAGATTTCGATTGGTCCAGTTGTCCAATGAGACGACGTTCAACAACTGGTTACTTTGTCACTCTTGGAAATAGTTCAATTTTGTGGCGAACAAAAAAACATTCAGTGGTATCCCGCTCTTCCGTAGAAGCTGAATATCGTGCAATGGCCTCCACAATTTGCGAAGTTATTTAGCTTC
Organism: Primula veris; assembly: GCA_963682055.1. NCBI lineage: Eukaryota > Viridiplantae > Streptophyta > Magnoliopsida > Ericales > Primulaceae > Primula > Primula veris. The sequence goes on from OY821751.1 coordinate 3,971,391, forward strand.
CCATGCTCCTAAGTGATCTAGCGATTCTACATCATCATCTGGTAAATATGTACTGCAACAACCAAGCAGCAATTCACATTGCTCGTAATCCGATTTTTCACGAAAGAACAAAACATATCGAGATTGATTCTCACCTAGTCCGCGAGAAACTACAACAAAATCAATTACGTCTTTGTCATGTACCACCGCTCACCAACTAGACAATTACTTCACTAAAGCCCTAGGCGTTGACCACTTCTGCACACTAAGCTGGGACAAGATGGGAGTTACGTCTCTGCTCTCACCAGCTTGAGGGGGAGTATTAACTTGATTTGAGATCCACATAAAAGGAAACCATTCTATTATAGTCAAGATTATATATGCCGCATAATTGTATTTATTAGGATCCCTTTATTTTAGCACATGTGTGCAACGTACACAAGAATATAAGGCTCCATACCCTCCTCTTACAATCATACAAGTTGAATGAAATAAATTACTTCTTCTTTCTCTATTTTCAGTCTTAACAGGTTGTTTGGGGATGGCGAAAAAGTTTCCCTCATTTGTTTTAGAAATCTTTTTTATTTTGATGATACGAAAGTAAAAAAGATCCGTTAACACCGGCAAATCAAGTACTTTGCAAATGTGAAACAGGCAAATGAAGCTTTAAGGCTGCAACCAAACACACTCTCTATGCTTGTTTGTTTACAGCTTATGAGAAAAAAAGTTAGCTTCTTTCAGACTGAGGAAAACTAGGTCAATATAGTCTAGAGCTTCTACTGTGTTTCAGCCAGAAGTTGAAGAGACTCTCGTCCAAACAAGCGCAAATAATTCTCTCAACCAAACAAGCCCAAATGATTAGTTCTTTAATTGAAAGTCTTAATTAACACGAGTGTTTTTTGTTTAAACCACGCAAGAGTTATGACAGGGTTCTAATTCTACCGCTATGCTGTAATTAAAAAAAAAACTATAGATCTACTCTGCTTTTATCCCTAATTTTTTCACCATGCTACTTCTATTTTTCTTCCTTGTGGATTTCTATATCTAATCGATACCAGAATTGCTACTACGACAGCTACAATTATCTTATGACCGCTAAAACTATCATTACAGTCACTCATAACGTTATTGACGTCGTAACTACTCGTGCCGTTACTCCTACAGCTACAACCAATTCTGATGTCGCTACTCCTACATTCTACTTTGACAAAAATACTGCAAATATACACTGCTTAATTACAAGATGATCGTTACAACTTACTCCATGTAGAAGATATGAAACTTACAAATAATGTGATCATCAATATATATTGATGATCTTGTTTATATACATACGAAAAACTGTCGTCAATATAGAGAGAGAGAGAGAGATGAAATATATAAAATTGTATTCTATTTAGTCCCCTGGACTATATATATACAATAGTTTACAGACTATTCAAATTGGTCCTATGTATTCTATAAGATGACACATCTGGTCCAAGTTTCACGAGCTGTCCTATAGTTTACTGAATACTTCAATCAAGTCCATGTATTCCTGAAACATAACAAAATACTACAAAAACACACAATGTTAATATACCTCCCTCAAGATGGATTGTGCAAAGAAAGCACACCCATCTTGAGTAATAAACTGTTAAACATAGGAGCTCCAAGAGCTTTTGTGAATAAATCAGCTAGATTATTACTAGAAAAGACATGCATTGGATGAATTATTTTGTGTAAAATCTTCTCCCTTATAAAATGGCAATCTACCTCTATGTGCTTAGTCCTTTCATGGTGGACAGGGTTATTAGCTAATGCTAAAGCAGACTTGCTATCAGTATAAAGAATGGCAGGTTTATCATGATTTATACCAAAATCCTTAAGCAAACTTATTAACCATACAATCTCACAACTTGTTGTAGCCATAGCCCTATATTCTGCTTCTGCAGAACTCCTAGATACAGTTTGCTGTTTTTTACTCTTCCATGAAATAAGAGACTCTCCTAAATAGACACAGAAACCAGTTACTGACCTTCTACTGTCTAAACATGCAGCCCAATCAGAATCAGTAAAGGCTTTCAAAGTAAGTCCTGAGGTAGAAGAAAAGAAAATACCCTGTGATGGATTACTCTTAATATATCTTAGAATTCTAATTGCTGCATTATAATGATCAGTATTAGGAGCAGATAAAAACTGGCTTAAAACATGTACAGCATAACTAATGTCAGGTCTTGTTATGGTTAAATATAACAATCTTCCTATTAACCTCCTATATTTAGTAATGTCACTTAACAAATTAGTATTATAAGAAGTAAACTTAACTTTAGTGTCCATTGGAAACAAAGAAGGCTTAACAGCCAATTGTCCTGTATCTTCTAAAAGTTCTAAAGCATATTTTCTTTGGCAAACATGTATTCCTAAACTACTTCTAGCTACCTCAAGTCCAAGAAAATACCTGAGTGGACCCAAGTCTTTTAGCTGAAACTTGGTATTGAGAAGAATCTTTACCTGTTCAATCAAACAAGAAGAAGAACTACCTAACAAAATATCATCTACATAAACAAGTAAAACCAAAAACTCTCCATTTTTATTATAAGTAAACAAAGAATGATCAGCTACTGACTGTTTAAAACCAAAAGATATCAAGGCCATACTTAATTTAGAAAACCATTGTCTTGAAGCCTGTTTTAAACCATATAAAGACTTTTGTAATTTACAAACCAAAGATGGTGATTCACTTTTCTGAAAACCAGGTGGAATCATCATATAAACTTCTTCATCTAACTCACCATGTAGAAAAGCATTATTAACATCAACTTGTGACAAAAACCAATTTTTAGATGCTGCAATAGCCAAAAAAATCCTAACAGTAGTCATTTTTGCAACAGGTGAGAAAGTTGCATCATAATCTATTCCTTCTAATTGAGTATAACCTTTTGCAACTAACCTAGCCTTATATCTTTCTATAGTTCCATCAGATTTATGCTTAATCTTATAAACCCACTTACATCCTATAGGCTGTTTTCCTTCTGGTAGTTCAGTTAAGAACCATGTCTTATTAGCCTCTAAGGCTTCTATTTCTCTTTCCATAGCTTCTAACCATAAAGGATTAGTCTGAGCTTGCTTATAAGTTTTAGGTTCTATATTAGCATAAATAGAAAGACAAAAAGACTTATAATTACCTGAAACATTATTATAAGACAAAAAAGAAGATAAAGGATATGCAGGTTTATTAATGTGACTTACAACATTGTTCATTTGAACATGAAACTCCTGTAAATAACCTGGAGCCTTATGTACCCTCTTTGTCCTCCTTTGTACCTGTACAACTGTATCATCTCTAACACATTCCACAATTTTAGTACTGTCATTACTATTAAGCTGATTGTCATCATTAGTGCCATTGTTATCATTTGTATTAAGGACTTCATCTTTCTGAAAAATAGGCAAACTATCAACATCTATGTCTTTAAGAAAATGAAATATATGTTCATAAAAGATTACATCTCTGCTAAGAAAAAAAACATGTGTATCCAAATCATATAGTTTGTATCCTTTTGTACTAGTACCATAACCAACCATAACACACTTTCTTGCTCTTTTATCAAACTTAGTTCTATTTCTGGACAGAGTACTGGCAAAACATAAACTCCCAAAAACTCTAAGGTGATTATAAGTAGGTTTTTTATTATACAACATTTCATATGGTGATTTATTATTTAACAAAGGAGTAGGCATTCTATTTATTAAATAAACAGCTGTTAAAACACACTCTCCCCAAAAAACATGAGGTAAAGAAGACTGAAACCTAAGAGTTCTGGCAACATTAAGAATATGTTGATGTTTTCTTTCCACCACACCATTCTGCTGTGGAGTTTCCACACAACTAGTTTGATGAATAATACCATTGTTAGCATAAAAACAAGTCAAATTAAACTCACTACCATTATCAGATCTTAATACTTTTATTTTTGAACCAAACTGTGTTAAAACCATTTGATGAAAAATAGGCAAGATTGTAGCAGTTTCAGACTTATGTTTTAACAAGAAAATCCAAGTACATCTAGTATAATCATCAACTATTGTTAAGAAAAACTGTTCTGCAGCATGAGTAGCAATAGTATATGGACCCCATAAATCACAATGAATAATTTCAAAAGCACAAGTAGTTATAGTATTCCTAACAGGAAAAGAAGACCTGTGATGCTTAGAAAAATGACAGAACTCACAAACTTCATTATTATTATTCATACAACTGTTATCATTGATTTCAACTGAAACAAGTCTAAGAATAGACTGGGAAGGATGTCCTAACCTAAAATGCCACACACTTGGCTTATTCTGAATAGAAACACTATTACAAGAAAGACTAGAATTATAAGAAGACTTGATAACAATTGGATTTTTAAAAATATAGAGACCATGTTGCTCTTCTGCACTACCAATCATCTTCAAGGAGCCCTGGTCCTGTATTGAACAAAACTTATCTCTAAAAACTATAGAACAGGCTGAATCTCTTGCTAATTTACTAACTGAAACCAAATTAAAACTAAAAGAAGGCACACACAGTACATTATGTAATACTAATCCTGACTGAAAGTACACTGTTCCTATGTGAGTTACTAAAGCAATATTCCCATTGGGTAAATTCACATGTGGTATACTGGTGGGTTTTACTTCTGAAAAATAATTAGAACTATTAACCATGTGTTCACTAGCACCACTGTCTAAAATCCAGTTTGTATTTACTTTGTCTTTATTAACAAAAATATTACTGTAAGTAGATAAAGAAGAAAAAGCAAAAGAAGCAGGTAAACATATACCTGACATTCCTGTGTAAGTCAAATTAGAAAAAGGAGTTGCTTGCTGAACATCAGAGAAAGATGTGTTTTGCTGAGTCATTTGGTCAGAAACATTAGAAGTCTGTTCAGAACTAGAAGAAACACTCTGATGAGATGATATTGGTATAGGGTAAGGTGAATGAAACAATTGCTGTTGTTGCTGTGGCTGAAAACCTAACTGAGACTGAGCATAAGCTTGATGAGCTTGAGGTTGTGAACCATTAAACCTAGGTCCTCCAAAAACAACCCTTGGTCTAGGTCTCCACCCTGGTGGATAACCATGAACCCTATAACACCTATCTTTGGTGTGTCTATCAGAACCACAGTGAGAACACCTCATAACACCCTTCCCAGAATTATAACTAAGTCTAAAACCACCAGAATTTGGCCTAAAATTATAAGAACCTGGCCTAAATTTACTATTATCCTGGGAAGACTGAGCAACCAAAGCCATATTATGCACTTGTACATTCTTACCAACACTATTCTGTTTTTCATCCTGAGTAATCATGACATAAATGTCATTCATAGTTGGCATAGGTTTCATTAGAAGAATCTGTCCCCTTGCCATAGCATAACTCTCATTTAATCCCATCAAGAATGTCATTTTAAAAACCCTACTGTCTCTGCTAATAACAGCACTCATGAAATTACAAGTGCAACTTCCTATTGTCCCACAACTACACCTAGGAAGTGGACTTAAAATATTTAAAGAATTCCAGCATGTTTCTAGTTTAGTGAAATAAGAAGCAACACTCATGTCTCCTTGACTAGTACTATGTAATTCTTGATGCAATTCATAAATCCTAGCTTCATTCCCTTGAGAAAACCTCTCTGTTAATTCCCTCCACATTTTACTAGCAGTATCAACATATAAAATAGATTGAGCAATCTCACTATTAACAGAGTTTATTATCCAACTCATTACTATCAAATTACACTGCATCCAAGCACCATACCAGACATCACCCTCTACTGGACACTTTAAAGAACCATTAATAAACCCTAATTTGGATTTAGCCCCTATTGAAATCTCCATAGCCCTTTTCCAAGAATGGAAATTAGACCCTCCTAATTTAGGGTTTACTAAACTAGTACTGATATTCTCATTAGTACCAATGAAATATGGATTCATAGTATTAATAGGTTGATTAGCACCTAAATCTGTATTATCTCCAGACATGATCAAGAATAAAACCAAGAACCCTAGAAAATAAAAAAGAGTATGGATATAGATATTACCCGATTTTCTGAGGAAGAAAACCCCTTTCAAATAAAACCCCTTTCAATAGAAGATACAAACCAGGTTAATTTTCCAATTTTGTGGAAAAACCCCAAATTTCCAACTCTGTGAGAAACCCTAATTTGTGAGTATTGTGAAATAGCGGAAGAACGAGCTTATAATACGCTCTGATACCATGTAGAAGATATGAAACTTACAAATAATGTGATCATCAATATATATTGATGATCTTGTTTATATACATACGAAAAACTGTCGTCAATATAGAGAGAGAGAGAGAGAGATGAAATATATAAAATTGTATTCTATTTAGTCCCCTGGACTATATATATACAATAGTTTACAGACTATTCAAATTGGTCCTATGTATTCTATAAGATGACACATCTGGTCCAAGTTTCACGAGCTGTCCTATAGTTTACTGAATACTTCAATCAAGTCCATGTATTCCTGAAACATAACAAAATACTACAAAAACACACAATGTTAATACTCCATGCTCATCTTGCGGGGAAGTATTAAAATAATAAAAAATTATAATGCAAATGATTTGATTGGATTTATAATATTACATTACGAATTTATGCTTGTCATTCAAGTATTTATACTTCCTTAATTGTCATAGTCTCTATCTTTATAAAGAGTTCGGTACATGTAATCTACACCACTACAATATCAATAATACTCCATTCGTTCAACTAAATTTCTTTACAACTATTATTTATCTTAATAGGGACAACTAATTACAATCAATAACTCGTGAAATTACATTTGAGACGTTTCACAACACACGTGCACACAATATGTTCTCATCCTCATAGGACTTTTATACCCTCACACTTATACCGCCACCTTTTGTAACAAATTAGGAAATTGTATATCGTTTATTTGTGAATGATATACAAAATCACAGTGTACTTATCTACATAATAATTGATTATCCAAAAGTCCAAATGCACAGCAACAGTTTTACCATAGCATGAAAAACGTTTTATGAAGAAAACTTTTATGACCTAATAGATTGTAGCTATATGTTGTTGATATTTGAAAAAAAAATAAAGTAGCTTATCCTCGGGTCTGAAACCGGATGCTTGTACGATGAGTTGACTAGAAATAGAAATGGTATGGATATGATCAAATGTACAAATCTTAAGTGCCATTGTACCGAGACTCATCGGTGGATGACTGGTTGGGGTTTGAAGACCGGTGTTTTTGCTCGGCTTTGTTTTAAATGCGGTTCTGCTTATGAAAGCTCACAATATTGTGAGAGCTTTCATAAGGAAGAAATTGGTTGGTGGACTTAGAGAATATGTGGAAAGCATGTTCACTGTTGATGTATAGCTTCTAAGCACTTATAAGACTGCTTGGATTTTGGTGGTGTATGGTGCAAAACCTGCGAAAATAGAGACATAGGTCAACGCCTTCCGGTAAGGATTGCTTGTACTGATAACGGATCAAGCAATACTTACCGAAAGACATTGACCTACGTTTCAATTTTTGCAGGTTTTGCACCATACACCACCAAAATCCAAGTAGTCTTATTAGTCCTTAGAAGCTATACATCCACATTGAATAGGCTTTCCACATATTCTCCAAGTCTTCCATCATGTTTTTTCCTTATGAAATCTCTCGCAGTATTGTTCACTTTCATAAACATAACCGCATTTAAAACAAAGCCGGGCAAAAGCACCTTTCTTCAAACTCCAACAAGTCATCCACCCATGAGTTTCTCTACAATGGCACTTAAGATTAATACACATGATCATATCCATACCATTCCTCATCCTAGTCAACCTATCGTACAAGCAAACGGTTTAAGACACGATGTTAAGCTACTATATTTTTTCTTCAAATATTTAACATATAGCTGCAATATGATAGGTAAATGAACAAACACGAGCCGAGACTGAACACGAGATTGTTCATGAACGTCTTGGTTTATTTGCAGCCCTACTTGTATATATAATTTCTCATAAGTATATTGCTCTGACACTCTCTTTATCAGGAAGTTGGAAAAACAACAGTGATGATAAGAGTAATCGAAGCCCTTAAAATCTCTAACCCAAATTTGAATCTTCAAGGCTTCTACACACGTAAATACTATTCCTTTCTTAAATATAGTAGTATTACATTTCTTTCTCAATTTATCTTGTAACTATTATCTTATATTTACAGGAAGCTATGTAGTGAAAACACTTTTTTTTAAAACGCTATTCGTAGGAGCGAATGAACTAGTAGGAGACAGTCGCCCATTTTGATAGAAACATGATGAAAAAGTTTAAAAAAAAAAAAAACTATGTGTTTTGATCAAAATTAGCGCTCTGCCCCCTCCCATATTACGGGGGGAAAAATTCATATAGGGTATGGAATTTTTTTATATAGTATATCGGTTCGTCCAATTCCTGGTTCCGTCGCTACTTCGTAGTAAAAAGCTCTATTCAAAGCTTAAGAAACTCGCTTTTCCGCTTTTTAGGCCGCTAAAAGCTTACACTTTTAGCGTAGCTTTTGCAAAAACGTTCTAAGCTAATATTTCGCTTTCCAAAACACTGAGTGAAAGTGACACCATAACCCATAAAAATAAACTTTGTTGTCAACTTTTATTTTTACTGCTATAATTTTGTTGGAAACAATGATTTGTCACCCTTCCTAGTGATTTTTCATTTGACACTATAATATGTAATTTTTTGTTACTTCATTCTTATTTTCTGGCTTCATCCTACATAAATTTTAAATAAAAAAACGGGAAATTGTGTATGTGTAACCGTGTTGAAAATATTGATTTGATACCGAAGGAGGAATTAGTCAATTAGTTATAGGCTGAAAAAAGGACTCCAGCACCTCCCATATTGAGATAATTCGATATTCTTGTTTTTTTTCTCTATATCGGTTTTAGGCTTTCATCAACTCCATAATTATGGGGAAAAAAACAGTTCTAGTTCCGCCACTGTTTGTCACCCCTCGTGTTTTTTTCTTATTCCAAGTGACATTATTCTTGTATGTAAAACTGGCACCTCCTTTACAATTTCTGTTCTTTGGCCCTGCATATAATAATGATAAAATAAAAAACATGATGGGTTATGTGTGTATGTATGAATAGGTGAAATAAAAGAAGGAATTGTGAGAGTTGGGTTTGAAGTGGTGGCATTAGATGGCCGTAGAGGCTCCCTTGCATCTACTACTGATTAAAGGTTATTTCTTTTTGGCAATTTCTTTTTTTTTTTTTCATTGCTATAATGTCTATTTAAGGCTCCAAGATTAAGCAGAATAAGATGGGTTGTTTGGAAAATGTCGAAAATATTGATATACCTTTGGCCTTTTCATGATAAGAAAGTAAAAAAGACCCGTTTTTCAATACCGGCAATCGAGTACATTGCAAATCAGAAGCAAGCAAGCAAAAGCTTTAAGGCTGCAACCAAACACACTCTCTGCGCTAGGTCAGACTGAGAAAAAACTAGGTCAATACAGTCTATAGCTTGTAACGTGTTTCAGCCAGAAGTTGCAGAGACGCTCAGCCAAACAAGCCCAAATGATTAGTTCTGCAAATGAAAGTCTTAAACAATAGTGTTTTTTTAATTTAACACCGCATGCAAGAGGTATGACGGGAAGAAAATTCTCATTTTGGATTATTGAATATTCTGTTTCAGAAGTATGACTCGCTGATGATCATGTGACCTATAAATTATAAAGAGATCATCTCAATCATTTCCACATATGAATCGAGTAGAAAATTTGGAAAGCCTATTCACTGTGTATGTATAGCTTCTAAGCACTTATATGACTGCTTGGATTTTGGTGGTGTATGGAGCAAAACCTACGAAAATAGAGACGTAAGTCAACGTCTTCCGGTAAGGATTGCTTGTACTTATATTAGATCAAGCAATACTTACCGAAACACGTTGACTTACATTTCAATTTTTGCAAGTTCTGCACCATCTACCACAAAAATCCAAGTAGTCTTATTAGTCATTAGAAGCTATACATCCACATTGAGCAGGCTTTCCATATATTCTCCAAGTCCTCCAACTTGTTTCTTGCTTATGAAACCTCTCGGAATATTGTGAGCTTTCATAAGCAGAACCGCATTTAAAACAAATCCGAGCAAAAGCATCGGTAATCAAACCCCAACCTGTCATCCACCGATGAGTCTCCCTACAATGGCACTTAAGATTCATACACATGATCATATCAATACCATTCCTCATCCTAGTCAACTCATCGTACAAGCAGACGGTTTAAGACCCGATGTTAAGCTACTATATTTTTTCTTCAAATATTTAACATATAGCTACAATATGCTAGGTCATAATTTTTTCCATTTTAATAACTTGCCATGAGACTGTGATAGACTAATATATCGAACAAGTTTACTACTCATAAGTTGTAGCTTTATTACACTTTGATTTGTAAACTATAAGCACTGTATATTAGAGGTTTATTTCCTTGCAACTTTTAAGTAAAACATTGTTGCATTGTAAATATATATATATGTATAGCACTAGTAAACTCCTAAAAAGCTGAGCTTTCTTGGTTTTACAGGCTATAAGAGCCGGAAGTTTTAAGATCAATGTTTCTTAAAGATATTTCCACAACCGCAGTCCAGCTTCTTAGCTTAAGAACTCCAACTAGATCTACAATAAAATGCACAATTTTTAAAAATTGTTTGTAAAATGTGTGTCTATATGTTGTTGATATTTGAAGAAAAAATAAAGTAGCTTAAGCTCGAGTTTGAAGCCGGATGCTTGTACGATGAGTTGATTAGGAATAGGAATGGTATGGATATGATCAAATGTACGAATCTTAAGTGTCATTTATCGAGATTCATCGGTGGATGACTGGTTGGGGTTTGATGAACGGTGTTTTCGCTCGGCTTTGTTTGAACTGAGGTTCTGCTTATGAAAGGTCACAATATTGTGAGAGGTTTCATAAGAAAGAAACTGGTTGGAGGACTTGGAGAATATCTGGAAAGCCTATTCACTGTGTATGTATAGCTTCTATGCACTTATATGACTGCCTGGATTTTGGTGGTGTATGGTGCAAAACCTGCGAAAATAGAGACGTAGGTCAACCTCTTCCGGTAAGGATTTCTTGTACTTATATCAAATCAAGCAATACTAACCAAAACACGTTGACATACATTTCAATTTTTGCAAGTTCTGCACCATATACCACCAAAATCCAAGTAGTCTTATTAGTCATTAGAAGCTATACATCCACATTGAACAGACTTTCCATATATTCTCAGTCCTCCAACCTGTTTCTTCCTTATGAAATCTCTCGCAATATTGTGAGATCATAAGCAGAACCGCATTTAAAACAAAGCCGAGCCGAGCCAAAGCATCGGTCATCAAATCCCAATCAGTCATTCACCGATGAGTCTCTCTACAATGGCACTTATGATTCATACACATGATCATATCCATACCATTATTCATCCTAGTCAACTCATCGTACAAGCAGACCGTTTAAAACCCGAGGTTAAGCTACTATATTTTTTTTTCAAATATTTAACATATAGCTACAATATGATAGGTCATAATTTTTTTCCTTTTTAATAACTTGCGATGAGACTGTGATAGACTAATATATAGAACAAGTTTATTACTCATAATTTGTAACTGTATTACACTTTGATTTGTAAACTATAAGCAATGTATATTAGAGGTTTATTTGCCTGCAACTTTTAAGTAAAACATCGTTGCATTGTTAATATATATATATATATATATATATATATATATCACTAGTTAAGCTCCTAAAAAGCTGAGCTTTCTTAGTTTTGCAGACTATAAGAGACGGAAGTTTTAAGATCAATGTTTCTTAAAGACATTTCCACAACCTCAGTCCAGCTTCTTAGCTTAAGAACTCCAACTAGAACTACAATAAAATGCACAATTTTTAAAAATTATTTGTAAAATGTGTCTCTAAATTTTATGAAACATAATAGCAACTAATTATGTTTCTTAAATGTTACTGATACTTAGATGACACTCAATTACCAACCGTTTTCAAAATTGTGTGTAAATTTGTTACTGTCATTTTCTTGTAGCAGTGATAGGTCCCAAGTTACAAACATAACTAAAGAGTTAAAAGAATAGCAAATCATCAATGACAAGCAAAAAATTGCAAATATAGAAAAATATGGCAAAAAATTGAAAATATAGAAAAACATTGCAAAGTTACAGACATAACTGCTAGTCTTGTTCTTAATATTAGCATTTTTAGTTTCTTGAATCAAGTCTTTTTCTTCTAATACAGAATCTATATCACACCTTTTGCTCCAACTTTTTATTTCTCCGGGGACTTTTTTCTAATTCACTTGAAGTCATTTACCCCAAGAGGTAAAAATTATGAGCTTCCAAGTCTGGAAACTAGAAGCCTAAGTCACCTCCAAACGTATTGGCTCAAAATGGATTCGGACCAAAAAGTACTTACGAATAAGTATGACGTTGATCAAAAATTAGGCGAAGGAAGCTTTCCTAAATTTACCATGGGAGGGACCATAAATAGGGTCAAAATGTAGTTATTAAAGTAATTGACAAACAACCCACTAGGAGTAGCCTAGTGGGCTAGAACCTGTTATGAATAGTTTAGGTACAGGGTTCTAGTCTTTTTAAATGATTAGCTGTGAAATCACTTCATCCTCTTTAATTAGATTTTAAAATAGAAAAGTAATTGACAAACACAGAGTTCTAAAGGCCAAGTTAATTGAACCAACCAAACGATAAATTACCGTTATGGGTATAGTAAAACACTCAAACGGGGTTCAACTCTACAAGGTTACATTGCAAATGTGAAGCAAGCAAGTGAAGCTTTATGCCTGCAACCAAACACACTCTCTACGCTTGTTTGTTTACAGCTTGTAAGAAAGAAAGTTAGCTTCGCAACCAAACAATCCCAAATAATTCTCTCAAACAAGCAAGCCCAAATGATTAGTTCTGCAATTGGAAGTCTTAATTAACAAGAGTGCTTTTTGTTTAAACCAGATGCTTACCCTCGGTTCTGAAACCAGATGCTTGTAGAATGAGTTGACTAGGAATAGAAATGGTATGGATATTATCAAATGTACAAATCCTAAGTGCCATTGTACCGAGACTCATCGGTGGATGACTGGTTGGGGTTTGAAGACCGGTGTTTTTGCTCGGATTTGTTTTAACTGCGGTTCTGTTTTGAAAGCTCACAATATTGTGAGAGGTTTCATAAAGAAGAAACTGACTGGAGGACTTGGAGAAAATATGGAAAGCCTGTTCACTGTGGATGTATAGCTTCTAAGCACTTATATGACTGCTTGGATTTTTGTGATGTATGGTGCAAAACCTGCGAAAATAGAGACGTAGGTCAACCTCTTCTGGTAAGGATTGCTTGTACTGATATCGGATCAAGCAATACTTACCAAAACACGTTGACCTACGTTTCATTTTTTGCAGGCTCTGCACCATACACCACCAAAATCCAAGTAGTCTTATTAGTCCTTAGAAGCTATACATCCACATTGAACAGGGTTTCCACATATTCTCCAAGTCCTCCAATATGTTTCTTCCTTATGAAACCTCTCGCAATATTGTTAGCTTTCATAAGCAGAATCGCACTTAAAACAAAGCCGAGCAAAAGCACCTTTCTTCAAACTCCAATAAGTCATCCACTCATGAGTCTCTCTACAATGGCACTTAAGATTCATACACATGATCATATCCATACCATTCATCATCCTAGTCAACTCACATACAAGCAAACGGTTTAAGACACGAGGTTAAGCTACTATATTTTTTCTTTAAATATTTAATATATAGCTACAATATGCTAGGTCATAAAAAAATTCCCTTTAAATAACTTGCGATGAGACTGTGAAAAACTAATATATAGAACAAGTTTACTATGAATAAGTTCTAATTTTATTACACTTTTATTTGTAAACTATAAACAATGTATATTAAAGGTTTATTTGCTTCCAACATTTAAATAAAACAATGTTGCATTGTTAATATATATATATATATATATATATATAGCACTAGTTAAGCTCCTAAAAAGCTGAGAGCCAAAAATTTTAAGATCAATATTTCTTAAAGACATTCAGTCCAACTTCTTAGCTTAAAAACTCCAACTAGAACTACAATAAAATGCACAATTTTTAAAAATTGTTTGTAAAATGCATGTCGCTAAATTTTAGCAAAATAATAGCAACTAATTATCTTGCTAATTATGTTTCTTAAATGTTGCTGAAACTTAGCTGACACTCAATTACCAACCATTTTCAAAATGGCCTATCATATCATAGTAAAAAATGGTACAAAGAGACCTTGGTAGCACAATTCGCTACCTAGAGCCAAATCAAAGTATGCAAACAAAATTAACTCCTCTCCGGTTTTGCTATAAACTGATAACTAAAAAGCGGCATAAAGGCGAAACTACAAAGCAAAGCTAACATGCTAACGTATTAATAGCCTATCCCAGACAGAATCATACATTTAATCATAAACAAAAACATTTAGTCAAGTCACAACAATTTTTACTAATTCATTTGCAACGAACTCATCTTTATCATATCTATCTAGCTACAGTAAAGATTGGCGAGAATGCATGGTGATAGTGAATAAGAACACTGAAAACCCTTAAGCTCAAGGCTAACAAAAACAACTACTCCACCAAACGAAATAAAGACAATCATACTCAGAATTGTGATTATCACGATGCAGTCTAAGCAGCCTGTAAACTCAATCTATCACCATACTTAAAAGTTTGAACAGACTCGGGAACAGCTACTGCATCTGACAAAGTAAAAAATAATTATACTCAGAATTCTGATTTTCACGTCGAGACCTAGCATATCTCAGTTCCCAATATCCCCCCATAATCCCCGCCAACAAAGCCAATTCATAACCCATTAATATTATATCTCAGTACCTGATACTTCTGCCAACAGTAAATTGTCTATGCAGCTAAACACCAAATTAAACCTTAACTTAGAAGGAGATTCAAAAAATAGGAACCCCGAAAAACAATACGTAAAAACCAAAGGGGCCTCACAAATGCTTAGTAAATGATAAACCGTAAAAAATTAGCTTTACAATCAATCTCATTTACACCACCCAAATATCAAATAAGTTCTCTGTTGTAATATAAATGACGCTAAATCTGAAGCTAATACCTCAAGAGGGCATTTCACCATAGCGGAGAACCTATCCTCAAATCTCAACTCACCTCCGAGGCCGATAGACACACAGAGGGGAGTTTTCAAAATTAAGTCACACACTCAAATTTGTTGAACCATAGGTTCAATAACTGATTTTGATTATAAGTGTTCTTATGATTTAATGATTTTATAATTCGATAATATAATGTTTAATATCTTAAAAAGAGATAAAATGTATATTTCAAAACTTAAAATGATAGATAATTCAATAATGAAGACAACGGTTCAAACGGAAGTCGATTCGGAGTCCGAACGGGCAAATTACGAGTGTTTTAAAAAGTAGAAAAAATCAGTTCAGAAATCTCGACCCATCAAGATACAGTCCGATCGATCGAAAATGGTCCAAAAAGTTACAGTCCAGTCTCGATCCATCGAGATATAGTCCGATTGATCGGAAGTGGTTCAAAAGTTACAGTCAGTCCGATCCATCGAGATTCAGTCCGATCGATCGAAATTCGATCCGTTTTAAAATGACTGATTTTTGTTTTTTCGGAAATAAGCCATTACACATTGTATAATACAACCAACAACTAAAAACAGTCATCTATGGATCAATGAGCATTTTGGTTCTTCTAATACACCTCAATCTCTCTCCAAAATACACCAATCACCATCTCTCAATATCTCTCTATCTTAAACACAAAAAACTCTATTGTGAACAAAAAATCTCAAAAACTGGAAAACGAGGAGAAAAGTA
Organism: Primula veris; assembly: GCA_963682055.1. NCBI lineage: Eukaryota > Viridiplantae > Streptophyta > Magnoliopsida > Ericales > Primulaceae > Primula > Primula veris. The sequence continues at coordinate 3,987,326 of OY821751.1, forward strand.
ATCAAATTCAAAAAATATCAAAAACTCACCAATTATCTTATTTAGAAGCAATAAAATAGTGAGTGTGGTTACATTGTTGTAACAAAATTATAAAAAGCAAACTTATAAGATCAATTGTGAGTGTGTGTTTGGATAGAACATTTTAAGTCAAAGTGTTTGTTAAAAGTTCTAGCTTAAACACTTGGATAGTCATAGATTGAGGGGGAATCGTTGACTCGCCTTTTGTGTACTCTTGCACTTGTATCAAGAGTGTATCATCGGGTAGAGGGTGAGCAAATCGGTGGATTAGATACATAGAATTTGTAATCTTGGTAAGAAAATTATAGTGAAATACTCGGTGAAGTTAATTCCGAGGAGAGGACGTAGGTGGGTTTGCCGAATCTCTATATACCGTGCTGTCAATTTCTTCAATTAATATTTACTTTTCGCAACTTATATTATTTGTGATTATGCGCTTGTTTCAATTTATTCGTTGATTATCATCGCATATTTATCGTCGCAAATATATATTGAGCTAGTTGGTTTGTTAGTTGTGCTTAGAATTTTAATTCCGCGAAAAACGCCTAAAAGTTTATTCACCCTCTAAGTTTTAGCCGCATAGGCTAAGAAAATTAAAAGTATAGTTTGATAGAATCGACACCCACGAAGAGGTACGATTTGGTTTTTCGGGGTAAAAGTACCCACGGGACGGCTAAAGAGATGAAAACAACCGGGATTGTCAGGAATTAATTGACCGACGGATCTGGTTTTGGGGGTTAAAAACAAAGAGGTGGTATGGGAATAGAAGCGAGTGATAGGCTAGAGGGAGAGGGGATTGGAGAATCGGAGAGAGGAGAAAAGAAGGTTGAGGTACGGGCAGATCGGAGATGGGGAAGAGAAGAAAAGTAGCGGAGATGATGGTGAGAGAAAAGATAAAAGGGGGGAAGAAGTAGGGGAGATGGCCAGAGGGAAGGAGGGGCTGCGACGCCACCCCCCACCCCAGGCAAGTTGGCAGCTGATTAGGGTTTAGCTTTGGGGGAGGAAAAAAAGAAGAGCAAAATTATTTGTATATGGATTTCTAGTTTCTTGAATAAGTCTTGCTCTTCTAATACAGAATCTATATCACACCTTTTGCTCCAACTTTTTATTTATCCAGAGACTTTTTCTAATTCACTTGAAGTAATTTACCCCAAGAGATAAAAATTATGAGCTTCCTAGTCGGGAAACTAGAAGCCTAAGTAACCTCCAAACGTATTGGCTCAAAATGGATTCGGACCAAAAAGTACTTACGAATAAATACGACGTTGATCATAAATTAGGCGAAGGCAGCTTTGCTAAAGTTTACCATGGGAGAGACCATAAATCGGGTCAAAATCACTGTTTTAAAAAGCTCGCAACGTGCGCAACGTTGTGCGATATCGTGGTTTTTGAAAGAAAAACGCTAAATTTACGCTATAGGAACGCTATTTACGCTATAGCGGACGCTATTTACGCTATAGCGGGTGCAATCCAAAAATATATATATATTTATTTATTTATTTTTATTTTGGTCAAAATTTTAATGAAATTATTAGAGCTTAAAGAGAATCAAACCCTAAAACTCTTGCAAATAAAGTAAATACTCTGGCATCTCAAGTATAATCATTTTGTGATTATTAGTTACTGTTGTAAATAATGGATTGTCCATTTAGTATGAGCATTTGCTCCTTTGTATGTTACAACCTTTGAATTTCTTGTCATTAACATTTAGCTTGTAACCTCCAAATCTCTAGCCTATATAAAGAGCTTATGGGTATGGAGTTTGGTACACCTACAACACACTTGAATACATATGTTTTGGCCCTCATTATCTCTCTCTCTCTTACATATGTTATTGAGCTAATTTGGCGTAAAACACGTTATCGGCACTTTGCTTAACGACGGAATAAAGAAATAGCTAGATAGTTTCATTAGAAGTGAATATACGGATCTATTTCTTCCTCGACGAGTTAGGAAGAGGTTTAATGGGTTGCTAGATCACATATCGATCATCCTTTTTTTGCATTTCCGAATTAAGGTACACAATTTCTACTTGTAATAAAACGTAGAAATTGCATGATTAATCTATAATAAAACCGGAAATCTCAAGTTTAGGATGTATATCACATGATAGATGGTTTGTTTTGATAAACAATGGCTATTATAACCCATGTATATCACTTATAAAACAAGTTAAAACTTGTATGTGAATCTGTCCGACCAAAACTGTCACTTTTAGAACACTGTAGGACCATTCTGAAATTTTCTGAAACTGTAAGACTTCGCTGTAACTCTCTGTAAACTATAGGACCAGAGCTGTAATTACCCTTAAAATGCAAATAGTTTCCTGTATTTACACTCGTAGTCCCTGTAGATACTCTCTATACACAAAATAGTATATATGTACGAGTTTACCCATTGTTTAGTCCGAAAATACTTATTTACATGCAAATGATGTAAGATTTAATTGCTACAACTTCTAAAATTTATAGAAATCTTGTAGAAAATACCTCTTGCATGATAGTATTAATTGCTTGTGTGACATTAACTAAATTTAGCCTCTTAGCATGCCACCATTTATTGCCTATGAATTGATATAACATATGAGATGTATTAATTATCCATAAAAAATGGCAAAAGTCACATTTTAGTGTTGGATTTAATAATAACTCATGTGGTTTAATATTACTACTCCATGTTAGGACTAGTTTACATGAGTATGGCATGCCCTTTTATATTACGATATTGTTGATTGCTATTTTATCTTGTCACATAAAAGCCCGTAGACATTTATATGTTACGTGAACTTATAAATTGCCTCGAATTTGAACATTTTACTATGTATCTTTTTTGAGTAGAAATTTTCCTCAAGCTTAAACATTTAGATGTAGCTTTTGAGTTGAAAATTTGCGAAATCCGGTATATGTATTCACATTTAAGTTGGAATAATTATGAATCTTCCCCAAATAGGCTCACCTATTTGGATACGATGTATAGGAAAGATAAAGGCGGAAGTCGCTCTCCTAATGAGGTCGGTTTTTAAGAGACATTCGTGCCCACCCCCCTCACCGTCTTTCCTGGTCGTGTCCAAATAGAGCTACCGAAAGGGGTTGAGTAAATAATAAGTTCCCCGAATGTATCTATATAGGTGTATTTTCGCTGAATTGGTGTCTCAGTATCGGCCCGTTGTTCGATTAGCGAGTACCTATTCAAATTGAAAGCAAAACTAGTATTTTTCAAACCTGTCGATTCGAAACAAGTTTATGCTTATGCAAACCAGAAACATATAAACCTGTTGATTTATATGATAACTAATCCAGTATTTTTCTCCCGTTGTAGAAAAATGTCAATCAAACTTGACTTTCCGATCCTCGATGCCGCAGGCAAGAACTATTTGTTGGACGTCATCTACGCTGAGGATGAACGTGAAGTGGAAGTGTCGCGTGAAATGAATGCGAGGGCAATGATTCTGTTCCGCCGCCACTTATCAGATGCAATGAAGTCTGAGTTCATAGCGATCACCTCACCGAAGATGCTGTGGGACTCTCTCAGAGAGCGCTTCGACCAGCAAAAGACCATATGGCTTCCTGAAGCCCGCCATGATTGGCTGAATCTGCGATTTCAGGACTTCGAAAGCGTTACAAAATATAATGCTGAAGTATGCAGGATTCGTGCTCTTCTCCAGTATTGTGGTGAAACATTAACCGACAATGACTTGCTGGAGAAGACCTACACCACATTTCCTACCTCTGACAACTTGCTCCAAAAGCAATATCGTCAGTCTAAGTATACCAAGTTCCTTGAGCTCATCACCCAGCTGTTATTGGACGAGAAAAATAGCCTCGTTTTAATGAGGAACAAAAATTCTCATCCTGCTGGGACAAAGGCTATTCCAAGGCCTGATGCTTATACTGTTCGTGGACCACCTCCACGATATGGGAACCGAGACAAGGGCCAGTCGTCCCGTCAGCCAAGGAATCATGGGGAGCGTAATGCTCGCCCAGCCAAACAAGGTTTGGATAATCGTCCGAACCGAAGACCTTTAGCTCCTATGCAGTCTCGTGGTAGGAAAAACAACAACAGGGCCAGTCGTCCCAAAGCAACAGAAAATGCTCAAGCGCAAATTCTGTGCTACAAATGTGGTGTTTATGGTCATATGCAAAGGACCTGCAAGGCAACTCCTCAAGAAGTTCAAAACTATCATAGGGGTAGAAATGCCGAAGCAAATATGGTTGAAGCGAGCGGAAAGGAAATTCTTGAGACCCCGGACTTCGTGGCTCAAATGGAAGAATAAAGTTTTTTTCTTCATTTTTCATTAATAATTGAGCACTTGTTTAGCTCTTGGATTATGTTTTTAATTTCCATTCGGATTATGCTTTTTCCTTGGATATTTGTTTCTTTTGGATTATGTGGTTTTGCATTTTGAATAATTTTTTCTTGCAATAATTTAAAGTTATTTCGTTAAGCGATTCCTTTATTAGTGTGACCAACTTTAAATTATTTTTACTTTTAAGCATGAATTGTGGGGCAGTTGATTGTCTGGCTGATAGTGGTACTACACACACTATCTTAAAAGATAAATGCTATTTTATCAACTTTACGCCTAAAGTAACATCAGTGACAACAATTTCGGGCCCGTCGACCCTTGTTGAAGGCTTTGGTAAAGCCCAAGTCATGTTGTCAAATGGTACTCTTTTGACTATATCTGAGGCCTTATATTCTCCGAGGTCCAGTCGAACCTTGTTGAGTTTTAAGGATATCCGAGAAAACAAGTTTCATATTGAAACTGCTCGTGAAAATGGTATTGAATACCTTTACATCACCTCCACTCAATACGACCAAAAGCGTATTTTGGAGAAGTTGAGTTGTCTTTCAAGTGGTTTGTATGTTACCACGATACGAAACATTGAAAGCAATCTAATCATTCGGCGGGCACCGATTGATGAGAGCATTTATATGTTATGGCATGACCGGCTGGGACACCCGGGTCAAAATACGATGCTTCGAACGATGAACGCATCACATGGGCATCCTCTTGGAGGAAAAAATTTCGTGATCAATCCGAAAAGCCTATGCCAAGCATGCTCTATTGGAAAGACAAATCTCAAACCAATTCAAGTGAAACCAACAAAATTGGTTTCCCAATTCCTTGAACGAATTCAAGGAGATATTTGTCGACCAATCCAACCAACATGCGGACCATTTAAATATTTCATGGTTTTGGTTGATGCATCGACAAGATGGTCACACGTAGCTTTGTTGTCCACAAGAAATGCAGCGTTTCCTAAAATCCTTGCCCAGATCATTAAGTTGAGGGCTCACCATCCGGATTATCCAATAAAGTCTATTAAACTTGATAATGTCGCGGAGTTCACATCGAAAACTTTCGATGATTATTGCATGACATGGGGAATTGATCTTGAACATCCAGTTGCTTATGTTCACACCCAAAATGGTCTTGCAGAAGCTTTCATTAAACGTTTGCAAATGATTGCCCGAACTTTGGTAATGCGCACCAAACTTCCAATTTCTGCATGGGGCTATGAAATTTTGCATGCTGCTGCGTTGGTCCGTCTGAGGCCCATGGCTACCCAACCACTATCTGCGTACCAGTTGGTAACTGGATATGAGCCCGATGTCTCACATTTACGCGTGTTTGGATGCTTAGTCAATGTTCCAATTGAGCCGCCAAAGCGTTCAAAATTTGGACCTCAGAAACGACGGGGAATATATGTCGGTTATGAATCCTCGTCCATAATACGCTATTTAGAGCCCTTGACATGCGATCTCTTTACCGCTAGACATGCGGGTTGTGACTTCGATGAGACTATCTCCCATTATTAGGGGGAGAAATGCACGTTAACGTTGATGAGGAACGACGTGAATTAACGTGGCATGTACCCACTATGTCTCATCTCGATCCCCCTAATTCACACAGTGATAAGGAGGTGCAGAGAATCCTAGGTCTGTAAAATGTTGCAAATCAAATGCCAGACGCATTTAATGACCTAGCAAATGTCACAAGATCACATATACCTGCTGCAAATGTGCCTGCAAGGATAGACGTTCCTGTGAGACGCCATGTTCCTGTTGAACATGTTGCTCCGGTTGTACCCACCGAGCAAAGGACGCTGCCGTCGGCCGTCCAGTCCGTCGCTCTTCCCAAGAAAAGAGGAAGACCGGTTGGTTCCAAGGATGTTCTGCCTCGGAGGAGGAGAAATCCTGTTGCATCCGTTTTGCCACATGAGATCATTAAGGATCACGGTGATGTATTAGAATAGCGTGTTCCTGATGTAACACCAGTTCCTAATCATCCCGATAACCTCAAAATATCCATCGAGTATACTAGTTTAGACGATATTTTGAAGCGAAACGAAACTGTCATCGATGATGTGTTTATATACACAGTGGCCACTGACATTATGAGCAATGATGACATGGAACCACATACCGTTGTTGATTGTCAGCGAAGAACAGACTGGCCTCAATGGAAACAAGCAATCCATGCTGAATTGGATTCCTTCACGAAACGAAGAGTGTTTGGACCTGTCGTTCCAACACCACCCAATGCTAAACCAGTTGGTTATAAATGGGTTTTCATAAGGAAGCGTAATGAGAGTAATGAGATTGTTAGATACAAAGCTCGCCTAGTGGCGCAAGGCTTCTCTCAACGCCCTGGAATTGATTATGAGGAGACGTATTCTCCCGTAATGGACGTTATAACATTCCGCTACTTAATCAGTTTAGTAGTTTCTGAAAAACTGAATATGCAGCTCATGGATGTGGTCACAGCTTATCTCTACGGGGATCTAGACACAGAGATATACATAAAAGTCCCTGAAGGACTTAAGTTGCCTGAATCAAGTAGTTCCTGGCCACGGAACACATTCTCTATTAGGCTGAGACGTTCACTATATGGATTGAAACAATCCGTACGGATGTGGTATAACCGTCTAAGTGAATACTTGATCGGCTTGGGATATGTTAATGATGAATTATGCCCATGCGTGTTCATAAAGAAATCCACTTCAGGATACGCTATTATCGCAGTCTATGTAGATGATATGAATCTCATAGGAACCTCGAAAGAGTTGTTCGAAACTGCCGAACTCCTGAAAAAGGAATTCGGGATGAAAGATCTTGGGAAGACACGGTAGTGCCTCGGCCTGCAGATCGAGCACCGTAAAGATGGAATTTTAGTCCATCAAGAAAATTATACCCAGAAGGTGTTGAGACGGTTTAGTCATCACGACGCAAAACCATCATCCACTCCCATGGTCGTCCGCTCTCTAGACATTAATAAGGACCCCTTCCGTCCAAAGGAGGACGATGAAGAGATATTGAGTCCTGAGTGCTCATATCTGGGTGCAATAGGCGCACTATTGTACTTGGCTCAATGTACTAGACCGGACATCTCGTTTGCTGTGAATTGTCTAGCTCGACACAGCACCGCACCAACACGCCGCCACTGGAATGGCATTAAAGAAGTCTTCCGTTACCTTAAGGTTACTACGGATATGGGTTTGTTCTATCCCTACGTGTCAACGAGTGAGTCCAACCCCCTTGGCACTCGAAATAACGCGACCCTTGTCGGTTACGCCGATGCGGGTTACTTATCAGACCCGCACAAGGGACGTTCCCAATCTGGTTATGTCTTTACCATTGGGAACACGGCGATATCGTGGAGGTCTCATAAACAGACCTTGGTGGCTACTTCAATGAACCACTCTGAGCTACTCGCGCTCTATGAGGCGACTAGAGAGTGTGTATGGCTTCGAGCAGTTATTGGCCATATTCGAAGTACGTGTGATCTAGCTTATGATCCTGATGAACCAGTTATTATTTATGAGGACAACACCGCTGTTATTGATCAAGCAAAACATGGTTACATCAAAGGTGATGCCATCAAATATATCTCGCCAAAGTTGTTCTTTACACATGAGCAACAAGCACTTCAAAAGATTGAAGTTAAGCATATTGGATCAGAGAATAATCACGCAGACTTGTTGACTAAGTCACTGCCAAAGTATTCATTTTCAGAAACATGTCAAATCAATTGGTCTTAGGAAGCTTTCTGAGCTATCCTAAAGTGACATGTCCTTGCACCCTGTCGTGTGCAAGTGAGGGGGAGCATCCTGATGTATGCTCGATTTCTCATACACTAAATCGAGAAAATCCTCACTAATGATGGCCTAAATTAGGGGGAGTATCCAGTCGAATACTTCTAATCACAGTGTACTTTTTTTTCCTCGATCAGAGGTTTTTCCCATTGGGTTTACTCTGACAAGGTTTTGATGAGGCACTTTATGTATGTGGTTACCCCTATTGTTCTAACCAAATCGTACTCTTTTTGTCCTTCGCCTAGAGGTTTTTTCCAATGGGTTTTCTCTTGCAAGGTTTTAACGAGGCGTTTGTTAGTGGTTAGTTCGTACCAACAAGCTACAAGACGGATGAGCTCAAATGTGATTAAATATATTTTTGGACATCCAAGGGGGAGTGTTGTAAATAATGGATTGTCCATTTAGTATGAGCATTTGCTCCTTTGTATGTTACAACCTTTGAGTTTCTTGTCATTAACATTTAGCTTGTAACCTCCAAACCTCTAGCCTATATAAAGAGCTTATGGGTATGGAGTTTGGTACACCTACAACACACTTGAATAAATATGTTTTGGCCCTCATTATCTCTCTCTCTCTTACATATGTTATTGAGTTAATTTGGCGTAAAACAGTTATAATTTTTTTTATATATTTAGTTAATTTTTATTAGATGTTTTGAATTTAATGCTATATTTATATGTATTTAGGCAAAAAAAAAAATACACCGCAAAGCGCTATGTAGCAACGCTATTTGCGCTTTTAGCGTTTCTCTTGAAAAATCGCTACGGTAACGATAACGCTATTTAAAACACTGGTCAAAATGTAGCTATTAAAGTAATTGGCAAACATAGAGTTCTAAAGGCCAAGTTAATCGAACAAACCAAACGAGAAATTACCGTTATTGGTATAGTAAAACACCCACACGTGGTTCAACTCTACGAGGTCATGGCAATGAAAACAAAGATTTATTTGATTATGGAATATGTCAAAGGTGGTGAGCTTTTACAGAAAGTTGCTAAGGGGAGGCTAAACGAAAACATCACGAGAAAATACTTTTAGAGAGTTAATATCGGTTCTGGATGTCTGTCACAACAGAGAGTGAATATGGATTCAGGGGCGAGGTAACTTTGCAATTCTCATAAAATATGCAACTTTTATCAAGCTGAAAAATATGCAAGCCTCATAAAATTCCAATTCTGTAAAGATATAGAAAATTATTTTCCTGACATGATAAAAAAAAAAAAGGTGATTTTGGCCTCATCACAACATTCCATAGAAAATTTGCATTTATCCGTAGAATAAATATACGTCTTAAGTTTTAACAATATTATCCCTGAAGATTTATAAAACTGCACCATTGCTCCAAGTAGTACAAATTCATTTTACTCGTAAATATGGACCCTAGTCTTCCCAACCTAGTTTGTTCCGTGTAATATCCTTCATTTCCTCGGTTTTTTCCTCGGTTGCTCAACCATTATCCGATATTTTCCTATGCTTTGCTCTATTTTGGTTGTTTCTGTACTCTTTATGCCAACATATATAAATGTAAAATGATTTAACTTAGTAATTAACCAGTATTCCAGTTCCCACCAGTCAACTAAACAAACAAGTGAAATCTACAATAAGGCACTAGTCTGTTGTTAAATACTGATACCTATAAAATTTCCGATTCACTTGCATGAAGAAAAATTCTGATTGTAAAGTTTTAATCTTGCATATCTTAAATATCTATGTAAAACTAGCTATAAAACAAATGGAAAGTAAACAAACACAAGGTGTTAAACACAGAGAACTAACATGTTTTGCATGACTTTATATTAAAAAGAGAACATTTTAATACAAATTCTAACCATAGATCCTTCTCCTAAAGTTAATTATTTGTGAGTTCTTAAGCAATTTTGACAAGAAAATGCTAAGGGGTACCTTTTTTTCAGATGAAAGCTATCGCTTCTTCGTTGATGACAATACATATATTGCCTTACGATTTCTCTTGCCTGATCTTCCTCGTCTTCATTGTCTACCTCTTCTTCTGACATTATATCTTTAACTAGAAAGTTTACAATAAATGGATAGTTGAAAGGCTGTGAAGATAAAAATGGCAATGGGACTCCTTATATAGATGTTATTCATCAAGTCTAGGGATAGAAAGAGATCAAACAATTCATTTCCATGTGGCAGCGGCGAAGCGTTAATACCAATGTTTTCATTTTTGGGTCGGCGAAGCGTTAATACCAATGTTTTCATTTTTGGGTCGGCGTAATTAAAAAACGAAAAATTAATGGGCCTCTTATGTCTTTCCGAAACTAGTGTTTATAAAGACCGGCCCGGCCTACCCATGTTACAGGAGGAGTTGCTGCAATTTTTCCATCACTTTGTAACCGCTAGGGCAGTTTTTAACCTTATTTGTCATGTACAAAATTATAAGTACATGGGCAGATTTCGTTATATTTTATGAGAGTTTAGGGTTGAGAAACACTTGTAAAACATCTGTAATATGGTTCCTAATATTAACGGAATTATATTGGGTTGGCTGCGGCCGTAATTGTAAGTGTGTGTTCATTTACGTTCGCTTGCTTTTACATATATATTACTTGTCTTAAATATGTCCAGATTGGAGCAATTACGTTGCCTCGAAACGGACTGCGATTGAGTGATCAAACACGAGCGTTTGTGAGGCCAACACGAGTGTTGCCAGTGTTGGTTTGACTGATTGTTTGTGGCAGCGATTAAATCTATGAGCGAACCATCACGCGACTGTTTTGTTAAGCGAAAAACAAACTATGGCTATATTCACCTTCAAAATATCCATGACCATGATATCCACTTTCTTATACAATATATAAGCGAAATATGTGGGCACATATATACTAAACAAATACACAGAGAAGAGGAAAAAATAAAAAGAGAGAATTCTTCAATACAATATAGAGACAAGGGGCTATCAATTTGGGTTTAGGTGGATAAATAGTTTTTGGTTTCAATATAATATGTATATTGTATTGCAAGTTGCAGAAGATAAAGCAAGAAAGTGTTTACATAGTTGATGAACGTATAAAGTTTATGCTTTTACGGTGATCTTTATGTTTTATATTTGCATTTAAGTTTATAGAATAAAATAGATTTGGTAAGTCCAAATCTAACGAACAAAAAGAGATCCAATAAATTCTGAATCCAACGAATAAAAAGAGATCTACGAAGGCTGGATCCAACGGAAAAAAAGAGATTCAGAAAGTTTGAATCTACCTAGGAGATTGGGAAGTCCAATCGATCTTAAAATTCAATTTATATTATCGTATTGATCACACCATTAAAAAGTTTCAAAGATTTATTTGTTCAGTTTTATTAAATTATGGTTTGGAAATTTTGTTAAATTTAAAAGTATTGATTTGCCAAAAAAAATGAGAAAACATATTTCTGTCCCTATTATATTGCAAGTTTTATCACTCACTAATCGGCCTGTTTAGCTTACCACTCATTTTTAAAATGTTTTCAGGCTTTCGAACAAGTATTAAAGAGTCAGATTTGAGTTAGTTGGGATCAGCCAAACATCCTAAAAAACTCCGATACATGTACCATTCTTTCGGTGACATATTTGTTGGAAAAACATGTGAAAACATGGGTGTTTCCGAATGGTCACTGGACCAACTTCGAGTCATTATTTCGTGTAACAGCGCTGAGTTGTTTATACCGTAATCAACGTGGTTGAGTAGCCCGTGTGACGAGCTTCGTAACGGTATATCACATGACCTATTCGGAGAATGGGTGTGAATACAAAGTGGCTTCAAAGTTGGTACCTCGGAAGCTCAAATCTGGAAAAACGAAATGGTTAATGAGAAAAACCATTTAGTATAATCCCATATTGGAAGATTAAGAGTTAATCTTACAATATATATACCATACCAACCCATGTAGTTATTAAACTAACATGTCCACATACACCTAAGAGTATTAGTGTGTACCACACACGCGCGCTCGCTCGTGTCTCGTGTCTCGGGCACGGGCGTGGGCGTGGGCTTGGGCTTGGGCGTGGGCGTGGGCGTGGGCGTGGGCTTGGGCTTGGGCTTGGGCTTGGGATTTGGGGTTTGGGGTTTGGGGTTTGGGGTTTGGGGTTTGGGGAATGTCTCGGGTCTTGGGTCTTGGGTCTTGGGTCTTGGGTCTTGGGTCTTGGGTCCAAACCCGAATAGGGAGTTTTGTATAAAATACAAAAGGAGTCCCTAGAGTTTCCAGCAAGAGAAACGTCAGCAATGAATGAGAGTAAATGCTGCGGTTTCAGAATTGATTGAGCGGATTCTGGGGGTGTAACTCCCAGAATTAAAGACCAACATTTATGGTTGCGGTTTCAGTAGAGCCTATAAAAGGCAGCCATCCCCCTCTCATTTCAGTACACCATCATACACACAACTCACAGCATAAGCATACACTTAGTGAGAGAGAACCGCACCACCAACAGCTCGACCTGTGGTTCGGTGCCGGTTTCCATACGAACCACTCTGAGATAGAAGTTGTACCTTGGGAACAAAGTCCCGAAACCAGAAACCTTTAAAGGTGGTTCGGGAAATATTGTTTAAGGGAAACTGCTCAGCAGTTGCCTCTTCTTTTACTTTATGTTATTTATTTTTCAGTCTTTTACTTTCTGTTCATTTCATTTCAGTACCGTTTCATTTCTGTAATTTACTTTCCTGTACTGTTTCTTTCTCTGTATTTACATTTCAGTACTGTTTACTTTCAGTCTTTCGATTCTGTTATTTACTTTTCAGTTCTGTAATTTCCAGTATTTACAAAAAACAGTCCGGCAGTTTTTTATTTGTTAAAAACCAGTCCGGCAGTTTTTTATGCTTTAAAACCAGTCCAGTTTGTTTTGTTCAAAACCAGTCCGGCAGTTTGTTTAAAACCAGTCCGGCAGTTTGTTAAAACCAGTCCGGCAGTTTTGTTTAAAACCAGTCCGGCAGTTTTGTTTAAAACCAGTCCGGCAGTTTGTTAAAACCAGTCCGGCAGTTTCTGTAAAACCAGTCCGGCAGTTTCTGTAAAACCAGTCCGGCAGTTTCTTTAAAACAGTCCGGCAGTTTCTTTATTTCAGTCCAGCAGTTTTATTTATTTGTTGAGTCAGGAATTGTAATTCATATTCCAATTGTGAGAAATAAAATTGTTTATTTCCTTTGCGTTCCTGTCTCTTTTATTTATTGTCCTTTCATTATTGTATTCGAAATAGTACCAAAAACCAACAATATTAACAATAAATTGCACAACCAAACAGTCAATCAATATAGCATAAGCTTTGTGACGACCCAGATTTCCAGGAAGGAAATTCTGTGGTGCGGTGTTGTGCGTCAGTCCCGCATCACCCAGATATGAGAGTACCCGTGTGGTATATGAGCTAAAAGATCCATTTTCTATCAACAAGGCCTTTTAAATCCGTGCGGCACAACAGCGATGATGGAACTCCACAGTTAAGCGTGCTTAGCTTGGAGTAGTACCAGGATGGGTGACCCCCTGGGAAGTTGTGCCAAAGCGGACAATATTGTTGATACGGGCGTAACGGTTCGGTCGTTAGGGCCGGGTCGTTACAAGCTTAATCTATATCTAAACTTCAGTTTTAGGAAGTCTGACTGGTCCCAAATAACTCAAATCCAACTCTTTAATACTTGTATGAATACCTAAAAATATTTTTAAAACGAGTGGTAAGCTAAACGAGATTAGTGAGTGATAAACGTTGCAGTATATTAAGGACGAAGATAGGTTTTCTCATCTTTTTATTTTCCATTGAAAAATCAATAATTTTAAATTTAACAAAATTCTCAAAGCATGATTTAATAAAACTAGACAAATAAATTTTTTCAAACTTTTTTATAGTGTGATCAATACAATAATATAAATTGAATGTTAAGCTCGATTGTACTTCCCAATCTCCTAAGTAGATTCAGACTTTCTGGATCTCTTTTTCTTCGCTGGATCCAGCATTCCTATATCTTTTTTTATTTGGTGAATTCACTTTTCATGTATGTCTTTTTATTCGTTGGATAAACTTAAATCCATATATAAAACATAAACATCGCCATAAAAACATAAACTTTATTTAAACTTTGTACTTTCATCAACGTACATAGAAAATTTCTCTCTTTATCTCCTCCAACTTGCAATACAATATACTTATATATATATAACTTTTGATATTCAAAAATATAATTTAAACCTCCAAACACTTTAGAAAATGCAATGGGATTTTACCGCTAACCATAATAGAAATAAAAGATTTAATGCTCGGAATTTGCTTTCCAAGATTTAGTTTACTTTTCTTTTGTTATTCAAAAAAGCTCGATGCCCATATTTGATAACAAAAAGATAATAAGCAAACCAGATCTTTTTTTTACAATCTAATACAATTTTTTTTACACTCTAATACAATTTTTTTTACAATCTAATGCAATTTTTATGACAATCTAATATAAATTTTTGCGACAATCTAATACAAATTTTTTTACAATCTAATGCAATTTTTTGTGACAATCTAATACAAATTTTGTGACAATCTAATACAAATTTTTTTACAATCTAATACATTTTGTTTGATAATCTAATTCAAATATTTTGATAATTTAATACAAAACTATTAATAATCTAATTCAAAATAAAAACTAAACAATCAAAACGAAATTGTTTGTGTGATACATGTAGTCAAAAGTCAAAACAATCCACTCACAAGATGACAATGTTTGTTTTACAAAAAAAAAAAAAAATTACAAAAACAACATCTTAATCCCTGCAATTGCTTCTTTTGCTAATGTGAGCTCTAAGATCTACCATTGGGCTTGAGGGCCTTGTCTTTCTTAAAAAAATTATGTTGTTTCGTTTCTGATGATTGACTTGTGCTATTTGCTATTTGTGTGTAGAGATAATTGTGACGACCCAGATTTTTCGGAAGGAAATTATATGGTGCGGTGTTGTGCGTCAGTCCCATATTGCCCAGATATGAGAGTACTCGTGTGGTATATGAGTTTAATGATCCATTTCCTATCAACAAGGCCTTTTAAATCCGTGCGGCACAATAGCGATGACGGAACTCCACAGTTAAGCGTGCTTAACTTGGAGTAATACTAGGATGGGTGACCCCACTGGAAAGTTGTGTCAAAGCGGACAATATTGTTGATACGGGCGTGGCGTTTCGGTCCGTGAGACCGGGTCGTTACATATAGACTAGAAGTAAATTCCCAATTATTTATATAAAGACATACTCAACAAATTATAATATCCTTCACTTGATAATTTCTAAAAGATTTAATTGGAGTCCAGTACCACTTTAATATAATTTTTAGGTTTTAGTATCACTTGTAACTTTTATTATCATAAAATATCTTTTGAAACATTTTAATTGGATATTGGTACCAGCACCTTAAAATATATTAAGATGTCCAATTCTATTTTGGTTCATAACCCATTATTTTTTCCCTTTATAAAAATTAACTCCCAAAACATCTCATAAGATGTGAGATAGACGATCATATATATATATATATATATACACACACGTGCAATAAATCAAACAGAGAAGATGATTGCTCGTCCACTATTATTTGTTGAACAAGTAAGATTCTAGCCAACCACCATGAAACATTTTTAATTGCATCCATGCAGGACATTTTACCCTGTGACAACAAATCTTTGATCTTCATCAGCAAGATCTTTGCAAAAACTAAATAATGCAATTACAAGAATGATGATTATTGTAACGGTCCGGCCCCACGGACCGAACCGCCACGCCCGTATCAACAATATTGTCCGTTTTGGAACAACTTCCCAGGGGGGTCACTCATCCTGTTACTACTCCAAGTTAAGCACGATTAACTGTGGAGTTCCGTCCTCGATATTGTGCCGCATGGTTTTAAAAGGCCTTATTGATAAGAAATAGATCTTTAAGCTCATATACCACACGAGTAACTCTCATATCTGGGCGATGTGGGACTGACGCACAACACCACACCACAGAATTTCCTTCCTGAAAATATGGGTCGCACAATCACCCCCCCCCCCCCCCTAGGCACGACGTCCTCGTCGGGCACGTCGTCCTTCAGGGGTCCACACACACGTGCTAGTCCCCACATTTCCGGCCAGATAGAGGCTCTGATACCACCTGTAACGACCCGGCATCACGGACCGAACCGCCACGCCCGTATCAACAAGGCTTTAAAAGGCCTTGTTGATAAGAAATGGATCTTTAAGCTCATATACCACACGAGTACCTCTCATATCTGGGAGATGTAGGATTGACGCATAACACCGCACCACAGAATTTCCTTCCTGGAAATCTGGGTAGTCACAATCACCCCCCTTTAGGCACGACGTCCTCGTCGGGCACGTCGTCTTTCAAGTGTCCACACACACGTGCTAGTCCCCACATTTCCGGCCAGATAGAGGCTCTGATACCACCTGTAACGACCCGGCATCACGGACCGAACCGCCACGCCCCTATCAACAATATTGTCCGTTTTGGCACAACTTCCCAGGGGGGTCACTCATCCTGGTACTACTCCAAGTTAAGCACGCTTAACTATGGAGTTCCGTCATCGCTATTGTGCTGCACGGCTTTAAAAGGCCTTGTTGATAAGAAATGGATCTTTAAGCTCATATACCACACGAGTACCTCTCATATCTGGGCGATGTGGGACTGATGCACAACACCGTACCACAGAATTTCCTTCGTGGAAATCTGGATCGTCACACTATATCCATCTAGTTTCTTCCCTGCAGGTTAGAAAATACCTTGTACATACCATTTTTTGGACTTATTGTCCACAAGGATACTCCCCAAACATTCCATTATCCAATAACTCATAGTATAAAACCCCCAACTCAAATAAAACTTTATTCTCATCTATTTTTTGATGCAAAATCATTAAGCTCAAATGGTAATAGCGCTTGCACCGACCCCGAGGTTTAAGAGTTTGGTGGTTCAAATTCCTCCGGATTTAAAATTATACACTTTTATACACTTTTACACACTTTTATGCATTTTTAAAAAAATTATGCACTAGTTATGCACTTTTTGTAAAAAATATATACTAGTTATGTACTTTTTTGAAAATTATGCACTACTTATTCCTTTTTTGAAAATTATGCACTATTTATGCTTCTTTTTTTTTTAAATTATGCACTTTTTTTATAAATTATGTCTAATTATACATTTTTTTGAAAATTATGCCATAATTATGCATTTTTTGTAAAAATTATGCACTAATTATGAACTTTTTGTAAAAATTATGCACAGATTATGCATTTTTTTGCACCGTATGCACTTTTTATGTACTTGCATATATTTTTTATGCATTTTTATCAACTTGCATGCACTTTTTATGCCCTTTTGAATTTTGGATTTTTTTTGAATTTATAAATATTTTTTGCCATTTTTTATTTTTTTAATTTTACTGAATTTTATTTTTTTAATATATTTTTTCGAATTTATATTTATTTTTTCCAATTTAATATTATGCACTTTTTATGCACTTTTATCGACGTTTGCACTTTTGAATTTTTAAATTTTTTATGATTTTTTTCATTTTTCATATATATATTTTATGTTTTTTTCATTTTATATTTTATTTTATTAATTTTCTGTATTTTTTGTTAATTGTTTTGAATTTTTTATATATTTTTTATGGTTTTTGATTTTAGAGAGAGAAAATGAGTGTTTTATATATTAAATGATTTTTAGGTATATCTATTTTATGAAAAATTGACTATTGGGAAACTCAATCTTTCAAAAGTGATAAGTACTAAAAAAGTGGATTATTGCTCATTGCCCCGTGCGGGTAGGGGTGTCAAAAATAACCAATACCCGAAAATTGCACCATAAATATCTAAAAACAGTAAGAACCGACCCGTCACGAAACCATTTGTGGGTCTACCCAACCCGACCCCGTTGGTTCTTGGGGCGGGCATGGTTCTTAAATATATATCGCGGACCCGACCCGTTATACCGACCCGCATATCCGATTTGTAGAACTGCAATATATACTCCTATTTTAAATATATATATATATATACATATTACTATTATGATTACTATATTAGTTTGTAAGTTTTAAGTGACTGTGTAATTTTTGAGTGATTCAGTAATCAACCAAACACATTGTTAACCAATATGAAGAAAAAAAATTGGTAGTATCTCACTATTTTGTTTATTTTTTATAAGTAAGTTAAGAAATAACTTTGAAAAATAAATTCATTATCAATATGTAAAAATATTCTATATTATCAATATGTAAAAATATTCTTTAGAAATGAACATATAGAAAACTATAATAAATTTTACGAATTTTGGGTATTTTGGTAAATACCCGCACCAATAACTATTATACTCATTACAAATACGGGTAAAGGTCGGGTAAGATAAGTACAAAAATTATAAAGACCCGAACCGACCCAGCCCGTAGATGACGAAAGAACCGTTAAAACCGTTATCCGAATACCCAAAAACTGTTAGGTCAGGTCGGGTAAAATTGACACCCCTGTCTGCAGGTGCATTAATATGAGAAATACAGCAAAATTGCATCCCTCTGCTTTAGGTCTGCTTCGGTGGTAGACGCGGATATGGTCTAAGCAAAATTGCTTACACCTATTATAACTACGACCAAAATTGATTACATGTCTGACCCTACACTTGCAGTTTACATGTATCCGATTTAAATGTCCGGATCCGTTTAAATCCAGAATACTAAAGACTGATGTTTTAAAAAAACATGCATCAAAGTGCTACTATCCTGATATAGTGGTTAGTGATTTTTATTTTATTTTTGCATGCGCTATTTCGCTATATTTTTGGTAAATCGTTATTAGTGCGCTTATATTATGCTTTTTGCGCTCTTTAACCTAAAAAGTGTGTTTTTTGGAAGTTGTGGTGTAATTTTTATTTTCTTTTTACAAAAAACTACGAAAACGATTCACTTTAGGGTAAGCCATTTTATGAAAAACATATATCCAAATAAATTCTATTTCTTGTTCTAATGATCTTAATCGCTCATTTTGATGGGATATAAAATTGAAAATCGTAAGTAGCAGAAAGTTGAAATTAGTTTGTGTTTTTGCTATTTATGAATTATTTCAATTTTCCTTATTTACAAAATCGTAAAATGATGTTTTAAAAACATATTTTAAACATTTTTTTTTTCTATTGTAAAATTTTACGTTGTATGCTTCAAGGATAACGCTTTTACCATATCTATTATAAAAACGTTTTGACAAACTTATAGCTTTTTTTTAAAACAGTGCTAAACACTAAAGTTTCTTAAATACAATCAAAACTATTTAAGCAATAACGACAATGGGCTTCAATCTTGCAATACTACTCAAGAGTCAAGAGTTTGCAACTTTGCATTGCAACTCTAGGGGGGGTCGGCAAAAAAATCCGAAAAGCAGACCGAACCGAAAACCGAACCGGAACTTAACCGATCGGTTCGGTTTTAACTTTATAATGTAGTGAACCGAACCGGAACAGGTACCATCAATCGAATCGGTTTCGATTCTCTGAAAATAAACCGAAAACCGAACCGAAATCGGAAGTTAAAACCGAACTGGATTTAAAACCGAAACCGAAATGTAAAGTCGAACCGAATTTAAAACCGATTTTATATGAGTATGTATACACTAGATAATTACTTTAGTTATATTGTATACACTATGCAAGCTCGAATGTTACTACTTATATAAATGTGATTTTTTAAAATCTTATAAACTTTTTACCTTGTTTAAATGGACAAAAAAATAAAAGTAACAAGAATAAACCGAAACCATTGAACCGAATCAAAGATTTGAACCGAAACACAAGTCTGAATCGAACCGGAATTTTGAACTGAACTGGAATCATTAACCGAACCGAACTAGACCGAACGGTTTTGGTCCGGTTCCGTTTCTATTCACAAAACATGAAAACCGAACTGACTAAAAGTTCGGTTTTGGTTTCGGTTTACCCAAAACCGAACCGTCGCCAACTTCGATTGTCAAAAAATAAAACTAAAAATAAGTACATTTTCTAATCAACACAATGTTTATTGTATAATATCTATATACAATATAGATAGAAAGAGAGAGAGAGAGAGATGGCAGCTACAGGAAAATGCTTCCTGATGACAGGTCCTCCTGTAAGTTCCCATCAACTCCATATTTTAAACGAGCCCGAGAGGACCGAGAGTGTTCACGGGCGTTATTATTTTGTTCATGCTCACCTCATTAGTAAATAAACAAACACGAGCCGAGACTGAACACGAGATTTTTCATGAACGTCTTGGTTTATTTGCAGCCCTACTTGTATATATAATTTCTTATAAGTATATTGCTCTGACACTCTCTTTATCAGGGAGTTGGAAAAACAACAGTGATGATAAGAGTAATCGAAACTCTTAAAATCTCTCACCCAAATTTGAATCTTCAAGGCTTCTACACACGTAAATACTATTCCTTTCTTGAATATATTAGTATTACATTTCTTTCTCAATTTATCTTGCAACTATTATCTTATATTTACAGGAAGCTATGTAGTGAAAACACTTTTTTTTAAAACGCTCTTCGTAGGAGCGAATGAACTAGTTGGAGACAGTCACCCATTTTGATAGAAACATGATGAAAAAGTCAAAAATAAAATAAAATATATCTATGTATTTTGATCAAAATTATCAAAAATTAGCGTTCTGCCCCCTCCCATATTACGGGAGAATTCATATAGGGTATGGAATTTTTTTATAGAGTATATCGGTCCGTCCCATTTTAAATTCCTGGTTCCGTCACTACTTCGTAGTAAAAAGCTCTATTCAAAGCTTAAGAAACTCGCTTTTCCGATTTTTAGGCACAAAAAGCTTACACTTTTGGCGTAGCTTTTGCAAAAACGTTCTAACTAATATTTCGCTTTCCAAAACACTGAGTGAAAGTGACACCATAACCCATAAAAATAAACTTTGTTGTCAACTTTTATTTTTACTGCTATAATTTTGTTGGAAACAATGATTTGTCACCCTTCCTAGTGATTTTTCATTTGACACTATAATATGTAATTTTTTATTACCTCATTCTTATTTTCTGGCCTCATCCTACCTAAATTTTAAATAAATAAAAAACGGGAAATTGTGTATGTGTAACCGTGTTGAAAATATTGATTTGATACCGAAGGAGGAATTAGTCAATTAGTTATAGGCTGAAAAAAGGACTCCAGCACCTCCCATATTGAGATAATTCGATATTCTTGTTTTTTTTTCTCTTTATCGGTTTTAGGCTTTCACCAACTCCATAATTATGGGGAAAAAAACAGTTCTAGTTCCGCCACTGTTTGTCACCCCTCGTGTTTTTTCTTATTCCAAGTGACATTATTCTTTTATGTAAAACTGGCACCTCCTTTACAATTTCTGTTCTTTGGCCCTGCATATAATAATGATAAAATAAAAAACATGATCGGTTATGTGTGTATGTATGAATAGGTGAAATAAAAGAAGGAAGTGAGAGAGTTGGGTTTGAAGTGGTGGCATTAGATGGCCGTAGAGGCTCCCTTGCATCTATTACTAATACAAGGTTATTTCTTTTTGGCAATTTCTTCTTCTTTTTTTCATTGCTATAATGTCTATTTAAGGCTCCAAGATTAAGCAGAATAAGATGGGTTGTTTGGAAAATGTCGAAAAAATTGATATACTTTTGGCCTTTTTATGATAAGAAAGTAAAAAATACCCGTTTTTCAATTCCGGCAATCGAGTACATTGCAAATTAGAGGCAAGCAAGCAAAGCTTTAAGGCTGCAACCAAACACACTCTCTGTGCTAGGTCAGACTGAGAAAAAACTAGGTCAATATAGTCTAGAGCTTGTAACGTGTTT
This sequence comes from Primula veris, assembly GCA_963682055.1. NCBI lineage: Eukaryota > Viridiplantae > Streptophyta > Magnoliopsida > Ericales > Primulaceae > Primula > Primula veris. Next base: position 4,009,264 of record OY821751.1, read on the forward strand.
CAGCCAGAAGTTGCAGAGACGCTCAGCCAAACAAGCCCAAATGATTAGTTCTGTAAATGAAAGTCTTAAACAGTAGTGTTTTTTTAATTTAACACCGCGTGCAAAAGGTATGACGGGAAGAAAATTCTCATTTTGGATTATTGAATATTCTGTTTCAGAAGTATGACTCACTGATGATCCTGTGACCTATAAATTATAAAGAGAGCATCTCAATCATTTCCACATATGAATCGAGTAGAAAATTTAAGAAGCGTTAATTTGAGCAAATGTTTGGTTCTTTCCAAATAATAAGAGCAGTAAATTACATGGTGAGTGTCATTTAATAAAGATATGTGCTACTTACATGGAGGCATGTCATAGTAGTATATGTCTTTTCATTCCATTCAAATATTTACTGGTATATGATGATTAAAAGAATCATTTTAAGTACTGGATGTTGAAAGTTGAAACCTTTATATTTCCGATACAGTTATGTAAGTATTTATGTTAGCTGAAGTGAGTTTGCTTATACAGCCAGGAGTCTATCAGATGGCCAAATGTTGGAAAGTATAAAGTGGATGTAGCATCGTTCGAGGCATTGGTGATGCCACAGCTGCAGGTTGTCCATTCTAATTTTTTGCTATCTGTCAAATGACTCAAATCCAACGTACGACTTGTTTGGTTTCAGATTTTGAACAAATATAGGATTGGTTTATTGAGGTTCAGATAATAACACCGCTCATTCAGCTTAAATAGTCTATAGCTTTTAGGTCAAAAAAAAACCTAAATACCTCGTTCCCTCTGCCACAGAAAATGTTACTCTCTCCACACCTAAAAGATATGTTTGCGTCTTGCATTAGTACTTCCATTGCTTTCACATTTTTAGATTTACTTTTTGCGTTAGTATTCCCATCACTTTCACATTTTCAAGTTACCTTGCTTTTCAATTTTGAAACAAAAAGAAGAAAAAGATGCTACCTTGAAGAATAAATATTTTCTTGGTTTATCAAAAATACTACAGTTTTTCAAAAGTGATCCAGCTGCTTTAACATTTGGTGCTTGAATGGTCGTATGCATGAAATTGGTGGAAGTGTTTGTGATTGGAAAAATGACAGGTGATATATCTATTTGTTTTTATCAGGTGAAAGATGACACTGATGTTTATATAATCGACGAAGTTGGAAAGATGGAGTTATTCAGTGCTTCATTCTTCCCAGCAGTGCTGAGAGTTTTGGAATCAAATGTTCCGTTCTTAGCTTCTGTTCCGATACCAAAGAGTGGCCGCGATATACTCGAAGGTACACGGACAATTTTTCAGTCTGTTTTTTTTTCATTTAAATAGTGATTAAAATATGTTCTAGTTCTAATAATGGCGAAGACTCCACATCAAAATATTGCTCCTTTGTTGATATCGTAATAGTTTATGCATGATTAATGATGTTTTTTTTATAAAAGGGTACATAATTATTCGGGATTTTTTACTACTTGAGAATAGAGCACGTGTGATGAACTCTTTCAGAAAATTGTTTCTTTAATAGATTTATCTTGAATTGAAGAAAAAAAAAACAAATTTTGTATTTTCTACTCAAGTTTATTTTTTTTTCTTTTTTTGTAATCACCACTGAAGTTTATTATTACATGTAAAAGATGATGTTTGAATTTCTGCAGTTGCAAGATTGAAGAATCATCCAGGAGCAAAAATCTTCACACTGAACGCGAAGAATAGAGATGCAATGAAGGAGCAGATTTACACCCACATTGTTAACTCATTGCGAAAGCAATAATATGCAAATATAGTACTCAAGTTTTATGTTGTAGCTTTGATCTCTTCAGAAGGAATAAGCGAATATGTGAACTTTTTCAATTGCCCTTTCGTACTATTTGTAAATAATTAGCAGTTAAACCTTTTTAGTTTATAAGTTTAAGTCCCTTTCCCCATAAGGTTTTCTTTTCCATTGAGAGGGATTTTGTTCCTCATTTACATTTCAATGAACATGTATTAATGCTCTATTATCAGCTTTCCCAGTGTTGCGTATTTTTATTTTTTTTGTGAACTTCTAGACTCAGTTTAGCAAGAACTGTTTTTGGACTTTTAAGTGATGAGAAGTTTTAGCTGGATGCCTGTGACCTGAATTTAGCAGACTCTAACAAGTCAAAATTGCTTAAATTTTCAACCAAACAACCCCCTGAGTCATCATTTATTTCCAAAACCTGAAAATTCTAAATCTGGGCAAATTGGTTTTCTTCAAATAAGCCCACCTGGAAATTCCATACAAACCCAACCATGATACAAGCAATACAACACTTCTGCAGCTCTGCTAACGATTCTTTCAAAGAGAAGATAATGGAAATATATCCTCATTTAGCATAAATTATACTCCATAAAGGTAAGGTAGTGCACTTTATTACTCAAATATATTGCACTCAAATTTTAACAAATGTGTACAATCTCAATGTAGTATACCCGAACCCCATACTCCAAATTTATAATAAGAAACCTCGCAACAGTCAAACAATCATAGTCGAAATACTTGGCCTTGATGTTTGCTTCCTATATTTTATATGCTTAATGCACAAATATCAATTTAAACAAAATAATCTTAACAAATTGCAGTAGCATAGTATTTACATAACATCATATTGAATCACAAACTTCTTTTATTATGTTCAGCTGTTCGCAAAACCTCTTTTGCAAGTGAAGAATATGACTGTGCCGTGTCTTGCATCTGTGTGGATTTGACATTAATGCCCTGCTCAATAAATATAAAAACATTTTATAAGGTGTTAGCTGGCAATAACTGTGCTTCAAAAGTACTTTAACCATACTACAATACCATATATTCTTCTGTAAAACTCTTTATTAGAAATGAGATATTGTTTCAGTTGTAAACACTGTTTTAGCCTGAAAACTTGAGATTCCGCAACCGTTAAGTATAATATGATATAAAAATGTTTATATTAGCCTTGTTGATCCGATATTTCCGGAATAACCACTTTAGGCTAAAGTGGTCTTCACCACTTTAGCAACACAAAGTCGTGGAACTGAAAAACAAAATGCCTAGTCAAATAAATCCATAACAAAATGAGCATACCCATATATTTCCGAAACTTAAAATTAGTAATTGAAACAACTGAAAATGCTTACCTGCAACATGGTCGCATTTTCTCGTAATTTTCTTTCTGTCATTCTTGCGGCACTTGTATTCTGTTGATTTAATAAAACAAGTATTAGAGCTGCTATTTATCTTATTCTTCATCCTTGCTTCAAATCTGAACATTTTCAATTTTCATAGACCGCTTACCATGACAACTTAGGTCTAATCGCCCAAGTAATGAGATGCAAATGAAAAAGAAATTGTACCCAAAATATTCTAGAAAACCTATTCAATCCAATAAAAAGCAACTTTACCCCAGATGAAGCAAATCCATATCTTTTCTTGATATCGTCGACGGTACCAGCTTTCTCATCCTGTGGTTCTTCCTTAACCGGGGCTTTTTCACTTTTGGCTGTCATATCTTTAAATTTACCTAATAAAATTTCCAAGCATTAGTAGTATCAATCAGAGGTTCATATTAGAAACTTATGCTAATAACATACAGCAGATGCTTCTTGCAAATAAAAAGAAGTGACATAATTGTGTTCTATTTTGTAATGTATGTGTGTTAATTGTGTTTTAATCGTGGCACCTCATACCCATTGCTTAGATTTGATAGTTATATGCCCACGTAATCAAAAATGAGAAATGAAGCCAACCTTTAAGTGCTAGGAATTTGCTTGACAGTTTCTGTTTGTTTATTGCTGCTATAATAGGATTTCCCTTTGGCTTTTGTACTGGATCTTCAATGTCAATATCATCTGCAAAGCAAGTAAAATGTAAAATAAATCCCTTCAACATTTAAACACTCCAAAATAGAACTCAATAAAGCAAAACAAAATTGATGTTAATTATAAAAGCTACAAAAGAACAATAAAAAAGACCTCCTCCTTTTAAAAACATAGCTTGTTTAGTTAAAAGTCCGGAGTCTTCGGAAATGACATATTTGAATCTTTTCGTGAACGTATTTACAACTCAGGTCATTGATATATCATTAATCTATAGTGGATAAACCTTGTAAACATGAATAAATCCTAGAAATAATATTTATAATATAATACCTATATCCAAGTCTTCTTCATCTTTATTCACGACATAGTTTTCTTGGCTTTCTGTTATTGATGGAAAATTATCGACTGAAAAGATTGCTGAGAGTTCTTCAAGACTTTGTCTTGCACTTTCAGGTTCTTCTACTGGTAAGTGCTTCCCTTTATTTCCCACTGTGTCTTTGGTAACAAAGCTGAATAGGCCCTGTAACACCATATAATTTAAGTAAATATTGTCACATTTTCGACAGCAGTGAGAAAGTTATAAGCATTTACCTTTTTCTTCTCTTTCAGCATGGCATATGTAGACACAACTCCTGCTGTAACTCTTAGATCTTTGTCGTAGACTTGCGATATAACTTCCAAATTCCTAAATAAAGAATGATAACTATAAGGGTGCTGCAATATTATCAGAATGTATCCGTAACTGTAATTCTGGTCAATTTCCGAAAAGACCAATTCAAAGTAAAATGAAAGATAAGAGGAGACAAAAATACATAAGGATTGATAATACAGTCAAGTCTTGCCTGTGTATCTTCTTCTGAAGCAAAACCGAGAAAACAAGCATTTCCTGATCACCAAAAACCTGAATAATGGATAGTTTTAGCAATGTGAAAGTAAGAAAGAATTCTTGCAAATAAAACAATAGAATTTTGATCACAGACCACTATAACTTCTCCATCCCGTGACGAGCCCACTGAACTGTAAGGAAATGTGTTTGGTTTTTCAACTGATAATGTAATGCCTCTGAGAAAAGTTTCCTTCAAATTGGATAATTCTGGCAGTGCCCTGATATATTTCAAAAACACGGATTAGGTAATATATGCACTAAGAATATCTTCAGTGTAATTTCTGCAAACCGTCACAAGAAAGAAAGCATTAATTCATCAATATTGATACAACAAAAAGTTCCAGAAAATAAGCAGATTAGTCACATTTTTTTCTAAGTATTTGCGAATTTTTGTAAGTAAGTTGTCACCTTATTTCAATTTTCCCATTAGCAAAAAGAAGTATAAGACCGGCACCATTAGGGGTGCGAAAGGTTGAAGCATGGCAACATGGCGAAGAATGAAACTTCCTTTTGTAAAGCACCTTCTTGATACCCTGAGGGGAAAGGGAATATTAAACATAATAAGCTAAATATGCCTCCTCTATTCTCTATGTGATGGCTGCATATTAGTTATATACCTGTACTGCATGCACTAATGAATACACGTAAACAGCTTTCTCAGAACAAATAAGAATCAAAACTTGTTTTGATGTTGAAACATCATTTGGATTTCCCGTATGACTACTCTCATCCTGCCCATCTGTACAACAAACAAATTCATATGCTTTTAGTTAAAATCTCCGATATTAGCAGTTTATAATGTCTCATTATCATTTATGAAATTTTAATTTTTTGTACACAAACGTTCAAAAGTCCAATGACGGTTGGCATGATACCATTTTCCCCATGAAAAACCGATGCAGGTTGACGATTAAGTTAATTTAGACGGAAGTGTACAAAACAGTCCCTAAACTAATATTTTGCTGTACAGTTTAAGAAAACATGATAGAATGTACAGAACCAGAAAAGTATTTAGGTTGGTACAAAAACAGTACAATTCTCCTACTATCACTAGTATAATTATTTGATAGTGAAGTAGATGAGCATTACCAAGAATTTGCATAAAAAAAGCTCTAGAGGGCTTTTTAGGGTGAACCAGATCAGACCCAAGACTATTTCCTGTATCAGTCTCTAGAACTAGAATAGACGAATCTTTAGTTGCCACCACCAAAACATTCTTGTCGAATCCTTGGATACTGCAGGTTTCAAATTGTAGAGATATAATTCCCTTGCACAATTCACTCGCCACACGTTTCTGATATACAACAGCCTTGCCCTCCATCTCAATCAAACAAACCTGAAAAGAATAAATGAATTAGTTTATATGAATGGATTGTTATGACTCATCACCAGATGAATAACTTCCTAATATACTTGAGAAAAGAGAAACTACAAGGAAAAAAATAACTTGCTAACAAATCTTTGATCTTTCTAATAGCTTGACGCTTTAAATCCCAGACCTAATGCCTTTTTCTCCTTTTCCAACCAGAAAGTACAGAAAAAATGTTATTACATAACTAGATATATATCACTCAACCCAAAAACAGTTTTCTATTAGAGACGCGTTTCTATCAGCTTATAAGTTTTTTTTCCCTTTATCTTTTATTTTTTCTGGTTTTGATGCCAGGACAACATATCATTTTGATGGAAAAAAGATAAAAGGCAAGGAAATGGTATAAATTACTTACATATCCTTGATCAGTTCCAACAGCTAGATGCTTTAAACTCCGGTTTAAGCCAATCGATAGTACAGCTCCATCAACTCTCAGAAGTTTAAGACTCTGGATAACATGTTTGCTTCCTTTTTTTGAACTCCCTACGATTAAAAATACAAACATTACTATTATGTGGTTGAAGAGTGAGGATATTGTAAAAGAATCAAGCATGTTCTTTTAATTATTGGCAAGAGCTTGGATAATTATACAAACCTACATCCAGTGCATCAGGTTTCAAGTTGATGATCCGAACCTACAAGGAAAGTAAAATCAAGTTATATTCATTATGAAACCATACAACTTATGATTTTCATTTATTTAGATTATATAAATATTGCACTTCACCATCCCACTCTGGTCTCCAGAAATAAGAAGCGCAGAATTGTCATCAAAATGCAACGCAGTCACTGCTACACCACTTAAACTGAAATCATCCTCGCTCTGCAAAATCAGTAACCATTTAACAATCGCATACAAGTCATTCAAAATTTCCCCAACATAAAATTGAAGCATTTTGAAATAGTTCAGATTTATTATTACCTGTTGAGTAATAGACAAAAGAGGTAGCATAGCAGGATATGATCCATGCCAGAAATTTATAGCTCCATTACTATGGCCTGTTACATACAAGTTATTGCTTTTCTGGAAATTACTAAATCGCGGTGAGTCATTTGAATCTTTTGTCTTACTGCCAAATGGAAATAGTGACGGAATAGTCTTTTCCAACCCGATGTTGTCCTACGTGAATAACAATAAAAAAAATTGTCAAAACTGCAGCCATAACATACAAATAGGATTACTTCTGGTTTTGTACTACGCATCATCTCAGAGTCTGATTTGGTACATCAACTTACAAAACTTTAAACATTAGTATCCCAAACATTAATCTGATCTTGTCCGTTAGTAATCTTGAAATCAATAGATGATATAAAAACCATAAGTTGGGGACTAAATTAGAAAGAAAAAACGTGATAAAATATTGAAAAAAATAAAATTAGAACATGATATAATACTATAATAGTGGTATAAATTCTTTACCCCTATTGCTATTCAATATTGTGGCTATTGTCAAGAAAAGTAAGGGCATTGTACTTACTAATTTGTGTAGGTCAGAGTGTAAAAAAATCGAAATATACTGTTATGTAGATGACAAGAAAAAAAACTAATTCAAAATTAGAACTGACTTTTACCTCATCAAAGGAGTGTGAATTATCTGTTATATATTTTGCTATGGTAATGGTTGAATCGATACATGGAAGCTTAACAATAATTTCTTTAGGGAGAGATGGTGGAGATCTAGATTGGCTCTGTATTAAATATTTTTCGATTGCTGAATCGTCGTAAAGGTAAATGTGGCCGGATTTTCCGAGAAGTAGGAGAGCATCTTGTTTGTGTTTTTTTAATTCGTAAGAGCTTGAAATAATTTCCATATCAGCACAGGGCTCGGAAAGATGAAGCCCCAGTTTAATTGTGCGAGGAGAATCTGCTTGCTCATTCAGTAAAACCACCTGGTAAAAATAGAAGTTAGTATTCTCATTATTAATTATGACACTAACTAGGAACATTTAATCTCCAAGGGCAGTCTTTTAATACTGCCTTGTTTGGTTGCAGCTGTTAAAATCGCTTTTTTACTTATAAGCTGGACTGTCATAGGTTGACCAGCTAAAAAACTGGACGTTGTCTAGTTTTTGGCCAGGAAAATCTAGAAGAAGCTTAGAACCTAGCTTTTCTCTGATACTATAAAAATCAGCTTATTTGCTTATGATCTGCAACCAAACAAACCTTAAGGCTTAACTAAGGTAGTAGTGCTGCTTTCCGGAACCCAATTTTCTCAAAGTTTCTTTTGAAGATTGACGTCAAAAGTTAAATAATAATCAATAAAAAAAATTAGAAATTTTGAAGTTATTTTGAGAAGACGTGTAATGTTTTGGTAAAGATGAATTGAAGTGCTTATCTTTGTAGGAACAGACAAGTATATATACACAGAACGGGAAAAAATGTATATAATCGAAGTAACATTATGTAACAATAGATAAAGCAATGCATGAAGTAACTTCTATAAACAGTAAACAACACCAAAATAGCGGAAGGCGACTACCAAAACACCATTTATTAGAGAGAGAGAGAGGGGGGGGGGGAGAGTAGCTCACTGGAAAGCATTACTAATGTTTACAATTTATGATTTCACAAAGTGCATCTGATACCAATGTTTTAACCCTTAACCTTTCTAGATTAATTCTAAATTATCTTGCAAAAATGAGGAGAGAAAGAAGACCCAGGTAAATAGTTTTAGATATTACGATCTAAAATGAGCAAGATACCTGCAATAAGTTCGGAGCGAGAACATCAGATGCACCCATAACATACAACCGGCTTGCTTCACCATCCGCGTATACCCATTTCAAAGACGCTATTGAGATTTTGTCCAATTTATATCCAAGATTCAATTTAGAAATAGGAGCATATTGAGCTGAACTTGATTCATTTTTGGAGTTAGGAGTTGTAATAGTGCTCCATACGAAAATATCTCCGTTTGTGTATCCTATCGCAACTTTGCTCCCAGAAGGGCACACAAAACACGCCGATGTGGCTCTTTTCGTCTCCTGGGCCACTGCTTGTAACATAGTTCCACCTGTTGTGGATACAGGTTTGCTTTCCGGAATTGACCATAATGTAGCAACGCCATCGCTATAAACTAAAAGAACCCTGAGCATAGATATAAAAAAAAAGCAAAAAGGTTTAAAAACAGGCCTTTTGAATTTGTATAGAAAATGTTGACAATTTTTATCAACTTGTTAAAAAGGAAAAACAATTGCCTTCCAGAAGTGAAATAGCACAACAATACATACAGTACAAGAATCCTACGCTTATATATAGCATAATAAGGTGAGAATAACTCAAAAAAGCTTTAGCACCCCAAACTTGAAAAGCCAACTTTTTTAATTTAGGTCGAAATATTTTGTAGAGTTACTTACAGATTTTGATGTTGGATACAGTATGCAGGCTAGCAAAACCAGCAGTTAGTACCCCTAACGTTACATTTTTCTTCACAATACAGTACACCTAGTTCCTAGACACTTAGTTACCAACTACGAATTACGAAATAAAATCATAGCTTGGGGCTACTAATAAGAAAAAAATGAAAAATGTTCACTCTCGGTCATATTTTAAACTCTTATAACTGTTCTATCAAGTTTCTCAGTGTTTCCTATTTTAGACCCCAATCTATGTTTTCTTTCCCATGTATTGTAGATATTGAGGAAAATGTAAGGTAGTGATAGAAATTGCTAGTAATTTTTGAAGGTTAATCATTGATGTACAAAATCGAAATGTGATGATACTGTATAAAACAGTAACTATAATTAATAAATACGGAAGGAAAGAAATCAGTGGTGTCATAAAGTACCTCTTACTTTCAGCTGTTGGCTGAGGGATTATCTGAATCACAGACGAGTTGCCAGCAGCTCCAGCTGTAGTCCCTAGAGGAAAATATTAAACTTTCATGAACAAAAATAAGAGTCAGAGAAGAAACGGAGACAACAAATGATGAAATGTCTCACCATGAGCTTCTGAAAAGGGTATACTATATATCATTTTCGCTATAGAGCATGGTGCACGATCTATCCTCAAGATTGAAACATTACCAGCCGAGTCTCCAACATACCTATCAATGAAAAAATTATAATAAATGATCAAACCTGTTGATTCAGTTGCTTACGTCTCACGTCCCAACACGTTTTTCGACAAAAAAAATGTCTTACATGTAAGGGCTGTGTTGCAATACAGTAATGGAGGCGATTTCTTCTCTGAAATCATGAACATGAGATAAAACCTTCCTTTCCACATCCCATACCTACACTAAATTTCCTTCCAAAATCAATACTTATCCATGAATATAAACATTGATTATTCAAACGCCATTTGAGGCCTTGTTTAGTTAAAACTTTTATTCAGACAGCTGTCTCTTCTAAAAATCCAGAAAAGCACAGCTTTTTAAGTTGGTTAACAAAATCCAGAACAAATTCTAAACAGAAAAGAAAATGAGATGAGCTTAAAAGCTGCAGTCCGACAAGTAAATATAACATAGTAGACATCAAACAAAAAGCATCAACTTCAGCAATTAGCTATACTGGAATATAACTTGCCTCAATGTGGTTATTGACATTTACGTTTATCAGGATCCCTTGGTTCTCAGCAAACTGTCGGAATAAAATCATGAAATGTTTCAGTTTAATTTATCATTTCTAATAACTATAACATTACCCAGAGCATTCTGTAGAACAGTGTACATTGTATGCATATACCTTCAGAAATTTAGAAGCTTCAGTTTCAGTCGACTCGAGTATAGCCTGACTGTTATCTTTTCCATATAACTTGATTCGGCCATCTCTGAAGACATATAAATCTACATGTTAGAACCAGATTCCCAATACCCTTGGCTTATCGCAATTACCAAAGAAATACGAGTAGTGGCATACAATGAACAAACATGCATACAACACCATGGAGAAACTAACCACGTTTTTTGCAATAAAAAAAAAAGTAAACTTACTTTGTTGCAACAGCGAGAATCTGCTGAATGGATTCATAAGCTAACAAAACTGAACCTGATGGGACTCCATAGTGAAAAACCAGACACGGGTCTAGGTCTTCAGATTTTAAACAATCTAAATTCCCTCCAGGCTGCAATAACAGAACTCAATTTATCAAGAACCGATAAAGTGTTAGCATAATAGTAACTAATAAGCAAACTAAACTCGAAAAAAGAGAATTTCACCGACTATAGAGCATTATCGTTTCACGGCTTAATAGACATGACACGAGGACTTTATATGAATGCACAATTAAGAGAAATCAACCGGCATTCCATGGATCACAAAAAAACAATTGATCTTGCGGAAAATAACAACAATCTGATCCTTACTTGAAAAATAATTAAACGCAGGCATATAGTCATCTCAAACACTTAATATATTGCAATGGAAAATGTACAAGAGCAACTCTTATGTAACATAATGTGGTGAACTGGTCTTAAGCGAAAAGTAAAAAACAACACCTAGTAAATGAGTATATATATGGACACAGGTTTTTGTAGATGTGTGTACAAACTACAAACTCCTTTGTATGAATATCACTCAGCGACATTCATGAACGGTAGGTAGTAAAAATGAACCATCGGACTAACGCCATCTCCGATAGTATTGATAAAGGTGGTTCTCACCAGAAAACAAAGCAACTATCTTATTCTTGAAAACTTGATGGACTAAATTACTACTCCCTCCGTTCCCAATAAATTGCCTTCTACGAAATTACGTGCAATTTTGACCGGCTTATAACATGTATCAAAATTGTCGAAATGAAAATTTTATGTTTGAACTACATGATTAACTTTTGAAAATTTTCATTCCGACAATTTTGATACAAGTTATTGACGTGTCAAAACTGTACATAATTTCGGAGTGGGCAATTAATTGGGAACGAATGGACTATAAAATAAAACAGTACAAAATGATAACCAGCATAAAATAATGGGGCAACCAAGAAAAGGGAATTATAAAAAAATAAAATAAAAATTATTTAAATGTATGTAATTAGAATATAAAATCCCCTGGGCCGTCCAAGCAATTTAATTGGTACATTTGCCAAGTATTGGTTAGATATGGGCCATCCTGAGTTCCTGACAAATTAGCTTTGACTTTTCTGTACCACGTGGCAATAAATCTGGTGAGACACTTAATAAATAATTTGATTTTTACATACTAAAAAAGCTACTACATTTTTCCTAATCAAGCTAAATAAATTAAACCATTTAACAAATAACTCTATCCACTAACATTAACAACTCCACTCTGGAGTAAACTAAACTATGATCCTCATTGTTACACCAAAATTTATCTGGTACATTTAGTTTCAATTGTAATGGTAGTAGTCAAAAGTTTTGAAACCATTGCATGTTTGGAATCAGAATTAATATAAAAGTAACACATTTAATAGTCTACTAAAATCACATTGTTATCGATAAGAGATGCCATCAGGATAATAATCTTATAAATGTTAAATTCTCCTAAATACCAAAAGATTTGTTACTTTTTTGTAGTGTTTTAAAATTCAAAAACTTGGCTAAGGCGTTTATGCAAGAGCTACACCAAAAGCGCAAAAGCATAAGCTTTTAGCGGCCTAAAAAGAGGAAAAGCGAGCTTTTTAAGCTTTGAATCAAACTTTTTAACTACGAAGCCAGCTTTTGAAAACAGATACATTTCTCATCATTTCAAATAGCTGCTCTCCATAAGTGAGGCACTTCTAATGAAACTAAAGGACCAGATAGGATAAGGATAAAACTATAGGGACTACAACTGTAACTAACCTTTTTAATAATGTCCCACTTTTTGCTACTTTTGGATCTCAAAACAACCAAAAATAACGTTACAAATTTCAAAATATCCCAATTTAATTACTTTACTATATATGCTTGATTCTGTACCTCAAACAAATTTATTACTCCAATATACAGATAATTCACACATTCACATTCAATTTTTTACTCTAAAAAAACTCAATAAAATTAAAAACCATCTTTTTGCAACAAAAAAAAGGTGCACTTGCTAACTAAAACAATAAAAATAAAGCCTTTTCAATTTTCCATCTACCCAATACATAGATTCTCGAGCATTAAAAAAAATAAAAAATAAAAATACAGACAATACAAGAAAAAGGTACTTAACAGTTAACACTACTAATTTTCAAAAAAAAAAAAAAAAAACAAATAAGCTACTGAAAAACAGAGAATATTTATTCAAATAAACCATTAAACAGTAATACAAAATAGTAATAAAAGTTGAAATTGAGAAAATAAAAATAAAAAAATACCTTCTTTGAAGCCTTGTCAACAAGATTTTTAATGAACATAGAGATAAATCTTTTTAGATCCAAAAAAAAAAAAACAAATAAAACTAAAAACCCAGTTAAAATAATAGAGAGAGAGAGAGAGTAAGTATAGAGAGAGAGTGTAAGTATAGAGAGAGAGAAAGAAACGGTTTTATTTTGATAGTAATAAGATTTGAAAAAGACAGAGAAAATGAGCGGTTTTTTTATTTTTGTGTTTTTTGTTATTTTAAGGAAGGAGAATCCAAGGGTCCAGATTTTGGTACATGGGTAAAATTAGTAATAAAAAAATAAATGAATTTATAAAAATATAAATCGGTTTTGGTAACGAGTGTCCCCGAATAATCGTTTAATCAATCAATACATTTAGGGCTGGGTTCCTTCCGGTTTTTGGCAAAACTGAAACCGAGCAAATTTTTCGGTTTCGGTCTTTTTATTTTTTGGACCGAACCGAACCGGTTTGTTCGGTCCGGTTTGATTATTTTTTGGTTTTATTTTTGGTTTTTTGGTCTTTTTCGCTTTTTTTCGGGTTTATGATTAAAATATAAACATATTGTGTTTTTTTTTAGGTGTCCATATATCATTTCACATATATAGTAGTTGGAGGATTTTAGAACTTTTACTATTTTTTTATTTTTTTAAATGTTTTCTGCACGATACTTTTATATATTTTTAAGCTCACAATTTAGAAAATATATTTTTTCGATGAAAAATATATATTTATCTTCTTTATGACATTAAAAATTTCAAGTACCTATTCATTATATTCTTTTTGTCCTTTTTAATCCCTTTCTATAAATTTGATGCTCTATTTTGTCATGTGATATGTGTTTCTACGATGTTCAAATTCATTTTCAAGTTTGTAATGTTGAAAAGTATAACCAACTCTTTGATGCTAGGTGGTGCTTTTTTATTATATTATAATGTTTTAGATGCTTTATGATATTTGTTATGTGATTTGCTATTGTTGCTCTTTGATACTTTAGTTTGGTAATTTATATATAATCTAGTAGATTTGGATGCATGTTGTGTTTTATAACATCTACAATAGTGTTGTTATCTCTATTTTTAACTAAAATAATTAGGTAACAATAAATTTTTGTACCTTCATTAGTTATTTTAAATCATGTGTTATCTTAAAAAAATTGTTAAAAATAACAATATTTTTAATATTGTTAGTTGAAGATGTGGCAAAATACTGTTAATTTTAACGTGAACCCTATGTCAACTATTACTATTTTAGTTTCGTGGAGTTTACAAAATGACTAATTAATAATATTTTAATTAATAATTAATTTTAATTAAAATTAGATAATTTTGTTAAGTTAATACACTAATGTGAATGTTAAATTTAAGTTACACATATGTCAAAGTTAATATTGTTAAAATTAATATAACTATCGTGAATGTTGTTATATTTTAAAATTGATGTTATCAATTTATACATATATATATTGATAGTTTTGTGATATTTATCTTGATGTTCTTTTGCTTATTTATTTTTTGCATCTTAATTTTGTAATTACTTTTTTGAGATTTTATTTTAATAGTTTTGATGCTATCTTGTTTTTTGATTTTTTTTTTTTTTTTGATGCTATTTGAATAGCACATTGGATATGATTTCCCGATGCTATTTGATGCAATATGTATTTTGAGTATATAATATTCAAATAATTTTTTTATGCAGATGGCTCTAAGATGCTATCTTGTTTTTCATTTTTTTCTTCTTTTCACGATTTTTTTAAATGAAATAATCAAATATTAGAGGAAAATATATAGGATAGATTTTAAAAAACAAGAGATATTTAATATGTAATATATAATTACTAAACCTAATTCCCTAATTTTGGGTGTTCGAGCGTTATATTTCGAATATATTTATTCATACTAAAAAAATATAGTATAACATAAAAGACAATAAACAGAAGAAACACAAAATAAGCTCACACAATATATACAGTTGTGGATATGAATGGGAACAACAATCTCACTTGTGTAAAATTGAATTTCTTTCTAAGATAAGCATTAGTGTTGGATGTATACCACTTTTGTTTTCTTTTTCTTTTGTATTTATTTATGTATTAACTTTCTCACAAAATTTCATTACAAATCTGCCTAATTGCCTCAAGAAAGATGGATGGAGTTCGATTAAAACCTGATTGAAATTTTTTTTAGCAGTGCATTTAAATCGAAGAATAATATCGCATTGACCATAATTTACAAATAAAATTTGATTAAATCGAAGATGGATGAACTATTGCAAAGTGATGCCTACTGAAATACACGGGAAGTAATGGAGTTAACCGCAATCATATTTGTGATCTCGTTTGTCGGATTAAAATACAACTGATGGTATGTACAGAATTAAGGGGGGAAAAACGTATCATTTTCTATTTATAGTGCATGTTAACTGTTGTATCATACTCCGACGACCGGGGTTATCAACTTCAGACGTTGCTGCAACCCATATTGGATTCTATAAAATTTACGATCTTTATTGTTCACTTAAATTTCAGCTAATGAATTTGACGGTGTACGATTTAGAAAAAAAAAATAGACCACTTTAATGTTGATTCAGAGACTCCGAAACTTTAAAAGATTGGTTGTGTTCAACCTATCGAATTTGTTACAACATGTTACCACATAGATGCGCACAATTACCGTTTTGAGTTGTGGGTCTTGTGATAATATGTCAATTTAGTGTACTTTTATAAAATCTTAGAAAGTTTAGGTGAAGCATATGTGTAATATCAAATTAGTACATATATGCTTAGTCTAAATTCCAATCAACACACTTTCACTTTTCTTAAAACCACACATGAAGAATGCATATATACTTTCACTTTGCAGGTTCACAAGTCTTGACTCTTGACTTGAACATGATAGGGAGCACCGTATTTTTGGCTTTCAAGAAGCCGATACTTTTATTGATCTCGACTCTGTTCGCCTAACGGCTTTTTGATTTAGAAGTGTCTTAGGTCAAGTCTATATAAAAGCTCGGGACAAGCTAGTAAAATAAACATAACTAAAATATAATAACGTATTCATTATATATTCATTAGCGTTATCAAACACAATATGTGATGTGACTCTTATTATAGTCTAATTAGATAAAGATAAAAGCTAAACAATGTTAGCACGAAATTCATCTACTATTTGCGGATAATGGTCACGACCAGTTATAAGAAAGGCGACCAATTCCACTATCGATAATCGTGTTTTTTTTTTTATTTCTTGTTGTCCGTTTCACGCTTCTCGTTTCCGTTTCCTATTATTTCACGTGTAAATTTAAAAAAATATACAATTTTATTTTCATGTTTCACATTTTTATTTTCAGCTTTCGATTCCTCTCTTTTCAACTGTGGCCAGTAACATCATTTTCAATTTTAACATCTCAACCCGTTAAAAAATTTGTCACCTATTCCTACACCCAAAAAACCGTTTAAAAAAATTAATCATCGGTAGCTTATTAGTCCGTCATCATCTAAGCTAAAAGTCTGAAATATCCGATGTCGCCATAATGTCCAACTATTTACATACATATATTTATTTGTGACATAGTAATAAGATGACTTTTTTTTCTTGAAAAGTTTTTATATTAGTTAAAATTACTGTACAAATTCATAATTACACTTTTTTTCATAAAAAGGTATATTTTTTTTTTTTTTTTGAAAATCAGAACCAAACAGAAATTCATTTTATTTTCCTGACATCATATAATTTAGAGCTCATCTCTCATTTTCATCTCTCTCTCTCTCTCTCTCTGCAAACCCTAATTTTCAATCTTTACCCAGATGACGTCACCAGGTACCCATAACCTTCATTCACATATTAATCTCTTACGATCTTTATTAAACCTCCAATTCTTAACTTATTGCCCAAATTAATTGGATTTTTTTAAAAATAAAATAAAAAATTATTGAATCAAGCTCTGGAATTTGTTAATTATGGATGATTATAATCAGATTCTTTGTAATTCATGTGGGTTTTGGATTTGAACTTGATTTTGTAATATAATTAGATTTTTTGTATTTTTTTATATAATTTTTATAATTGTGTCTTGAATCAAGCTTTGGAATTTGGTGATTATGGATTGATTATAATCAGATTCTTTGAAATTCATGTGGGTTTTGGTTTTGAACTTATTATGTGATATAATTGGAACTTCTTTTGTAGTTTTTGTAATTTCTATAATTTTTATAATTGTGTCTTGAATCAAGCTCTGGAATTTGTTAATTATGGAAGATTTTATTCAGATTCTTTGTAATTCAATGTGGATTTTGTATTTCGCAATCTGGGTTTGGACTATTTTTTGTTTTTAATGAATTTTCAACTCTTAAAAGATAAATCTGATTACTCAGTTATTAAAGCTATGGCTTTTGTTAGTCTCTGACTGTTTATATTGCATGATTTGGACAAAAAAAAGAATTATGAGCCAGTTTTATTGAAATGGCCCCGATTAGGTTGAACTTTGTCACCTCGTAAGCGTCTCCTTGCCGGATTTAGTAAAAAAATGGATTTTTCATCCAAATTTTAAGTAATAAGATGTTTTTATATCCAGATTAATGATCTCATAATGCGTGATTAAGTAAACCCTAATATTTAAGTTTTATCGAAATGGCCCGATTTGGTTGAATTTTGCCACTTTGTAAGCGTCTCGTTACCGGGTCTAATAAAAAAATGGATCCTTGATCCAAATTTTAATTAATAAGATGTTTTTATATCCGGATTAATGATTTCATGTCATGATGCACGATTTGGTAAACCCTAATGTTTGAGTTTTCATTATTTTATATTGAATCAAGCTCACGGAATTGTTAAATATGGATGATTCTGATCAGATTCTTTGTAATTCGTGTTGATTATGGGGTTTGTAGCTTTTGTGAGCTAAGGTTGGAGAATTTCCTGTTTTAAATGGATTTTTTACCCTTGAATCTGTTTCTTCAGTTCTTAAAGCTGTCAATTTTGCTAATTTCTGATTGTTTTGTAGTGTGATTTGAACAAAAAGTGAAGGAACCAAAACTCTTTGATGGAAAAAACGATTCTGAATCATATTAGAATTTTTGAATCCGGACTATAATTTCATGATGCATTGTGTAGTAAACCCTAATAGTTTAATTTTCATCAATAAAAGGTTTATAATCATATAATGGTATATTGACCAGTTCGGGAATTTGTTAATTATGGAAGATTATAATCAGATTCTTTGTCATTCGTGTGGGTTATGGTTTTAATAGCTTTTGCTAGGTCAGTTTTAATAGCTTTGCCATTCATGATACATTGTGTAGTAAACCCTAATAGTTTAATTTTCATCAATAAAAGGTTTATAATCATATAATGGTATATTGACCAAGCTCGGGAATTTGTTAATTATGGAAGATTGTAATCAGATTCTTTGCCATTCGTGTGGGTTATGGTTTTAATAGCTTTTGCTAGGTCAGTTTTAATAGCTTTGCCATTCATGATGCATTGTGTAGTAAACCCTAATAGTTTAATTTTCACCAATAAAAGGTTTATAATCATATAATGGTATATTGACCAAGCTCGGGAATTTGTTAATTATGGAAGATTATAATCAGATTCTTTGCCATTCGTGTGGGTGATGGTTTTAATAGCTTTTACTAGGTCAGTTTGTAGTAGTTTGTTAATTTAATGAATCTGAAATATGATTATTTGAGTTTTAAAATTGTGAATTTTCATTTTTGTGATTCTATGATTTACAGCGTTCTAAAAGTCGCGATTAGTCAACGACTAATCACCGATTAGTCGGAAGTCGGACCCAGACCGACTCGATTAGTGCTAATCGGTGGGAATTAGTCGGTGGTTGGAAAAAAAAACCTAATTTGGGCTTAATCGGCTTAATTGACAGCATATATGGTGAATTATAAGGTCGAATTGTAATAAAGCGGAGGGAATTGATCGTCTGACTAGGGAAAATGAAAAACCCAATTGGTTTAGGGTTTAGAAAAGCCATTGAAAAAACACAGTAGAGAGAGAAAAGAAACGGGGAAGATAATAGAGGGGAGAGAGAGTGTAAAATGACGGCTGGAAATTAGGTTTTGTTTTTAAAGTTTTGATCTTATTACAAAATAGTCCATCTACTCTTGAATCTTATTAAAAACTTCCACTGTTTTCCAAATGTGACATAAAAAGTTTAAAAAAATTACAAATAGACTCCCATAATTTAAAAAAGTGTCACTTTTAGTCCAACTGACTAATCGCAACCGACTAATCGGCGACTAATCTGGAAAATCGGAAAGTCGGAGCTCACCGATTAGTGGCCGACTTGCGGCTTTTACAACCTTGATTATTTATTTGTAGAAAACTCTTGGATAGAAATGTTACTATTTTTACATATTTTTTACTCGAATTTGTAAGTATTTTTGCGAGCAAGTGTTTCCTTGCTGAATTTGAGAAAATGGAATATAGAATTTTGATCCCAATTTTAATAAATTAGGTGTTTTTATATCCGGATTTTAATTTCACGATGCACCATTTAGTAAACCCTAATATTTTAATTCTCATCAGTTACATTTCTGTAATTATATATTGAGTCAAGCTCAGGAATTTGTTAATTAAGGAGTATTCTATTCAAAGCTACTGTATTTTTTGTTGATTATGGATTTGATAGCTTTTTGCAAGCTGGGTCAGGAGTATTTTCCGTTTTTAATGCATTTCCAAGTCTTAAAATTTTGAGTATTCAGGTATTAGGGCTGTGAATTTTGTTAACCTTTGTTTGTTTTGTAGTGTGATTTGAATATAAAAGGTATCTGACCTATTTGATAGAAATGGCTTGATCTGATTGTATTTTTGTGACCTCGTAAGCGTCTTCTTGCTGGATTTGAATATGGATTTTTTATCTCAATTAGAACTGTTCAAAATTTTTTAATAAACAGTGTCTAGATATCCAGATCAATTACATCACTCTGCAGGGTTTTAAAAACCCTAATATGTTAATAATTAAAGGTTCTCATTGGATTCTTTGTAAATCGTGTTACTCTTTGGTATCTGTTATGAGCTAAGCTCGTTCATGGTAATTCACAGTTGAACCGCAAGTTGTGTTTCAGTTTTC
Source organism: Primula veris (assembly GCA_963682055.1). Classification (NCBI taxonomy): domain Eukaryota; kingdom Viridiplantae; phylum Streptophyta; class Magnoliopsida; order Ericales; family Primulaceae; genus Primula; species Primula veris. The sequence continues at coordinate 4,029,663 of OY821751.1, forward strand.
AAATATGTGAATTGTGTTTTTCTCTAATTGTTTTGTTCTAATGTACTTTTGCCACCATGTAGCATCTCCTTGCCATAGCTGAATTACGATTCTAAATCCAGCAACCTTTAATAAGGGATTTTAGTTATCACTTACCCTTAATAACGATTTAATTAAACATCATAAAGAAACTCTAATATGGTATTATGATTTATAAAAGAGTGACACCAGTATTTGTTATTTATGTTAGTTCACTGTTCCTCTAGTAGCTGCCATGAGCTGAATCTATTCCGGGTACATCTGATTTCAATTCTCCATTCAGGTTTTACATCTGTGAATTGTGTTTTCCTTTGATCGTTTTCTAAATAGAAGGAAATAAAAATTGTTTGATAAAAGTAACTCCGATTTGGACATACCTTTTCCACTTTCTAAGTGCATACTTGGCGGAGTTGAAAAAAATTATAATTTCATCTTACTTCCGCCCATCTGTGAAGTTCTGATAAAAGGAGTGCTTAGGATATCTTTTATTCTGGTTTAATGATTTCATGAAGCACGGTTTATAAACCCTAATGTGTTGATAAAGAATGATTATCATCTGAGTCTTTGAAATATATGTTGACTGGCTTTGGTAGATGTTATGAGAACTCTCCTTGTGGTTTTTGAGTAGAGTTGTGAATCTTGTATTTAAATCTGAATATTGCATTTTTCTCTAATTGTTTTGTACTTTTGTAGTGTGATTTGAACAATAATATGGAATCTAACTTGTGTGATGGAAATCACTCTGATTCAAACGTACTTTTGCCACCTCGTAAGCGTCTCCTCGCCGGATACAAGAAACAGAATTCAGATTCCAGTCCGGAGCAGCCATCCACTTCTAAAAAGGGTTTTTTTGAAACCCAAATGAATGATATATTCAAAAACCCTAACTTGTCCCTGGAAGAAATAGTGAAGGAATCGAGTAGGGCAGCCGAAGAGGCGGTAAAAGTGGCGGTTGCTGCTAGAGCCGTGGCTGAAGAGAAGGCTGTATTTGCAGCAAAAGCCATGTCAGGGGCGAAAAATGCTCTGGAATTAGTTGCGGATATTACCGATGAAATGTATAGTCGAGATAGGCACTTGAAGAAGAATAAAATGAAGAAACACTTGCCTGTAAATATGTTTTACAATAACCACGGAAATGGGGAAAATTGTAAAAAGGATGAGGAGCTGGCGCTTCGACTGCACCATGCAATGAACAGCTCACCGAGAATTACGAAAATCTCGACGGATATGAGTATGAAGACTAACAAACATAAGAGGATTAAATCGTTGGCTAATATTGAAGGAACTAAGGCTATAAGTAATGGCAATGATGAGAGTGAAGCTGATCAGACGGATTCTGATGATTTGATTGCTAAGTTGAATGGAAATAGTTCTATAAAGATAGTTAATGGGGAGGGGGAATCGAGCCATTCGAACGGAAAAAAATTGGAACATTTGGATGAATTTTCTAGAGAGAGTAGGAAGAGAGGGAGGATGAGACAAAAGAAGTTGCCTCTAAGCATTTGTAGCGTTAGGGATTTAGCGAATAATAACGAAGAAACGAGATCAAATGGCACTTCATTGAATGATGAGACTACGGGGAAGAATAACACGTCAATGTGGAAATGCAAGACATTTAAAGCACCTCTTTGTGTAAAACAGAATAAAGTTATGGAGCCATGAGGTTTAGGCGAGATAAAATTGATTTACGGTTTTTTTTTCATTTTTCGTTTTGGTTGTTATACTTGTGCTTTTTTCTTTTTCACCCTTGTCAAAAGAGCTGTAATGATTCTGGAGTCAAATTCAATGTATAAGTAAATGCTCGATTTCGCTTACCTTGTATATCACGCTTGACTGTACTTGGTGATTGCCGCCCTTACAAATTTAAGGGAGTAAGTGAATGTAAGATGTGAAATTGTAATTTTTTTCCTTAATTGATATATAGTGTGCTAGTGTGATTGCATTTTATCTGTTTATTTTCCTAATTATATCTTCTAGCTTAGTGATTCCGTTGATAACCTTGTAGTTGTGTAGTGCTTGGTAGTTCCTGTTTCGTTTAGCTTTCGAGTTGTTGACTTGTTGCAGTCCTATGGCATGGCCTTATTTGGTTTTTGTATTCCTAATTTACTGGAAAAAGCAGCAGCATACTAGAGTTATGGTATTGATAATGTGTCATGATGAATGATTTCACAGATTCGATGTTCTTTTTCGATTGAAAAACGCATACGGTAGCATGTTGCATACTTGCATTTCAGTTCCGTAGCACTTGTAGGCTATTATAGCTTCGAAATGAAACGGAAAAGCAAAACATTTTGTACAATAATGTGCTTTACTCGTATTGGGAATGTCGTGCGACTCTTGTCTGCTTGGCCTTCATTTGTCCAACACTTCCATTGTTGTTTTTTTTTCCTTTCTAAACTACAGCATTTTAAGATGAGATTTGACTTCAAAAACAAGTGATGTTTCTTCATCATCGCTAGTCTTTGTGAATCCAATTTTGTCACTTGGTTTACTGTTTGCATCATATATTTGAAGTTAAAATACTCTGGACAATTAAAGCGAATCCACATTGGTATTTTGAAAAATGCCATCGATATCGATTTTCGGGAAGCCTCATGATCATACAACATGTAGGTTTTTGAGTCTTCGATTTATCTTTATCCCACTTTAAGAATAATAGGACACATGCATCTCACCTGTCTGTTGAAAATTTCCGGAAAGGTAAGTGTTTCGTATTAAGACCACGATCGCGGTGAGGAGTGATTCTGACCCCCTATTTTTTACAAATAATTTTTCACTGCCTTATAAAACCAGTGAATCAGTGACAAAGTTACCAAGTTTTATTACTTTTACCGTACATAATTTCCCAAAGAATGCCCAAAATCATCATTGGTAATGTGATGGGAATAGGCCATATGGGCCACTTTAGAAGTTATTATCTCATCCACTTGCACATTTTGGCCTTTCAGTTACAAAATGATTAATTTATGGGACCACTATAGCTTTACATGACAAGAATTGCTTGTCATCACACTAATTCTCTTTCATAGATCCAGATCCAAAAAAAAAATCTTTCATGAAAGTACTAATGTTGGTGTGATGACATGACATGTATATTTTTTACACAAATAGAAATTAAATTATTGAAAGATTTCCACCTTTTTCTAAAATTAATCTCTAAAAAGTAAATAGAAGAAGGAAAAGGTGTGATATAAAAGAATATTATAGTACTAAACTAAGCATATGATACACTAGTAATCGTCTCTCACGCGTTACGTGTACGGTACGTAATACAATAAAAATATAAAAAATATGTATAATTATAATAAAATTAAATATGTAGATAATAAAAAAAATAAAATAACGTAGTTTAAGATTTAAAAGAATTTTTGTTTGTTAAAGAGGGATAAATAGTTTTATTAGTTTTTATTTTTTTTATTTTTATGCGAGTATGGTATTATTATAATTAATATAAAGGTGTATAAATATTTTTATAAAAAATTAGTTAAATTGGACCGTCTCATTTGATTTGTGTTGATTTATTATAATAGAATGACGAAGAAATACAATTAAATGTGATCATAGTAACCTACTATCTGAATGGAGCCACTTCTAGGTATAACTTAGCTTAAGTATGTTTAATAAGCATAATAAAGTACTTTTATAAAGCTAAAATTAAAGTGATATATAGATAACCCCTTGTTAAACATAGTACAATTTAATTACTTGCAACTTCCGTTTATTCTTTCTCGGTACTTCTTTAAACCAAGTTGGTGCATTGATTTTGTCTAATTAGTTTTTGACTATGAAAGTTTAATTAGAGAAATTTTATGTTTAATATAATATCCAACTATCATATCAATAGGAAATCAGTTGATGAGCTTTGTTTTCAACATTTTTATGTCTGTTATTTTCGTTATAAGCAAATTAAGCTTAAATATTTATAATCTTTATAACACGACCAATCCACGACTATCATTTAGCGTCAGTTGGTTCGGTACCATTCAACATAGTTCCATCTCGAACTGTGTTGAATTTGCTGTAATCGGAGAGCCATTGGAACAGATTAAAAAATATTTTGAGAAAACTCAAAAGCAAGCGAAAGTTGCAATATCCAAACATTTGCGATATGAAAATTTCTTGACTATTCCACCGAAAACGGCAATCAACAATTTTAAAAACTGTTTTCTTTCTGTTGTGTTTATTTTCTGTTGTACTGTCATTTCCCGGTATATATTCATAATTTCATGTATGTATCAATTTACAAGGTAACTTCATACATTGTTTACTGCATCAGAAAACACCGGTAACTTGGATAAATTTCTACTACGCTGGAGAATTTTGATGTTTGCCCCACAGCAAAAACTCCCTTTTTTAATTTCGATACAAATTGCTAAGGTACCAGATTAATCCCTTTTTGCTACGATTAGTTTGCTAATTTTGTTTAAGTATTTTAAGATATGATATTTTCTATTTCTTGATAATCATTCATTTTTCTCAGCATGTCAAAAAATCTAGAACATATTCATAATAAAGCAGATAAATTATTTTGTTGCCAAGTTTATTGCTTTTAATATTTTACTTTGGAATAATCACTGTTGAATACAATTACATGGTCTGTTCATTGATTCTAGTTTTTTTGGTTGTTCACTGAGCTCTCGTGAAGTTGAACTCGGTTAAATTTAAGTTACTTTTTCCTTTGCTTTAACAATCTCACTGTAGTAGAGTTTTCAAGTTTGGGCAAAAAAATGGTCCTGAAAAGTAACGTGGATGAATATTATTTTCTTGTGTGCTACAGAAACTCTTGTGCAAAACGTGAGTGTTTATTTAGACTATGGCCTAATCTGCAACTTGTAAGCTCAATTATTTTGCATAAAATTCAAAGCCCTTTTGGTTGACCATGTTTCTTTGGATTTTGGCCTTAAAAAGCTACAAGTTTTAAGATTAGGCCATAGTCTAAATATTTTAGCTGAAAAGCTGCAACAAAACAAGCCTTATATGTCTAGATTTCGGGATGATTTAAAATTGATATACAGGTACCAAGGGTTCTCGGTCAGTAAAGTTTGAAACATAACGTTCTCTGCGTACGTTGTTAGAGATGAATCCAATAGGAGTTCGAGTGGGTAAAGTTTGAAAGTACAATTTGGATTGTTGGATGTCGACGGTTTAAGGAAGCGTTTAACATAAATGTAGAGTTGTACAGAATTTGCAAAATCGGTTCTAATGCCTTTTTACACCCTGGGAAACGTCTTTAGCCCCTTTGAAGGAACAATCTTTTTTTGTTCCATTTTTAATAACTTGAAAACAGTAGAGAATGAGAAGCAACTTCTCCTCACAATTTAAAAAGGATTATAAGCCAAGCTAAAAGGGAAAAGAGTTTCAATCATTTGATGGTGTTGATAAAATTGGGTGACGGGCAAATTCAAGACCGAAAAAGTTGCCTGCAATTGTAGCTTTAGTGATCCATTAATTATGCCGGTAAATGTATGCGTAATATAGTACTTGCCTGCCAGTACCGGACAACTTGTACTTGAATGGTGGTGGTTTTTATTTCTTAAAAGCTCAGCTTCTATGGATTTTGGCTGAAAAGCTAGAACCTTCAAGTGTGATGAACCTAGTTTTTTTTTCCTTGCTAAAAACTAAAAGATCCAGCTTATTTGCTTTAAAGCTGCAAACAAGCAAGCCCAACATGTCCCATGGAAATATAAACTGTTATTTCTCAGCCAAAATTAAAATCTTTAGCCATTCCCATTTTGAATCTAGGTGTTATAAATCTGTTGAGACAATTCTAGCTTATCCTTCAATTTGCAGGTCTAACTATGTTCTTGAATTCCATCCGTGTTGGCATATGCCAGTTTTGAGAAAAATCTACGGAAACAAGAAAACTTACATTTAAAGGAAACATAGTCGAACTTACCGGAAAAAAAAGAAACATATTCAAATACATTTTCAGGAAAGATCTCACCTACAAATCATGTGCTACTAAATCCTGAACAATTGAGTAAAAAAGGGTAAAAAAATGCAAAAAATTGTCTGATATTAGGCCTTTCTCAATGTTGTAGCAAGCCTTAACTTGAGCTAAAAAACAAAAGAAGAACATCCATTATGGTGTATAAATATTACGTAATTTACTTTGTTTGTGTATTTAGTCAACTGATTAGCAGTGCACATTCTATATTGAAGGGGAATTTTTATAATAAATAAAATTGGCAACACCTGTAATCTCAATACAAAAAAAAATTGGCAGTGCACATTCTGACTAAATGATTTTCTTGAAACCAGCCCTATATACAAAAAAAACACCTAAATACTAAAATACAGTCTGGTCCCCTCAGTTCCTGTTTATTTGATATTAGTAGCTGTCATATAAGTTGTGGATCAGTATATCAGATGAAGGTAGTTAACAGAAAACGGATACTGCACCGAAGTCTGTTTTGACATCATCCAAAAATTTAACCTTATAACACAAATCAGTAAGACAGAGGATAAAAGGAATCGGAACAACTAATAATTGCTGTGTTTATTCAAAGTACATTACAAAATTGCACGAGTAACCTCGTTATTCAAAATTTATCTATACAAAATAAATCCCAAACCTATACTTCTTTTCAGTATTTCATAGCTTTACCTTATACCTATTCTACTCCGCAGGAAAAAACAAATCTTGCTTGCAGACTGAACAAACTTACAAACTACACACAAAAAAAAAATAAAAAATGATTGGCATGCATCATTATGTATATACATAATAAGATGTCAACGGCCTGATCTTGAGTAGCAGTTTCATACTCATTGAGCACTTCGATGGTCGTTTTTATTCGAATGAGCGGATAAGGACTGGGAATCTGCCACCGATATTACATAAAAAAACAAAATATGCTTACCTACTATCACTCAATACAAAAACTAAAGCCTTGTTTGGTTGCTTTTATTTTTATAACCTAGACTGTATTTGAAAAACTAAACACAGCTCTTTTTTCAACCCAAAAAAATGTAGCTTATTTTCTTAAAAATTCCATAACCAAGCAAGCCCTATACATTAAACATCACCCAAGACCCCTTTAAGAAGATCCAACCCTTCAGCCGAAATACTCCTCCTCCTATGTGATTTTGGTAACTCAATTTTAACTGGTGGATCCGATGAAAAACAAACCACGATCACGGTCAGATTATCACAACTATTTCTCATCAACGCCTCTTTAACAAGCGATTTTGAACACAACTCTGGATCATTATGAGCCATAAGCTCTCTCCTAACCATAGTAACCGCACATTGGCTACTCATCACATCCCAAAGGCCATCACAACCCATAATTAGAAACTCGTCTTCTTCGCATAAAGTAATTTCTTCTAGCTCAGGTTCAGAGCTTAAGGGGTAAAGTTGTCCTTTTGGACCTTTTAGGTGCCAATCACCGAGGGCACGTGCGACCGAGAGTTGACCGTTTAGGTAACCATCATAGATTACTCCACCTAGTTTTTCGATTCTTATTTTTTCAGATGTGGAATTTGGTTTGTGGTCTTTGGATAGTTCGATTGCTCTTCCTCGTTTTCCAAGCACAGCTCTTGAGTCCCCCGCATTTGCAATAAGCATGGTACTGCAATCAGTGGAAAAAGCAGAAATGCTATTTTCGTAAGGTGAGCAAAGTGCTATAATTGATTTCTTTTTTTAAAGATCTATATAGTAACTGTTTTATTTTATTTTCTTTGCTTATACTATCTTATGTCCCCAAGTTCTCACTGCAATATCCCATAAATGGATAAAGTTTCATACTCATCTGTCGCTAGATAATCGTGTAACTCTCAGAAACCAAGTTCTTAAGATGTAAATCATGGAATTTACTAATCAGAATTACAAATATGACCTTTTTTAAGTCAGAACTCAGATCACATATAATCCTTCTTTATTCACGTTTTAAACAGAAGGCGTCAAAATGAACTATAAAGACTTTAAATGTGAGCCAGCGGGATCCAATTTAAATGGGTGTGTACTTCAAAAAAATATATAAGTTAGAGAAAATGGTCAATTCAAATTAAAGGATTTTAACAGATGAAACCGAATCGGCGAAACTATAAAGTTACGAAACGCTACAGATACAGGATTTAAATATGTACGTAAGTGTGTGGGAGGAACTAGGTGCCAAGTAAACCGGGTTATAAACCACCCCCATATTGATTTTTTTTTTAAATTTTCTGCCATATGCGGAATATAGGCTTTTAGTGTCCCCATAACATCAAAAGAAAATGTCCGCGAAAAGTTTGGTCCCCCCCATATGCAGATCCTTGGTTCCGCCACTGCATAAATGATATGACGTGACGGAGGCTATTAAGTAACATTTCCATACTTATGAGTGTCTTTACGTAATGTATGTGAACTAGGTTACATACCTATGACATAATCACTCGAAAGGAAAAAGGAGATTAAATCTACATTATACTGAAGAATGGAAGAAAGAAAACATATCAACAATGAACTTAAGTCTCATTCAAATCTTCGAAAACTGCTCCATTAGCTTAAAGTTCTAGACAACAAAGTAGACCAAAAGTCCTTATTTACACAGACCCAAAAAAAATGCACGGATGAGGTGTGAGTATCTCGCAATATAGAGCACATCTGATGATGACAGTAAAAGAATTATAAGAGTGAAATAGGTTTATTTTCTTACCGTCCTAATATAAGGCATGTAAGAGCAGTGGTTCCAGACGATTTATCAAGAGCTTTAGCATCTGCTATTGCATGGTCAGCTTTCACAAAAGCATTTCTGATAGACCTTCTTACCCTTGTAGGAAAATCACTGTCATCGATGATAAGCCTAAGGATGTTCTTTTTGGTGAATACCGCAGCATCTACACCACCATGCCCATCAAATACCTGGAAAATGGATACCAAAAGCTTATTTATATAACTTAGAGCTTGTGATAAATCCTTTGTTTTTTATGATGTTCAACCTATTTTATATGTTTGTAGGGAACTAGAGTGAAGTTTTAATATAAAAAATAAGCTTTTTCTCCATATTTAAGGATATAGAAAATCATCACTAAGTGGCTAATGGAAGACTTAGTTCTCAATTAGTCACAACTCACAAAGAAAAACTTGCTTCTCATTTAGTGTTACTTTTGATGGGAACAAAATTTTAAAAATCCATCGTCTATTGATGAATTATTCAGTAAACTGATTTTTCGTTGACATTTTACTCAATAATCTGATTTTCACTTTGATGGGCATAGACTTCAATAGACTATTTTTTTATGGACATACTGCGTTTAAACGAGTGATCCACAACAACGAAAAGTTATCTAATCAATGCACTTATATTCATAATTTTCAGATTTAACGGGCTATAATACCCTTCAAAAAAAACCTGAATATGCTTTAATGATATTACTGTTTAATATATATATATATATATTTTTTTTTTTATAAGATTTAAAAAAAAAAAATTAAACAGTACCACAAAATGGGAATGAAAACTTTTCATATCACTTGATGAAAAACAACTCCAAATTTTGTCACCTTAATGGGAATTACTGAATTAAATGACGCACCCCATAAAATGCAGCAGGAGAAGGGAAGTCTGAAGGTGCACCGAGGTGTTGATGAATATTATCCACACATAAAAACTCATCCTCCATTGAGGTTTTTGGTCCTATCTCCGACCAACTTCCTGAGCGGAAAACGGGTAAAAAACCATGATTTTCACTTGGTGACGACAAGCCAATTACACCAACTGTTTCCTATAAAAAAGATTAGTTGAATAAGACAAGATTAGTCAGATTAAGCAATTCAGCTGGATTTAAATAGCTCGAGAAATAAGCTAGGTCCATTCAACTTATATTTTCTGAATACGTCAGCTCTAAACCCATAAATGCTCCACTTTTATGCTGCATTTTAGCTGGTCAGACGAAGAGGGCCCCTTTTAGCGAAAAATTTAAAGACCTGAGCTTAAAAGCTGCAACCAACTAAGCACTAGCTTTTAAGCAAATAAACTGGATTTCTCGAATTTGTACAGAGTTGGGTTCTTCCAGCTTAAAGCTTCTAACATTTTCAGGCCAAATAACCAGAAAAAAGCTAAAAAGCTGCTAAACTAAATGGAGTCCAGCTTTTTATCGAACAAAATGCAACAAGGCCATACCTCTGCTTTTAAAAAGCCATCAAAACTGCGGTAGTTTTTTCTTTGGTTACTAACTTATTTGAGAGCAAATAAAAATTATAACACTTGTTCTTCATATTAATGTATGGAGAATAAGAAACAACCGGAGGGTATATATGCCAATTAATAATATAATATTAAAAATGTTTCAAGACAAGAAACTTATTTTCTATTTGCGAGCTGAACCCACCAACAAAATTAAATGACTATGATTGGCTATTGAGCCTTTTGCAAAGAAAAATTATATGACAAGAAACTTGAAGAGCTTGAAGTTGAACAAGATACAACTTCAGGGATATGCCAATAATTTGCATATTGATTATAGAACATAAGCGAATGTGTAGAAAAAGTTCTAGTATTTTTTGTTTACAATGATGAGCTGAGCTGAAGACAATATAACTGAAGTAATGAACCATTTACAATAGCCCCACCAGGTACAGAAAAACTAAATCAAGTGCTAAGATTTTTTTTTCTCGTTTGCAACGGTTATAGTTACAACTCAACTTTCTCAGGGGTGGAAACAAAAGTTAGTCAAAGTATTATTCTATCTTATGATCTGACGTTCAAAGCTCCAAAACAGCCCCACTACATCACCCGAAAAACGTTGCGCCTTGATCTGTTTAAACTTAAACGCTCTATATGGGTTACTTTTTACTCACACCACCAGCTTAGATTTGAATCCTACTACCGGGATAAAAAAAAAGAAACATTTTGAAAGATGTAGAACAAAAACTGACTAATTAAATGGTAAAAAAATAAATTAACAAGATGGTTCTTAAAAACCATAATGTAGTCTACAACCAGATCCTTGTTTAAGTCCCTTGAGCTGTTTTAAAGATCTAACCGGCGGCATCCGGTTAAAGAACATTTTGAAAGATAAAAATCGACTAATCAAATCAATATATAGATAGATTTTACTGGTAAAATAAATTAAGAATTTGGACACAAAAACTGAAAACTTGAGAATTTGGATATATTACAGCGTGATCTCAGTCCTTTTGATCCATGTACATTGTAAAGTACCTAACTAAAAACGTGTAAGTTACAAAAACGGCTAAACAAAACCCATGTTTTGATTACAAATTGGTGTACTAAAATCACCAAAATAATGTAACATATCCGTCATCGTTGCTAACTTTTCCTGGATTGGTGTCTAAAATTGAAACCTAACAAACGTAATTGCAACCGACCCAAGATGTATCGATTGCTTTGCTAATTGTACATGGATTGTCGATAAATCCAACGCCCGAAAACATAATTGACCCAAAACACAACATAATCGAACCAATTGCATTTTTTTCGTAGATTGGTGTATAAACCAGAAATCTAACAAACAAAAGCACAATTATCCCAAATAGCACAATAATGCCATGTGCACAACTTAAAAGCTAGATTCATACACAGCAATGTATAGCATAGGGTGATATAAATATAGTCATCTATGAACATGTGGTGCACTTCATGGCACATCTAAGCATGGGTATGAATCTGGTTTTTGAGCTGTGTACATAACATTATTGCAAATATGCCAACTAACCAAACACATGCTATGATCACAAATCGGTATACTAAATTGCCAAAAATGTAACACAACCTTCATCATTGCAAATTTCTCACAGATTGGTGCATAAAACCGTAATCTAACGAACAAAAACGCAATAACGTCATATGTTAACTAACCAATTCAGATCTAACACAAGAAACGCATAAAGTCAAACATTAACTAACCAATTCGGACATGCCCGCGAGCATAGCATGACTCATGCTATGCCTCATCACTGACAAGTTCCTCGGTGGCTTCGCAGCCTTTGCTTGGCTCGAATTATCCGGTGTTTCGGGGTCACTATCTCCGCTCACATACGACCCGTCTTCTAAACAATGCTGTGTCGTTTCAGTTCCCGGAGCCATCTTAATTCTCCTAAATCAATCCCAATTCAACTAAATTTATGAATATTTGGAAAAGTTCCTTTTTTCCCCCTACAAATCTTACAATTACTCATTTAGGCATTTTATTAAACACATAAAGGGATTTTCCAGCTATACCAATGTAACACATATCAAGATCCAATCTTTTGTAGCAAATTATCAAAAATATTGCAATTTTATTCACTCATTGAGGCAAATATCAGCTATACCAATAAAACCCATTTTAAAGATCCAATCTTTTATAGCAAATTATCAAAACAATTCTTTTTTCCCCTTAAAATATTGCATTTTTTTTTCACTTATTGAGGCAAATATCAGCTATACTAATAGAACCCATTTTTAAAGATCCAATCTTTTGTGGATAAAACACATTATCTTTCATTTTTTTACAAGAAATAAACAAACCCACATGTTGAGGCATTTAAAATAACACCAAAATAAATTTTACTTTAGTTTTTTTTTGTAAGATTTAATTAAATAAATGGCGAAATAAAATGAAATGTTAGTTAGTAGGAAATGGAGGACCGTTGAGAGTGGGTTTGGGAGTTGAATGATACGTGGCTATTGTTAATTGTTGACACGTGTCACTTTTTTATTTTATTTTTTTAATTTTCTGATTTAGCTTTTATTTGTTAAAAAAGGTAGACACTTTTGTCTTATTTATTTTGGTCTCCACTTGTCAAGTTGGTAACTTCTACTATTTTGTTTTAGGATTTAATCAAGCAAATAGCCACAAACATCGGTCTTCAAATATTGAAATTCTATGTATCTAGTTGTAATTTTGATCGATAAATAATTTATATCTATATTGTCGAAATAAAAAATTTTAAAGTTAATTACATAATTCAAATGTTAAACTATGTAAAAAAAATTTAAAAATTTATATTTCAACAATTTAATCACGAGATATTTGTCGGTCAAAATTGGACGTAGATATAGGATTGGGTTCGGTCCGGTTCAGTTAGGTTTTTAGCAAAACCGAAACCCAGCATATTTTTCGGTTCGGTTTTTTTCGGTTTCGGTTTTTTTATTTTTTGGACCGAACCGGACTGGGTTTTTTCGGTTTTTCAGTTATGTTTTGGTTATTTTCGGTCTTTTTGGGTTTTTTTGGGTTTCAGTCTTTTCCGGTTCGGTTTTATTGAAAATCGAAACCGACCCGAAAATTTTTCGGCTTTTCGATTTCGGTCTTTTTCTGTTCGATTATCGGTCCGGTTCGGTTTTTCCGGTTTTTCGCCCTGCACTGCGTAGATACATGTAACATCAATATTTTGAAATGGATTGTGTATATGCTAAATGAAATACTAGAAGTCGTTTAATTTCTACATAAATTGTAAAACGTAAGTAGCACTTATAAAATAACTTTTAATAATAAATCAAGTTGAATTAGATATGCAAATTATACTCTTATAAATTGCATTAACCTTAGTTTAAAGCAGGTTTAGAAAATGATTACATTAGCAGTTGAATGAATGAACAAAGTTAAAGCAGATAATCGAGTGATTGTTGACAAACTATGCATAATATCTTGCTAATTTGTTTCTTTCGACAAGTTTTTTTGGATTTTACGAACCCATATATGATGATATATGGCATAACATTTTATTTAAATCGGATGGAAAGATAGCAACAACTTCCTTATTCGACAAAGTTGATATTCACGTTTTAACGTATGTATTATAATTTTTTGGAGAAGATTATAAAATTAAATGTTTCAAAAATGGAACATATTAGAACCTAAGAAGTATACCACCACGCTCACAATTAAGGTTTGATCATGTTACCTCCAAAAAGAGTGTTATTAATTAAGAAAAGATAGAGTAGTATGTACGTAACAGGATATACGTACGTCCTTTATTTTTCAACTTCGTTCCGAAAATAAAACAAATCATGTGAGTACAAGGCTACAAGCAGTGTCTAATAACACTATATTATTGATTTTATAAATTTTGGTGTAAAAACACTTTCTTGCATTTTAAAATTTTAATTTGTTTTTTGTGACTATATATATTAATTTATATTGGGTTTTTTAAGTTACTTAATGAAAAAAATAGATTTATTTTTATTTAAAAGCCGAAAATTGACGGGACAGTGAAACTAACGTCGTAACTTATTCGAACTAATTTTTCCTCAGTTTGGAACGCTGTGATTACTCAGCCTGTGAGTAGTTGAGTTTTTTCGTTGTTCTTGATTGGTTCGGTTAATATAAGTAGTGAGTCTAGTGACTCACATAATTTTGTTTATATCTGGAAAACAAATAAAGTGCTTACCGAAATGTATTCGTAATAGGCCTATATAATTAAGTAAAGAAATATTCAATTATGATAAATAATAGTAATTACATAGTTATGTTTACTGGATTGCAGTGGAGGCCGTGAGGGGTGTAGGAGGTGCGACCGTATCGTATCTCACGATTCTGATGTATTTTCAGGGCTCCATAAGCAGAGGGAAGCCAGAATTTCGATTGAGCGGAGACACAATAAAATGTATATATATCTTATTTTTTTAGATATGATAAACGTTTCGCAAACGATGTTCCCAGGTCTCCAATATTCTCCCCTGATTGGTTAAATTGAGCGATAACAATAAAATATCAATTGTATTTTAATAAATTCAGATAATGTAGTTTATTTATATCTAGTACAAGATTTTGAGAAACTGTACAATGTTTATAGAATATTTTTTTTGTAAAAACGAAACACATAAAAAATGTTATTTATCACAACATATAATACACAAATAATAGTACCAATGTAATATTTTTACAAAAAGTCAAAATATGATAATTTCTCATGTGCAGATTCGAACAAACAAACAACCAGCACATCAAAGACTCTGATTTTAACATTGACCCATTATGCTACATTATACTTTGATTAACAAATACATATAAAATAATAGTTTTTCAAATTCCAACGGATGCTACATCTCTTACTGGGCGTACATTGGCTCCGTCCCTGTTCACAAGATCGACTAAAAACAATAAATATGTATAAAAAAACTATACTTTTGACTATATGCTAGTAAAAAAAATTACAAGTGAAAAAGCATAATTCTTTTTATATTAATGAATTTTTTTTTAGAATTAATATTCAATTAAACTACTATTAATATATATTATATAAAAAAATTATACTTGAACAACAATCGAAAAAAAACCCTTTTTTTTTTTTTTTTCCGTATTGAGTAACAAAAATTTCAGGTCCGCCCTCTCTCATCCATTGACATTATGGTGAGGAATGTAATGCTCAAATGTTGAGTCACACTTCCACTTTACATATACTATGAAAATGAAAGTGTGTGTGTGTGTGTCCACCTTGCCATACAATAGCATATCGTTACCCTTATAATAATCAGAACGGTCCTAAAAATTGAGGTGTCAATTTTGGCAGATATCGTTTTCCCATATTGTTTTGGTCCTACCTTAGTTGAAAAAGGAGGATACATCTGTTAAGGTAGTGTCTTTATGCTGTCAGTGTTTTATAAATTCGGATCTATGTTTGGTGTCTTAATATTTTTAAGATAGTTAATTTGTCCTATATTTTTTAGTATCATTTGATCAAAATCAATCTAATCTAATGGTAAAAAAAACTATGAAAAAAAGTTTTGGTTTTAAGGTTTTGGAATGAACACCGAACGAATAACAATACCGTGAATCCGGTCTACTATTATTTAGGGTGTATCACCTACTAAAAACCTAACATTTATTAATAAACCCAGAAATAACTAGGCTAAAATTAATTTAAAATTAAAAGTAAAAAATACTAAAAAACTAACATATATTAATGAAATAAAAAATATTTAACCTAATTCAAAATTAAAACTAAAAAATACTATTTGGTTGAACACCTAAATAATAGTGCACTCATATAATTGTTTTTCCGTAATATACATAATTTTTTCCAAATTCTTTATTGACCCTGGGATGAGTTTACATTTGATCTAATAAGTTTAAAAAAATCATGACAGACTGTTCTGAAAAAAACAAGTCAGCTAAAACCAATCTTATAAATCAAGTTTAAGTCTCGTACTTCAAAAAACAGAGTTGTTATTTGAAAAGTAAACTCCCTTTTACAAAAGGAAAGTCTGTTTTGTAGTCGCAAGGATCGACTGTTGGTTTTTTTAAAAAATTTCCTATGCTATCCGTAGTTAAGTTTAGATACTTTATGATACATTATTATAGAAACAACTAGTTCACCGAAGGTTGTACTTTGAGGGAGTAAGTTTTTGCTCAAAATGGTACTTGGAGCGGAGTATTTAGGTGAAATGGGCAAATACGCATTATAAAGTTAATACGGTTTCAAATTCGTTGATTGGTATTCTCATTGCATCTATGGTTTATTGTATTTGACGGGAAAGGAACTGATAAAGCCATAACTTTGGTCGGTCGCGTTAGGCTTTTCAACAATGATATAATGGTAAATTAACCGTGAATAAAGGACACTTCCTGATCTTTATTAATGCTCGGATTATTATCCTTGTTTGGACTATTACATTTGCTCGGATTAGTATTTCGGTTTTACAATTATGCTCGATATGGCTATTTAATCTCTCGTCTTGATCTTTCTCCTCTTTTATTCGGTGCTCAGCTGTCTTTTCTCGGTTTATTTTTCGAAGTGATATGCTTTGGTTAGTTTATCTCTTTTCTTAACTTCTCTCTATATTTTTTGGATAGATTTTCTGGTCCTTTTCTAGGAGGGGTAGTTGGCTATTTATAGGCAACTGCGCCTTCTAGGATATTGACAAATGTCTTCATCCCAGTGATTTTTCAGACATGGGTCCCCATTTGATTGGGCTTGGGCTTTTGGTAGTAACACCTCTATTCCTATAAAAAGTATGAGATGACCCATTTAAGCGTTGGATACCCATTTATAAAGTGGGTTGATTATTACCCGAATAAAACATTCGGGTCTAATTTTTATGTTCTATCAAGTGCTCCCTGACTTCCTCGGCGTGGTTTCCATGTCGGGGGAGTCATGTTTGGTTGGTCGATAACGTTACTTCGGTCTTGTCCTTCCCAATGCTTCATCGAGAAACGCAATAGACTTATGACGGTTCCTAGGGGGGCACATTTAATGTTTCATATCTAATATCTTTATTCGAGGAAAAATCCTATAAAGGGGTGTGCTCCCCCCATACTTAGGCATTTTACTTACTAATTTGCTCGTGACATAATGGCTTCTTCAGGTTCTACTGGTGAGAGCTCCTTTAATTATATTTCATATTTAGAAACGGAAATCAAGAAATCTCGTACCGCGAATAAGAAACTCGTGGCCAAGGTTTCAGACTATAAGAAAAGGTTGTCTAACATGGATTCTGATCATCATGTGACGATGGCCGATCGGGATTGGGCCTACGAGCATATAAAGAAGCTCGAGGCTAATCTGGTCAAGCAGAAGGCAGCAAAAAGGGCCTATAAGCTTGCCTTCAAGGAGTTGCATGCTCGGTCTAAACCGAGTTCGGATGACGATGAAGAAGGCTCTTCCTCGAAATAATTAGTCTTTTGTAATTTCTGTCGTAATTTCTCTTGAATGGGGAGTCTTCTCCTCAGTTGTAATCGAAGTTTTTGAAATTAATAAAATATTTCCCTTTCCTTGTTCTTGTCTGTTTATCTTCTTGATGTCTTTTTGGATGACTTTAATTGGACTTAGAACTGTGGTTAATTCGCCTTAAATGTTCTTGGGAAGTTCAAGAGGTTGTATTTATTTGAGATGACCTTTGATCTACTCCTTGTTTCTTCTTATAAAAGGGGACTGTCCCAGTATTCTTTATGCAGTTCATTCTTTATTAACGAACAAATGGCTTCTCCTCTTGAAAACTATGGTGACAACCTTCCTGAATACGTTGCCCGTCTGGAAGAGGAAGTTCAGAAGGTGCGTTATCTCGAGAAGAGGGTTGCCCGGCTGTCAGTGGAAGCTCGTCGGGCCGCCGAACTAGACGAGCGATTGGATGCCCTAGAGAAGGAGCACCAGAGGTCTTTGCTCGACAGTATTCGTGCTCGTGCCCGGATCAAAGAGCTCGAGGCCTCCAGAGATAGGCAGCTTGCTTCCAAGAGGGCTTACAAATTGGCCTTTAAGGAAGTGTATGCTCGGTCGAAAAGGAAGCCGAATGACGAAGCGGGCCCTTATATGAAATGATTTTATTGTTTTCATTGTATTTCCTCTTTGTGCTTCTTCTGTAACGAAGTATCAACCAATCAATAAAGATTTCTTTTTCTTGTTTATATCTGAATTACTTTCCCAATGCAATTTATTTTGACTGCGCACGCTTGTGGCCTCATTAATGCTTTTCTTGGGCCTTGCGTTTGATCTTATCCATTGGACCTTCTTACTCTATATATCTAGGGACCAATAGGATTTCTTGAGCCTTGTGCATAAAAAATCTTATTCACCAGAGTTTTCTTGAGCCTTGCGCAAAAGATCTGGGATATTTATTTGAACCGCTGCCCTTCCCAAAAACGACGCGTGTTTCAATGCCATTATTACTTACTCCCTTTAAATATTGGTAAGAATCCAAACGTTTCTTGAACAGGAGTGGCTTTTAATTACTCACGCTCTTTAGAGTCTTTTGGGAATCCAAACGTTTTTCTTGAACAAACACCTCTTTTGAGTGCCATTGCTTCTGAATACCCATTGGCGAACGGTTGCGACTCTCAATCCCAACCCTCATCAAATGGATCTATAAATACCTGCTTACAGCATGGTTACATCCACACTTCTCATCATATTATTTTC
This sequence comes from Primula veris, assembly GCA_963682055.1. NCBI lineage: Eukaryota > Viridiplantae > Streptophyta > Magnoliopsida > Ericales > Primulaceae > Primula > Primula veris. The sequence goes on from OY821751.1 coordinate 4,048,465, forward strand.
CCCCATATATAGACCCTCATCTTATAATTTCCCTAAGATGTCTGGTCCTTTCACCCAATCAGCATTAGCTTTGCAAGTGGAGGCCTTTGAAGCCTCCTATAACCATGTACAAAGGCTGTTGAGGGATGCCGAGGAGGAATTGAAGGTGATGCGTTATCACCATACCGAGATGGTTCGGGAATTAACTTGGCTAATATCCGAACTGGCTTACTGCCGACGTGCTCGTCAGGCTTTAGTCGAAGAGAATGAGATGCTAAGGGGGAACCCGACACTGAGGGACAGGGATGTCTCTGCCGGGCCCTCTCATCGATACCGATCGACTTCCCCCTAACCTTCCCCCTTCTTTTCCCTTTTTCTCTGCTTTTCCCCATCTTTTCCCATCTCTTCCTTTTTCTTCTTTTTTTTTTTATTTCTCCGTTTCCATCATTTCTTCCTCTTCCTCTCTTGTGTTATTTTTTTATACTCTGTTTTCTCGTACTTTTTATTTTTTTCTTTTCCCGTTTCTTTTTTATTTCATTGACTTCCTTTTTAGTTGTCTGTCTCCTTCACCTCTTTATCTTCTTCTCATCTGTTTTTCTTCTGTGCCTCCTCTTTCTTTTTCTTCATCTTCTCTCCCATCACTCTTTTTCTTTTTTCTCTTTTTTTTTTTTTTTTTGCACCACTACGATGTAACAATCAGCCCTGTGATCCAAAGGGTTTTGTGTTACATTTAGGGTTGGTCATTTTTCTTTTTGACTCTTCTTTCTTATCACTTCTTCTTTTCTTGCACTCTTCTTCTTTTCCTCTTCTTGCTTTTCCTTTCTCTTTCTTCTTACTTTATCTTTTTGGCGTCTCCTGCTCACTTGGTCAGCTGATATAGTTGATCCTTTGCCTGATCTTCTGTACTAGCTCTTCTCGGATGTAATAGATCTTTTCGGATGTAATAGGTTTTTATCTCGGATGTAATAGGTTTTTATCTCGGATGTAATAGACCTTGATGTAATATTGTCTATTGATGTAATGAACAATGATGTATTCCATCTTCATTAATGAAAAGTATTTTTGCCCTTTTATTTTTGCGTTTCTTTTTATATTGTACCTGTGGTTTGTTGTTTGTCTGGAATCTAGATCTTTGAATATCTCGTCTTTATTTCTTCTGCACTGTAGTCTCAGATGTCAGTAGATGTCCCCATCACTGTCAAACATATGTGCATGCTCCCTAGTAGGTCAGGAAATGTACATGCCCCCCAGCGTGTCAGGAAATATGCAATTTCCCAAGCAAGGTCATAAAATATCATACTCTCCGTTCTATAAGTACTTCTCTTTTCTTTGGTAGTTTATCATCTCTTTTTTGTTTTTGCTTCTCTCTTCCTCAGCCCTTTATTTTCTTCCGTACTAAACAATTTCCCAGAATGTCTGGACCTGTGGTGAGATATCATGCTCAGATGAAGGGCTTGGACACTGAGGTATCTCGGGTCCGCCGTCGGATGGCAAGGCTTGAGAAAGAGTATGGCGTTTTGGCCTTGAGCTTGTTCGGCTCTTATCCCGAAGAGACGGTGAAGTGGACCGAGATCTCGGCACTGAGTCGCCAGCTCGATCACTTGTTGCTGCAGAGAAACCATCTGGCCAACTCCTGGTATGATGCCGAGGAAATTTGGGACCATTCGCAAGATGAGTTTGACAACTCTCCTCAAGGCCTAGCTAGCATAATGGTAAAGAATACTCGGCTCGTGGAGCGCGTCAGGGTTCTTACTACGGAAAACAACAGGCTCTCCTCGGAGAATGACGATTTGGTCGCCATGAACGATTCCTACCAAGCTCGGTTGAATTGTTCTGCTCGTATTGCTTTCTCTCAGTCTGGCAGTTCGGTTTTTCCACCCATTGATCCTTAGATTGGGCTGGTTTTCTTATGTATTTCCCCTTTTGCCATTTGTGTTTTATCTTCTGTATTTGACGAATCAGTTGTATCTTTTCGTATCTCGTGCCTGTCTTGTGAACCATTGTAACGCTTCGTATTTTGTGCCTTTTGATTCTCTATAAATGCTCCCTATTGCCTGTATCTCATTATCAATTTCTACCTCTCTTGTTTTATAATTTGCTTTTGCATGAGATGGCTCCCATCACTAGGTCTGCCTCCAAAAAGAAAGCCCTTATGGAAGAGGAGCCTACCTTTTTGCTACCTCATCCCCCTGGCTTTGGGGAGGAGGATTTGACTCCTCTTCAACTAAAAGAAATTGAGATGTTATGGCTGAAACATGATCTCATGTGTGCTCGGACTGAAGCAAGGAGGTTTAAACAATATTGGGACGAGGAGGGCACTGCTCGTTTCAAGGCCGAGCAAAAATGCGAGTCTCAGTCTTACGCCTTGAAACAGGCTGAGATGGCGATTTCTCGTTTGGTTAGGGAGAAGGAGCGTCTGGAGGAACTTTTGGCGAAGAGGGATGTTGCTATGGGGGATAGTTCGAAAAAGTAGGATGGGTGTATTTTCTTTTTCTGTTGTATTGTTTGTGTTTCCCCCTTTGTGGATGAATAAAACTTGTCTTGCATTTGATTCTGTCCTATTTTATTTCCTGTTTGCTTCTCTTTTATGTTTCTGATCATACACCGAACAATATGCCCGGTTATCCCCCCGGAGAACGTTGTTAGACTTGATGCTCTCTGCCATCAAGCTAGAAACGGTCTTCGTCCACCTTGTTCGGTGTGCCCTTGTGGTAAGGATTGGTTTGGGAGTCGAGGAACTTTAATCGGGGGATATTCTCGGTGTGATAGTAGTGGTAGCGTATGTGAGAAGCTTTTCGTGGTAGGGTCCACTGGCCGTTTATTTAGGTCTAATGATGTGAACTGCCTTGGGTAGTGGGATACGCGCTGACGTGGCGAAATCTGGAGCGTTTATATGTTAAAAAGAGCAGCGGTTGTTGACTTTCGTATGGTTGGAAAAAGGTAAACCTCTGTTACACGAAAGGACGGTTATTATTTTATTCCTTTTGTGACTCCACTCCTTTCTATTATGCCAAGTAATCCTGTTTATTTTTATCACAGAATTCGCTGAAGAAAATATCTCTCTCTCTCTAAAGCATATTCTTCCCGCCAAAAAGGAAAAAAGTTCGGCCGCTTGATCTAGGGTTTCGTGGTTTTGTTGGAAGACTTGCTGCTGTTCACGCTTGCTTGCTCATAATGATTACTGTAAGTGATTTTTCGTTCTCCCCCCTTCCCTCTTTTAGGAGTTGTATTTGATTTGTCGTTGTGGTCATAGGTGTGTCGTTGGTATATGGTTCAGGTTATCTATATATGTCTGATGATTCTGATGTAATGTGTGTGTGTGTGGGGGGGGGGGGGGTGGCTCTCGTTCGATTGATGTGGTTCTGGTTTGTGTATTTGGTTAGTATATTGATGGACTTTTGATGATCTTTGGATAGGAAATTTTGACCCAAAGTGTGGCCCAAGTTGGCACATTCGTGGAAAAGGATTTTAAGGAGCTTGCCGGAATACCTGACAACATACATATCCGGCTTCCTATTTCTGATGAGGAGGTGCTGGGATTTGTACCTGCCGGCGAGGTGGCTGTGCGCTCTTCGGCATTCTTCACTGGGGGTCTTCGACTGCCCTTTACAAACTGGGTGGCTTCGTTCTTTGAGGCCGTCCAGATTGCTCCGGCCCAACTGGCCCTAAATGGTTACCGTACTCTGAATGGTATCCAAAGGCTATCGGAGCTGTCCGGAATACCGATTGAACTGAAGGATGTCTTCGGAGTCTATAGTTTGAGCTTTGAGCGGCGCAGCTCGTATCTGAAAACCTTGCGTTCCTTTTGCCGGCTCGTCCTCGGATTGCCGGATACCAACAAAGAGCGCAATCTTGGTATTGTTATTGCGTCTGGTGAATGGGCTTGTCCGGGACACCAGATCCCTGGGCCGGCTACCAATGCTCCCACTATGCCAGACCTCGGCGCCCCCAATGTAGAGGCTCTGTTAGCTATTTGGAAATGGTGGGGGCCTGGACCTACGCCGGATCCTGCGAGTCGTACGGCTCCCATGCTGCTCGGTTACCCTATGGGGTCGGTGACCAGGGGGAATCCTGCACCCGAGATCCCCAAAGAGCCCGAGGAGGAATTCTTAAAGGTGGTCCAGGCTCGATGTGCTACTCGGCTTGGGAAAAAAGCCGTTCGTTCTAAACGTCGTGCATCTGACCCTGTCGTTGAAACAACGAAGAGGGCTAGGGGAACCGATACATCGGTTACCGAGGAAGATGCTAACGTTGGCTCGGACGAGGGGGTCTTTGCTGCTTCTCAAGGGGATACCGCCGAGGATGCCTCTGCGCCGGGCGAGGTATGTGTATATATATTATGACTTTCTTGTCTTTTGGTTGTTTGTCATTTTGTTCGCTAGTGCTTTGCTTTATTAGTCATCCTGTTTCAGCTACTGACTTCTCCATTGGTTACCCTCGCTCTTGCCCGGTCTATGGGTATTATTGTGTTTCAGGGGTCGATCGACGATGTATTCGGACATATGAACCTCTTGACTATCATGGGAGAGGGTACGATGACTTTGCCTGTCATCTCGCCTATCCCCACCGAGGGTCCGATAGATTTGCCCGTTTGCTCGCCCCTCCGTACTGAGGAAGAGATCGAGCATAAGGCCCCTGAGATTGAGCAGTTGGAGGAGGACGTGGGGGTGGAAATGGAAGGCAGCGAAGAGAATGCCGGGGATGTTGTGACGGGTGTCGAGGATGAGGCTCTCGACGGATCCGAGAAGGTGTTGGTTGACGGGGTTGCAATGACCCGGTACATTGACCGATGTAGGGGTGAACTGCTGGAGCAACCGAGAACCTTGAAGATGGGGTATACGGCTCTGAAACCCCTTGTGTTCAAGGATGCAGAAAGACTATCTGCCCAACCTACAATGTCGGTTATAGAGCAGGCCCACGCGGATGCGCTGAGGGTACGTGGGGCTCGTATTTCACTATATAGGTTTGGTACTTGTATTTTATTTGGAAACTAATGTGTTGAAGTGCAGATTGCTGTGAGTACCATGGCGCTACGGGATCAGCTAGGAGCTCTAGGGGCTGAGAAAGAGAAGCTGGTGGCCGAGAAGGAGAAATTGGTCGCCGAGAAGAAAACCCTGGGCGAGAATTATGACAAGCTGTCGGTGGACTTTCTGCACCTGACCGAGGATGTCGAGAAATTGAAGGCAGAAAAAGAGAGCATGGCCGTTGAGTACGGCGAACTAGAGGAGGAGAACTTGCTCCTGGCTGAGGACGTGGAAGCCGAAAAGGCGAAGGTGTCTGCCCTGAAAACGGCAAATGCGGAGGAGCGGACAAAGTTAGCGATGATGGCCAACTTCTCTGTGTACTGCGCTCATGTGCGGGCGCTCAATTTCGCGAATGTTCCTTTGTCAGATAGGGCGTGGTCGGAGTTGGTGTATCCGTGTCCGCATGGTGCACCGCCGAAACCCTTGGACTGGGCGAATATTCGTGAAGAAGAGTTTCCTCGGCTACCGGGACAGACAATTTCGACAGCGCTGCGTCCTCATTTTATGTCGACCCCGTCCACTCCTCGACCGGATGCTACTGTTGTTCCCTCACCAGTATCTCCTCAGGTGGAACCTTGACTATCTTTCTAGCAGTATGTATAGTATAATTTTTTTTTATTTTTTTTTTGTTTAGTCTCTTGTGTATCTAGAAACAGATTCTTTTGGGGAAGTGATAATATAGGTGCTGTGGTTTCTTTCTGTTGGGCTTTCTTGGGTTAATTTCTTTTGATGGTCGTCATATTTTGAAGGATGTGAAAACAAAATATTGTCAGGTACCAAATAACCCCCTTGCCATGGTGGTCTGGACCTCGCCTGGTCGTAGTGTAGGTGACGTAATGGAAGATTTGGAAAGATCTAACGCGTCCCTGACCGCGAAATTGACTTGTGCTTATCAGGAAATCGAGGGTCTGAATATTCATATTTCCAACTTGGCGATCCGGTTACGTGATTTGGGAGAGAAATTTAGTAAAAAGACCGCCCATTATACGGCAAATAAGGGTAAAGCAAAGGAACTTCTCGGTGCCCTACGACGTTCTCGTGATGAAGCCCGAGGTTGTGTGACGAGCTTGAGCTTGGTCCTTGGGGACGTTTTCGAGGACGCGGATCTGCTGCTATCCTTTGCCAAAGCGTATTGGGCCCGAGCTTGCGCCTTAGAGGTGCTGGAGCATATAAAAGGAATGAGTGGTGTGTCCCGGGCAGAGCGCATGGTGGATGCGAAGGCCGGGGTAACTGAAACCACTGTTGCCTTGAACCGAATCGAGGCGGTCATTCGTGAGCGTTTGGGGACGCAAATTAATTCATTGCGAGATATTCATATTGCCGATATAGTAGAGACTTCGGCGTCTGTTGAGGGGTTGTCGGATTAATAAAATAGCTTGTTTTGTCGTTTTCTTTGTAGCTTGTATAAAAAAATTCTCTCTTCTCTTTCTTTTTTTGGGTAGCTTCTTTCTTTTTCTTTTTCTTTTTCTTTTTTTTTTTTCCCTTTTTTTTTTTATATTCATCTCTTCTCGTTCTTCTCCCCCCCTCTTTTTTTTATAGGCACATGCTACTATGTCGCACCAGGCTGGTTCTCCATGCCTAGTTAACCCGGGGTTAGGACCTACTGGTGCTGCCCGGGACGAGGTCTCATCTGGTGCGGCTAGTGAGGTGTCTGACAGGTGGCCCTACATTGTTTTGATGAGCAAAAATGTCAAATTGACCGACCAATGTGCTCGACTGCGGACCAAGCTGAAAACCCAGGCGGCCTCTTTTCGAGAATAGGTTCGCCGTGCCGAGCATGCTGTTGAAGTTCAGGAGCGTCGTTTGGATCGATATTGGCATGCAAAGGACGAGTACTTCGGCAAATTAAAGTTGCTTGTGACCAAGGCCAACGTGTTGGTGAAGTATTTCCGTTTGTCGCGTGCCAGATACGATGCTTCCGCAGCTATGATCGAAGCTCGCCGTAACCTCTCCTTTGACGATGATCGCCGTAAAGCGGCCTCGGATGCTCACGAGTTCGCCAAAGAAGCCGAGTTCAACGCGCGGCTTCAGACGCTGACTTGTGTTGGGGCTCATACGACCAATTTTGATGCCCTCATTTCTGAGGAGCGTTTTGATGGTGACGAGTCTGATGGGTACACAACGACGGATGACGAAGAGATTGAGCTCGGTCAATTACCGTCGTGCTCCTCCTGCAGTAGCTCTTCTTAAATGAATCTCTTTAGTGTCGACGATCTTCTTGTTGCCTCCGTAATGCGGGCGAGGACTATATATGTTATTTCTTTATTCCTGTTTTGTACCTTTCCATTGCCGTATTGCTATTTAATTGATTGGATCGATTTTTCCTTGCTAAATCATTTGTTATTTCGTTATTCCTGTTTTGGAGATGCTTCTTGTTGATATTTTGTTGTTTAGATTGACTCTCCTTCATTGTTTTAGCCAATTTATATTGCATCGCCGCCGTAATGTGGACCTGAATAATTCCTTGCATTGTACCTGCATATAAATTTCATAGTATTCCTAGGCGTTCCTTCGGTAACACGCCATGTTGGGAATTTCATAGTATTCCTAGGCACTTCGGCCATGTTGGGAATTTCATAATATTCCTAGGCGTTCCTTCGGTAACACGCCATGTTGGGAATTTCATAGTATTCCTAGACGTTCCTTCGGTAACACGCCATTTACGGAATTTCATAGTCTTTCTAGGCACTTCGGCCATGTTGAGAATCTCATAGTATTCCTAGACGTTCCTTCGGTAACACGCCATTTACGGAATTTCATAGTATTTCTAGGCACTTCGGCCATGTTGAGAATCTCATAGTATTCCTAGACGTTCCTTCGGTAACACGCCATTTACGGAATTTCATAGTATTTCTAGGCACTTCGGCCATGTTAAGAATCTCATAGTATTCCTAGACGTTCCTTCGGTAACACGCCATTTACGGAATTTCATAGTATTTTTAGGCACTTCGGCCATGTTGAGAATCTCATAGTATTCCTAGACGTTCCTTCGGTAACACGCCATTTACGGAATTTCATAGTATTTCTAGGCACTTCGGCCATGTTGAGAATCTCATAGTATTCCTAGACGTTCCTTCGGTAACACGCCATTTACGGAATTTCATAGTATTTCTAGGCACTTCGGCCGTGTTGAGAATCTCATAGTATTCCTAGACGTTCCTTCGGTAACACGCCATTTACGGAATTTCATAGTATTTCTAGGCACTTCGGCCATGTTGAGAATCTCATAGTATTCCTAGACGTTCCTTCGGTAACACGCCATTTACGGAATTTCATAGTATTTCTAGGCACTTCGGCCATGTTGAGAATCTCATAGTATTCCTAGACGTTCCTTCGGTAACACGCCATTTACGGAATTTCATAGTATTTCTAGGCACTTCGGCCGTGTTGAGAATCTCATAGTATTAGTAGACAGCATAATAACATATTTTATTCATTCAAAAGAAGAAAGATAATGCCATTAAGCAAGAAGGGTAAGGTAGCACCTGTACTTGTATTCGGAGCATTGCCTATACGTAGTACTTCTTTAAGTTAGCCACATTCCAAGAATTCTTTTCCCCTCGGCTGTTGGCGAACAGGACGCTTTTGATTTTGTAAGAGACTGGACTTGTTCGCTTGACGATTTCGTATGGGCCTTCCCAGGTAGGGCTTAGTTTGCCATGTATTTCGTTGCGGGTATAGACCGTCACTCGTCGCAGCACCAGTTCTCCTACCATGAATTCTTTGGATCCTTTTACTCTCTTGTCATAAGTTTGCTTCACGCTTTGTTGGTATTTGGCTAGGGTAAGGGCTGCTATCTCTCGTTTCTCGTCTATCATGTCGAGCTCTTCTCTCATTCTTTGTTCATTATTTCCCTGCTCGACCAACGTCGTTCGGAGCGTGGGTAGCCCGATCTCTGTCGGTATGACGGCCTCAACACCGTATGCTAAGCTAAACGGGGTTTCCTTGGTGCCCGTCTTGGGTGTAGTTTGGCACGACCATAAAACGTTGAGTAGCCGCTCGGGCCACCTCCCCTTTGCCTGTTCAAGGGTGGTCTTGATGCCGTCTAATATTGTTCGGTTTGACACTTCGGCTTGCCCGTTCCCTTGTGGGTATGTCGGCGTCGAATAGAATTTTCGGATACCGAGTTCCTCGTACCACAGCTATAAATTGGCATCTTTGAACTGGGTTCCGTTGTCGGCGACTATAGCGTACGGAATACCGAACCTAGTTATGATGTATTCCCAAATGAATTGTTTGACGTTGCTGGCTTTGATTTCTCGGAGGGGTTTAGCTTCGACCCATTTGGTGAAATAATCAGTCGCAACGATCAGATATTCCACATTCCCAGGTGCTCTTGGGAGTTTTCCGACCAAATCAATTGCCCATTGAGCGAACGGCCATGGTGCTGATACCGGGGTCATCATAGATGAAGGGAGCCGTGGTATCTTGGCGAATCGTTGGCACTTGTCACATCGTTGGACGTATGCATCGGCGTCTCGCTTGATATAGGGCCACCAATATCCTTGGGTCACTGCCTTGTTTGCAAGGGATCGCCCTTTGATGTGTGTTCCGCAAGATCCTTCGTGGATTTCCTCCAAGACCGGCAGTTGTAGCTCGGTCGGGACGCACAGTAGATGTGGTCCCCGGTAACTGGATTTGTATAGTTTATCGTCCTCGGATAGCCAGAAGCGAGGAGCTTTTCTTGTAATTTTCAGCGCTTTTATCTTGTCGACCGAAAGCGTTCCACTTCGCAGATAATGGGTCATGTCCTCCATCCAACCTAGTTCGTACTGTATCGATGTCACCCGGTTTACCCTTTTTATTATGCTCGGGGTCGGCAGTAGTTCCACTGTGATCGACCGGGTGTCGGTCAATGTTAATGTTGAGGCTAGGGTGGCCAATGCATCGGCATGTGCATTCTCGGTGCGATTGATTCTTACTAACTCGCACTGTTCGAAGGTGGCCATCAAGCTTTGGACTTTCTCTTGGTAGAGGATCATTCTATCATCTTTCGCTTGGTACTCGCCGATGGCTTGATTGACGATGAGCATGGAGTCTGAGCTTGCAATTAAGTGGGAGCATCCGAGGGACCGGGCAATAAGCATGCCATTTATCATGGCCTCGTATTCTGCCTCATTGTTGGTAGCTCGGAAGCCCAGTTTTATGCTTTTTTCGATGATTGCTCCCTCTCTAGACTTTAGGACGATCCCTGCTCCTGATCCGTCCTTGGTGGCTGATCCGTCGACATGTATCTGCCAGTGTGATTGGGGAGAGAGTGCCAAAGGCTCGTCATAGCCTTCGGTGAATTCTACGACGAAATCGGCCAGGACTTGTCCCTTTATGGCATGGCGGGGTGCGAACTCGATATGAAATTGGGATAGCTCGACCCCCCAGGCGACAACTCGGCCGCTAATGTCCGTCCGTCGAAGTGACTCTTTAATATGAAATTTTGTGTATACCCGGACCTGATGAGCTATGAAATAGTGTGGCAACTTTCTGGTTGCGACGACCAATGCCAGACACAGCTTTTCCAAGGGTAAATAACGTGTTTCGGCTTCGACCAGAGTCTTGCTGACGAAGTAGATCGGAAATTGTTCGCGACCTTCTTCTCTTAGGATAACTGCGCTCACAGCTGTAGTGGAAACTGCTAGGTAGCATGCCAGAATGTCTCCTTTGTTCGGCCTTACTAGCAGTGGCAGCGTCCTCAAGTACTCTTTGAGATTGTTGAATGAAGCTTCACATTCTGGGTCCCAGACGAATTTTCTATCCTTCTTGAGTGATTCGAAAAATGGCCGTCCCTTATCTGCGGATCGACTAATGAACCTGCTCAGCGCGGACATCATTCCCGTGAGCTCTTGTACCTGTTTCTTATTCTTGGGCGCTGCTAGGTTTCGTAGAGCCGTTATTTGATCGGGATTAGCCTCTATTCCTCGTCGGCTAACCATATGTCCCAAGAATTTCCCTTTGCTGATGCCAAATGCACACTTGCTCGCATTGAGTTTCAGTTTGTGCTCGCCCAGCGTTCGGAAAACGTCCCTGATATCTTGAAGGTGGGATGTGGCTCTTTCGCTTTTGACGACCATGTCGTCTATGTATACCTCCATCGTCTTCCCTATATGATCTCGACATACCCTTGTTATCATCCTTTGGTATGTTGCTCCCGCATTGCGTAGGCCGAACGGCATTACCGTATAGCAATAATTTCCCAAAGGTGATATAAACGAAGTATTTTCTTGATCTTCGCGGGCGAGGGGAATTTGATGGTATCCTGAATATGCGTCAAGGAAGGTCATCCGTTCTGCCCCCGCAGTTGCGTCCACCAGTTGATCAATCCTTGGAAGGGGAAAGTGGTCCCTCGGACAGGCTTTGTTGAGGTTTGTGAAGTCTATACATACTCTCTCCTTCCCGTTCTTCTTAGGGACGACAACCGGGTTGGACAACCATTTTGGATAGTAAACCTCTCTTATGGCTCCAGCTTCCAATAACTTTTGTACTTCAGCGATTATAGCTGCTCTGTGCTGTACAGACACTTTCCTGCTCCTCTGTGCTATCGACTTGTACTCGGTGCTTACACTTAGGTGGTGGCATGCCGTATTGGGGTCTAGGCCCGGCATATCTTTAGGACTCCAGGCGAATTTATCAGTGTTGTTGAGAAGGAATGCCTTCAACTCCTCGGATTCTTGTTTTGGAAGGTTATCGCCGAGGAGGAAGTAATGCTCCTCGTCCATATCTGGTATATACACCTTCCTGAGTGTCTCTCCTACTTGTTCTTCGACAACCCTTTCGGCTTTGGATATTTGGTTGATCAGCTTCTTTGTGCTGGTGGGTTGTTCCACAGTGCTTCGTTGTTTTTGGAGAGTCGCGGTGATGTCCTCGCAGCGTCTTGAATCTTCTTGACATCCTCTGGCTGTCTCGATCGCTCCCCTATCATTTGGGTATTTGACCTTTTGGTGATAGGTCGAGGGTATGGCCCTCATGGCATGTAACCAAGGTCGGCCCAATATTGCGTTGTGCCCGGAGTGGTCGTCGACCACTAAGAACTCCATTGGAACCGACATGGACCCTGTTGTGACGCTGAGGACGATCTTACCCAACGGTTTGGTCGTTTCGGAGATGAATCCGATCAGTGTGACATCGGTAGGCTGTAGATCTTGCAGCTTGAGTTCCATCTTGTCGAAGAGCTCCTTGTACATGATATCACAAGAGGCTCCTTTGTCGACAAGTACCCTGCTGACTGTGTCTAGGCCGATTTGAACACGGAGGTTAATGGCGTCTCCGTGGGGGTAAATCACCCCTTCTTCGTCAAGATCCGAGAAAGAAATAGGCGGATGTCGTCGTGGTGTGCATTGTCGTTTAGAGGTCGACGCCTGTGATGTCTTGGCTACTTGGCCAAAGTGGGCCAGCTGCCGTTGTCGTGATCGTTCCCTGCCTGGGCCCTTGGGTCGTGACATATGAACGACGTTGATCGTTTTGCCTTGCCGGTTGTCAGATCACTCGATGGCCAGTTGTTTGCCTTTATTCCCAGCTCCTTTGATGAACTTGGCTAGGTATCCTGCATCGCCCCACTGGTTCATTCTCCATCGCAGGTTACGGCAATGCTCAGTGAGATGGCCGTGATCCTCGTGATATGCGCAGAAGAGCTTGGAATCTCTCTGACTGGGGGGAGAGATGATCGGTTGTGGTCGGGAATACCAACTTTCCCTGCATATATCCTTGAGGATATCTTCAGCAGATAGGTTGAAAGTGTATCGCAGCTCGACCGGTCCGAAAGTGTTTCGGTGTTCCCTCTCTTGGGGCCGAACCTGTTGAAATGGCTTGGGTGGCATCGAGTAGGCGAGCTGGAGCGGTTTATGTTCGTTGGTCGGTGTTGGGTATGCGATCTGGAGCGGTTTGGGCTCTAGTGCTCGTGGTCGCTCTACCCTGCTATGGACCTCGGGCTCTTTGCCCTTTCTGGTCGGTAGAAATGCTTCTCCCTGGTTATTTCTAACTCTTTTGTGACCCACCTGTGCCTCGCAGACCGACTCTCTTCTCGGTAGAGTTCGGTTGAGGAAACGCAGTTCGTCGTTTTTATCGGTGAGGTGGGTACAATAGGCTAGCAGGGAATCAGTGGTCGGGAACTTTTTGCCTATGAACTTCCTTCTCTCCCAATAGCCATTAGGGATGGAATTGATAAAGTTTTGGATGGCTATATTATTGGCATATCGTGGAATCTGGTTTGCTACGTCGATAAAACGTATGCAGTAATTGTTGAGCCTTTCATTTGGCATCATCGTCATTTTAAGAAGGGTTTCGATACTAACCTTCTTTTTCCGATGAGCAGCGTATCGGGTGGAGTATGCTCTTAGCAATTCTGCCCAGTTTCTAATAGAGCCCCGTGGTAAGTTATGATACCATGACGAAGCCTCTTGACCCAAGCTGTTTTTGAAAAATTTGCACATCAGTGCATGGTCATCACTCCACAGTTCCATCTTCGTCTTGTAGTGCCTCAGATGGTCGATAGGGCAACTCTTCCCATCATAGAGCCTGAATTCGGGGATGACGAATCCCATAGGATTGCGGTACCGCGTGATCTGTTCAGCACACGGGGTTTCTTGGCATACGTTCCAAGCCTGTTGGAACGCGTCATCCGTGACTTGGTAGGGGGGAGGGTATCCTCCCTGATGTGGTGATGGGCCATATCCCTCCCCGATCCTGTATTCGGGATATCTATCGTCCTTCGTGTTTGTGTGGACACGTTCCATATGAGTGTTCGGATGGACGATAGTTATTGGGACATTGCCCCCTTGGTGGGGGACTCTTGTATCGGGTCGCCGACCCGCTGCCTCCAGGGCGGCCCTGTAGGCAGAATCTTCCACTTCATGGCGTGGGTCTTTGTCGGGTTGGATAACTGGCAATACGATGCCGGCCGCTGTCATGGCCGTCATGCATGCCGCCAGCTGAGCTTGTAGCTGGGCGTAGTTCCTTTCATCGGCTAATGGAACAACATGTTGTACCTCCACCGTGGGTGGTGTAATCATCCTCGGAGAATTAGTCGGTAGTCGGGGCGACTGTCCGAGTACATGATCCTCGGGCATGCCAAACTGATGAGCTTCGTCCGTTTGTAAACGAGCACCGGAGTTGACCGAGGCTGTAGGCAAAGGGAGTCTTGAGCTCGGCCCTGCTTGGGACCCGGTTAAGCGTCTTCGTGCACGCCTTAATACGGGCACGTCTTGTTCGTCCTCCGAGGACGAAAGGTGTTCGTCGACAACCCCTTCGATGAAATGTCGGGGTGGTTCGACCGGTTGTTCTTGGTTGACGTAGGAGGTTGTTGGCTGGTTTCCGGATTGGATAGCTTCATATCTGTCGCGGATAGCGAGTAGATCGTCGAGGTCTTGTTGGCTAATTTGCGTGTTTTGGTTATTGGTTTCTACTATCTCGGGATGGGTTTCCTCTACATTGGTAACCATCGTCGCTCGTCTGGCAGAGTATTGGTATTCGAATTCTAAACTAGTTGGGAACTAGATGATTCCCGGAGACGGCGCCATTTGATAAAGCCATAACTTTGGTCGGTCGCGTTAGGCTTTTCAACAATGATATAATGGTAAATTAACCGTGAATAAAGGACACTTCCTGATCTTTATTATTGCTCGGATTATTATCCTTGTTCGGACTATTACATTTGCTCGGATTAGTATTTCGGTTTTACAATTATGCTCGATATGGCTATTTAATCTCTCGTCTTGATCTTTCTCCTCTTTTATTCGGTGCTCGGCTGTCTTTTCTCGGTTTATTTCTCGAAGTGATATGCTTTGGTTAGTTTATCTCTTTTCTTAACTTCTCTCTATATTTTTTGGATAGATTTTCTGGTTCTTTTCTAGGAGGGGTAGTTGGCTATTTATAGGCAACTGCGCCTTCTAGGATATTGACAAATGTCTTCATCCCAGTGATTTTTCAGACATGGGTCCCCATTTGATTGGGCTTGGGCTTTTGGTAGTAACACCTCTATTCCTATAAAAAGTATGAGATGACCCATTTAAGCGTTGGATACCCATTTATAAAGTGGGTTGATTATTACCCGAATAAAACATTCGGGTCTAATTTTTATGTTCTATTGAGGGAGTAAGTTTTTGCTCAAAATGGTACTTGGAGCGGAGTATTTAGGTGAAATGGGCAAATACGC
Organism: Primula veris; assembly: GCA_963682055.1. NCBI lineage: Eukaryota > Viridiplantae > Streptophyta > Magnoliopsida > Ericales > Primulaceae > Primula > Primula veris. The sequence goes on from OY821751.1 coordinate 4,063,609, forward strand.
ATTATAAAGTTAATACGGTTTCAAATTCGTTGATTGGTATTCTCATTGCATCTATGGTTTATTGTATTTGACGGGAAAGGAACGCTAGAATCTATCGAGGCTCTAAAGGTTCACCGTGAACTATTATTAAAGATATTGAATTCTTAGTTGTTAATAGTTTGAATAGTTTCGAGAATACTAAAAATAATGCTAGAATGGTACTTGGAGTATTGGGGTGAAATGGGCAAATACGCATTATAAAGTTAATACGGTTTCAAATTCGTTGATTGGTATTCTCATTGCATCTACGGTTTATTGTATTTGGCGGGAAAGGAACGCTATAATCTATCGAGACTCTAAAGGTTCACCGGGAACGATTATTAAATAGTTCGAATTCTTAGTTGTTAATAGTTTGAATAGTTTCGAGAATTTTAAAAATAATGATAGAAATAGATTTATTCAAAACGCTTGGAAGTAATTCAAAAATATTATGGATTTTATGGATTTTTTTTCAAAAATATTTTAAATTTTATGTGGAGTACTTCAAGTTTCATGAGTTAAACTTTTAGATACAGTACATATGATTATTGTTTTAAGCAAACAATAATCATATGGCTCAAACTTGTTTGTATACCAAATGTGGCTAACTCATCTTGATAGCATAGGAATTTTTTTAAAAAAAGTCGACCAGTCAATCCTCCTAACTCAAAAACACGACTTTTCCTTCGTAAAAGCGAGTTTGCTTTTCAAATAACGACTCTGTTTTTGAAAGTACGAGACTCTGACTGCATTTAGAAAACTTTGACTGCATAACGACACTGCCAACTAGTAAATATAAATTGGACTAAACAGGGATCGAGCCATTAATTCTATTATGGTGTTGCTTTTTACAAAAAGGTTTTTCTCGGTTGAAAAACACTAAATTTATCAATTCTTTTATAATTTTTCGATAGAAAAACATTTTTTTTTTTTTGAATTGTAAGGTTGCCACAGGATACCTTAGCAACCATTGAGCTCCGCCCATGGAACAAAACCAATCAAAAGGACGACAAAATTGTTGTAATGAATGTATTAAATTGGTTGATCGAAATGATGATCATAGCCGCCTTCTGATGAAACCAACTATGTACCAAGCTAAGGTCCTGATGTTTTTCCGAGTGCACCTCATTCCACTCTAACCGTCACGTTTGAATTCAACAACTTAATGGTTGCATCAATGAATCATCGTACGCCAACAAAAACAACCAATTAGCAACTGAAGAAAATAACTAAGCTAATCACCACCTAATTTTATTTTAATCTTATATGGGTAATAATTTATTGAATTAGTAATCTTCGAAGGAACATACCATATTGTTCGTAAGTGGGATAAAAATCTTGGTATATTGGACTTCATGTCCTATGGACAAAGAAGTGATGTGTTTGGTTGCTCAAATTAGCTTAGAATATGGAGTTCTATCCTTTTGGATATGGAAAAATAAAGTAATTATAGGCGTGGCGAAATCAATATTGTGAAATATAGGATTTATTTTATATATAAAAAAAATAAAATTATACCTTATATAAAGTTATTTTACGAAATAAGAGGGGACATGAAATACTAAAATTTAAAAGTTTTGATTAAAATACATAGAAAAACTCTATTTTTTCATCAAAAAATTTCAAAATTAGATGTTACAGTCTGTAGCCCTCGATTGTACCCAGCTTGTTACTCTCTTGCCTGCAGGGGTAAAATGAAAATTCCAAAATTTATGTAACCATACTACAGAAAATTCCAAACAGACGAGTCCAAATCTTCTATCTCTATTTTTTACTTCCTTCAGCGCCTCCTTGTTTATTTTCATTCAAATTTTAAATTTTCACAACTTATACCGCAACTTTATACACTTTTATATTATATTGTATTCAAATTTTAAAACATTTGAATATAATATTGTTTTAGACAAAAAAATTTATATTCAATATTTAATTTACACTAATTTATACATTTATTCCAAAATAAATTTTGTGTGGATTTTATTTTAAAAATAATTATTGGAATGTATTGATACATGTATTATAGTAATTGTATAATTTTTTTCAAATTTTTTTTTAAAAAAATTTGAATAAAATAAACAAAAGGGCACGAAATGGAGTAGAGAAATGGATAGAATATTTGTAATTCAAACAAACATTTAATATCATTCGAAATATTTGATACCCCATCATATCTTATACAAATCTTACTTCATAGTATTTATTTTTTCATCAAAAATAGTACACCACCAAACAAGGCCTAAAAATAAACAACCTACAAAAAATCATAGTACACCATATTATCTAGATTCCCTCGAAAGAAAATTAAAATAGAAAAATCAAATAACATCTCGACATTCAAGCGAAAAATGTAATAATTCCGAATATAAAAAATTAGTTCATAAGAATTTAAAAAAAAATTGATTTTCACGTGGACTCTGTTCACCTGATTTAACACGTTTTCCAATTTTCGCATACAAAAAAAGGATATCATATTTTACAATATATATTCCATTAAAAGCATGGAGCCGACCATTTATTAAATAGTCAAATGGGCAAAATTTACAAAAAACTTGTAATATACAATAAAGAAATATAATATTGTCATATGTACTAATATTTAGATAAGGGTCGGTATTTTTTTTTTTCATTGCCTATTTTGAAAAACATGAATACTTTTTTGTAATTAGAATGTAAAAGTTACGATGTATATTTAAGAAGATTCATATGCTAATTATATATATATGAACATCCCAAAGTAATATAGTGGTCAATTATTTAGTAATTAACAACGGGTGTATAAATGGTATATTTTATAGACTAATTATGGCATTTTTGTGACGGATTTGTGACAGACAACTTAGTCAATTTGCGGCAGGCTTGTGACAGCTTTTTAAATTAGCGACTGGACTGTGACAGATTTTGACTCTCATTAAATCAAACATTATTTTGTAGTGCGCGCAGTACACGTATATAATTCTCATTTTAAGTTTTTTTTTCTTTCCGATTTTATCGACGAATGACGGGAGCATTATTTAAGCATTAAATAACTTTTCAAATCTGAGTTTTATTTAATACAAATATTGTTGCATTCATATCATAACATCATTGTTTGATCAAAATTATGTCTTTAATTTGCTTAAATTATGAAAAAATTATTAATAAATTACTATTATAAACCCGGGGCGGAACATCACTATGACCACGGGTTACCATTCCAACCCCACAATTTTCATAAATTAATTTTTTTTAGTTGTGTTTTTTAAAATAATTTACATATAATGTATTTTGGAAATCCCTTAAATATATTTTTTAACAACCACTTTCAAAATTATATATTGTTACTGCAATAACATACCATCATTTTTTATGTGGTGTTAATAGTACTAATTAAAAAACAAGTAACAAACAATTGAATACACTATGACACAAACTTATATATCATATTAATATGTGACATACATTCTTAGAAAAATTAAATTATTATAATAATAATATATAATAGTGGTGTAAATATTATTTAAAATAATTTTTGATAGTTTTGTATGCAAATTCTCTATAATGAAATTGTGTAACATATTTGGTTGTTCGTTTATATCTATACAAAGTGAGTATATGCAAACTTGAATATTTAATAGAATAAGTTTGTCTTTTCCGGTGGTTTTAATAGTTTTACACATTTATTTGTTCATATTTTTCCTTTTAATAGCACAGTTTCTTAATTTTACCTTTTTATACCTTCGTTTCTTTATACTTTTTCTTTTCGTACCAATGTTTTCTTAATTTTTATTTATTTTACCTTGGTTTATAATTTTTATTTTGTTTTTGTTCAATTTTCAAATGGCGAAATTTTCGGTACATGACTGAACGTGGCTTTATTGATGCGGCTTTCTTTTTATAGTTTGAAAAATATGTTAAATTGACAAAAAGGGAAAAAAATTTAGAAACCGGATACATTTATTTTTTTAAGAAATCGGGGTAATTTTTTTTATAAAATCCCGTTTTTCTGGTCTCTTTACAATTTAAAAAATATTATGTGTTTCTATTTTTGCAACGCCAAACATTTAATACTCCTTCTTCCGCACCTGTTATAAACACATCAAAGAAATATCATATACATCATTAACCGGTGACTAAAGGACATTGCTTAGATTTTCACTTTTTCAGATAAGAAATAATGTAAGACTAGTTTAGAAAACTTCAAGGGAGTTTTAGTGTACCTTTTGCTTTATGATTTTCCCATGTGGGCTTTTAGTTGGTCACACTCTTACAAACAATGACATTTCATAAATGCCTCTTGGATACATGTTCCTCATAAAAAAAAATCATATGAAGCTAAACATTGATGGTCAACTAAAAATGAATAGTAGATTTCGAGTCGGACAACCTAACTCTCGTATAATGTTGTAAAGAAGACACCAAGAAAGTTACATGGGAAATCGACGATTTTGTTAGAGATATACGGAGACTCGCTTTCGGTAAAAAAAAAATAGAGATTTTGCTGGAGCCCGAGATCAACAAACATTCTGACAAAGTATTTAACGAATCATGCTAGAGTAGTGCCTGAGAATTGTTGTTATTTTGATGTGTCTGACCAAATTTAGTCCTTATTGTATACTAACTTGTGTTAATGAAATTATCACTTTATTTCAAAAAAAAAAAGTAAAAATGAATAGTCTTGTAGAACATAAAACCTATTTTGAGCAAGATCATGTCAGTGTTTTTGAATTTAATAAATGCTAATCTTTAGAAATGACCAAATTAATTTGTCACCTTTCTAAAAGGCAAATATTTGTGATTAACTTATGTGTAAACTACCTTTATTGTTTAATTTTAGGAATTAATTTAACAAATCTTTGTCCCAATCCTAGCTGTCTCCATCTCACTCACTCTTATCACTACATTATCAATTGGCCCCCTAATTTGTCCTCATATAATGATGAATTTTCCTAATTCTTCTAATCTTACATCTTTTTGGATTTTATTAAGTTTTTATTACGTTGCGTGATTTGTACTATTACCGTCTGTATTAATCAAAAGACGTCTGCATAAAGCAAAAGTCAGGTTACTAAACGTCTTTTGATAGAAAGTGTGAATTGCAACAATGGTCTCTATAGTTTGGAACCAAAATCTAGTATGAATATGTTGTTTAAACTCAACATTTCATCTTTATGATAGTAAATCATTCTAAATATTGAAATTTCTGCTATAAATAGTTCTTCAAGGTTTTATTTAATCAGTTATAATGATGTATTTGTATTCTAATCATCTATGATGATGTTTTCTTGCAGTAATCATATCATATATGATGATTTTTTCTAATACTATAAACCATAACGATTTCACAAATATAAGTAGAATTGCAAATCCATCACTTTATATAAATGAATAATGTTGATAGTCACTTTTTATCCACCTATTGTTTTTATGTTCTATCGTATTATTGGTTTTAAAATTGAGAATAAATTCCTAGTGTTACCAAAATAATAAAGAATTCCTTTATTTGTTTTCATCCTATCAATAAACAATAATTTTCTTTTCTTATCCTGGCGTTGAAATACTTTTAAGGACTCGTTTGTTTACCAGATAAAACACAGAGATTGAATTTAAAATAGTGATGGTCTCACTAATATGGTGTTTGGTTGGTTTTATTGACACGGTACTTCTAATACATATGGATAACAGATGATACAGTTTACAGGTATATAGAATCTCACCCCCACAGTGGTATTACAAATATCAACTGCGATCATTCAATGAAAATATAACAGTTTACCCTTTATTTTACAGCTGTCTTCATCTTTCTTCTCCTTTATTTTATTTTCTCAAGAGACCAACTACATATGATAAATACATACATATATATACACACCTTCAATATCAACCACCATGGCAGATCGTAATAGATTTTTCAATAAAATTAAATTCACACCTTTTTTTATGTCAACTCATATTCATATGAACAACCATCTTTACATCTCTCCTCAATTAGTTTGAAACTTTTCTCTATACATCAAAAGTGGACAAAGTAATTACCAGTATTGTATTATATATTATATATATTACTATTAAATCATTGTCTGAACACATTCAGTACTGTTAAGTGTTGACCTGTTCATCAGTGACATTCGTGCTGAATAAATAAATAACTTCTAAAATTTGGTCAACACAAATCTTCAAAAAAATAAAAGAAACTAGACATAAAATTTGCATAACTATGTGAGGGAACATTGTAATAAACTCAATATGAGCACTCTTTAGTAACACAATTAATTTACCAAAAAAATATTCCTTTTTTTGTGTGTGTGTAATCACCAAAATTAAAATATTCCTTTATTTGTTTTCATCCTAACGAAAAGCAGTCACTTTCTTTCTTATCCCAGCGTTGAAAATTCCATTCACTTAAGTGGATAACACAAAGACATTAAATGTTTGTTTGTAACACAGGATAAATGTATTAATAATACCATCTTTAATTGTTATAACTAATATATCTTATTATATTATACATGTAATAGTTAGGTACCACTTTTAATATCAATTGACAATTTGTATTTCAATCAAAGTATTAAGTGGGGTCAATAGCATAATTAGTGTTATAGCCCTTCTAATAATGTAAACAAACATAACCTGGTAATAGAAAATCATTCAAAATATTTAAATTTCTGCTATAATTATGAAGTTTCCATCCATAATCAAATTGAAAATTTTAAAAAGGTAAAAAAACACAAATCGACCGATTAGAAAAACTGTAAGTAAATAATCGAGAAACACCAAACTAGATAGAAATATTTCAAAACTATGTGGGAAATGTTTATGTAAATAAACCCAATATGAGCACAAGTTAGAACAAACACTATAGAACCCATATTTGAATCATTTACCTATAGGAAGAAGATCAATTTTTAAATAAATAAAAAAACATAACACATCAGTTTTCCTTATCAAGTCTTAAATTATGCATATAGTCAAAATGTTTCTCAAATCTAAAAAACAAAAAATGTTTTTCATAATTTTTTATAATAATTTTTATTGGGTCTACTTATTCTCATATAATTATAATACATGAATTAATATTTAAATAATATAAATAAATATTAAATACATTTTAGAGATATAGATCAATTATAAAACTATTAAATTTATCAAAATAAATTTTCATTACTCTATCCATTCCCATTTAATTATTCACTCCGGAACTACGTGTAATTTTAACCGACTTATAACTTGTATCAAAATTATCGGAATGAATATTTTTTAAAATATAATCAATTTTTTAAAATTTTCATTCGAATAATTTTAATATAAATGTTTGATACATTAAAATTGGACCGTTAAACAAGAAGTATCTTTATTAATGTGAGCGTTGAAAATTCTGTCCACATTTAAGTGAACAAAGCAAAGACTTTACACTATTATAATATTATTAAATATTTGTCTGAACACATTCAATAATTCCATAATATCTATTCTCTCTCTCTATATATATATATCTATATATATATATATATATATTTATCTCTTTGTATAAATAAAAACACAAACTCACACACATATATATAAAAATATAGTAAAAATATATAATAAAAATATATTATATATTATATATATATATATATATATATATATAAAATGGCGAGTGGAGACGGGTCAAGGGAGCTGGACCAGACACCGACGTGGGCGGTGGCCGGAGTTTGCGGAGTTATTATTATTATTTCTTTGTGTTTGGAATTTGGTCTTCACAAATTTGGAAAGGTATTTTTTTATATGAATTTATGTATATGTGTGTGATATATATACTTTCTTGCTTTGTTTTAACAAAAAACCTACTAAAAAGGGTTTTAACTCATTAATAAAAAGGAACTAGTATTTACTTGTTACTGAAAATTATGGGGTTGATTTTTTTTATTGGTATATTTTCTTTATATATAGATTTATATGTATATATATATATATGTGTGTGTGTGAATAATATACAGTGTGATACTTTCTTTCTTTGTTTTAACAAAAAACTCATAAAAGGGTTTAACTCATTATGAATAAAAAAAAAAAACAGTAGTAGTAGATACTGAAAATGGGGTTGATTTTGTAAATTGGTAAAATTTTATAGATTTATATACATAAATGCATATATATGTTTGTGTGTGTAACACTATTTTTATTTGCTGTAACAAAAACCCACAAAAGGGTTTAACTCGTTATAGAGAAAAAAACAGTACTTGTTAGTGAAAATGGTGTTCATATTGTAAATTGGTAAATTAAAAAAAAAAAAGGAATAGAAGATGAGTTTAGTTGCTGTTACTTTTAACAAAAAAAAAAAAAAGGAAGGGTTAATAGGTGGTTATGGAAAGTCTAGTCCTTTTTTTTTTTATAATGGGGTTAATTTTATATAGTTAAAAAAATATTAAAAAAAAATAGGATATGGGTTTTATCGCATTTTTTATTAAGAAAAACCCACAAGAGGATTTAATAGGTGATAATGGAAAGTCTGTTTTTTTTTGTTGTTGCTGAAATTGGGTTGGTTTTTTTATTTTATTGGTAAAATTCCGGAATAAGGGGAAAAGAAATGGGTTCAGTGTTTATTTTTTTCCTTTGGTGATAATTTGTGTAGTGTCTATTCTTGATGACACTTTCCTAGTTTTTATTTTTATCAATTACTATTTGTATAGTCTCATTCTTATTTGAAACATTTTGGCTTAGATTTGTTTGTTTATGAAATGGGCAACTTGGAACAATTTCACACTATTTTTAGTACCAAATTCCAGCAAAAAGGTTTAGTTTTTTGAAAGGAAAAAATTACTTTATAATTTTTTAATGGAAATTGGGTTATATCTGTTGCTTACTGATGACTTTTCTACTTTATTGACTCATCTGTTTTGGTGTTTTTTTTTTTTTTTTTGTATTAGCTCATTTAGTTTTATGTTTTGTGCCTGGACTTGTGTTTAGTATTTCGAAATGGACTTTACAAAGTTGGAATGCTATGTAACAGATGGGCTGTTTGGCTGTACCTTTTTCATAAATAAGCTGTTTAATTGTGGCTACGGAAAAAAAATGGTGTCATCCAGCTAACCCATGAAGTACAACCTGTAAACAAGAAAGGAAAGGAAAAGTCTGTTTAAAAGGTGCAATCAAACTAGCCCTTACTCGAGCAAAAGTGGTTGGTACCCGAGTATACCACGCTCACCACCAGGGTTCGAACCCTGGTGCTTGCGAAGCAGGCTTACCTCCAAAGGAGGGTTTCTGATTATCAAAAAAAAAACAGCCCTTACTCTTTTTTATAATAAAAATGGATTTGATCACAATTGCTGCTGCTTAATGATAATGTTGCTATTTTACTCAATGTTTTGTGTGTTAACTTTTTTGCTCCCACTCTTGTTTTGTTTATACGGGAGATTAATTCGATAAAGTAGTCTTAGTAGTGAGTTACTTGGATTGAAACATGTGCTAAATTTCTACATAATTGTTATTTTAAGTTATGTTTCAGGTTCTTATAATAGGAAGCTGAGTTGTTAGGTTTTTTCTTAGATTGGTTATATACGCCGTCGTAAAAGAAGGCTTCCTATTTAGGCCGTTGTTTCAGTTTGCTGGTTGATTTCATACTTCTTGTTTGAATTTCTGCTTGGTTCGTATTCTTGGATATCAAAACTCAAACTTATTATTTTCAGAACTTTTAAGTCGAAAAACAGTTCTTGTATTGTCCAATTAACACTCTTACTCGTCTTACTCGGTTGTCTATCTGTTAATTATGTTTTTTTTGACATGCACAAGATACTAATATATTGTCCAAAATACTAACTTCAGGCACAGCCATAGGCCCATATCGCTATTCATTATCTTTTACTATGTTTCTATATCAATTGTTCGAGTAGAATTACCAAGTGATAAAAAACGATTTTCTTGTTTTAGTGGTTAACAGAGAGGCACAAGAGAGCTCTTTTCGAAGCTTTGGAGAAGGTCAAAGCCGGTAAACGTTTGTATTATTGTAGCAAGCAATTTATAGAACTTCTGTTCACTTAGTGGGAACTGAATTATGTACTTTATAATTAACGCAGAGTTGATGGTGTTGGGGTTCATTTCTCTTCTTCTTACTTTTGGACAATATTATATTGCAAAAATATGTATTCCCCTTAAAGTCGCAAACACTATGTTGCCCTGCCCTGAGAGAGACGACGATGATCATCGGAGACTTTTATTAAATGAGCACAGGGTTTTAGCTACTGATAGCACTTCGAAATGCAAGGGTGTAAGTGTTGTTTTGCTAGATTAGCCCCCAAACTGCTCCCTTTTTCTTTTTCAGAAAACCAAGAAGTTCTTCACACATTGAATTTGCAAAAGTTGTACTGTAAAAAAATCGAATTAACATGAAACAAATGTGCTCAAATCTTTAAAATTTAATATTTTTAAACCAGACTAACTAATGACTTTGTACACCCATGAATTATCTTCGATTTGTGCACAAGCCTACAAAACTTTTGGCAATTAGTACTCCACCTTAACATGTTTTTCTATTTGGTACAATACTTAGAAAAAAACTCGTAGATTAGAGAAAAGTAGTAAAATATTGTACAAAAAAATTTGTTTATGCAACCATTTAGTTACCCAACCTATGAATTTATATTTGGTACAATAAGTTCACTAAATTGTCTAGATTTGTAATACTAGTATAATGATTGCTAACTTTTGTAGATGGTTGTATAAAATCGAAATCTGGCGATACATTAATATACAGCATATGATAACCACTTCAAACCAGTTAAGTTGAAAAGGGGAAACTAAATGGAAGCCTTAGAATGTTCTCAAACAAGCTATCTCTTTTATTGTAGGTTGGGAAGGTGCCTCTAATATCCCTAAATGGACTTCATCAATTACACATTCTCATATTCTTTTTAGCAATCAATCATGTGGTATACACTGCCGTAACGATGGCTCTTGGTAGACTGAAGGTAATATTTGACCATTTTCACTTCTACTGGTTTTCATGTTCTGAGTGATATACTATCAACATACTGAGTATAAGGAGGCTATAGTTGCACTTGCACATTATGGGTCAAGAGAATCTTCTTTTAATTCCCTTTTGTAGTATTGAAACTTGATACATCTATAAAGTATTGATCCTTGGTCAAATAAAGTACTTAACTAGTAGTTAATTAGTGCCATGTTGACCAAAAGACTAGTATAGAACTAGGGAATTGTTGGCTTTGACAATTTTGATTAATTTAAGTTAGCAGTACATGGTTACTTGCATTCTTGAGAATCTCATTTTGATTATATTACTACTAAGACTTATCAATTCCCTAAGATAACATTGGGATGATACGTATTATTGGTGAATAAACTTAATCAAGTCAATTTGATTCTGATTTTTAAGCAATTTTGAACTGCCTAGTTTTAAGCTGGTTTAATATTCCAAAATGTTAAGGCCTTCTTTGACTTTAATTGGAGCTTTTAAGCTCAGCGATTATTCCTTTTTTCCTGAAAGCCGGACTGCATTTTGTTGATCAGTTTACAAGCTGATCGTTTCTGTCTCTTAAGGTCTAAAAAAGCTAGTAGTTTATGCAAACTAAACACGTCTTTTTTCTAAATCTTAAAAGACCCAGCTTATCAGCTTAAAAAGTATCACCAAACGGTCTATATATGTCCACCATCTATATATACTAGCATTTTATCTCATTTGAAGTGGAATCTATAGCATGCTGTTTAAAAGTCCCAATTTATAGACAATGAATTTTCCTTAAAAGAGGTAAGGTAGGATTTACTTTGACATCAACTTTAAAGTGAGAAAATGACCACTCTCTAATTGTAGGGGTCCCCAATTTTGTATACACTAGGTAAATGAGTAGATCCAAGATATTTACACTCTTTATGAGGAAACTGTACCTTATTTATGTGATTCTAATTGATAACAAAAGAAGTGTATACTTTCTAGCTTATCTTTTTGTTGGGATTACTAGCAAAAGTTAGTTTTCCCTGTAGGAAACAAAATGTGATCTTACTCCTGTAAAAAAGTCCAGTAACTCCCACTATAAATTGAATTTTTATGATCTGCTGCCATACTGTTTAGATCATATTTTTGGATAAATAGCTTTGTAATAATAGCATTTCCCAGAGGGACTTGGAGGTAAAGCTTTGTTACTTAAAATATTTATCATATTATAACAGCAAATGTATTTAATGGACAAAATATACTGGAGTACTCTTTTTTTTTCCTGAGTACCCAGTACGTGTACAATAAGGTATAGAACTTCGGTAAAAGTACACGAGTCATCAACAATTACACGACTGATTTATTCAGCTGTTATTTTTACAAAAAAAAATTGGAGTGCGTTTTATTGATTATCTTTAAAGCTGATCATTTCTGGTTATTAAGCCGGAAATTGCTGGAAGCTTTAAGCCAATGAACCTGGCTTTTTTCTCAACCTCAAAATTCAACTTATTTGCTTAAACCTACAACCAAGGAACCACAATTTATGTCCACCCTCTTTTTTTTTCTTTAAAAGAGGTAAGCCGGGAATAAATTTGACTGTAACTCGAAAGCGAGAAAAGTATGTGACCGCTTCTTATCCTTGGGTCTTCCTGTCGTTGTATACACTAGGGTGTAGATTCAATATCTTTATACATTGTTTGAAGAAAGTGTAACTCGGTAATGGAAACTTTTTTCTAATTGATGATAAAAGAAGGTATACTTGGTAGCTTAAATAGTTGTTGGGATGTCTTGAAAAAGCTAATCTTCCATTTATAAGACAAAATGTGATGTTAATTTTCTAAAAAGAAAAAAAAATGTGATGTTGTACTTTATTATTATTATTATTAAGAATTATGGCTATATGACAATTGCCACATTTCTCAAAAGGAGTCAGTTGACTTCCTCTATATGGCACAATAGTTTTGTATCGATGTCGTTTCCCAGAACGAATAATGGGTGGAAAATAATACTTCAAAGATGTATTACATTTTAAAACCAAATGCTTGTAGTCGTCAGAAAATACACGAATTATCACTCACTTTTATCGAAATGTAATGATCCAATTGGGTTAACAGCTTATTTGCACTAGTGGAATAATAATTGAGAGTTGTAAAAGATTGATATGATTAACTCCATGTTTTGCAGATACGTGGGTGGAAGCAGTGGGAGGAGGAGACATTGTCCCACGATTATGAGTTCTCCAATGGTAGCACTACATTATGATTTTCAACGTTGCAAACATTTTCATTGTCCTATGCAAAATATATCCAGCGGTTTAATCTGTTTATCACCGTAATGCAGATCCCTCGAGGTTTAGGCTTACACATGAGACTTCTTTTGTGAAATCACACCTTCATTTTTGGTCCAGACTCCCATTCTTCTTTTATATCGTAAGATACGCTTTCACTTTTTCTTTTCGAATTTTCTTTCTTTTGACATATATTCATTTCCATTTCCGTTTAAACTATTAGATTTAAGTAAATATTTATAACTAGGACTCGATAAAGTTGATACAGTGGGATTCTGTACTCTAACCCTGTCCTAGCTAAGTATGTCAATTTACTTTTTTGACTAAGGCCTTGTTTGGTTGTAGTTTATAAGATGGGTTTTCTTTGCATTTTTTTTGTTTAAGAGCTGGACTGCATTATATTTATCAGGTTTGAAGAGGATATCTTCCGTTTGTTTTCCTTAATAAGCTAGAAGCTTTAGCTAAATGAACCTACCTTGACCAGAATCTCAGAAAGCCCAATTTATTTTCCCAAAAGCTGTAAAATACAAGCCATAAGTATATTTTAAATTTATACATACGAATATATATTCATGAATGTGTTGTGGATTCTTTTTAACAATTAAATCAAAGTTGTGCCAGTAATTACTTTCTTGAACTTTCAGGGGTGTTTTTTCCGACAATTTATCAGGTCTGTTAGCCAGTCCGATTATTTGACTTTGCGCAACGGATTTATCAGTGTAAGCTTTCTAGTTAAATAATTTTTCTTACCTTTCTTAGTTATGAATTTCTTTATTTATTATATACTTTCTGCAGGTTCATTTGGCTCCTGGAAGTAAATTTAACTTCCAAAAATATATCAAAAGGTCATTGGAAGACGATTTCAAGACAGTTGTAGGTGTTAGGTAACGTCCTTTCCTATTTGTACGTATTGAGTATTTAAAGATAAATGGAACTAACTTAAAATAGTTAATTTTCTCAAATATCTGATCATGTATTCTGTGGTGTTGGCAGTCCTGTTTTATGGGCATCATTTGTGATATACTTGCTTCTGAATGTTTACGGTGAGTTACTGATAAAATAAGGGTCAATTTATTTTCATATCCTTACACTTAAACCTGAATTCGGTGTTGTCTCTGGCTCTGTTTATTACTACATTTTGAATTTTTCGGCTTTAACATCGTTGTAATCATCCTCTGGAGAGACAGGGTCTGCTGTGACCTATGGGTGACTTTACTCAAGGGAAAATATGACTTTATTCATATTGCTTGCTTAAAAAATCATAACCTAACAACATACTGTATATACCTTCTGGTTAAACTAATGCTTTAGAAAGTGAGATGTTTCTACAGACAACATATACATCTTCAATCTGTATCGGCTCAGTGAGATAAAAAAAAATATAACATAATTTCTAGTTCTCTGATATTACCAAAATGCATGCTGAAATTTTCAACATCAGCAGCTTTCTTTGGTGCTAGTTATAGAGCTCATGTTTATTTAATCTGCTTTTCAGGGTGGAACACATTATTCTGGGGATCCTTGGTTCCTCTAGTTGTAAGAAATATATTTAATCCACATGTACTTTGATAAAATATGACCATACCAATCAATTATTTTATTTTTATTTTAACTTTTTGATAGATATTGCTTGCTGTTGGCACAAAGCTCCAAGCTATTTTAACGAGGATGGCTCTCGGAATTACAGAAAGACACGCTGTAGTTCAAGGAATTCCCCTTGTGCAAGGATCTGATAACTACTTTTGGTTCTCTCACCCACGATTGGTTCTTCATCTCATTCACTTTGTGTTATTTCAGGTTTCGATCTCGTTTCATTTTGTTCGAGAAAATCAACTTTCATGAACTTTTTGAGTCCTATATTCTTTATGATGCGGAAATATTTTATAGGCGCAAAGAGAGTTGTGTAAACAAACAAAAGACTGAAGCTTGCAATTTTAGGAAAATTCTCATTTAAGGACAACTTTTCCGTTATGGCGTTAAGTGCTAGTGAGAACTTTCGTGCTCATTAAGCGGTACCAAAAATTAGTTTTTTGAATTGTATGCTGCTAAAACTGAAATAGTTTTTTTTAATCTCTATCAAAAATTATTTTCTGAACATTCAAATGTGAATCGGTTTATAGAACAGTATGACAAGCAATTTTTGTTTTTTTTTATTATTATTTCTTTTTCCGTCTTTTGATCGAATGAGTTTATTCTTTTTTTGTACTCACAGTGCTTTGTTTTATTCTTCTGTATGCAGAATGCATTCCAGATAACATACTTCTTGTGGTTGTGGGTAATTGTTGCTCGATTCCAAAATAACATACATTATTCTTTCGTTCTATTATTTGTCTTCTTCCAAGGCATTTACATTTTTTTAATTTCGTTATATGTAGTACGAGTTTAAGCTGAATGCCTGTTTCCAAGATAGCATCAAACTTCTAATCATAAGAGCTATAATTGGGTGAGTACTTTCACAATTCAACAGCCTAATAACGTATAAAATTTATAATTTAATACTCTTTAACAAGCAGCTATCTTGAAATGCTCTATAACCAGCTACTCTTATTTTTGTGATTATGCAGAATTGTTGTCCTGCTTATGTGCAGCTACATTACTCTTCCACTGTATGCTCTTGTAGCTCAGGTAATTTGTCCACAAGGATTTTATACTTTTATTGCTATGATTGATTGTCATGATAAGGCGTTCCTTTCTAATTTTAAAATCATTGAAACAAGGATAAAACTAGAAATGTAAAACAAATTATTAGCATTCGTTATGATCCTGGAGAGGGAAAACGCTTATATGTCATATGAAGAAATGATAGTTTGGTTTGGAAAACAGTTTCTGATGTATTTCTAGAAAGAGCACTAGCTTCAAAAAGATGGAACTTCTCAATGGTTTCAACTTTCAAATTTTGATTTTTGATGAAAGATGAAATGGCAAGAAAACAAGGTCTTTTTAGGTTTCCGGTAAGGTTTTACACATCGACATGTACACTCTTTTCGGTTTGTTTGCAAGCATATATACAAACTGTGCGCTGACGCTTTTGTCTCTGAATCAATGTTTTAAATAGCGTTATCGCTACCATAGCGTTTTTTCGGGAGAAACGCTAAAAGCGCAAATAGCGTAACAACGTAGCGCTTTGCGGTGTATTTTTTTTTTTGCCTAAATATATAACAATATAGCACTATAGTCATACAATTTATACTAATTATGTTAACAAAATTAAAAGTTAAAAGAATTAGTTGTGTTTTTTGGGGGAAAGAAAGAGAGGGAGACATTTGGTTAAAAAAATCTATGTTTTTTTAAGTATTTGAGGATAAATGTGTTTTTTTGATATAGTAATTACTATATGAAGTAATTTGTGACATGTTATTTACTATAAAAGCAAATATGTGACATGTTATTAATTATAGTGGCTAATTGTGACATGTTATTAATTATAGGGGCTAATTGTGACTTGTTATATGCTAAAGGGAGTAATTGTGATATGTTATAAACTATAGGGGTCGGCCTAGTATTTACACTACCAGTCCCTGTATTCTGTTTTAAAAACTCGCTATTTACGCTACCAGTCTAGCAATTTCGTGTTTTTTACGCTTTTAGTCCCAATAGCGCAAATTTAGCGCTTTTCCATCCAAATAGCATTTTTTCGATGCGTTTTTTCCCAAAAAAGCATTATTTCGCGCAATATAGCGCAACATAGCGCGTTTTTTTTAAAACATGGCTCTGAATCGTTTTATACACTACTGCTGAAACATGTTTGTAATAAATTGGTAGGTTCTTGTGTAGATAGGTTTATGTACTATTTGATAAAAATTGGCAGGTATACAAAAACAGATAAGTTTATAGTTTGGCGTAGAGGACGGTAAAATAGTTCTATATATGTATGTCAAATTGCTTTCAGTTATAAAACCTGTCAGAGCAAGACCTAGATTCTAAAACAAGAGCGAGAGTTTCAGAACACGGCCTATAAGTACACGTAATATGATTAAATTTGAAATTGTTGAATTGCAGATGGGTTCGCATATGAAGAGAACCATCTTCGACGAGCAAACATCAACAGCCTTAAAAAAATGGCACAATGCCGCTAAGAGAAAACAAGGCAAAAAGACCCCAACTCGAACCCTCGGAGGGAGTCCAAAAGGTTCAACAAGCTCAACTTTGCAATCTCTTGGAGCTACTCTCCACCGCTTCAAGACCACAGGGCATTCGGCAGGATCCACCTTCGTAGACCGTGATATGGATTTGTCCGATCTCGAGGCAGACCCTCAAACGTCAACGCCATTAACTACGGAAATGATGGTTATAGATGATAATGATGATCATTCAGATGGTGAAATGAGTATGGTTCATGATGGTGAAGATGGTGGTAATGAGAAAGATTTTTCATTTGTAAAGCTTGCTCCTCCAAAGTAGACAAGGAATGGTGATCATTGTTGTATATTATCGTCTCGTTTGGTCACGTCTTTTAGATTTACAAATATACTTTTTATAAGAGAGTTAAAAAGTATAATTTTTCTGTTTACTTTTTGATAAGTAAATATTGTTTGGTGAACATTGTAAATGTATATTTTTCATTAAAAATGTTGTTTTGTAAAATCTATTTACTTTTACTTTTTGAGTAAAAATGAATGGGTTTATTTCGATTAATAGAATAAAACAAAATAATTAATTAGCAAAAAAACATTTAATTGAAAGATTAAAATATTTTGTTCTTTTGCCTTCTTATTTGTCCGATAAATTGAGCAATTGATGCGTGCTCCTTTTTCTAAACTTCATCTCTTCCTCCAAAACTCATTGTAATGTAAATAAAAAACTTGAAATTATTGAACCATGAATGAGAATGAAAAAATAATGTACATATTTACTCAGTGAAGTCTACCGCTTTATATACGCAATGAAAAGTAATATTTTGAAATGTATCATAAACTTTACTTTTGATAAGCAGCCTGAGATAAATTTTACTTTTATAAAAAAATAAGATTTTTTAATCACCATCAAACAACATTTTTACTTTTTATAAGTAAAAGTAAAATTAAGTAAAAAGCAAGGTCAACCAAACAAGGCCAGCCTTTTTATTCTTTTGTGCAAATTAATAATTGATTCTTAGCCATTGTTAGCTTTAGATAATGTGCTACCATCTCAATTAAAAATATAAAAATTGTAAGGGAGAGATATATTATTTTTTAGTATCATTCTATTATAATAAGTTAATCTAAATTAAATGAGACTGTTCAATTTAGACATTTTAAAAAAAAAATACTCCTACACCTTTATATTAATTACAATAATATCATAGTCCAATAAAAATATAAAAAGTAAAAACTAATAAAACTATTTATCACTCTTTAACTAATAAAACATTCTTTTAAATATTAAATTATGTTTTTTTTATTATCCATATATTTATATCATAAATATTACTTATTTTCTATATTTTTATTATATTACGCGTCACATCGAATCGAATGTTATAGTTTTTGGTTTTGTTATTAATAATGTCCTCTCATGAGTCATGTGTCATACTTCTGCTTTTAATATCAGGTTGGAGGATCTTATAAGATGATAAGAAGATGCTTATTTATATATTTCTCTAAAACTATTAAAACAAATTGGTGAATGTTATAGTTTTTGGTTTTGTTATGCAGAAAATGGTTGGTGTGCTTCTTAGCTATGCTCTTACTCCTTGTTTGGTTACCGCTTATTAGATAATGTGCAGATTATGAGTGGGTTTTCGGCATTATAATCATGTGACAAGCTCTTCTAAACGCATCTTTTATAAAGCACGCAAGACTGCTAGTCCAATCCCGACCTTCAAATAACCAAGGGTAATGTTAAATTACAACAAAACTAAGCATTTGTTCGATTACAATCCGTGATTATGGTTATTTTTAGTAACAACAATCTCTTCATAACTTTTGCTCGCATCAAATGTTACTTTTATTGTCAGCATATCGGTGTGTCTATCTTAAGCGCGCGTAATGTATACGATTAACATGGACGGTTACAATATGTCATTTGCATTATTGTACATTTTTTACGCAACCGACAACACATCTTTAGGAACTTTATAGTTTGCTTCCTATTTTGAAATTCCTTTTTACGGTTTTGTCGCCCATTTATCAGCGCGTTAAGTAAATTTCCGAGATTTCGTTTTTCCTTTGCTTTTTCTCAGAAAACAGTGGAAAAAGAAGATCAAATTTTGGATTAGTGGGCTGCTGTTATAACATGATAATTGATGGCATAATTACATGGTTAAAGGATTTGTATATAAGAAAGCAAAACAAGTTAAATGAGAAGAAAAAATGGAAAGCAGAGTACCTGACTCTGAGTCAGGGTTACTCTACTTCCCACAGTCATTGAATCTATTACGGTTTAAATTTAATAACAGATTCAATTACTGTGGGAAGCAGAGTAATCCTGACTCGGAATCAGGTACTCTACTTCCGAAAAAATGGCCATAACCCAAAATAAGAAAAAAAAGTTGTAACAACCAACCCTACTTTGATAGACAAGTCACATGTCTAGCACATGCTTTACAATAGCCTTAAATATATACCTATCTTTATTTCCCAAGGTTGTCGCTTAATTCCAATAAGTATTTTAACTTGTAAGCCATCTTTATTCCATTTTGTTTGTCTATTATGATAAATATCTTTCTTATTTGTTTTGACAATTCTACATCTTGATTTAATAATCTATTTGTGTCACATTGTTAGAAAATGTAATGTCAAAAGTAAAATTTGGAAATAGAGTATAACAAAATTTTATAAATAAAAAAGTTTAAATTATAATAAATTTGTATTCGTATTCAGTTTTTTTGTATCGTTTATAATTTTTTGATTAACGGACAAGTCAATTGAGATTTTAAACTCCAGTTTGCTTTGATTTTTTGTACGATTATTATACTAACGAAAAAAAAAAATCAACAACCCCCTTCCTAAAAATTTAATCATGGTTCTATGAAAGTATAAAATAATGCTGTAAAATTGACACTTCAAGTTATAGCTTATAAAACTCTCATTTGACTTCATCATATATAAAACTCTCGATATACTCAATCCTATAATCTATGGTACCCAGATGCCATAATTTTTTTAATACTCAATTTTGAACAATAAATAAATGCTCTATTAGGTTAATAAACTAAACTTAAATCGTATAGCTTGAAGCTGATCAGTTGGTGTACTAAACAAATTTATTTCTCTATTTTAAATACACAGAAGCAACGAAAGTAACGTAAACCAAACTAACCTATAGGTAGATTAGATTATACAACATGTGACAAGTGCAAAAGTATGATTAGGACACGTAATTAATTAGCAAATAGTTCCCCAACAGATGGAATACACATAAAAATGGATCCATCTTTGCTGTCACAAAAATGCGTAATTTTTTATATATATTTTTATTTTAATGTTTTACGATCAATATCGAATGATTAACACTACCGTAAATCTAATTCAATACTATTATTTTGAATATGTCACATACTAAAAACTTAACGCTTATTAATAAACTCAAAAATATACTAAACAGATCCAAAGCGGATTAATTCTTTCAATTTTTAACACCAGCAAAAACCAATCCCATAAAAACGAGGGGTTGGTGTGTGACATTAATACTAGGGACGTTAAAAATAAAGGTAATGTGAAACTAGTACATTAAATAAAGGTGATGTGAAACTAGTACCAATGTACTAATATTACATCAGTGTATATCTGAAACTGATTATTGATGTTCTAAATTTCACAAAACAGAATTAATCTTCTACTTTCAATTTTCATTTAACATGTAAAATTAAAAAAATTCAATGGTCTAGATTTATATACGGATTTTTTTAATTTTACTTTTATATAATTTTAATATATAAAATAAGATATATTAAAATCATTGATTTTTTTACTATTTTTAAATAATAATTAAATTTAAAATAGTTTCAACTAGGGCTATATAATTTTGTTTGAGTTTTTATTGCGTTGTAAAGTTAGTTTTTAATTTACAAAATCATAATTTGTATTTTATATATTTACAAAACTCACCCATAAATTTAGACCATTAAATTGTTTTAATTTCATATGTTAGATGAAACTATAGAATAAACTCTAAACAATTTGAACACATCAGTATGTAGGAAGTAATAAAAATTTTAATTGTACATTTTAAATTTAAGGATTGTAGTTTCTCAAGTGATACAATCTAGCAGCTCGAATTGAGACAATCTAAGTTTAAACACGTTGAAAGAGTCACAATACATTATTGACTTATGTAACATTATTTAAGATTTTCTTAGTACATCATTTAAGTCACAGACTAGTTGGGTCCGTGACTATCCCTCTTTTTTTACTATACTTAGAGCCGGTTTTTGGCCGAAGTAAATAAAACAGCTAAATTAGGCGTCGATCCCTGAATATGACAATCTTTTTTCTAGAAATAATTCGTTTTCCTCTCTAATAATTAACTATAAAAAGAATAATCTTTTTTATTTGATGGTGTATTTTGTGTAATGTAAAACATAATATTTTATTTTATTATGGAGTAGTTAGGATTTTGTAACTTTTCAATGTTTTCTTTTACATAAAGTTATTGATTTTTTCGAATATACTTAAATGACGCCCAAAGAATATACAACTTATGGGTAAAAATACGTCGGACAGCCATTCTATTACTGTTTATTATTATTTTTATTTGATGATGAAATATTATGTTGTATGAGTGATGTAGACTTGTAACAATGGTCCAAGTTTTTAAGAAGTGAACTTAGCTTGGGTGGGGGGCGGGTGAGTGTGAGGTCATGAGATATCCATGAGGCATGACTAGAGTAATAATGGAACTGGTAGAACATAAAAATTAGACCCGAATGTTTTATTCGGGTAATAATCAACTCATTTTATAAATGGGTATCCAACGTTTAAATGGGTCATCTCATACTTTTTATAGGAATTGAGGTGTTACTACCAAAAGCCCAAGCCCAATCAAATGGGGACCCATGTCTGAAAAATCCCTGGGATGAAGACATTTGTCAATATCTAGAAGGCGCAGTTGTCTATAAATAGCCAACTACCCCTCCTAGAAAAATACCCAGAAAATCTATCCAAAAAATATAGAGAGAAGTTAATAAAAGAGAGAAACTAACCAAAGCATATCACTTCGAGAAATAAACCGAGAAAAGACAGCCGAGCACCGAATAAAACAGGAGAAAGATCAAGACGAGAGACTAAATAGTCATATCGAGCATAATTGTAAAACCGAAATACTAATCCGAGCAAATGTAATAGTCCGAACAAGGACAATAATCCGAGCAATAATAAAGATCAGGAAGTATCCTTTATTCACGGTTGATTTACCATTATATCATTGTTGAAAAGCCTAACGCGACCGACCAAAGTTATGGCTTTATCAGGAACTTTGTGAAAAAATTGAGTTGGACCTAAATTAGTAAAAAAAAATTCCCAATTTTTTGTTAGCATATCTATTTTTTGAAAAGTGAGCATCGACGATGAACGAAAACTAACCATCTAAGTGTCACATGGAATTAAGCATCGGTTAACGAGATAAGGCGAAACTAAAACGGCCTCCAATCTATATCGTCCAAGACCCGCCATATGATGCACATCGATAAATGTAAGACAATGATATAGGTAAATACTTTTTCGTAAAAAAAAAAAATCACTTTATGCCATTAAATCAATATACATCTAATCAGATCAATATACCTTAATAAAATTTTAGAAAAAAGTGTCCCAATAATATCAAGTTATATATTGCATAACGCATAAATTTTATAAGCCTGTTACGAAAAATTGCTCAATTTAAATAAAACTTCATGATTATATTTTTATACATACTTTTCAAATTTACCTTACACTTATATCAATACATATTTCAAATTTAGCTTCCACTTTTATCAACATATAAGGTGAGAGTGAGAGTATACTTACCAAAAAAACTCATTTTCCTTTAAAAAAATCGTTTCTTGTTTCTTGTTTTTCGCTTCTCGTTTTCTATTATCTCACGTGTACAATTTAAATATTTTTTTCATTTTTAAAGTTTCACGTTTACGTTTCTACTCCTAATAATTACAACAAATATGCAAAATTATAAAGAGTAGACCTATAATTAAAATAAAACAATCCATCATGAAAGCATAAAATTATACTCATTCCGTTCCTATTTAATTGTTCATTACGAAACTAATTTTGACCGACTTATAACTTGCATCAAAATTATCGATTTTTTTAAAATTTAATCATAAATTTTAATATTTAAAATATATTATTAACTTTTAAATTTTTTATTTTCATAATTTTGATAAATTATAGTGTTATGACTAAATTAATTTGAAAAGGATGAGGTATAATTTATTTTTAAGACAAGAAGGAGGAGTGTCCCACACTCTTGTCCTCTTTTCACATAACCCCATGTTCCCTTCTCACCTCACCTCTATACATATTTCATATCCATATAAACAAATATTTAAATCATCCTACACCTAATCTCTATATGATCATTTCTCCATCACATTTAATCACAAAATCTCACTTTATATACACCCAAAAAATAAATTCACAAAAAATTCCACTACCCCCCACATGATAAATCATGCCTAGGCTCCTTCTTTCCACCGCCACCGCACCACCGCCTGACTCCGCCGTAGAGTCCGACTTCGTGGTCATCCTTGCGGCCCTCCTCTGCGCGCTAATCTGTGTTGTCGGCCTCGTAGCTGTTGCACGCTGTGCCTGGTTACGCCGCTCGGGAGGCCCAAACCCTACTCCCAACAAGGGCCTCAAGAAGAAAGCGCTAAACTCGTTACCCAAAACAACTTACAACGAAGACGATACCGTCCATGCAAACCTTGGGGAGTGTTGTGCTATCTGCTTAGCTGAGTATGTGAGTGGCGAGGAAGTACGCTTGTTACCGAGCTGTGGACACGGGTTTCATGTTTCGTGTATCGATACGTGGCTTGGGTCGCACTCTTCTTGCCCGTCTTGTAGGCAGATACTTGTCGTGTCCCGGTGTAAAAAGTGCGGTGAAGTTTCGGGAGGAGACCGAGAGGGAGGAGAGGGAGTTTCGAGGTCCGGGGGAGCTGGCTTCTTGCCGTTCTGACACGTAAGCAACTAAGCAAGCTGGTTCAAGAAATTTGGTCCTTTTTTTTTTTTAAGTTTTAGTTTTAGTTTGAGAATGAGTGGTAAGTAGAAAATGTGAAACTATTAGTAGTAATTGTGAAAGAACTTGATGTTATTTTATTTATTTAATTTGGATTTTAATATGAGAATGGGGTTTTAGTTTTAGTGGGGGTTTTCCCCTCACTTTTTAAATTTTATCTAATTAATAAATAAAAAAGTGGGGTTTCCCCACCATTAATATAAAAAAAATATGAGAATGGGAACCCTTATATTTAAAATAGCAAAGTTAATTAGTTCCATTTTATTGAGTTATTATTTAGTTTGGGTTTTATAGTTATGAGAATGAGAACCTTTTTTTTAATAGGAGATGGAAGTACAAAATGTGAAACTATTAGTAGTATTTGTGAGGGAGCTTGATTTTTTATTTCTTATTTTTTTGGTTTCGAGTTTTAATATGAGAATAGGAACCTTTATTTTTATAATAGCAGGTTCCATTTTTTTTGAGTTGTTTTTTATTTTTTATTTTGAGTTTTAGTATTGACTTGTGAGAATGAGAACCCTTTTTTAATTGTGGAGTGGAAAGTACATAATGTGAAACTATGAATATTATTTGTGCATTAATTCGATTTTAGTTTTTTACTTTGAATTTTAATATAAGAATGGGAACCCTTATTATAATAGGAGTCGAGATGACAAAATGTTTAGTACTAGTATATTTGTTAGCAAGTTTGTTCCGTTTTATTAAGTAATTTTTATTTTTTAGTTTGAATTTTAATGTGAAATGAGAACCCTTTTTCTTTCACAAACTGTTTACTTACTAGAAATAGTACTTGTAAGCCTTCCATTTCATTTTATTTACTTTTTTTTACTTAATAGAAATAGTTATACGAAACTATGTGCAGTTTTAACCGACAAATAACTGTTATATTTACATTTCAACAATTTAAAAACGATATATTTACCGTTTAAATTTGGACGTTTAAATATTTTAATATACCTAATATTTTAGTTTTGAGTTATATATTATAAGAAAATGAGAAACCTTATTGAAAACAGTAGAAGAAAGGACTGAATATTAACTGTTAGTAGTGGTTGTACTATTTGTGACTTGTGAACAAGTTTGTTCTAATATTAATTTAATTATTATTGATATAGTCCTATGTAATTTTGATGAAATTATTTATAAAAAAAATATTGAATGAAAGGATAAGAATCGAAGGTTGTTTTGACACGTAAGCAGTGGCAGGTTGGTTTTTGTCGATAGTAGCAGAGCTCAGATTTAGATGTGAAAGTGTTTGGATGGATGTGAAAAAGCCAAGGCAAAATTAATTATTTTATTTTTGAATTCTGAAGTTTAGTACTTATGTGAAATATTTTATAAAGTTTTATTGTAGAAACAGGCAAAATGTTTATTGAGTAATACTTGTGACAAATTATTTTGTATATATTGTTGATATTCTGTGTAATGAATGAAATTAGTATGTGTTTTTTAGAATGGTGTAAACAGCAATTAGAAAATAAACTTATTTGTAACTACAAAAATAGAAAAATAAAACGTATATTCTTGTAATCCGAGACCCAATTTAACATTGCAGATTTTTACTTAATATTTGAAAATGCAATTTATTGTAATTTGAGTAGGACTCTAAAAACTGACCGTACGTCAGATGTGTTTAAGTTTTGTTCATGTTCATTTATAAACGAATGAATTATAATTTGTTAATGAACTTCGTTAACAACATAAGTATTAGGAATTGAGTTTAGACTCGGTTATGAAGTTATCAGAAATGCTAGAGTGGTTTTAATGAAAAAAATTAGATCTATCATCGTTTACGATCAAAACAATGCTCAAGCATTAGTTTCTTTGAATAATACCGTAAAAAGTAGAGTTTGTTCTTGATCCAATTAGAACTCAATTCCAGGTTACTCCAAATCTATGTTTAACCAATGCCGTCACACCGAGTCCTCATTTTATACAGTTATTGAGTTAGACTGTACAATTTTCAGTCACTTTTACAACCATTAGATTAAAAAATGAAGGGTTAGATGATACATTTTCAATAACTAATTTAAATTTTTTAATTTTTATTATATATTAGACAAGTTAGGATTTAATAAATTAAAAACAAAATTTACAACACAATAAAAACCCAAATAAAAATATAGAACTCTAGTGCATACTAGCCTAAATTTAATTATTAATTAAAAAAAATAAAAAATAATAATTAAATATTTATTTTTGAAAACGGTGTTTTGTGTCGTTCAATTGATTAACCGTACAAAAGAAAAACCCCCGACGTGGTTTATGCACTCATCCCTTTTTCTTCTATAAAATGAAGTCGCTTCCGTGCAACACCATTCTATTGATCGACACTCTCTCTTATCAAACATTCCATCCTTTTGTTTAGGTACGCATCTCGTTTCGTTAAGAGCTCGTCTCGTTTTCGTTCATTACTAAGTGAAATAATAATGAAATAAAATATACATTTCGTTTAGTAAACGAGATGATAATGATCATAGGCTTGTTCGTTTTATTAAATTTTGTTTTCGTATAATATATATATATATATATATATATGTGTGTGTGTGTGTGTTTGTATAAATAAAAGTATAGTAAAAAATACTCCATTAGTAATATGAATCTAAAACCCATTATATAAAAATATATAATGTGAGATGTAAATATGATTACATGTAATTTATAACATAATGATTCACGTAATATGATTACGTGTGAATGTGACGAAAAATTCACGAAAAATTTCGTATTCGTTTCGTTAATAACTCGTCTCGTTTTCGTTCATAACTAAACGAAAACGAAAACGAAAAACTCAAAAACTAAACAAATTTCGTCTAATTTCGCTTGTTTTCATCTCGTTTCGCTTCATTATCGGCCATACTTTTGTTGCATGACCACTTCATCTCTTCATAAGGATAACAAATCAAGAACTTTTTTTTCTCTCTTTCTTACCTTCTTCGATAATCACAACTTGTGCTCAATTGCTTCGACAACAAGTATGTATTAGAGTGAAGGTAATAAACAAATTTGGCCGTAGGAATGGCCTTTGGTGATCAGGCGCGATGATTCTTGAAACTATAACTTGAGGGAGCACCAAACCTCGGCCATAGCGCCCCACTCAACTACTAATTGTATTTTACCGCACGAACCCTGATCAATATCGTATATTCAGATTGGTCTTCCCTTCATTCGTGATTGGTACCAAAGAAATAATTTGTCTAATATTACAAATGTAAATTAACTAAAGAAACTTGTAGTACCATCAAAGTCAAAATTTAAAAAACAAAAATCAATTAGATTTGAGTTCTTACCATCAACTGTCCTCTAAAATCGAAAATGTATGAAAAATACCACGACCCACAAGATTATACGCTCTAATGTTTTTACTATTGATTAAAGTTTTAGACTACATCCCTAATGAAAGTAAAATTATTTGTTAATGATCTAGCAATCTTACCAGACAAATGCTACTCCTTTCGTTCCGATTTAATTGTTTACTACGAAACTACGTACAATTTTGATCAGTTTATAACTTGTATCAAAATTATCGAAATGAATTTTTTTAAAAGTTGATCATATAGTTCAAATGTTAAATTTTATGATTAGATTTTAAAAAAATTCATTTCGATAATTTTGATACAAGTTATAAGTCGGTCAAAATTGCACGTAATTTCGTAATGTACAATTAAATAGGAACGAATGGAGTAATATTTTTAATTTTTTCCCTGGCCTACTAAAACCAAATCATCACCCCCCAAGTAAAAAATAATACTCAATCCGTTACTATTTAATTGTCTATTACGAAACTACGTGTAATTTTTACCCGTTTATAACTTGTATCAAAATTATCGAAATAAATTTTTTCAAAATCTAATCATAAAATTTAACATTTTAACTATATGATCAACTTTTGAAAATTTTCATTCCGATAATTTTGATATAAGTTATTGATCGATAAAAAATACACATAGTTTCGTAATGAACAATTAAATAATAACATAGTAAGTATTATTTTTAAGCTTAAATAACACATGGGACTAAAGTTTCCCTATTATTCTTGCTTTTTAGTTGGTAGAAGAAAAGGAAATGCCAAAAGACCGGGCAAAATATGTTTATTGTAGTGTACTCAGAGTGCTAACATTGGTTAATGATTGATTAATGTATTCATATATCAATTTTAACAATTGTGTTATCGAATTACGAAATTTCGTCGACAAGATTGCAGTCACTATATCTCAAATTTAATATCTATTTTTGACACATGTTGATATAATTGCACTCATCATATGGTAGGCAAGAAAATATGAGTGCAATTTCATCATTTTGTTTAACAGTAAGTATTAATTGTGATAAATTTCATAGTTTAAAACGTTAATTGTTAAAATTAGTAATATAATATTTAAATTATTAAACACTGATAATATAAATTAATTATTTTTTATTAGAATACTTAACCCCACCAAACATGTGAGTGCAATTGGTATGTTATTAAATTGCAATATAAGTTGTTCAGCTGCCAAGATATAGTCCCCTCATAGTGATTATGATGATGAAAGTGGTTGAAGATTTCATGAGTATCAGTGGGCTTTTACTATTATTAACTAAATTAGATTTTTATTGCTTTTTGGTATATGGGCATATCACAGATATTTAAGCAGATAATATTAGGTAAGATTTTCCGAATACAACTGTTGTATTGAAACTAAATTAAATTTCAGTCATCCGATCAAATAAAAAAAAGTTTTTAATCTGTTTTTAAACTTAAAAAATAACTTATAATTTATACAAAAAAATATTAAAATGTAAAAAAGAGTTTAAACGATGTTTTTAAGCTTAAAAAAGAAGATTATAATCTACACCAGAAATATATTACACAAGTATAATCTACGCTGTTTTATATTTTTTTTAGTGTTTGTTTGAATTATTAAGTAAAAAAATATATATACTAAAAAATTACAAAAATAATATATTTTTTTTTATCATTTGTAAAATAATCTAAACTTAAAAATATTATGAGAATAGTGTATTATGAATAAGAATATTCTTTAAAGGTGACCGACACCGAAGACCTGACAAATTGAAGTTATATATACTTGTATTAGAAAGCTTGTCTAGGTCTAGATTTATCATTTAAGCGCCTCTTTTTCTTTATTTGTCTGACCAATTTAAACACTGAGTTATTTAAATTTTATAGCTGAAATGTGTAAAGGTAGAAATTTATTGTTGGTCGAAAATGTAATGTGTCATGAGACTTAGTAGTTCGGATCAAGAGATTTTATACGGGTTTACTCGTCTTCCATTTTCTTATTTGAGGATTGTAAATCGAGAAAACGAATTACGGTTACATCGGATTCTGACATATTATGCTCAAAAGCTAGCTATAAGAAAGTGTTAAAAAAAAAGAATGCTCTATAACAAACGATAAAGGGGAAAAAAGTAAAAGTAAAGGAGCTTAAAAAGGATTCTTAAGAGGGGAAAAAAGCAAAAGAAGAAAAAATATGCGGATTCTTTTCGTGACCACCCCGTTTATCATTTTAGTGTGCCTTTTACAATAATAGAAAAGTGTTTTTTACCAGTTGCTTAAATATAAAGTGTAAGCTCCTCAATTTAGCCATTAAAAAATATGCATGACAAGCTTTAATAATTCAGAAATGAGGTAAAGAGTTACTCCCTCGCTATGAATTTATATGTACTAAAGGAAACCACACACACAACTTTAATCGGGTTTGAACATATAACTAAATTGTCGAAACGAAATTTTTTTTTTTATATAGTTCAAATGTTTTACTATATGATATAATTTTTTTAAAAATTATTTCGACAATTTAGTTACATGATTAAAATCTGATTAAAGTTATGCGTGGTTTCGTACGGTACATATAAATTGATACGAATAAAATATAATTAAACCTTGTTTATTATATGTATCGTAGTTGTAACAGGAAGAAAAGGTAAGGATTGGTTAAAGTAAACTGTAAGTTAAAGTTTCAACATGTATAAAGCTAATTAAAGGGAAACTTGAACAAATTTTGAAGCATATATACAAAGGAAAAACAATATTCGATATTATTTCGTCTACGACAAATCACTTTTTTAGCTTTCTAAAGCGGTCTTGGAATCAAACACGAAGCAGATCTAGACGAGTACTACGTTTCGGGTTTTCTTACATCCTGAGAAAAGAGAGTTAGAAATACTGAAGGGTAAAATGTATCAAGAAAAAGATGAAGAGAAATAACATTTATAAGAAAAATACTAGTATATGAGAAACATAAATAGAACATGAATATGTATGGCATCTACTTGATATGGATAGGCTTATAGATAGATGGTTAATCACTTTTTATCCAAAGTCTACAATAGATGATATGTGCAAATAAGTAGAAAAGCCCCCACTTTACCACCCAAAAAGATCATTTTCTTCAAAGATATTACACGTCTTTTTTTAGGATAATAATATCAAAATGATAAGGACCCAAGTCAAGTCCTTCCAACTTCTTACTCCATTTATGCAATCAAAAAGAAATTTGAGAAAAACCTACCCCATATATATGTCTGCCAAAAGTCGGCAAAATGATATTTTCATGCTACATTAAAATGATAGTTAATTGACCACCGTATATGGCATGAAAAAAATGGACGTTTCACGTTAAAAACGGGGGTTTAACTGTCTACAAAATATAAATACTAAGTTTATCAATGTAGTCATGTAGCTTATTATTCATTATGCATGATCAAGTACATCGTATATATATATTCGTTTTGACGTTTTAACTGGTGAGCGATCAACAAGGTACGCAACGTTTCATATTCTCATAAGAATTTACGTGATCATCGGAATTCGGAAACTTGCTCTAGGTTTGATCTTCTATCAATCATGCATGGGTTATTCCTAAGTCATATAGTGAGATTGGAAGGTTCCAAATAAAAAGTGAAACTTATTCTTAAAAAAGAATAATAGAATATCATTTCTTTTCTTTTCTGGTACTTTAAAGAGTGATATCTCCAGAGTTAAAAGGATATCTAGAGAAATAAATTGAAATAGTACCCACTGCTAGATTAAAGTAATGAAAATCGATGCAAAAAATAGCAGGAAACTTCTTGTGTTACTTTGTTCATGGCAAATACATGGCAAACTTCTTGTGTTACGTTATTAGGAAATTCAACTTTCCATTCAACATGTCTGGCATGGATGTGGAAAAAAAAATATTTTAAACCCAACCAACCCGTAACCTAAGCCGCACGAATCGCACGAATTTGGACGGGTTGAGTATTAAAAAAAATCAATCCGTTTCGTCCCAATCCGCTATATATTTTGCAGGTTAGGTTAGGATTGAGGTTTTCAAACCGCGGGTTAATCCGCCCCAACCCGTAATATATATATATATATATATACTTCAAGATAAAAATTTATATATATATTGAGTGTATTTCAAGATAAATTTTTTTTATTCTTGTTATATTTTAGTTTTGTTATTTGTTCGCGAATGTTCTAAATATATTTTGATTGATTTTGATTTATATTTCTTTTTAAAAAATTCAATTTATTTTAAAATTTAGGTTAATTATGCAAACTATAAAAAATAAAATACAAAAATGAAAATTTAAGAATCAATCCCGCCCCAACCCGCAATTTATTTTGTGAGTTGGGTTGGATTTGGTTGGAGTTTTAATTGTAACTTATTTGGATGAGTTGACATTTAAATTTTATCAACCCGCCCTAATTCGTCCCGCCATTTATTTTACAGATTTGATTAAAATTGAGATGAATACGACGCGTACCCGGGTTGTTCTAGTGCGAGTGCCTAAGTGGATCACAAATTGCCTAACAAATAAATGGAAAATAGTTTACAGCTAAAATAAACCCTTCAACGTACATTTTTATGATGGATTATTCGAACTAATCGGAGTATCTCTACGTCTAATCACCTTGTTTGTAACCAGAGTATTATGCCAATTTTACTTCTTTTTTTTGCGACATGTTTTAAACTCAACTGCATTAAATATTTGGCAACATGCTAATTTGCACCCAACTGCAAAAAAAAATCAGTACTAAATTCAAGAGGCATACTCCTCTCTCTCGAACTCTTCCCGCAGTTTTAGGTATAAGAAAACCAACAATATGGCGCAAACAATTTCGGTAATGCCGAACAGGCCTCTTTGGTCGATTAGGAGAGCATGATAGGTAGATAATGTGTGTGTTGGAAAATAGCATTATAATCTAGATAGTTGATTTTCAACAAAAATATATCTAGATAGTTTGCTAAATGATAAGCAATGCAGTCTTCGTGTAAATGATCATCGACATCATCTTCTCTTCCCGCAATCGTTTATAAGACAACTGCATTTCACCCTTTCACTATCAACGTCGTCGCTTTAATCACTTACCAGAGTCTGAACTTGCCATATACTCCTCCATTTTCGTTTAACGCCTTCTACTTTAAAAGTTTCGTTTCATATCCTTACTTGATACAATATTGACATAATAATGGTCATGTGTCCTACATTTATTTCGTGGATGGGATGACGACGTGCGGATTATGTTAACATTGCCACATTGTCCATCTCATGCCTTTCGCCAAAGGATGGTGAAGTTGACGGATATTTATATATGTAACCGTCAATAGGACGTGTTATGTATTTTGCTATCTTTTCTGTAACACTTTGTTTCTCGGTTATAATATATTATAAATTTCCTATAAAAAAAAATATGGATTCTCTTCTGCAGTTTTTTCTATTAAAAAAGGGAAGAAATGTATTACATGTATAAATTTGTAATAAAACTGTTGTTTTTGTAGGAAAATAAATAAATGTGTATTCTTATCATTTACTAAAAACCTATTCGATATTGTTAACATCATTTCATGTTATCATTCTATGTACAACTTAATGGTAATGATAAAGTCATAACTTTGGTCGGTCGCGTTAGGCTTTTCAACAATGATATAATAGTAAATTAACCGTGAATAAAGGACACTTCCCGATCTTTATTATTGCTCGGATTATTATCCTTGTTCGGACTATTACACTTGCTCGGACTAGTATTTCGGTTTGACAATTGTGCTCGATATGACTATTTAATCTCTCGTCTTGATCTTTCTCCCCTTTTATTCGGTGCTCGGCTGTCTTTTCTCGGTTTATTTCTCGAAGTGGTATGAGTCGGTTAGTTTCTCTCTTTTCTCAACTTCTCTCTATACTTTTTGGATAGATTTTCTGGTCCTTTTCTAGGATGGGTAGTTGGCTATTTATAGGCAACTGCGCCTTCTAGGATATTGACAAATGTCTTCATCCCAGAGATTTTTCAGACATGGGTCCCCATTTGATTGGGCTTGGGCTTTTAATAGTAACACCTCAATTCCTATAAAAAGTATGAGACGACCCATTTAAGCGTTGGATACCCATTTATAAAGTGGGTTGATTATTACCCAAATAGAATATTCGGGTCTAATTTTTATGTTCTATCAAGTGCTCCCTGACTTCCTCGGCGTGGTTTCCATGTCGGGGGAGTCATGTTCGGTTTGTCGAGAACGTTACTTCGGTCTTGTTGTTCCCAATGCTTCATCGAGAAACGCAATAGACTCATGACGGTTCCCAGGGGGGCACATTTAATGTTTCCTATCCTAATATCTTTCTTCGAGGAAAACTCCTATAAAGGGGTGTGCTCCCTCCATAATTAGGCATTTTACTACTAATTTGCCCGTGACATAATGGTTTCTTCAGGTTCTACTGGTGAGAGCTCCTTTAATTATATTTCATATTTAGAAATGGAAATCAAGAAATCTCGTACCGCGAATAAGAAACTCGTGGCCAAGGTTTCAGACTACAAGAAAAGGTTGTCTGACATGGATTCTGATCATCATGTGACGATGGCCGATCGGGATTGGGCTTACGAGCATATAAAGAAGCTCGAGGCTAATCTGGTTAAGCAGAAGGCAGCAAAAAGGGCCTATAAGCTTGCCTTCAAGGAGTTGCATGCTCGGTCATTTCATAGTATTCCTAGGCGTTCCTTTGAAAACACGCCATGTTGGGAATTTCATAGTATTCCTAGGCACTTCGGCCATGTTGGGAATTTCATAGTATTCCTAGGCGTTCCTTCGGTAACACGCCATGTTGGGAATTTCATAGTATTCCTAGGCACTTCGGCCATGTTGGGAATTTCATAGTATTCCTAGGCGTTCCTTCGGTAACACGCCATGTTGGGAATTTCATAGTATTCCTAGGCACTTCGGCCATGTTGGGAATTTCATAGTATTCCTAGGCGTTCCTTCGGTAACACGCCATGTTGGGAATTTCATAGTATTCCTAGGCACTTCGGCCATGTTGGGAATTTCATAGTATTCCTAGGCGTTCCTTCGGTAACACGCCATTTACGGAATTTCATAGTGTTCCTAGGCACTTCGGCCATGTTGGGAATTTCATAGTATTCCTAGGCGTTCCTTCGGTAACACGCCATTTACGGAATTTCATAGTATTCCTAGGCACTTCGGCCATGTTGGGAATTTCATAGTATTCCTAGGCGTTCCTTCGGTAACACGCCATTTACGGAATTTCATAGTATTCCTAGGCACTTCGGCCATGTTGGGAATTTCATAGTATTCCTAGGCACTTCGGCCATGTTGGGAATTTCATAGTATTAGTAGACAACATGATAATATATTTTATTCATTCAAAAGAAGAAAGATAATGCCATTAAGCAAGAAAGGTAAGGTAGCACCTGTACTTGTATTCGGAGGATTGCCTATACGTAGTACTTCTTTAGGTTAGCCACATTCCAAGAATTCTTTTCCCCTCGGCTGTTGGCGAACAGAACACTTTTGATTTTGTAAGAGACTGGACTTGTTTGCTTGACGATTTCGTATGGGCCTTCCCAGGTAGGGCTTAGTTTGCCATGTATTTCGTTGCGGGTATAGACCGTCACTCGTCGCAGCACCAGTTCTCCTACCATGAATTCTTTGGACCCTTTTACTCTCTTGTCATAGGTTTGCTTCACGCTTTGTTGGTACTTAGCTAGGGTAAGGGCCGCTATCTCTCGTTTCTCGTCTATCATGTCGAGCTCTTCTCTCATTCTTTGTTCATTGTTTCCCTGCTCGACCAACGTCGTTCGGAGCGTGGGTAGCCCGATCTCTGTCGGTATGATGGCCTCAACACCGTATGCTAAGCTAAACGGGGTTTCCTTGGTGCCCGTCTTGGGTGTAGTTCGGCACGACCATAAAACGTTGAGTAGCCGCTCGGGCCACCTCCCCTTTGCCTGTTCAAGGGTGGTCTTGATGCCGTCTAATATTGTTCGGTTTGACACTTCGGCTTGCCCGTTTCCTTGTGGGTATGTCGGCGTCGAATAGAATTTTCGGATACCGAGTTCCTCGTACCACAGCTGTAAATTGGCATCTTTGAACTGGGTTTCGTTGTCGGCGACTATAGCGTACGGTATACCGAACCTAGTTATGATGTATTCCCAAACGAATTTTTTGACGTTGCTGGCTTTGATTTCTCGGAGGGGTTTAGCTTCAACCCATTTGGTGAAATAATCAGTCGCAACGATAAGATATTCCACATTCCCAGGTGCTCTTGGGAGTTTACCGACCAAATCAATTGCCCATTGAGCGAACGGCCATGGTGCCGATACCGGGGTCATCATAGATGAAGGGAGCCGTGGTATCTTGGCGAATCGTTGGCACTTGTCGCATCGTTGGACGTACGCATCGGCGTCTCGCTTGATATAGGGCCACCAATATCCTTGGGTCACTGCCTTGTTTGCAAGGGATCGCCCTTTGATGTGTGCTCCGCAAGATCCTTCGTGGATTTCCTCCAAGACCGGCAGTTGTAGCTCGGTCGGGACGCACAGTAGATGGGGTCCCCGGTAACTGGATTTGTATAGTTTATCGTCCTCGGATAGCCAGAAGCGAGGAGCTTTTCTTGTAATTTTCAGCGCTTTTATCTTATCAGCCGGAAGCGTTCCACTTCGCAGATAATGGGTCATGTCCTCCATCCAACCTAGTTCGTACTGTATCGACGTCACCCGGCCTACCCTTTTTATTATGCTCGGGGTCGGCAGTAGTTCCACTGTGATCGACCGGGTGTCGGTCAATGTTAATGTCGAGGCTAGGGTGGCCAAGGCATCGGCATGTGCATTTTCGGTGCGATTGATTCTTACTAACTCGCACTGTTCGAAGGTTGCCATCAAGCTTTGGACTTTCTCTTGGTAGAGGATCATTCTATCATCTTTCGCTTGGTACTCGTCGATGGCTTGATTGACGATGAGCATGGAGTCTGAGCTTGCAATTAAGTGGGAGCATCCGAGGGACCGGGCAATAAGCATGCCATTTATCATGGCCTCGTATTCTGCCTCATTGTTGGTAGCTCGGAAGCCCAGTTTTATGCTTTTTTCGATGATTGCTCCCTCTCTAGACTTTAGGACGACCCCTGCTCCTGATCCGTCCTTGGTGGCTGATCCGTCGACATGTATCTGCCAGTGTGATTGTGGAGAGAGTGCCAAAGGCTCGTCATAGCCTTCGGTGAATTCTGCGACGAAATCGGCCAGGACTTGTCCCTTTATGGCATGACGGGGTGCGAACTCGATATGAAATTGGGATAGCTCGACCCCCCAGGCGGCAACTCGGCCGCTAATGTCCGTCCGTCGAAGTGACTCTTTGATATGAAATTTTGTGTATACCCGGACCTGATGAGCTATGAAATAGTGTGGCAACTTTCTGGTTGCGACGACCAATGCCAGACACAGCTTTTCCAGGGGTAGATAACGTGTTTCGGCTTCGACCAGAGTCTTGCTGACGAAGTAGATCGGAAATTGTTCGCGACCTTCTTCTCTTAGGATAACTGCGCTCACAGCTGTAGTGGAAACTGCTAGGTAGCATGCCAGAATGTCTCCTTTGTTTGGACTTACTAGCAGTGGCAGTGTCCTCAAGTACTCTTTGAGATTGTTGAATGAGACTTCACATTCCGGGTCGCAGACGAATTTTCTATCCTTCTTGAGTGATTCGAAAAATGGCCGTCCCTTATCTGCGGATCGGCTAATGAACCTGCTCAGCGCGGCCATCATTTCCGTGAGCTCTTGTACCTGTTTCTTATTCTTGGGCGCTGCTAGGTTTCGTAGAGCCGTTATTTGATCGGGATTAGCCTCTATTCCTCGTCGGCTAACCATATGCCCCAAGAATTTCCCTTTGCTGACGCCAAATGCACACTTGCTCGCATTGAGTTTCAGTTTGTGCTCGCCCAGCGTTTGGAAAACGTCCCTGATATCTTGAAGGTGGGATGTGGCTCTTTCGCTCTTGACGACCATGTCCTCTATGTATACCTCCATCGTCTTCCCTATATGATCTCGACATACCCTTGTTATCATCCTTTGGTATGTTGCTCCCGCATTGCGTAGGCCGAACGGCATTACCGTATAGCAATAATTTCCCAAAGGTGATATAAACGAAGTCTTTTCTTGATCTTCGCGGGCGAGGGGAATTTGATGGTATCCTGAATATGCGTCAAGGAAGGTCATCCGTTCTGCCCCCGCAGTTGCGTCCACCAGTTGATCAATCCTTGGAAGGGGAAAGTGGTCCCTCGGACAGGCTTTGTTGAGGTTTGTGAAGTCTATACATACTCTCTCCTTTCCGTTCTTCTTTGGGACGACGACCGGGTTGGACAACCATTTTGGATAGTAAACCTCTCTTATGGCTCCAGCCTCCAATAACTTTTGTACTTCAGCGATTATAGCTGCTCTATGCTGTACAGACACTTTCCTGCTCCTCTGTGCTATCGGCTTGTACTCGGTGTTTACACTTAGGTGGTGGCATGCTGTATTGGGGTCTAGGCCTGGCATATCTTTAGGGCTCCAGGCGAATTTATCAGTGTTGTTGAGAAGGAATGCTTTCAACTCTTCGGATTCCTGTTTTGGAAGGTTGTCGCCGAGGAGGAAGTAATGCTCCTCGTCCATATCTGGTATATACACCTTCCTGAGTGTCTCTCCTACTTGATCTTCGACAACCCTTTCGGCTTTGGATATTTGGTTGATCAGCTTCTTGGTGCTGGTGGGTTGTTCCACCATGCTTCGTTGTTTTTGGAGAGTCGCGGTGATTTCCTCACAGCGTCTTGAATCCTCTTGACATCCTCTGGCTGTCTCGATCTCTCCCCTGTCATTTGGGTATTTGACCTTTTGGTGATAGGTCGAGGGTATGGCCTTCATGGCATGTAACCAAGGTCGGCCCAATATTGCATTGTGACCGGAGTGGTCATTAACCACTAAGAACTCCACGGGAACCGACACGGACCCGGTTGTGACACTGAGGACGATCTTACCCAACGGTTTAGTCGTTTCGGAGATGAATCCGATCAGTGTGACGTCAGTAGGCCGTAGATCTTGCTGCTTGAGTTCCATTTTGTCGAAGAGCTCCCTGTACATGATATCACAAGAGGCTCCTTGGTCGACAAGTACCCTGCTGACCGTGTCTAGGCCAATTTGAACTCGGAGGTTAATGGCGTCTCCATGGGGGTAAATCACCCCTTCTTCGTCAAGATCTGAGAAAGAAATGGACGGATGTCGTCGTTGTGTGCATTTTCGTTTAGAGGTCGACGCCTGTGATGCCTTGGATACTTGGCCAAAGTGGGCCAGCTGCCGTTGTCGCGATCGTTCCCCGCCTGGACCCTTGGGTCTTGTCATATGAACGACGTTGATCGTTTTGCCTTGCCGGTTGTCGGATCCTTCGATGGCCAATTGTTTGCCTTTATTCCCAGCTCCTTTGATGAACTTGGCTAGGTATCCTGCATCGCCCCACTGGTTCATTCTCCATCGCAGGTTACGGCAATGCTCAGTGAGATGGCCGTGATCCTCATGATATGCGCAGAAAAGCTTGGAATCTCTCTGATTGGGGGGAGTGTTGATCGGTTGCGGTCGGGAATACCAACTTTCCCTGCATATATCCTTGAGGATATCTTCAGCAGACAAGTCGAAAGTGTATCGCAGCTTGACCGGTCCGAAAGCGTTTCGATGTTCCCTCTCTTGGGGCCGACCTTGTTGAAACGGCTTGGGTGGCATTGGGTAGGTGAGCTGGAGCGGTTTATGTTCGTTGGTCGGTGTTGGGTATGCGATCTGGAGCGGTTTGGGCTCTAATGCTCGTGGTCGCTCTACCCTGCTATGGACCTCGGGCTCTTTGCCCTTTCTGGTCGGTTGGAATACTTCTCCCTGGTTATTCCTAACTCTTTTGCGACCCACCTGTGCCTCGCGGACCGACTCTCTTCTCGGTAGAGTTCGGTTGAGGAAACGCAGTTCGTCTTTTTTATCGGTGAGGTGGGTACAATAGGCTAGTAGGGAATCAGTGGTCGGGAAGTTTTTGCCTATGAACTTCCTTCTCGCCCAATAGCCATTAGGGATGGAATTGATAAAGTTTTGGATGGCTATATTATTGGCATATCGTGGAATCTGGTTTGCTACGTCGATAAAACGTATGCAGTAATCGTTGAGCCTTTTATTTGGCATCATCGCCATTTTAAGAAGGGTTTCGATACTAACCTTCTTTTTCCGATGAGCAGCGTATCGGGTGGAGTATGCTCTTAGCAATTCTGCCCAGTCTCTAATGGAGCCCCGTGGTAAGTTGTGATACCATGACGAAGCCTCTTGACCCAAGCTGTTTTTGAAAAATTTGCACATCAGTGCATGGTCATCACTCCACAGTTCCATCTTCGTCTTGTAGTGCCTCAGATGGTCGATAGGGCAACTCTTCCCATCATAGAGCCTGAATTCGGGGATGACGAATCCCATAGGATTGCGGTACCGCGTGATCTGTTCAGCACACGGGGTTTCTTGGCATACGTTCCAAGCCTGTTGGAACGCGCCATCCGTGACTTGGTAGGGGGGAGAGTATCCTCCATGATGTGGTGGTGGGCCATATCCTTCCCCGATCCTGTATTCGGGATATCTACCGTCCTTCGTGTTTGTGTGGACACGTTCCATATGAGTGTTCGGATGGACGATAGTTATTGGGACATTGCCCCCTTGGTGGAGGACTCTTGTATCGGGTCGCCGACCCGCTGCCTCCAGGGCGGCCCTGTAGGCAGAATCTTCCACTTCATGGCGTGGGTCTTTGTCGGGTTGGATAACTGGCAATACGATGACGGCCGCTGTCATGGCCGTCATGCATGCCGCCAGCTGAGCTTGTAGCTGGGCGTAGTTCCTTTCATCGGCTAACGGAACAACGTGTTGTACCTCCACCGTGGGTGGTGTAATCATCCTCGGAGAATTAGTCGGTAGTCGGGGCGACTGTCCGAGTACATGATCCTCGGGCATGCCAAACTGATGAGCTTCGTCCGTTTGTAAACGAGCACCGGAGTTGACCGAGGCTGTAGGCAAAGGGACTCTTGAGCTCGGCCCTGCTTGGGACCCGGTTAAGCGTCTTCGTGCACGCCTTAATACGGGCACGTCTTGTTCGTCCTCCGAGGACGAAGGGTGTTCGTCGACAATCCCTTCGATGAAATGTCGGGGTGGTTCGACCGGTTGTTCTTGGTTGACGTAGGAGGTTGTTGGTTGGTTTCCGGATTGGATAGCTTCATATCTGTCGCGGATGGCGAGTAGATCGTCGAGGTCTTGTTGGCTAATTTGCGCGTTTTGGTTATTGGTTTCTATTATCTCGGGATGGGTTTCCTCTACATTGGTAACCATTGTCGCTCGTCTGGCAGAGTATTGGTATTCGAATTCTAAACTAGTTGGGAACTAGATGATTCCCGGAGACGGCGCCATTTGATAAAGCCATAACTTTGGTCGGTCGCGTTAGGCTTTTCAACAATGATATAATAGTAAATCAACCGTGAATAAATGATACTTCCTGATCTTTATTATTGCTCGGATTATTATCCTTGTTCGGACTATTACACTTGCTCGGACTAGTATTTCGGTTTGACAATTGTGCTCGATATGACTATTTAATCTCTCGTCTTGATCTTTCTCCCCTTTTATTCGGTGCTCGGCTGTCTTTTCTCGGTTTATTTCTCGAAGTGGTATGAGTCGGTTAGTTTCTCTCTTTTCTCAACTTCTCTCTATATTTTTTGGATAGATTTTCTGGTCCTTTTCTAGGAGGGGTAGTTGGCTATTTATAGGCAACTGCGCCTTCTAGGATATTGACAAATGTCTTCATCCCAGGGATTTTTCAGACATGGGTCCCCATTTGATTGGGCTTGGGCTTTTAATAGTAATATCTCAATTCCTATAAAAAGTATGAGACGACCCATTTAAACGTTGGATACCTATTTATAAAGTGGATTGATTATTATCCAAATAGAATATTCGGGTCTAATTTTTATGTTCTATCAGGTAAGGTATGCTAAACTAAACTTTTGAAAGTACACGACTATAAACGGAAATGAAATGTTAATAATAGTGGGTAAAAAAATATATAAAACCCATATTTAGGCACATTTATATTGAGCCGAGGGAATTTTGATCTTTTGTCAAAATGCAAGTGTTCATCAACGCCATACAATAACTAACTAAAAAATGGACCATTTAATTATAATTTGTGAGGGAAATTGAAAAAATGAAGTAACTTTACCAATAAGGATGAATATTTATTAATTTAGATAAAGAACTTATTGAGAATCACCTCCCCCTAA
This sequence comes from Primula veris, assembly GCA_963682055.1. Taxonomy (NCBI): domain Eukaryota; kingdom Viridiplantae; phylum Streptophyta; class Magnoliopsida; order Ericales; family Primulaceae; genus Primula; species Primula veris. Next base: position 4,105,545 of record OY821751.1, read on the forward strand.
TTATCAAATACAGTGAAAGGTCTATCAATTAATAATATCCGTACCATACAAATTTGTTAATTTAGAAAGATACTAATAAATTGATAAATTAATAATTATTATTTTAGAGAGATTTTAATTGATGGGAGTATTGAACAATTAATGTTCAACAAGAGACGATAGAAAATTATTTTCGACACTTCAAATTCGTTCGATCGATAAAGTTTGAATTAAATATTTAGATAAAACCACTATTAATATAATGATTGATGGTCTCGGTTATCACAATAAAATGTATGTCAATGGTTTGTTGGATTAGTAAGGTGGATACATGTTCAGAGGTCGAGACTTTAGAAGAAATTGTGGATAATGTATTTGGAAACAATAAAAATGAAAAAAATCGAAGATAATAGAGTACCTTTAGAACTAGTCACGTGAAATGAATTATTTATCGCGTTTAGAACTGTTCACTTTTTTTTTGGTGCAGTACGAAAAAACTATACCAGAGCTTTAAAATGCAATTGGAAAAATTAGTATGTTATTCAATTAGTTTTAAATTTTAAAAAGAAGCGAACGACTATATAATCATATTTCACTAAGTCGTTTTAGTAATGTTTATCATTTTAAAGAATTATTAATTTATAATTTAACGGGAGCGATATTTATATAAGGAATTTCACTAAATTTATTATCTTATTAATTTATCGAAATTGATTATTTTTTTACATTAGTTCAAGTCGAGACCGAAGAAAAATATTGTTTTAGAGAATTTATTAATTTAGCGAGTATGTGTGTTTTCTAAATTGGGACTATAATTCATATTATGAAAACATACACACTATTCCACAATATGGGATTTTGTTTCTCCCTTCAAAGTCGTTTTTATTTTTCCGATATCTGACTCCCGCTATTTACAAATAAAACGGTGTTTTTTCCCTTCATATTTCATGTTTCCGTTTGCTATATAGTATCATATACGAGATTTAAACAGTTTATTCCATGTACTACCCTATTATTTTCTATGGCTAGGCGAAAACTCGAGAAAACCGAACCGATACCCAAATCGAAAAAGACAGAAACCGAAAAACCGTAACTTTTCGGTTCGGTTTACAATAAAACCGGACGAAAAAACCCGAGAAAGCCCGAAAACCGAAAAAACCCCCGAAAAATAACCAAAAAGACTCGAAGAAAAACCGAAACCGAACCGAAACAAACCGGTTCGGTCCAAAAAATAAAAAGACCGAATCGAAAACCTGCTCGGTTTTGATTTTGCCAAAAACAGAAACGAAGCGGACCAAACCCGACTCTACTATTTTCTATGTACATTTTATTACAAAAAATCAAATTTACTACATTCAACCACAAAAATGATCAATTTAGTATCCTCTTTATCAATGGCTTAAAATGAAGTAACGTGGTAATAACACCATCACCAAAAAAATAATAAATTTAGTATCTCTTTATCAATGGCTTAAAATAAAGTGACGTGGTAATAAACACCATCACCAAAAAAATAATATAAATGTATACATCGACTGATTTGATAGTAGAAAGTATTCAATTGAATTTTTCGTAATTTAAGATTCTAAATCACAAAAAAAATGTATTACTATTTTATGTAATTCATAAACCCTCTTTCTCTCCCATGTTGTTGGATTCACACACACACACACACACACACACACACACACATGTAACAAAGCTTTGATAGAAAGATGGGTTTTTGCTAAGTGTTAGTAACAATAAAAAGGGAGAAATTAAAAATGGGGGAGAGAATAATTGAAAATGGGAAGTTTTGTGAACAAAAGAGAGATGGGTATTATTATTATGGTATATGTACAATTGGGGGTATGCTAAGTGCTGGTACTACTCATTTTGCTATTACTCCTCTTGATGTTCTTAAAGTCAATATGCAGGTAGAGTTTTTTATAAGCCTTGTTTGGTTCAACTTATAACCTTACCTAGAGACGGAACAAGAATGGTTTTCTTCGGGGCACCGTGGTGTAAAAAAATACGTTGAATAGAAAAAAGAAAGGGTTTAATGCAAATTTTTTTTTTCTATGTTCAATATGGCATGAAATAAATATGAAATCATGGCAAAGTACATTGGACAGTAAAATAATTTTTTATATATTGTTTGGGAAAATACAATGACTATTTAGAAAATTTGATAATTTTAAAGTAAAAACAGAAAATTTTAGAAAAAAAAAGCTAACATGATTTGAACTTCTAACCTTTGAGTAACTTATGTCCAATTTTACCATTACATTAGCAACTCTTTTGTTTAACTAGGGCGCCGTCAATGTATATATCTCAGTGTTTTTTTAATTACATTTATAAAAAAAAATAAAAATAAAATTGAAAATCGTCGTTGGGATGGCGACGGCCACCCCAGCCCCCTTGGGTCTGCCCCGGAGCTTAGCTCATTTGCAATTTTTGTGGCTTTTGAATTGTTAGTGCAATTTGAGTTTTTTTTTTTTTTGTTTCTAGGAGTGTGAAAGGTAGAATAGTCAATATGCAGGTAATAAAATTAATGGGCTTGTTTGGTTCAACTTATAAGCTTAGCTCATTTGCCTCTTTTTTGGCTTTTCAATTGTTAGTGCATTTTGGGTTTATTTTTTTTTTGTTATTTCTAGGATTGTGAAAGGCTGAATAGTCAATGTGCAGGTAGAATTTTTACAGAGCTTGTTTGGTTCAACTTATAAGCTTAGCTCATTTGCAATTTTTGTGGCTTTTGAATTGTTGGTGCAATTTGAGTTTTTTGTTGTTTCTGGGAGTGTGAAAGGTAGAATTGTCAATATGCAGGTAAAAAAAATTAATGGGCTTGTTTGGTTCAACTTATAAGCTTAGCTCATTTGCCTTTTTTTGGCTTTTCAATTGTTAGTGCATTTTGGTTTTTTTTTTTTGTTATTTCTAGGATTGTGAAAGGCAGAATAGTCAATGTGCAAGTAGAATTTTTACAGAGCTTGTTTGGTTCAACTTATAAGCTTAGCTCATTTGCAATTTTTGTGGCTTTTGAATTGTTGGTGCATTTTGAGTTTTTTGTTGTTTCTGGGAGTGTGAAAGGTAGAATAGTCAATATGCAGGTAAAAAAAACTAATAGACTTGTTTGGTTCAACTTTTAAGCTTAGCTCATTTGCCTTTTTTTTGGCTTTTCAATTGTTAGTGCATTTTGGGTTTTTTGTTGTTGTTATTTCTAAGATTGTGAAAGGTAGAATAGTCAATGTGCATGTAAAATTTTTACAGAGCTTGTTTGGTTCAACTTATAAGCTTAGCTCATTTGCAATTTTTGTGTCTTTTGAATTGTTGGTGCATTTTGAGTTTTTTGTTGTTTCTGGGAGTGTGAAAGGTAGAATAGTCAATATGCAGGTAAAAAAAATTAATGGACTTGTTTGGTTCAACTTTGAAGCTCAGCTCATTTGCCTTTTTTTTGGCTTTTCAATTGTTAGTGCATTTTGGGTTTTTTTTTTGTTATTTCTAGGATTGTGAAAGGCAGAATAGTCAATGCGCATGTAGAATTTTTACAGAGCTTGTTTGGTTCAACTTATAAGCTTAGCTCATTTGCAATTTTTGTGTCTTTTGAATTGTTGGTGCATTTTGAGTTTTTTGTTGTTTCTGGGAATGTGAAAGGTAGAATAGTCAATATGCAGGTAAAAAAAATTAATGGGCTTGTTTGGTTCAACTTATAAACTTAGCTCATTTGCCTCTTTTTTGGCTTTTCAATTGTTAGTACATTTTGGGTTTATTTTTTTTTTGTTATTTCTAGGATTGTGAAAGGCAGAATAGTCAATGTGCAGGTAGAATTTTTACAGAGCTTGTTTGGTTCAACTTATAAGCTTAGCTCATTTGCAATTTTTGTGGCTTTTGAATTGTTGGTGCAATTTGAGTTTTTTGTTGTTTTTGGGAGTGTGAAAGGTAGAATAGTCAATATGCAGGTAAAAAAAATTAATGGGCTTGTTTGGTTCAACTTAGAAGCTTAGCTCATTTGCCTCTTTTTTTGGCTTTTTAATTGTTAGTGCATTTTGGGTTTATTTTTTTTTGTTGTTATTTCTAAGATTGTGAAAGGCAGAATAGTCAATGTGCAGGTAGAATTTTTACAGAGCTTGTTTGGTTCAACTTATACGTTTTAGCTCATTTGCCTTTTATTTTCCTTTTTTTTTTTTTTGGCTTTTGAATTGTTACTGTATTCTGGGTATTTTGTTTTTTGTTGTTTCTAGGAGTGTGCAAGGTAGAATCTTTTTGAAGTTGGGTGACCCTAATTTCTTTTATAAGCATTTAATACTTGAGTTTATTTGTTTAAATAGTTGTGCTAACAAACCCATAGTGATCATTCTTGGCCTAACTTTAGATTTTCTCAAAGTTAATATGCAGGTATAATTTAAGCTTAGCTCATTTGCCTTCTTTTTTGGCTTTTGAATTGTTAGTGCATTTTGGGTTTATTGTTTTTGTTGTTTCTGGGAGTGAAAGATATAATTTTTTTAATAAGCATTCAATAAGTGAGTTTATTGTTTTAAAAGTTCTAGGCAAACAAACCCATAGTGATCATTCTTGGCCTAAGTTTAGATGTTCTCAAAGTCAATATGCAGAATGCAGGTGTAATTTTAAAGGGCTTGATCGGTTCAAATTATAAGCTTAGCCCAGTTGTCGTTTCTTTTTTGCTTTTGAATTGTATTGGGTTTATTGTTTTGTTGTTTTAGGAGTGATAAAGGTAGAATTTTTTAAAGGGCTTGTTTGGTTCAACTCATAAGCTTAGCTCATTTTCCCTTTTTTTGGGCTTTTGAATTGTTGTACAATTTTTTAAAGGGCTTGTTTGGTTTAACATATAAGCTTAGCTCATTTGCTTTTTTTACTTTTGAATTGTTAGTGCATTTTGGGTTTATTGTTTATTGTTTTTTCCGGGAGTGTGAAAGGTAGATTTTTTGAAGTTCTTTATAAGCATTGAAATAGTGAGTTTATTTGTTTAAGAAGTTGTATGCCAACAAACCCATAGTGATCATTATTGGCCTAATTTTAGATGCTCTCAAAGTCAATATGCAGGCATAATTTTTTAAAGGGCTTATTTGGTTCAACTTCTATGATGCTTAAAAGTTGTAGGCAAACAGACCCATTGTGATCATTTTTGACTTAACATTGTGATTTTAAGAGATTATTTATATGTCATGTTTAGACTAGTTTGAGTTCAGCTTCCCTGGAACAAATCGTTATGCTTTGAGCTTAAACGTATCCGTATTCCCCAAGAATTTGTAATTTTTTGTTGTATATACAATGCTAAATTTCCAAAAGAATATATGTTGAATCTTTTTTTGACAACTTGATTGCCAATTATAAAAGTTAAATTCGAAGTTAATTTACCACCCTTCCCAATAGATTGAAGTTTCTTCTTTAACAGTTGTTCATTTTGCTTAAGGAGCCGAGGTAATGAAGGTTTAAGGCTTTCAGCATTCCATGATTAAATAGTCTTACCGGAAAAACTAAAATGTTATTTATGTTTGTATCAAATCGGTCTTTATTTGTTTCCAAACGTAGGGATGTCGAATTTGAAGTTCCCGGTAGTGTGATTCTATATTTTCCCTTTTAGAAATATTAATTTTTAAATTGCTACGTGTATTTCATTTCCCTTAATAAGTTTGATGAACTCGAGGCTAAAGTCAATAGGTAATGTAGTTTTTAAGGGGCAACGTTCAATAGATTATGTAGTCTTTAAGGGGTTAAGGTCAATGGGTAATGTAGTTTTTAAGTATATAATCTTGCTAGATGAAATAGTCTGTTTATATACATTTGTAGTTGGATTTTTTAAAAGATTTCCAAATGTTAAATTTGAAGTTTCTAGTGCTAAGGTGTAAAGCTAGTTCTGCCTTTTTTTAAAGATAGAATTATGTTTTAACTCTATTTTACTTGCCTGGAGAAGCTAAGGTAATAAATGTTTAAACAATTCGTACTGTCAATCTAGTCTTATTGGAAATAGTAATAAAATGGTGTCTCGGTGCTTTTTAGGTTGCAGCTTCTACGCTCAGATTATTTTGCTAATTAAACTGCATTTTTTTTTTCTGAAGTCAGCTTTAAGATTGATGAACTCGACTTTGAGCTAGTTGAAACCAGTTTCTTTCTCAGCCTAAAATAACCCTGCCTATTAGCTTGAAGTTTGGAGCCAACAATGAAGGTTTAATTAGTCTTTGATGAGATTTTTCGTTTGGAGTCTCTTCATTTTACCGCCAACTGTGCTACAATTGCTCAAGTAGTTTAATTCACCATCGATCTTGAAATCTTAAGTAGTGTGAGGAAGTGTCCTAAAATGTAATCTTAAGAGCCAATGACAAAACTGAAGAGATTGGGAGCAAATGCAGTTGCCATTATCTTTGAATCCTCAATTTTATGTACCAAAGTTTTGAAGTCTGAACCCTTTAACATGAACATCTGTGTGAACTTTAAACTGTTATAAAGTTTTGAGATGTGTGTCGAACATTTTCCTATGGAGAAAAAATAAAAAAAATTATGCTCTGTTAGTTTTAAATATCATTTTTTTTAAACCGGCCAATGAGACAATATCCGTGACTTAAATCAGGAGTAGTCATTAGTGTTTGTTTAGTTGCAGTATTTAAGCAAATAAGCTGGATCTTTTAGGATTCAGAAAAGACTGAGTCCCAAAATTCAGCAAAACTAATGTTTTGGACTGGTCAATCAAACGCAGTCCATCTTATATGCAAAAAAACTGAGATTAAATGCTGTAACCAAACAAGGATTTTATAGTTTTTGGGATTGGTTAGTCCGGCTAATAGAACTAAAAGAAAACATGTTATAGCTTCCGCTTTTCTCTATTATCTTGATTATATTTCTGTGATTCGCTTGAAGTAAAATTGTTCATAGTGTCATTCTCAACTTTCTTAAGTGAAAAACGAAAATTTTCTTTTCTCAACCTAAAATTTTGAATACTCTAAAATGAGTAACATTTTTTGATGGATTTGACTATGTAGGTAAACCCTATCAAGTACCATAGCATTTCAACAAGTTTCACCACCTTGTTGAGAGAACAAGGCCCTTCTGCATTTTGGAGAGGTAGTAGCGGCAAATTCTTCGGATACGGACTTCAAGGTGCTTGTAGATTCGGGTTATATGAATATTTCAAAGAAGTTTATTCTAATATTTTGGTGGATCAAAACAAGAGTTTCGTATTTTTTGTTAGCAGTGCATCTGCTGAAGTGATTGCCAACTTGGCTCTGTGTCCTTTTGAGGCTATAAAAGTCCGTGTTCAAGCACAACCCAGTTTTGGAAAGGGATTAATCGATGGGTTTCCGAAGATCTATGCAACCGAAGGACTCCGTGGGTATAAAGTTTATTGATTTCTTTTTCCAAAAGAAGTCTCTCGTGTATCTTTTTCCATCAGGTTTCAACTTTTGATCGGTGTTTGTTTCGTATGATTGGTTGCAGGTTCTACAAAGGCCTACTTCCACTCTGGGGTCGAAATCTTCCATGTAATTCTTACTTATCTCAGTAATATATTTAATTGTTATATTTTCCCATATGGTGATTTAGTGTATACTGATTACTGAATGAGACAAAAGAGGCTTTGCTATCTGGTGTGCGATTTCGTGCTTTCAAATTTCCATTCTTTCTATTTTGCCTTCTTTTGGTCTTTCATAAAACTGCATAATATTTTAATCAAATAAAAGAACTTCTCACCCTCTGCAGACGGTTTTATGAGTACTTAATTTGGGTAGGGAGGATTACAAAATAGATTTTCATTTTTCTGAAGTTATTTGATTAGGAGGATAGTTTTCAGTTATCTTGTTGTCGTTACTTTTACACCTCGATGATCTCTTTTCCTTCTAGGCAGTGACCACTCCTATAATTATATAAGTACTCGTTATCTTTATAAAGTTTGAGTTTCCACTCCCCTATGGCTCCTGAACTGTTTTGAGAGGCTTGCGTGTCAATATTTTCTCTTGCGAGAGTACCACATTAACCAGTTCTTTGGAATTTTATTGCACAGTTTCCATGGTAATGTTTTCGACGTTTGAGCATTCGGTGAATTTTCTGTATCGTAATGTGATAAAAAGAAAAAAAGAGGATTGCTCAAAATCACAACAACTTGGCGTGACTTGTTTAGCCGGATATGCTGCTGGCTCCCTTGGCAGTGTTGTATCTAATCCCGCTGATATAATTGTTGCCTCTCTTTACAACAAAAAAGCAAATAGCCTCTTGCTGGTAAATTATTACTAGCATTTGTTTGGCGAACTACCGCCATTGTCTCCATATTATAAAGAACATGCAACTTGGTCCCCCTTATTTCAGTTGCAACACCATTGGTCCTCATAGTAGATACACCGATGGTCTCCTTAGTTTCATTAAATTAGACCAGTCTTCCCTTCCTATGGTCAATCATATCTTTTCAAGGGAACCACTTGTCTAACCTTTTTTAAAATGTGTGATCATGTGTGTAACTTATTAAATTATGGAGAACAAGAGTATCCCATTTAAAATTATGTGGACCAAATATGAATTGTACCTTAAATCGAAATTTGAATGGGGACTGCTGTTCTACAACTAAGCAGACGGTAAATTGTGTTTTTTTTAGGCTGTGAAGAAAATTGGATTTGTTAATCTATTTACAAGAAGCCTTCCAATAAGAATAATGCTTGTTGGGCCAGCGGTGACGTTGCAATGGCTGTTTTATGATGCTATCAAGTTGTTAAGCGGATTGTAAGTTCTCTTGGCTCAACATCTTTTGATAGTACAATGACAGTATTGTTCTGTGTATGTTTACTGATATTATATAGTAGTATATACACTAAAGGCTAGACAAATTCTGGTGTTGGAGCTAATTAACTTTGAGTAATTCATTCAGGACGCATATACTAGGCTTAAAAAAATCTGAAGAAGCAACAGCTATCGGGGTTTGCTGAAGATTGGCCTTAAGTAGTTGAGGGCTAGTTTGGTGCAGCTTTAAGGAATTAAGCTGGGGATTTTTTACGAAAGAGAAAACGATGTTCCTCCATCTTAACACTTAGATTATTCAGGTCAATAGAAAGAAAAACTTATTCATATTCACTCCAGCTTTTAAGCACTAAGCAAAAAGTCTCAGCTTATAAGCTGCAACAAACAAAGCCTAAATTTGTAATTCAAACATAGTCGCCATTTGTGACTTTGATAAGTTAAATATTATCACTTTGCGGGTTCACTAATGCTTAAGAATATTAGATCAAATGATGCCTTTCATATATGGTTTTATGTTTTAGATAGTTAAATTATTTTAAATGAATATAAATGTTTCTTTTTTGGAGTATAATGACTGCTACTTATTTTGTTTATCTATATGCTACTCTAAGTGGCATTATTTTTGTGACAATGATGCAGGCCTACCAGTGGTAATGCTAGCAATGAAGTGAGACAGAATAAAATCGAACTACCTAAAGCTGTCAATTAAGAGAGCGTTTTAAAATCGCTAATCGCTTGTTGTTGAAGTGAAAAAGGTGATCCAAATAATTGAAAATTCTATTTAACTCATATATTTCTGCAGTAATCGGCTATCGATACCATATTGGCTGCCTGTTTCTATTTTGTTTGAAGTTTGGTACATATGCCTTGAGATTTTGCTGTTGATAGGATAAAGGCTAGGTATAGTTTTCAATACAGCTTTCGAAACTAGAAGAGGAGTACTCTTATACTCCATATGTCTAGAATCTAGATAACTCCATTTTATGGGGAAATAGTTGGTTTTCATTGGCTGATATAGCAATAAATAAAATGTTATATTTCTTTTATGAACATTGGGAGAACTGTTGCCAATTGGATTACAGACTCCATATGAATTAAAAAAAAAACTTATTCATTATATTTGTGATGAATCGGGCACGAAAAAAGATCGAGTTGCCTTCAACATGTCAATCTACAATGAGCAATTGATAATGTACTCGTATCTCCAAAAGTTTATGTAACTGTATCGTTTTGACATAGGGATGACTTATCAGCCTTTTCAATAGCTTAATTTTTTGTTACTTCAAAAATCATCAGAGCAAAAAACTGGTTCTTATTTATGTTGAAACTTTATCACAAAAATTCCCTTCAAAATCATTATGGGAATATCAGTAACGGCTTCTTTTATGATCTTATTTGGAACTTGTATAAAGACTCTACGATCACTTAAATATAATTTATATAATGATGTGATCATTGCGTATAAAAGTGTCCCTAACCGCAATAGAACCATAATTTTGAGAGATTTTTCTTCGATCTTTTTAAGTTAATGTCGTTCTGACATCATGAATGAATGTAATGTACATATAAGTTATAACAATTTAAAAAATATAGCAGTGACATAATATACTTACAACCTTAAGTTTTCAGATGGATAAAAATAGACCAAGTTATGGTGGCGATATTAGAAGACTAAACGGATTAATAAGATCAAAACACTGAAACCCATAAGCATAAATAAGTTTTAAATTATTAAAATTCCAACAAGGTGTTCCTTGGGAAAAGAAAAAGTTTCTAAAAAAACCTGTAAAAACTGGATCTCTAATGTTGCTAACTATTATCACACATTCACACTATGAAAATGTATCTCAATTTAAAGTTCTAAACAAACTACTCCTAATACTAGGCACTAGCCTGGTAAACCTAGGATAATCGCACGCTTATTTCCATGGCACCATTCCCATGTTGTTATTGCTGCTGTTGCTCCGGTTCACTGGGCTACCAGATGACTCGCCACGCATTATTGGGCTTCCGTTGATGGGCTTAGATGGGCCTGCTGAATAATCAACATGGTTTGGCGATTCCGTTTCCTGGCCCACATCAAAACTACCGACCACTACCTGTTGTAGATAAGAAACAATTTACAGCCTTGATTAGTTTTGGGTTATTTACGGCTTTGTACTACTCTTATGTGTCATTAAATTTTGATTATGTACATATGAATCTGGACAACTGGCTATTGTGTACAACTATTCTCTTCCATGTACTTTTCAAGGGTGAAAAAGAAATGTTAGATGGGTGTAGTTTTTAAAAAACATTTGTTCTTGTGATGCACAAACTGACAAGTACAAGCAGTAATTAACCCTTTTGCCCCCAAAATTGTAGAAGGTTAATACTTAAATTTGTTACTTTTTGGACAGATAGAACTCATTTCAAATTTATAATGATTCAGATAATTCACTCTCACGATGATAATACATGCATCGAATTCTGCTTTTTAAAGATTGAAAAGTAAAATAACAAGCTTCGCCATTTAGAAAAAAATGACAAAAAAATATTTAGCCTTACCTACAATGAAGTAAAACATTCATGAAATGTGTTTGCAATTCATATTTACCTGCACTGGAGTAGCTGCAATTAGAAGTCCTGCCACACCACCACCTAAAATGCGCCCATCGGGACCTGCCAATGACACGCTCATTCCACCGGTTCTGCTGCGTTGACCACCACTCTCCAACACTACGAATGAACCTGATAGCGAGAGAATCTCGAAACGTCCCTACATAACACCAACATTAAGTTTAAGACGCTCAACTCTTTATTATAAGGCTCATTAAGTTGCAACTTTTAAGCAAACAAACTTTTATTTAGGTTGAAGAAAGAAGTTAGGTTCTTTCAGCAGCTTAAAGCTTCTAACCCTTTTAAGTCAAAAAACCAGAAAAACATACAATATCCAAAAATTAATGAAGCAGAGGAGACTCGAGCCACTTAAAGCTGAGTTTGCTCCATTGTACTTTGTAAGGTATATGAGTTGCAAATTAAATACTTAAGTAAACTGTAATCATGTGGGTAATTTGATACTGGGAATGAGCTACAAATTAAAGTAGAAAATCATTAGATTTTATGCTGCAAACCGGTAGTATGAAATTCACAAAGACATACTATAGTAGTACAAGTTACATTTATGAGATTATCACCTTGAACGATTTAAGGAATATGTGTGCAGACTATGTAAAGGCTCACTATGGATAGTATTCTACAGTCACGTCGCAATTTAAATAGGAAAATGAGTTGTAACTTGAAGTAGAAAGTCATAATTAAATTAAGGCTAAGTTGAACCATGTGATTTGATATTCATAAAGATTTAGTATAAGTTACATTTACGAGATATATACCTCGTACGTTACTGTTCCCCCAGCAGACGATGCTTGCCGGAGGGTTACATTCGAAATAGCACCATTGGCTGACAATATGCAGACAGCTTGCGACGCATTTTGGCAGAGTGATATTATCTTTGTAGACACATCCTGAGTAACAGAAACAAAAATAATAATAGTTATTATCCTTTTACATGAATAACAAAGATGGGTAAACTACAAAGAGCAAATCAGTCGAAAGCAAGCTTTGAATTCGATAACCTCTCCAGCTTGGACGGTGATAATTTGTGTAGCAAACCTGACTGCTGCTGGTGAACCTACAAATTATACAAAATATGTGGATAAGATCATAAAACTTGAAATTCTTATTTTTACTTAACAAAAAATCTTTATAAGAAGTCAACAAACTAATCTAACCATTAATTGAAACGATACCGTAAGATTTTGAACTAATAGCATTTCTAGAAAACTGGAAAAATCATTCCAAACAATATCACGATTAAGCAGGAAATACCATTTCATCAATCAACAAATGACCTTTTAATCTCAGGTGTTTGTTTAAATTACTGAATATTGTGATTAAGTAAATGTTGTTTTATTTAAAAACGGCTTATTTTCTTTCTCCCTTTCACAACTTTTTTTTTTAAATGTAGACCCGTAGCTTTTTAGGAGCTAAAGATATCAAAAAGTCTTGCCAAGCATGTTCTGTAAAAAGCCTAATGTACAAGAAAACAAAATGAAACCATATCCTAAAAGCAATACTATATGAGTATTATACTATATTAATAATAAAGAAAAGTTAATACCCCAGCATTTCTTAGGATTCACCAAAATCTAATACTCCGGCAATAAACAGTTAAACACAGACAACCTCACTAGTTTGGACAATTTTACGTCACCTATATTTTATTTTATTTTGAAAGAGTAAAACTGGTACACATATCTATCTAGTATTTGTTTCCAGAAATGCTTCAAGGTACTTCGTTTATAAAACGGTAAAAGGAAATTCATAAAAGCGCTATATCTACTATTAAGACTTAAGAGTTAAGACTAACAAAACTGAGAAGCCCAAGTACTAAAGAAGACACAAATGGAACCAAACATGACCAAAACCTCTTTTGTTTCTTCTGACATAGGAGTATCAAGTTTTTACTGTGTTCATAAAAATAGACTATTAATTAGAAACAGAGTATGTATTGATTCCAAGACAAATTCTTCACATAACTGCCATAAGTGACGAATGATAATTTATTATTCTAAAAATATATATTTCGTGATTTTACCAAAATAGTCTGATACAAAGTGCAGTGCGGAAAACGGAAGCAGGAAGTGAAATGAAAAAAAATCAAAGATTTACACATTGTAATGGGAAACAGAAAACGGGAATCGGGAATCGCGATTTTTCAAAAGTAAAACAAATTTCTCGATAACTATGGTTCACAGTTACCGCGAAACTCGTTTCCCTTTTCAAAGGGCGCGTTTCTCGCTTCCTGTTTCTCGAATTCTGTTTCCATTTTGCATGTAAATATTTAAACTTTTTATTTCATGTTTCCTGATACTGGTTCCTGCTCCATTTCTCATGGTGAGAGAACTATGCTATGGACTCGATTTTTCTTTAATTAGCAAGGGGTCTAATTTTGTAAAACTATTTAAAGTTAAATCTTATATAATTAAAAAAAAATACATCACCCAAACCAACCACCACCACCACTCCCTCGGCTGTCAGAGGCAAAAAAGATACCAGATCTAACTCAAGACTTGAAAGATCAAAAAGTAGGAAACGTAAACGTTAAAAGTGTGAAACGTAAACGTTGAAAGTGGCAAAAAGTAGGAAATGTAAACATTAAAAGTGAAAAGTGGGAAACGTAAACATAAACGTGAAAAGTGGCAAAAAGTAGGAAACGTAAACTGAAAGTTGACAAAAATGAAGTAAATCAAAGGTTTTCACGTACAAAAATGGGAATATAAAATCAGGAATTGGGAAACGCCGTGTTTCAAAAACACTGTCTAATGTTGTAAAATTAATTAAAGTCGAATCTAAAATAATCAAAACCGTAGAAACTCATTGCCTCAAACTAAACACCACTCCCTCAGCATCTCGAGGCCAAATAGATACCAAATCTAACATAGACTGTCTAAAACTAAAATACATTCTTAAATCGGAAAGATATATACATGAAAAACAATAGAACGGCTACAATACTATGTAACATGTAAACCTGTTACAAAAGTAAAAAGAAAAACGTCTTCACCCTAAATTCATGGAAGCTGATTAGGTAACTGATGCAACTGATGCGGGTGCTCTTAAAGAGTAGATACCAAATTCTAACATAGACTGTCTAAAACTAAAATATAATCTAAAAAAGCAAATATATATATATATATATATATATATATATATATATATGAAGAACAATAGAAAAACTACAGTATTCACTATTGAGTAACATGTAAACTTGTTACAAAGAATTTTAAAAAAAAGTCTTCACTCTAAACTCATGAAAACTAATTAGGTAAGTGATGCAGGTGCTCTAAACGGGTTCTCTAAACAGATAGATAAATTTAGTCTAAAACTAAAAATATATTCTTAAATAGCAAAGATATATATGAAGAACAATAGAAAGACTACAATAATATGTAACATGTAAATAAATAAACAATAGAAGCCGACAAGGTAACTGATGCGGGTGATCTTAACAGATAGGTACATACCGGTAGGAACAAATGCATGTTTCTTCCCTACAGAACCGGGAGGCCTCCCTCTCCTTTTCCCATTCTCCGTTGTGTTTGCCACCCTCGTAACCAAATGCACGCTCCCATCCACCGGATACTTCCTCGGCCTCCCTCTCTTCCTCTTCTCTCTCGATACTGCCGGTGTCGACTCACCACCGTTGAACGAGCTTATTGGAGCTGCTACTTGTGGTGGCACGACGGGATTTAAAACTGCTACGGTGGTATCGAAAATGGGTCCCACGTTGTCGTCGTGGTTTTCGTTGTGGTTTTCGGTGGCCATGTAGGATTCAACGGCGGTCATCGCTGCCTGCGAGGAACCTTACAAAAATATTTATAAATTATCATCATAAAATACTAATAAAAATTATAATACTAATAATAATGATAATAATAAATCACTTATTTTATGAGTTCGACTGTCGCCATTTTATTAAAAAAATAAAAAAAAAATAAAAAAAAAATAAAAAAAATAAAAATAAAAAATAAAAAATAAAATTAAACTTAAATAAAAAATTAAAAAATTAAGATTAAAAAAATAAAAAATAAAAAATAAAATAATATCAGCTGTTCTGATAATTTAGAAGATGGTAAAAAAAAGGTGTTTTCTTTTTAAAGATTCCAGCTCAGATAAGCTAAAAAAGGACCTACCTTTTAAATTTTTTAAACTAAGTAATATCACTTATTTTAATAAATTCTTTAATAAAAATTCGACAGTCGCCATTGTTGTTTGCATGTGATAAAATTTTAAGAAATAACATCAAATAATAATATGTTAATTGTCTCTGATTTTGATGATTCTAATAATTTAGAGGATTTTTTAAAGTGTAGTTTTTGATCAAGATTTTAGCTAAAAAGGGTTTTACGAAATGAAAATCAAATAAAAATCAGATAATAATAATATTACGTACTGTGATCATTAAGAGACAAAAAAGTTTGAAATTTTTTTTATCGATTTTTTGTCATTTTAGTTTCGATTTTTATGAAATAATGAAAATCAAATGATAATATCCATTTTCATAAAAAATAAAAAAAGATTGAATCTTTGATCTAGCAAAAAAAAGAAGGGGTTTGAAGGATAAAATCAAGATCCATTTTTTTGTTATTTTTTAGCTTTGATTTTGAAGAAAATAGTCTCAAAACCTTTAATTAAAATCAAATTATACGTAAATTACATTTTATGATAATTAAAAACAAATAATAGCATCATGTATTTTGATAATTTAGAGAATTATTGAAGATTTTGATAGTGATTTTAGCTAAAAAGGGTTTTAAAGATGAACTAAAGCTTCATTTTCTGTTATATTTAGCTTTGTTTTTGAGAAAAAACCTTTTTATCAATTCTATTTTTTTATCTATATAAAGAAAATTGAAAAAGAAATAGTGGAATTTTGATAATTTACCTGGTAATTATAAAAAAAAGGGGAAAAAATAGTTTTCAGGGGCGGCTAAGACAGAGAATATAATATGAATATCTGTCTATATTGTTTATATATATATATATATGGAAAATAAATTAGGGTTAATTTTTTTTTTATCAAGATAAGACAAAAAATGCGTAACACTTGGTCAAAAGATAATAAAAAGTAATTTAATGTTCGGTGTTTTAATTCTTAGTATTTACGTTTTTCGATTTATCTTTTTCATCTAGTTACTTTATATTGTTGAGTTTTATGTATAAAATGACAAAATAAAATTCTCTTTGGTTTGACTAAAATTAACCATAATCTATATTAATCACTTTTCGGTGTAACTGATTGACTTTTTTAAAAAATTATAAAATTTTAATTATGAAGTGAACGTATGAATTGTAGAATTGAATGAAAAGAAGTAATTTGTTAGTTCAATGTTGAATGTTAAGTCAAAATATGACTGATAAACGATGTTTGAAACTAACATGAGTTTCATCGTCTTAGTTTATTTGTATTTAGAATGTTGACATAAATGGAATCAAAGTGGTTGGTAATTTTGAAAGTAAATCTTTAACAAGGCTTCCTATCTACTCGAAATTTTACAAAATATAATTATGAATATGAAGTCATGTATATTGTCAAAATAAATGAAAAAATAAGTTGTTAATTTGATAAGTGTGATATACGAAGATAATTGTATACGATAGTAAGTTGTTAATTTAAACTTAAACGTTACGATTTAAATATAAGTTGATAACTCAACAATCTTCCCCACTCATGGGCTGAGCTAAATCTGAGAGTGTCTAACAACTGTAATACAATGTCTATGGAACGGGAGAGATTTATATTAACCGGGCTCTGATACCACATTGAAGGAAAAAAAATAATTTATGACTAAAATTGACCATAAATTATATTTATATTAATGTATTTCTGGTGAAACGGATCGACTCTAAAAATTACAATTTTTAATTATGAACTGAACGGATGTATTTTCAAATTGAATGCGAATGTAAGTTGTTCTATAAACATTGAACGGTAAGTCAAAAAATAACTCACGAACGGTTTTTGAAACCAATACATATTTCATCACCTCAGTTTATTCGTATTTAGAAAGTTGACCATAAATGGGATCAAGTGCTCGGTCATCTCGAAAATATACCAGTATTAAAGGTTTTCAAGAGAAACGACTCAAAAATTGCAAAATGTAATTATGAACTAGACAGATGTATTGTCAAATTCAATGAAACAGTAGATTGTTAATTTAACGTTTTGAAGGGCAAAATACGAATATAATTGACAAACTCTGTTTGTAAACAATACATGTTTGTTTATCTGACTTCATTCATTTTATGCAATTACTAGATTTTAATCTAACAAATTATCTCACTTATAAGTTATACAAAATTATAAAATTTAATTATGAACTGCACGAATTGAATGTGAGAGTAAGTTGTTAGTTTAACGTTAGGCGGTATATTTTAAATATAGTTGACCAATTGTGTTTGAAATTGACACGCTTTTCATTATTTCAGCTCATTCATACTTAGAAATTTTGTAGTATCATTTTACGCAATTACTAGAATTTAAACCGACTAAATTATACCACTCACACGTTATAAAATATTGCAAGATTTAATTATGAACCGCACAAATTGAATGCAAGAGTAAATTGTTAGTTTAACGTTAAACGGGGAGATTTAAATATAATTGACCAACTGTGTTTGGAAATGACACATGTTTTATTATCTAAGCTCGTTCATACTTAAAATAGTTTGGATGATCAGTTTATGCGATTACTATTATTATATCCGACAAATTATCTCACTTATACGCTATCAAATTGAGTTAGCTAAAAAATACTTTTCTTTTTGGTAAATAGCTATATATTTTTGATAATTTGAATAATCAGATACCTTTTGTAATGATTGGAGAGATTATTTATGTTAAGTTTCCATATATGTTGAAGGTTTGGTACATTGATGCCAAATTGGTAAAAACAATTTACTTTTAAGTTTTAATCCAAAATATGAAATTAAAATTGAAGTATATTTAACGTATTTGATTTGAAAACTCACTCTTGTAGTATGTTGAAATTTTTATAACCGAGAGTAAAATAATTTCATATTTGTTAATGCATAGACTTGATTTTCTTTTTCTTGATACATGCCGGAATATAAAACTTGTATGGTTTAACTTAGAGATGCGCCAAGTCCTAAGTTAAGAGACTTTTAGAAAAAGTTATCAACTCGACGGTGATCATTGTGTACAATACTTAGATAGAGGTTTGTAAAGTTTTATGGTAAGACAAAGTTTAAATGGGTGCATTTTTATAATTGAACGTGTATATATATATATATATAGAGAGAGAGAGGAAATGTATTGTTGAACTAAAATCAACCGTGCCATAATGTTAACAATATTATTTCAGATCATCCTTGTAGTTTGACAGAGTCTTAGTATTACAAGGATCACCCCAATTGTTGAAAAAATTATAATTTCTAAATTATACCGAGTTACGGACCTCGTGCCATTAATGCAATTAAAGACAAGTCAATAGTAATTGAGTCGTTGAATGGAATCTTTCAGTAGCAGATAGTTTAATAATACGTTAAAGTTCACCCATGAAGGTCCATGAACAAGAGTGTCAAAAATAATACCAATCGATGCCATTCATACTCATGCCAAGATGCTGAGTTAAGAACGTTACAAGATTGGACATATCATTTTCTTTTAGGATTTTTAACGCATTATCATCTATTGATGACATATTTCCATCTATACGAGAGTTTATAATAAACACAGTATTACCACGAACGACGTAAGTTTCTAACTTATCTAACGATCCATAACAAACTTTTCTTGAGTGCATATCACGAACAACATGAATCAACCTTATCGATTGTTTTCTTCAATATGATTTATCGAAAAGATTCTTTGTTTGAAATGTTTGGAATGTCATGTCAAAATTGTATCCTAACAATAAATGTCTTCTATCAGATGTAGAAATCAATTTCGGTATAAGAATATAAAGAGAGTTAGAGTGATACGATAGGCGGTAGTAATAATGTCGTCTCCAGCATTTTGGAAGTCCCAATCGAACATGAAAAATGGCCTTAAACATTGACGTAAAAAGACATTAAATCTTTAAAAATCTAAGAAAAATAATGGTCATCAATACCATTTAAAATCCAGGAGACTTAATTTCGAGACAAAAATATTTTTGTATTAGATAAATTTTAAAAGAAAAACTAAATATGAGAGCAAATAATTATAACACATACGATTACAAGAAACGATATCATTTTGAGTGTTTGTTCTTTTTTCAATTTTTCAATATTATTTTGTAAAACAATCGTATACTTTTTCAATAGACAATTACATGCTTATGTATAAGCTTTTCCATAAATGCATATCTGTTTATTTAACCATCTAATAAAATTATGAACTGTTTTACAAAACTTACTAATGAATTTTCTTCACTGTATATAAATATAAAGGAAATGAACAAAATTGAATACTAGGAGACTGTGACTCTTGTTAAAAAAAATGTATGAAATTATGGTACGGTGTGATGTAATTAATTGTAAGGGTATACTTAAAATTAAAAAAGCTGAGGCATGACATAAACATTACCTTAATTTGATTGTTATGTATTTTTGCTGGAAGATATATTCATCATTATATAATTATTATATATACATTAAGGGGTGAAAAGAAGGCCTTTCATGAGTTGGAGGCCCAAAGCTAGTGATTTGAAAATTGGGCTCTTCAGCCGTTCTTGGGTAGTAATCATGGGCTAGATCAATGTAAACTTGATCACTCGGTAACATGAGAAGTTGATATTCATATTCAACATCATACTTAGTGTAAGTACCAGGAGAATAGTGAAATGATATCACTTGTTGTTTTAAGGTGACTAATGTGTTATTTTCGTAGCGAAAGTAAGACATGGTAATACATCTAGAAAGGTTTGTTTAAATTTAATAAAATGTATGAAAGTAGAAGAAAGGAGAATAATCGTTACCGGAACAAAAGTCGAGATCAGTTACTAGAACACAAGTCTAACTCAATAAAACCTGATCAAACTCAGACAAAACAGATCAAATTCAAATAAACCGGATCAAACTCAAACTCAGACCCTAATTTTACACTCATTGTATTTATCTTTAATAGGGTTACGCAGAGCTCGGTGAGATCGCATAGAGAGAGATGTGCTTTTGTGTATATTTTAGGGGAAATTTAGTATCGTGGGGTTCTCACAAACAGACTATGGTTGCCATGTTAAGTACGGATGCTGTATCGTGCCCTTGTAAACACCACATCCGAAATCAAGTGGATTTCATTTATGTTGAAAGAGCTTGGAATTCACTTTGTCCCTTTCTCTTATTATTTGGTGTGATAACATAGGTGCTACCTACATGGCTGCAAATATGGCATTCCATGCTCACACAAAACATGTTGAAATATATTTTCATTTTGTCCGTAAGAAGGTGGCATCTAAGTCCATATGGGTCTGCTTCGTCAACACTTGTGACCATCTAGCTGTTGTTTTTACAAAACCGTTGTCGATCCGTCGGTTCGAAGATTTGCGTACCAAGATTCATGTCCATGAACTTCCACTTCGCTTGAGGGGGCGTGTTAACAATACTATTCTAGATCATTCCAGTAGTCTGATACAATCCTAGTCTTACAAGGACTTGGTTTGGTTTGAGCTGCAGTACTTGGATTCCAAGTCTTTCTTATATATATGAAACGCCTCAAGACCCTTTGAAAGGGCGAGAGAATTTATATTTATCACACATGATACTAATTTGTAAGGGTAAAATGCTAATCAATTATGACATAAAACGAAAATGTATTTAAAGATAGGATAAATTAACAAAACGTACTACTTTTTAAACTAAATTATAAAAAATATACCCTTACAACTTTTCATTATAAAAAACATACCAAACAAATTTAAATTTAATGCTGTTTATTCTTTTTTTTTATCTCTCTCATCTTACTCTCTCTCTCCTTCATTCTTCTTTCTCACCAATTCTTCTATGTATCTCTTCATTCTTCTATCTCACCAATTTTTTCTCTTTCTCTCTCTCTGATCTTACTCTCTCTCTCCTCCATTCTTTTATATATCTTTCTTTAATATCCCACTCTATCTCTCTCACTTCCTCCACCACAAAAACTCATCACTAACCACCGAACACCATCTAGATTATATAGATATCCATATACATATAAATACAGATATATACATAAGTAATACACAAATATTACACTATTTGATACCCCGTAATATATGAAAAATATATGAAATTTGTGAGATTGTTTTCTATTTATTGAGTTTTGAGACTATTGTAAATATTGTGGGTTTCAAGTTAAAAGAGAAGAATCCATATGTACAATATTGAGAGAAATTCATATGTAGGGTATGAAGTTTTAAAATTAGGGTATGAAGTTTTGAAATTAGGGTATGAAGTTTTGAAATTAGGTTATGAAGTTTTAAAATTAGGGTATGAAGTTTTGAAATTAGGATATGAAGTTTTAAAATTAGAGTATGAAGTTTTGAAATTAGGGTATTATGTTTTTGAAATCAGGGTATGAAGTTTTGAAATCAGGGTATGAAGTTTTAAAATCAGGGTATGACGTTTATAATTAGCATATGCATATTTTGTGAGTTTTTAATCATTTTTAGAGAGAGATGGGTGATTAGCACGTGTTAGAAAGAGGTGCGATTATCGTGTGTTAGAGAGATAGGTGCGATTAGAGAGAGATATGTTAGGTTAGAGAGAGATGTTAGATTAGAGGGACAGATGTTAGGTGAGAGACATATATGTTAAGTTAGAGAGAGAGATTAGATTAAGAAATAATAAGTATATATAAGTATGTTTTTAATAATTTAAATCATTAGGATATGTTTTTGTTAATATAATAGGGGTATGGTATGTTTTTGTTAATTGCCCCTTAAAGATATAGATACTAAACTTTAGTAACTAAACAGTGGGTATAAAAACCCCCTTAATAAGATTTTAAAAAAAGAATGGATATGAAATTGTTCACTACTTTATACAATTACAACTATTGATGGAAAGTTTAGAATATTTCGTTCAATTAACGAGCACTAACTTTCTACACAAGTCCATTCATTTCTAGGAGGTCGACATGAAAAGAATGGTGACCAAAAGGGAAAATAAAAACAAAATCTCGATTAGTTCACCGGCTTAACATATATTTTCGAATTTGTACAATATATATATATATATATATATATATATATATATTAATAATTTAAGAATGATAGGATGAGGAATGAGATGAAAAATATATCATATAATATATGTAAAATTGAAACAAAAAATAAGCAGAAAAATATATAAATTTAATTGCCTTATATAACTATATGGTGTATATCATTCTAAATTTATTTATGGATTTGTACCCCGATGCCTTGCGGCACTATTAACCCTAGTCCGGATTGTGAGTGTATTTAGAAATAAAGATCCAATTAAAAATTCTGACACGATTGGACAAATCTATTACAAAAGCAAACAAATGCATATGCACTCATAGTCTAAATACATTCTATGCAACCAAGCTATGGTTTGAGGTCCGGATAAAATTTCTATAGCAATCCCGACCTCTAAAAGTATGCAACAAAAGCAAGGCCCAAAGGGGTTCATTTTAAATGAATGTTGTTATACAAAAACGAATGTTCTAAAAGCCAAGTTTAGGAAAAAATTAAAAAGAACTTAGATGCCTAGCAAATTAAGAGAGATTAGACAAATGGACGGATGTTTAAATAAACTTAGACATCATAATCGTTAGCCGAGCTACTTATGCTTAGAAACCACCAACATTGCTAAAAACCAATTGCTAATTTCTATAAAATGAAGTATTGAATCAAAATCTAATAGATTGTAATAAGATAATGAGGCGAAACGATATGAAAACGGTCTATTTTAGTTTTGAGATTTTTCATTATCGTTTCGTTATCCCGACGAATCAGAAAATTTCTCATTTTATTTTATTTCGTTAAGGATATGAAATTTTTGTTTCATCTCATGAATCAATTTTTATACTATACAAGTTTTATTAATTTATATATCTAATAATCTAATAATATACTCTATATTTATTATTACAAACATATTATATATATATATATATATATATATATATATATATATATATATATATATATATATACGAAAACAAAATTTAACGAAACGAATGGGCAGGGAAGGAGTCAATGTAGGTCTAGAGGGGTCACATGACCCCCTATCATTTTGACCGTTATACCCCCATCATTTTGTATGTACTATATATATGCAAATGTTGAAAGGTGGTGATTTGGTAAATAATTTTGTGAATTAATAACACTTATCTCAATATGGCTATCAGATAGTATATGCGCTTCTATTAAGAGATTTCAAAAGAAATTTTAAAAAATAGTTAGTTGATTCTTATATTATTTTTTCAGTTGAAATCTTGGACACCAAACTTCAAGAAAATATTTTACAGGTCTATAGCTTTCAAGAAAATAATATACTTACTTCCTTTGGCGTTTCTCATAATAAGATTTAAAAGAATATACATACATAATTGACTTGAAAATAATATAGAAGCCTAAATATATAACGAAAATCGTCAATTTATGGGTTTTTAGAATTGTCTTTGACTTTAAATAGACCACTTAATCAAAAGCTTTTTGAGGAATTTTGTTGTTTAACTTAATTAGGAGGATGAAAAACTATTTTAGATTATGGACTAGAATTTTAAGAGCATATGCATCAATGCATCAATGTATGTATATGGCTTTGTTTCCATATTTTGTGAAAAGTTTATCAAAAAAAAAAAAGGTTGCATCAATTAACTTAACATATTCTCAAACTAAGACTCTCTTAGTATTCATATAAAAGGAGTAAAGTCAAATAATAAAATATTAATATATGTGGAGAGAGAAAAAAGTTGTCAGAGTTATAAATAAATATGTATGGAGAAAAAGTTGATATAATATACTATAAAATATATGGTTAGTTAAGTGCATATTTGACATCAATTTTTTTTTGGTTAGTTTTTTTTTAGTTTTTGATTTTAAAAGGCCATATGTATTTGATATTATTGTTTTTTTTATCCTTTAAAAATCTTGAATTTGGAGAAATATAACTAGAAAATCTAAAAGTAAAAAAAAAACACACATTTTGGATATTTTGGTAACTTTCTCGCCATAATTTTCAGAATTTGAATGAATATTGATCTTATCTCAACTAAATTTTTATTCATTTGGTTGACGTGTTATCTTCTCATTTAAATATGATATTTTAAAAATTTATCAATTCTTTTTTAATAATTGGTGGGGAAAACCCACTTTTTTATTTTATTAATGATGAAAAAAAAATATGGGGAAAAAACCCCACAAAAAAAGGAGCAAAAAATACTCCAATTCGAAACAAATTACATTAAATAATCGCTATTAAAAAAATATCTTATAAGTTATTTTGATTGAAAAAACAAAATATTATTAGTTAATGCCAAAAATCAATATGTTGAAAGTTAGTTTTTTTAAATTTTTGCCAAACACTTATCTATATTTTGAAAAACAACATTTTTTTTCTTATTGCTTTCTGAAAACAGTTTTTTAACTGAAAAAGTTGATATCAAACGGATCATAAGATAGAGATGATAAAATAGGGGAATTAAAAATGATATAAAATTAAATTGTTCCGTGTAAAAACATGTTATTTTAAGTAAAATATTAAGGTATTTGATGCGGGTGCTTTAAATAAATTGTCCTTATATTATCTGTTTGTTTTGTAGTAAAATATTTACGGAGGAAAAATATTTTTCGGGTAAAGTTTTACGGTGCAAACTTTTGTTTGCATTTTATTTACGGGTGTTTGGTGCGTCAAAGGTTTCCCATGAGAATTCTATTGAAATTCAAAAATCTATTAGTTATTTAAATTAGACAAATTCGATGCATAAATAAATAAACATTGTTCATACTTTAAACAAAATATTTTAAGATGAAAAACATCAAAAATTAACTAAAAATCACAAAAATTAACTAAAGTCACAAAAATTAATTAAAAGTCACAAAAATGAATAAGTTCGTGAAAGTTTAAAAACATTAGTGATTAAAATCATAATTATTTTGACGGAAAAAAGCTAAAAATTCGTCTACTTTTCTGAAAGGAACTTCGTCAACATGTATAAAAAACTTAACCTAAACACATATTTTATTTCATATACATCACTTATAATAACTTATAATTTTTCAACATTTAAACTCATAAAATTATAAGTATAGAAGATATTATTGATTTTTTTTAGCTTTTTCAAATTTTCTTGGGTTTTTTAGATTTTTCGGAATTTTTTGTTTTATTTTTTCTATTTTTTTGTTATTTTTTAGATTTTTTCCTATTTATTTATATTTTTATTGGTTAATTAGATTTTAGCTTTTTCAAATTTTCTTGGGTTTTTTAGATTTTTCGGAATTTTTTGTTTTATTTTTTCCATTTCTTTGTTATTTTTTAGATTTTTTCCTATTTATTTATATTTTTATTGGTTAATTAGATTTTAGCTTTTTCAAATTTTCTTGGGTTTTTTAGATTTTTTGGAATTTTTTGTTTTATTTTTTCCATTTTTTTGTTATTTTTTAGATTTTTTCCTATTTATTTATATTTTTATTGGTTAATTAGATTTTAGCTTTTTCAAATTTTCTTGGGTTTTTTAGATTTTTCGCATTTTTTATTTTATTTTTTTTCCATTTTTGTTATTTTTTAGAATTTTTCGTGTGTTTTCCTTTTTTTTATTGGTTAGTAGATAGAATTGGATTAATTATTAAATAATTTTGAAAGAATAGACCTATAATTAATAATAGTTATAATACTAGTATTAGAAAGAATGTAGAGAGAGGCTCCGTAAACCGTTTACAATTTTATTTGCGGGGTAATCGTTTCCCCCAATTTTACTGGATATGTGGGAAAAGTTTTCCAAAAAAAATGTTTTACGTTAAACCAATCACCCGGAAAATCTATTTTACCCGTAAATGTTTGTTTATCCCCATTTTACAACAAAACAAACCTACGCTAAATAACAAACATGCTAGCTTACCTAGGGACATTCCTAAGATATGTATATCTTGTTTTTCACTTAAAAGAACAAGTAATTTTTTCTTTGAAAGATGGGTTAATATAAAATTATATTGTCTTACATACTATACTATTTCGGGAACATTTTTTGAGGTGAAAAAATAATGTATCAATATAATTTTAGCAAATATTGATGGAATCCTACCTTGATTTTGCTTTCGAAATTTCTTTAGTCTTTGTTTATTTTTAAACTAGAATCGTGATCTCACTTATCCAAAATTCTGGCTCCGCCGTTGTAAAAGGGGCATGGTCGTTACTAGGAGTGTTCGCAGTTTGAGTCAGCTCGCTTTTTGAATAAAATGCGAGCTAAACCAATAAAAAACAATCGGTTCGGCTCGACTCGGTTTTGACACAAAAAATTATCGGAACCGAACCAAACCAAACCAGTTATAATCGGTTTGGTTCCGCCGGTTTGAACTTTAATTAATAAAAAACACAATATTCATAATTATACTAGTTTCGTAAATGTTACGCTTATATTTCATTTGAAAATTTGAACTAAAAGTCGAGTAACAAGTAAATTTACAAATGATTTAACAAAATATATTATTAATAACTAAATATAACTAGAAAAACATCATATATCAACTTATTGAAGTATATATATAAATAATTATATATATGAATAAAAATAATCGGTTCGGTTCGATTTGAAAACCTGTAAAACCGTAAACCGAACCGATTAAATCGGTTTATCAAATTTCAAACCGAAACAAACCAATTACTAATCGGTTTGGTTGAATTTTTTATCGGTTCGGTTTGGTTCGGTGTATATAACCCCATGTCATTTACTAAACGAAATTTATATTTATTTTATTATCTTTTGTTTGATAATAAAAAAAAAAAACAAAACAAGCTATTAACGAAAATAAACTTATTTTTTTTTATATAAATTATGGACTTAGGGAGTAGTACTAAAATACTAAATGTAAATAATTATTTTAAGAAGACTTGGAAATTAGGGTTTAAGCCTTTGTCAGAAAACAGTTTCTCTCTCTTAAGTAAAAGAGTGTACAAAAGCTTCTATCTTTACATATATACATATATATATATATATATATATATATATAATGGAAATTAATTTCAAGGAAATTCCATTTGATTTAGATTTTCACCCTTCAAATTCTATTGTAGCTGTTGGTCTCATCACAGGCCACCTTCAACTGTAATTCATTTCTTTACTTTATTTTATTTTATTTATTTATCTCAGTTACTTTTTTATTATGTGTGTGTTTGGTACAAGTTTTTATTTATTTATCTCAGTTACTTTTTTATTATGTGTGTGTTTGGTACAAGTTTTTATTTATTTATTGCTTTCTAGATTTTTTTTCTACGAAAAAGCATTGGGTCTATGTTTTTGGTAGACTTTTTTTTAGGGAAAATTACACGTTTAAACAATTACTATATGTATAAAAAACTAAATTATATTTAAAATATGGATAATTTGGTCATTTTGAATGAATAAGCTAAAAAGCTAAAAAGCTAAAACCAAACGCAAATATTAATAAATCTAGCTTTTAAAAATCTGCTACCAAACTCACTAACTAGCTTTTTACAATCAAGCTTTTTTCTAGTTGCTATCTAAAAACAGTTTTTTTAATCAAGAAAGCTGATGCCAAACAGGCCTTATATTTTTTTATTTTATTTTATCTCAGTTACTTAATTTTGAATAGAGATTGAATCTTTATGCTTTATGCAGGTAGCTTTTGTAAAATGATCTTTTGGGTGTTTTGCTGTTTTAGTTTGGGATTTGTATTTCTTTCAAATTTGTAGCTCTTTTTGATTTTTTTCTGTTTATTTTACTATATTGTGTTGACACTTATTTATTTATTATTTATCTCAGTCACTTAATTTTGAATAAAGATTGAATCTTTATGCAGGTAGCTTTTGTAAATTGATCTTTTGAGTATTGTGCTTTTTTATTTTAGGATTTGTTTTTCTTTTGATTTTTTTTTTATATTGTGTTGGCACTCATTTATTTATTATTTATCTCAGTTACTTGATTTTGAATAAAGATTAAATCTTTATGAAATTTTTATGCAGGTACAAATATGCTGCTGATTCAACACCAGAGAGGTAGCTTTTGTATTTTGATCTTTTGGGTAATGTGCTGATTTCGTTTATGATTTGGTTTCCTTTCAAATTTTAGTTCCTTTTTTTTTTCCGGGGTTTTTACCATGGGCCTGTTTGGCGTCAGTTTTCTGTGATAAAAAAGGTACTTCTAAAAAGTAACAAGAAAAAAGAAAAAAGCGTGCTTAAAAAAAGCTGTTGTGTAGTGTTTGACACCACTTAATTTTTTGTACTTACTTGACTATAACTTATATTTATTGATAAGTCATTGGTCTCCTATTGATATACATATACTTTCTATTAGAATGTTTTTATTTAAAAAAAATATAACATGAACAAGCTAACAAAATCTGCAAATTCCTAACTTTTCTTTTTATAAACATTTTTCTAGCTTTTTGACCCTAAAGCTAGCATTTTAAAAGATAAAAAGCCTGACATTCCAAATGCGTATAGATTTTTCTTTTCAAAAAGCTAAGAAAAAAAGCTGTTTCCAAACGTGCACTATATGTTGGTATATATATATTGTAAATTATTAGATTAAAAGATGTAGGCAAGCAAGGACTATTGGAGATATACGCCATATCCAATTTATGGAAAATGTTTAAACATTACAAAAATAAACCTTTTAAAAAAAAGTTTTCTTAGAAAGAAAAGTATTTACTTTTTTAAACTTTGTATATGTTTTAGGCAATTAAAAGTCAGAGCTCACAAGGAATCATGTCGAGCGCTTCGATTTGTCAACGAAGGCCGTGGTACTGAGTTCGATTGTTTTTATATTGTTTTTAGTATTGGGGACTGTGTGGTTGTATTTCTATTTTCATTTAATTGTTGTATATATTTGTGCTAGCCATTATTACGGGGTCTCCGGATTGTTCAATTCTGGCCACTGATGTGGAAACAGGATCTTCCATTGCCCGCTTTGAGAACGCTCATGGGTGAGAATCTTTAGAGGCTTAGTTGTGATAACTTTTGAGTTTTTCTTTTCTCAGAATCTGATTATGCGTTGAGAGATGACAATATTGTGGAAATTATGTGCAGTGCTGCTATTAGCCGAATAATCAACTTAACTGAGTCAACTATTGCATCTGGGGATGATTCAGGTTGTATAAAGGTGTGTTTCGTTCTGAATAAAACTCCTATGTGCCCTAACATATCAACTTTTCAATTACTACACCATACTATTGAATCTCACAGTTTAGACACTGGATAAAGTCGAACAATTAGGGCAGTAGCATTACGATTTTAACCTAGAAGATATTTATGTACCAAATTTGCAGTCTCTATATTGATGATTGATCTAAACAAATTCTCACAATTTGTACACCAATGTTAAAAAGTTGAACCTTTTAGCACTTGTCAATGGATAATTGAGGTACTTAATGTGTAGATTGGTGTGTAAACACTGAAATTACTAGCACAGTGTGCCAACTGTCAGAAGTGGGTAGATTATCATACAAAAGTGTTATTTTTCCGATTAGTAAGTTATAGTAAAACAAGAATTAATGGTTTACTTATTACTTACATTCATTTACCCTGGTGAGTAAAAAATAGTTTTGGTCTGGTTTGTTGTTACTGGCTTGTCATTTTCATTATTTTCAATTATAAATCAGGTATGGGATACTCGATCACAAACTTGCTGTAATTCTTTTGAGGTTCACGAAGAATATGTTTCTGATTTGGAATTTGCTTCTGATTCCATGAGACTACTTGGAACAAGGTATGCATGATAAGTAGAAAAGTTTGGTTTTTCTTGGAGATGTAAAAGTTCATTTTTTGGTATCACTTGGAAGCAGTATTAGTGCATTTTGTAAAAAATGTGTGTAAAAGTAAGCTTATTTTTAGTGCTAAAAGTGAAATGGAGTAGTCGATTGTAGTGCAAGTAAAAATCATACTTTTCAAAAAAGAACATGGATTTAGATACTTAAGGACACGCTTACCTTTCTGCATCAAAGTATCAGTAAGTAACCTCTTGTGTGATGCACCCCAAACACATTTAGTTGGAAGTAAAAGGTATTCAAAAGCTTAGGTATGCATGCAGCGAAACAATTCCACAAACACCATGCTAGATCCAGTTTAAGTATACTCATATGTATAGAGTTTAGACATGGGGAGATGCTGGTGTCTTTGGGAGCTACAGATTTTGTCGTATCTAGCTGAATTTTGTATTGAGAGACTTTAGCTGCCTGTAACTTACAATGCGTATCACTTTTATACTAGAGTGTTTAAAAATGGTCTAATATCTCCATATTGCAATTATCTCATCTATACGACTCTTGATTTCATAGCAATTAGTAGCTTGATTTTAGCACTTAGTAACTTGATTTTTTGACAAATTTAACAGAAACATATGTCATCTACAAGAAAAGAAAAGTTGTTTGTACATAATGATGGGCATAGTAGACCATATAACGTATATTCTCTTTGCATTTGGATAAATATTTTGTTTGTGTATATGCATCCAACAGTTTGACGGACATTATAATGTGAATACAATGGAGAAATGAGCTCTTTCTTCATATACGTTTCTTCCCATATGCTAGTTTGTGTGACTAGTTTCTTCGTTAGATGAACAAGTAATCAAACTCTTTTCTGTTTTTCAGTTTATTATATTTGACGTTGCTTTTGTTTGTGGATTTCTAACATGTATAAAGTGGAGATGGGACTTTATCTGTTTGCAATCTACGAAGTAACAAGGTACTTCCGTTGGCTTATTCTTCTGTTGTCGGCTTATCTCTCGATGATAAAAGATTGCATCAGTTACTTTTAGTTTGTATTTCTAATTTTTACAAATTGCAGGTTCAAACTCGCTCAGAATTTTCTGAAGACGAGCTGCTATCAGTCGTAATTATGAAGGTAGTTTCGCTACACATACAAAACATGGATTTCCTTTATGATAACACGATATGATTTATGTTTGTTTTCTGTTCGTATTCAACTATTCGAGTCAAGTTCTGTAACGCCTGGTAGAGTTGCTTTCTATAGCAAATTATCTGTTGCAAAATAATCAGAAAATGATATTATCCTTTCGATTTGGTTCATATATTTTGTTGCCTACTAATGTATTTAATGTTTGTAGAATGGCAAGAAAGTTATATGCGGAACACAAACAGGAACTCTTCTTCTATATTCATGGGGATTTTTCAAGGATTGCAGGTATTAATTTCTTTGTACAACGTTATCAAATGTTCCCGAAGGGATGTATTAATCTTTGATTGTTACTCCCCCCCGTTCCATTTTGTTCTTCCCTTGCAAAACTACCTGCAAACTTGACCTCCAAAAATGAATTCAAAAGCTAATCATATAGTTTAACTCCTTAACTATATGATTAACTTTCAAAAAAGAAATATTTAGATAATTGATATTCGAGATTTTTGTCGGTCAAAGTTGCATAGAATTTCGTAAAGGAAGAACAAAATGGAATGGATGGAGTCTATAAAAGCACATAAACTTGTGTTGTATACTTAAATTTGTCTACTATTTAATCCCTTACTAAAAACGGTTTCTTTCATTTTCAGTGATAGATTTGTCGATCTATCTCCAAACTCAGTTGATGTCTTGTTGAAGGTAAAATAGTTTCAACATTTTCCCCCTGTTGGTCCTCAAAATCTATCACTACTTATGCGTAAAAAGAAATGCTGACCGTCTGGATTATTATCGTTTTAGCTTGATGAAGAGAGAGTGATTACTGGATCTGAAAATGGAATGATCAGGTTTGAAGCCTTATTTTTTCTTTATAAATGGGAAAACTATACTTCTCTTATTAACATATGGAACTTATTCTTTAATAGATTCCTAATTAGCCATATTTCTTCCTCAGCTTGGTAGGTATACTTCCGAACAAGATAATACAGCCAATTGCGGAACATTCAGAATATCCCGTGGAACGTCTTGGTATGAGTTTTTATTTATTTCAAGTGTTTTTCTTAACTATGCTTATTTTGATAGGCTTTTCTTGTCTTGGTATACTTGGGGCTTGCTTGGTTGCAACTTTTAAGCTAGTAAGCTGGACTTCTTAAGTTTTCAGAAGACAACTCTTAACTGTTTTAGGTCAAAAAACCTAGTAAGCTCACCTTTTAAGCTAGTGAACCATATGCGGTCCAGCCTTTAAGCAAAAAAAAAAAATACTTAGCTGAAAAGCTGAAATTAGATAAGGCCGGGTTCATTATATTGGTTAGTGAGTTTGACCCGTACAAGTACCTATCTGGAGAAAATTTGGGGTGGTCAAGTATTTTAAGTATGGCTTCTTCTGTGGGTTTGTATTTAATATGGCAAAATAGGATTTCCAATATTTGTTTTTAAAGCATTCTCTATATTCTTCTTAAATTTGAGTTTGTTTTTAACTGGCTAATGTCTCATTTAGTTTTTGGTTTCGTTTTACAGCATTTTCCCATGATAGGAAGTTCCTGGGAAGCATATCTCATGATCAAACTCTGAAGGTAGATGCGTCTCTCTTGCCTTATAGATATGTTTAATTCAATGGTGGAATTTATTAGAAATATATTAGAAAATTGGCAGTGATGAGAACTTAAATTCAAGTCATCGCAAACTGATTTTATTTGCTAAGCTTGTGAGATCCCTGCTAATACCTTCTTTGAAATGAATCGTATCCCCATGAGGGAAATTTTGGTTTTTTAATCTAATGTTAAAGAAAATTTCGATTGTGTACACAATACACATCCAACAAATATTATAAATTCGCTAACATTAAGTTGTCCAACGATTTTTGTATACTTACTGTACTACATATGGAGAAAAAAATGATAGATTGGATAGTAAATTAGTTACGAATACAAAAAAAAGTTGAAAAATATTATTTCAGTTATTTTTAACTATGCACACCATTCCATCTTTTCCTTACTATTCAAGTCCCTAATCTATATATTTTTCCTTTTTTAGTCCCTGATTTACCGTTGTTTTCTTCCTATGCTGTGTACTAAAAAACACATCCAGATAAGTTAAAAGTACAAATATGAAATTTCGCCTATTTCAACCATTTAACTCTTTTTTTCTTCTAGTTGTGGGATTTGGATGAAATACTACCTAAAGATGCAATGAAGAGTACTTCAACCGTTCCAGACAGTGATAGTGACGAGGCAGATGAGATGGATATGGATGAAGATATACCAAAACCCTCCAAAGGTATGAACTATAGTGTTTCCTACATTCTGTAAATGATAAAAAAAACTCTGTATGTACCTTATGTTCCTTTAGAGAGTTAAGATAACATTGTGTCACAGCTTGCATCTTACAATTGTTTATCTGGGCAAAATTTGTCCTTGATGATCCTCTGGTTTTGCCTAAACCTACTGTTGATACTAGCAAGTGAATAATTGTTTTTGCATTTTTTACAATTTTGATACCCACAACATAAGAGCTTCCGTCCAATAGCAGTCTCCTATTATTGGATATCAGAATAAATCTTATTATGGGTACTATTGTAAATTTAGGTCCATCTATGATGGTTATGAAATGAACAGAGAGATGCTTTCATGCTTATGTCATTTTGCTAATTTATTACATAATGCGTTGAAATCAATCATCACGTTATTCTGTGAAATGTAGGAAAAGAACTGAAATGCGATTTACCCGGGACAGTCTTAGACTACTAGTCAGTTTTTTGGGGTGCATTTGACATTTTGACGTTAGGGGCATATTTGACTATTTTGTTGTTTAGTATGCCTACTTGGTAAATGCCGAACTTTTGTTGTTTAGTATGCCTACTCGCGTAAAATGTATCCTTGATGAGTATGCAACCGTATTTGACTATTTTCTGAATCTACATTTGTTGTTTCCAGGAAACCAGAAAAAATCTTCCGGCACAGGGAAAGGCCTCAGTGATTCCAACAACTTTTTTGATGATCTTTAGATGAAACATTTTCTATCATAGTTTTGGGGCAAATGGTTTAATGTTGGCTCTTGCTTGTGCCATTTTTTATTGGTACGAGTTTTCCCGAATCTTGCAATGGGATTATATGAGGTTTAAGCATACATTTCAGCTTAAAGGCCGCACGCATTTAGCTTTCATATGACATCCGAAGATGGAAAGTTTTTCCTTGGCTGTATATGTTATCATTTGTAATGATAATAACAAGTCCTTTTTGTGAAAATATATTGATATTGAGTTATAATGTCCGAATATTGTCTCGTTCCAGCAGTGTAGGTTTTCAGCTCTTCTTCACTTGGGGTGTCGTTGAGTTTTTATAATTTCAAATTTTTTGTGAATTACGGTTCCCAAAGAATATATGCTGAAACTAATTAAAATTAAAATCAAAATCAAGATCTCATGAATTGATGACTTTAAATCTGTACATTCTTGTCATTTTACTTTGAAGGAGGCTGGTAACACTTTCACATCCTCAAAAACCGAAACAAAGCTGCTCCATCTATTACATGATTACAGCTGTCGTTCCAAGGACTCAGATAATCCATCTGCAATAAGTCATGACTAGTACAAGTTGATCGAGGATGCAAATAAAATGAGTTGACCACGGAAAAAGTGCAATATGTTTTTTTTTTCTAACAATAAGTTATGACTAGTACAAGTTGGTCGAGGATGCAAATGCATGACTAGATAATCCATCTGCAATATGTTTTTTTTTTCTAACAAGTCGTCGTCATCATCATCATATCAGCAAAATCAGCCCAAGATAAAACAAACAAAAGAAGTACTAGATGAAAGAGCCTCATCTTGGACATAAATCTAAGTCCTAACTGAAATGGTGTAAAGTTCAAATAAATGTGCTGTGGCAACGGTAAAAACTTGGCATAAACTTCATATGCCATTACAATAGCTATACAAAAGTCTCAAATACACGAGTAAAAAAAAAAAAACCTAAACCCACACCGGTGATTTTGTAACAACATAATAATGGATCACTTCAACGAATTCATATCAGAATCTCTCGAGCACGAAATAAATTCTTAACATATCTTATCACTTACCGCAAGCTCCAACTCTAAAACAACCGCTGATTCAGCAACAAATTGTTTCACCCATATCTCATCACCTAACTTACACAAAATAACTTGCTATAAAGTATCTACTCAGCTGTAACAGCTGTAAGGATCTCTGGTTGCAGCCCCATATTCGGCATCTCAAAATGAGGTTCAGATGGATAAATGAAAACAGTAGAAGCATTAATAGAAGGTTGAAATCCAGCCGAATATCTAGCCAAGGTCATAGTTACTTTTGGTAGTGGTTGAGGACCTGAGGCCAAAGGTACAAGCTTGTAACTAATAATATGCTGGGACTTTGGCAAAACAAAAATAGTATCATTGTGGGACCCTGATAGTACAAAACTCTGAGAATCTGCTAATGAGAATTTAATCTCTTGTAGCAACGTTGTTCGATTCTCAATTCTGATATAATACGTAAAAGGGTTGCCGAGAATAGCATGAGGTGGGCACTCTAGAGTTACAACTAACGGAGAAAACTCCACATCAACATCTTCAAGTCTATGTTTGGTGACAACCTCAGATGGGTCCTCAGGAACCGAATCTCTTCTCCATGTAATAGAAACTGTGCCGACCTGAAGTCTTGGAAGATTTACCTCGGGGATGAGAGAGAAAGCCTTCTTGAAATCTCCTCCTGGGACAAGCATAGCAGGGTTTGGACGTTCACCACCACTGTGTAAAATTTTACAACTTTTCCCAGTATCATCTTGGTCAACTTTGATGTCCACTGATAGCAACTGCAATGGCATATCTGCACTATTTTTAACAGTAACAATGAGTATACTGGACTCATTTAAAGGAAGGGTAGGTATTTGGTCAGAGTTTGGGCCTTGTTTGATTTTCGAGAGCAATAAAGGGTCACGACGAAAGGGTAACTTATACTGGTGACTCAATGTAAGAGCAGTTTTTCCTACTATTTCCAAGCTTTTGTGAACGTGAACCTTTTGTGTGTTAATTTCGGTGCTATGCAGGGAATATCCTAACGAAACATAAAGCATTATAGGTTTAGGTCGATTCCATTGAATTTCGAGTTTACAGGACCATGAATCACCCTCTTTTAAAAACGGCACACATATCAATCCAAAAGTTGGCTGGATTTTCTGGATATTATTATCTTCTGAATTCTCTAGCCCAGCTACACTTAAAAGCTCAACATGAAGACTATCTGTAAAAAAAGGCTCCACCTCTCTAGGACTAAGTAATCCCCCACCTTTTGTATCTACGAGGTTGATTTTTAGCTCACCGCCATATACACTATGGCCCTTAGCTGAGATTGTAACGGGTACAAGGAATTTCTCCCCTACTAAAGCCGGACCAGATGCACCTAGTTTAAGGTCTATTTGTGGGTCGGGTTCTTCAATTTGAGTGGCTTTTTGACCGGAAAATGAGAGACTAGGATCCTTGGTTGGGAAAGTTTCGACACGGTCTTCAAATTTCCAGAGTGGCAAATCATTTAGAGATGCAGGGCTTTCGGCTCTACAGCAGATTGAGAAGTGTTGGCCCAATTTTGCAATTACGGAAGTACATTCTAGTTTTCCACTGAGATCTGCAAAAGTTAAAATGAAAATAAAAAAAAATATCCAACTCAAATGAGAGTATTGTTACTTGGGTAAAACTCAACGCAATTAGAGCACCCACTATAACTATATCAAGTACCAACTTCTCTATTTTCAGTTTATGTTACTACACTTTTTATCGATACCATCAGTAATTTTGGATATGTATATCACCATTGTTGACATTCCAATCTAACATCTGGGGGAAGAGTGAGAGTGGAGACAAGAGGAGTGAAAAGGTTTAAGGAACCAAGATTTGACCCTTAAACTTGAGGAACCAATTTGACTACCATAAGGTTAACGAACTTATAATGAAGCTGTTGCCGATGAAAAATAAGGAATTTTTTTCCCGTACGCATTCGTTACATTTTGTGGTAAATTAATGGTATGAGCAAGGCTAATGTAGGCGCTTTTAGTGATCGCATTTACAAATCCCAAACACAAAACCTCGTAAAGCTACTCCCAAAAAAACTATAGCAAAAGGAAATAACTGCTTACCAGATTTGACTTCATAAGTCAACCGAAGCCATTTATTGGTAGAAAGTGTAAGAGAAGGAGCGGTCTCGACTCTACGATTTAGAGTATCACTAGAAATAGCAGCATGTTGATTTCTTTCATCATTAACAATCACAAAATCACACATAGATTGATTAAACTGAATTTCCAACTGATCAAATCCCACCATACACGGTAATTGTGAAAGAAGTGACACCGTAACTAAAGTAGATGATCCTGGCTTAACCATTTGTTCATGAAAAGCAACAGAAGCAAGCAATACCACTCTAAGAGGACTCACAAGATCAACCTCGACATGAAGTGGTTGGTCACTATTGACTTTAAGTAAATTCTCATCATTAGCCGGCAACTCTAAGTCTCCTTGTACAAGACGAATCACTTCTTCCTGTATCTTTTGTCTTTCAATCTTCTCTCTCTCTAAACTAGCACTAGAAGATATGGGTAAAGCGGCCATTTCAAACGAGTATTCAACAAAATCTTTCACTGAACCAAGATTCCTGGAGCATTCTCGTAGGTAACCCAAAACCTCCCATAATAAAGTTCCCCACCCTTCTTTTCTATATAGAGTTGCAATACTATCAAAAAGCTGCTTTGATTTATTAAAATCATTTAAAGCGAAATACTCTCTGGCCATCTCAAACCCACAGTACGAGGCCATTCTCTGGGCTTTAAGGTTAGTAAATGCTTCAAAAGATTTTTTGAGCAAAGCAATAATTTCAAATGAGTCCTGAAATCGCTTCGCTTCAGCTAATGCATATCGAACATATTCCTCATCAGTTATACTGCACATCAAAATAGAAAATTCTGGATGAATGAAAGCGTAAAAATCAATGCGCAAACCACGAATTTTGCTTAGATCGACTATATAGTAAGTATATGGCACAATGCATATTTACTAAAATGAAACTGAAAAGCAATAAAATACCTTAAGCAATAAGCATATACAAATATAAAACAAAATCCATGGTCTATGATTGGATTTTAACAACAAAATTGCTAAATAATCGTAAAAAGTTTGACCATATGTGGCTTCGTCTTTTTTAACATTTTTTTTTATAGGTTTATACTCATGAGTATGGAACAAATAGCAGAGCTTAAGCTTTTTATGTATTAAAGCACAAAAAGTGTTCAGTGCGTAGATTAGGTGTTTTTAGAGTAGCAAATAATTTTTTACCTTAACAATTAAAAACTAGCTTAAAGGCGTTTCTAAGCGAATTTTCTAAAACAGAGAAATATTTGCAAGAAACCAAAATGTAAGATAAATAATCCCATTCCTCGATAAAAAAATAAGACAGACGTACGATTGCATTTCAAAGCTATCTCCATGCTCAAGCAGCCGAGCAAACTGGCCCACGTAATCAGAAGGTGCAACAGAGTCGGCATTGCTATCAGAATCGTCAAGAATTTCGGACATTGAAAGAGTTAACTCTAAACAAGCTCTCTTCTCCTTTAAGTAATGAGCAGCCAACTGTTTCATAGCACGAGGTCAAGCGTTCTATTAACAAATATATTATACATGGGGACCGATTAAAACTTCACCAAATTTCCAAAAGCCATTATAAACTTCTTGGGAACATTTTTAAATATTGATTTTGAAAAGACCATGTGAGCTAAGGATTTAAGCGACTAATAACGGCTTCTGTTAGTCATAGCAATACTTTCTGGCTCATACAATTGTGGGGTTATTACAGTTTTGGACACTAATATATCATCTGATTTTGATTTGGTACACCAATATACAAAACAACGACTTAGTCTATAAGATATGTTCCAACTTGGCTATTTAGAACACCTAGTGTGCCTGAAAAACATTATAGGTAGGGGTACTAAGTAGATAAAAAAGGCTAGTGTTTATAAGATATGCTCCAACTTTATATGATTGCATATACTGTTTTATCATAATCCCAGGATTTTAGTTCCATAACTGTGTACTTTCTCTGCGTAGAGTAGAATAAAAAACTTGTTAGGTTAGGATACCAATTGCTATCTTCTATAGGTTTTTGTATACACAATCGAAATCTGATGATACCAGTTGCTATCTTTCATAGGTGTTGGTGTACAATGTCGAATTTGATAATACGTTAGTGTACAAACTTATACTTAATCCCAAAAACAAGAATAGTAAGACAGTAACAATCCAAATTGCACCATGATGAGCCTATCTAGATTAAGATCTCATACAAACAACAACAGCACAACTCCAAACATGTGACAATGGCATGATTATTTTCTATAGAGTGGGCAAGTTATCTCTTAATCAAAGAAAAAAATTAGATGAGAGTAAGCAGGTAAATTCTCCTTGTTCAGGTGCAGCTTTAACCTAAACTTTTTCCCTTTTCGCTTAAAAGCTGGATTGCATTTGGTTGACTGAGTCCACTATTTTTCTGAACTGAAAGATCCAGCTTTTTGCTAAGAAGTAGTAAACAAACAAGCAAAGATTTTTCCAGCTTTAAATCTTTTTTTCTTCTCAAAAGTTGGATTGCATTCAATTAATCAGATAAAAATCTAGGTCTTTATTCTGTTTTTTTCCCCTGAAAAAGCGGAAGCTTTAAGTTGGATGAAGATAAATCCAACTTCTATCTGAAACTCTAAAATCCAGCTTTTGCTTAAAATCAGCTACCAAACAAGCCCACAAGTCATGTACCTGGTAATAATAAGCTGGATAATATTCCCATTCACTAACTCGATCAGCACCACTTGATATTTGAGACGACGTGTTTTGGGTCTTAGCAGAGCTCGTTTCTAATAATTCAGCAAATGTCAAATATTGCCTACTTAACCATTCCCAATGTAGAAAAGTTACTTCTGAGGCTCCTTCTAATTTCTTGTAAGAAACACTGTGTTGGCGGAACCATGTTATTGCCTCTGTAAATTTCCCAAGATGAAGTAATAAAGTCGATATCTTGTAGTGTAATTGCTCTGCGATAGTCTTAATCGCAATTAACCTCTGAATTGCAGGTAACTTTGTTGGCATACCTATCATCTGTACATTTAGAAGAAATAAGAAAATGGTGATAAAGCTGAACTACAAATAAAAATGATATTTGGTTACATACTTGCATACTTCATATGAAATCTTTTTCTTTTCACAAAAAAAACCCGTTCCAAATACAGTAATTTGTCTTCAAAATTCGAATCAAATTCCATTTCGGCTCCAATAGAGATTCTATTGCAACACTAATGGTCCCCATACTTCAGGTAAACTTTTCATTTGGTCCCCATAGTTTCAGCTGTAACACTATTGGTCTCACAATTTTAGAGTTGCACTAATAGTCCCCACATTTTAAGGTTGCACAACTGGTCCCCAAGTATAACACTATTAGTCCGGACCACTGGTGTAATTTGATGTCATACTACAGGGACCAATATTGTTGTAATTGAAAGTATGGGGACCACTGGTGCAACTTATTCAACATATGAGGCAATGGTGTTGCGGCTAAAACGATGAGGACCATCATCAATCTATGCCTTATTCCCAATAATTTGGGGTCAGCTCATTGCTGTAAAATGATGACCAACCAATTTTTTTTCCTCAGTACATAAAGCTTGCTGTAAAAATTCCCCCAAAATATAATTTTTTAGTCATCATTCAACTAGTAGGTGTCATTTGACAAAATCCTTAAAACCTATTTACTGCTATCTTCTGAATCAAAACTAAAGAAACTTCTTTATAAACATAAAAGTCCATAACACAAATTCCAGCTCCACTTCTACGGTGAAAAAGTTTTCATTGTTAAAATTCCGACACTCGTTTTTTATTTCTATAAAAAAGAAACCATCACATGGAGCTCAAAAAAGAATAGTCTTCATGGGAAGGACCAAGGACGAAATTACCCATAATAATTACTCCACAATACCAAAAATATGAAGGAAATAAACACCTCACGCAGCGTGTTATATCCATCCTCGTAAAATCTCAAAGCTTCAGCCCAGTCTCTACGGAACTCGGCATATACAGCTACCTAACAAATAATAATTAAAAATAACCAGTGAGGAAGAGACATTAAAATAATTGTACAAACTTTACTTATTCGACTGAAAGTATAAAAAAGATGGCAATGAATACTCGCTTTGGAAGCCAATTCATAGGAAATTACATATGATAAATACAATATCTTTAATTTAACTTTTTCGGAGATTACAAAAACACAAGTTACTTCACTTAAATCTTAGCTTCATTTTCTCAGAAATTAGCATAATGCAACAATACAGAAACAAAATAACGATAGATTTCAAAGGAAATGGTAAATACACAAAGCCATTTTGATGATTTTCAATCCATGATAGTCAGCTAAGAAACAAAGGTCGGGAGCAAACTTCCAAATATAGAATATGTAGCGAAAATCTTGGTTGTATAAAAAAACTCAATGTTTG
This sequence comes from Primula veris, assembly GCA_963682055.1. Taxonomy (NCBI): domain Eukaryota; kingdom Viridiplantae; phylum Streptophyta; class Magnoliopsida; order Ericales; family Primulaceae; genus Primula; species Primula veris. The sequence goes on from OY821751.1 coordinate 4,147,355, forward strand.
TATAAATTAATTATGGAAAAACATAACAGAGAAGAATCAGTTAATAAAGTCAGATACTTTACATAGAGTGCAATGCAGACCCTTTTCAAGTCTGATGGAACATGGAAATAAATCAACAAAAAATATTTCCACACCTTAAAACTATAGCGGATACTCAACTCTACAGATGTGATACTCTTTTTTTCGAGCTTTGTTTTGATCCTACGCCCTTCATCTCTGTAATAAGCATTTGCAAGTTCTGCAAACAGACTTCCTATCCTGCACCAAACAAAACTTTCAAAATAAGAGGCAATTGGACCAGAATAAAAGGCAAAATACCATGAAACTATCTAAGAGGTTCATGCCTTTTAAGCGATTGTTTTGAATCCGTAACATCATTCGGAACATATACAATTATGTGCTTCGCATCAACTTCGGCACGTTTCCGAAGCGCAAGAATACGATCTTCGCTAATACCACCTGCACGGAAATACGTGACCATTATATTCTCATCATCACTCATTTTTACCAAATTGCAAACTCAACAGAATTACTCAATTGAAGGGGTCGAGAACTTGCTGTTAGAACTAGAGTCTGCAACCAGGATTAGAACCAGCTTGCTATTCCTTCCATGTAACACAGCTCTGCCAGATGTAAAGTAAGGAACAAAACTTGTTATTAAAAAGGTTCAAACATGGATATAAGTCGAATGCTAAACGAAAAACCAGTCGATATTGAGAAATTTCGAATATTAGCAGATACAAAACTAGAAACTTTACAAAAAAGAAAGAATATTGATTGTTTAATTACCCTATATTCCTCATTTATCAATGCACTGAAACTAGACTTTCTTCAAAATACCCATGTAGTATCTTGTTATTCCCAAACCTAACGTTCATGGATAAAGACCAAGCAACTATATTCGTTTTCGACCTGTTTCTTAATGTTCTCACATGTTTTATCAGCTTACCTCTTATTCAGACCAATACCAGGACTCCACATCAAATTGTGATGAAAAAGCATGATACATACCTAAAATCCCCATCATTTCCATACTTGGAGGGGGGGAATTGATTTCTGGTAAAATATCATATGTTCAGTTTCTTCCACATCACCTCCTCCCCACTTTCTCTCAATTTCCAAACTATGAACTGGCAGATAGTGTGTGAAGAAAAGAGAAGGCCAGCACACCGAAAATAAAAAAGAATACTCAAGTTCCCTTTAGCTATAACTACTTAATTATTTTCAAATATCAATCACTTGTTTATCTTTATCAATCCAAACAGATTACGTATAACAAAATGCTGCTTTTTATGAAAAAGCCCTCGATGCTGTGTGAAAGAGTGGCGGGGAATGACTGGGCTCAGGAGTTAAGTCAACATAGTGTGGAAAGTGGGGTCGACCTTATAGTGCCTTGTAGGGAAAGAGAGGTTCTCTAGGCAGACAGAGAAGAAATAATGTTGAAATGAAAGGCTTCTTTTCCCTCCGATTATCATGGATATGTTATAGAATCTTTCCTTTCGTCCTTCTGTCAAGAGTTTGCATAGTTTTTTGGTATATAGTTAAGTACAAAAAGATTAAAAAAATAAATAACATGCACTAGGCTTCCTCCCAATTTTGAACCCAACTCCTTTTCCTTCAAATTCTTCATTTTCCTTTCTACATATCTAACTTTTAACACCTTCTAAGGCAGGCTTGTAGCAAGCAACAAAAAGACAACAACTAGCACATTCCGAATTTCTAATCATTCACTAAGCTATAATTTCTCTCAACTTAGCACTACTCTCATTAAGTAGTTCTTCCGTCCAATTTTCCCCTTTCGCCTCTTTCCGCCTTTATATCTCAATTTTAAAATATTAAGCTTAAAAAACTAAGAAGGTACTGGAAGATTATTTATGTACATTATCAAATCAACAAAGAGATATTCACTCACTTAGAAAGAAGTTCATACAGATAGAAAATACAGAATTGTCCCCAAAACTGACAAAACAGTGACACGGTAATATTACTAGATAAAATATACTATTTCGCATGCCAGTTCTTTTGAGCATGAAAGTAGACGTGTGTTTTCCAGATAAACTACATATTGTACATACAAAATAGAAGCTCGGTGGTCACATGAGTAATAGACATCATATAGATAATTTAAATCTATTTTTGACGATAAAATCTATTTCCCATCATATGCTTTTCTACTTAGAGCGCATTTTTCCCCAATAAACAAAAAAACTCCATACATGACTTTCAGCCCCTTACAGACTTGTCACTGTATTCTGGCATTGACACTGGATACATTATTTCACATGCGTATACTACTCCTATAAGGTATCCAACTCGATGCAAAATCAATGTAATAGAAGTGTAACTCAGACTTGCAGACTTGTCACTGTAACAGTATCAATTGATGTATAGTATAGTTTTGCAAGCCTATAATTTTAGGTGTCTCGCATATATGCTTTCTGAATAAGTAGATGTGTGTTCCCCACCTAGATTGCACAAATAATTTGGTGAAAGACAACAGTTTTCGTGATCACAGAGACAAGAAAATAATTACCACTGGATGAAGTCATGAAGATGACCTAATAAATAAAGTCATCCCTGTAAAAAGGTAATGAAAGGAAGATCTGCTGCCACTAAACATTTTTGTCCGCCAATTATAGTTTCCTGTGTCTCTGCTGTTACGAAAAGCTATTGTCTCCTAACCCACTCAGTTTGTATGCTTATATTACTCGTATTAGATAGCATAAAGTCCAAAATAAAGATACAAACTACAAGGGAAAAACTACGAAGGGACAGAAGAAGGCAGCTCCCCGCATCAGAAAAATAAAAGACCAAAATATCATATACTAGTATAAATTAAACGTTACGATAGGAAATTTAGGTTTCTTTGCCTGCAACGAAATCCACCCAGTTTCACAAATATCAGAATATACCATTAACAGAAAGATTCAAACTGCAACGAAACAAATAAGTAACAGAGATACTGAACTGCAGTCTCTCAGAGAGAAGGGAATCACTTAATTTATAGTATAAACTTGTCAAAAACATTCTTCCTCAAGCAAAAACATTATTTCAATATGTTTCCGAATAAAGTATTTATCACCCCTGCATATTCATAAAAAAAGGTGATCCTGGTTCCGCCACTGGGAACAACAAAATCTCATTCCTATCATTATACGACTCCTTCTCGATAAAAGCTCGATTATAAGGCTAAACAAAGTTCGGTTTTCCGCTTTTTAGGCCACTAAAAGATTACACTTTTTACACCTTTAGCTTAGTTCTTGCAAAAAACGCTTGAGCTAAATTTTTGCTCTTTAAAACACTGATTTACACCCACACAAAAAAAAACCTATATATATGTATAAACATAGAAACAAACCGAGTTAAATGTTATCGATATCAACACAGGCCTGGCATCTTCTTACTACATTACATTACATACACAGTAACACATTCACACACGCATACAATTACTGATACATGTATAAATACATATACATAGAAACTCACTTGATTTCGTTGATATTAGTACAGACCTGCATTTTGATACTACATTACACACACATACACACATATATACATAGATATATAGAAACAAACTCGCTTGATCTTATATATATCGGCACAGACCTGCATTTTGATAAATGATATTACATTACATTATATACACACACTCACATCATGCTATTAGAATAAGCTAACCCAAGATTTTTGAGGCTCCCAAATTTTGCCATTTTTTTTCTTCAAAATTAGACTTACACTTTTTTATTAATTACCATAACACCACTCTCTCATAAATAATAGAACAATGAAAAACTAATTAGCACTCTTTTATCTCTCTTTTAACAACTCAAAATTCTTTTATGTCTTCTCATCTTATATATATATATATATATATATATATATATATATATATATATATATATATATATATATATTTTATTCTCCACATATTAGTATCATTAACAGTACTTATTTTCTACTCCCTCCGTTCCCATTTACTTGTCCACTACGAAACTACGTGCGATTTTGACCGGCTTATAACTTGTATCAAAATTCTCAAAATGATTTGTTTTTTTAAATCGAATCATAAAATTTTAACATTTGAACTATATGATCAACTTTTGAAAATTTTCATTCAGACAATGTTGATACAAGTTCTTGGCCAGTCAGAATTGCACGTAGTTTCGTAGTGGACAATTAAATAGTAACGGAGGGAGTATATTTTAATCGTACTACGCATCGCAGTATATACATAAACTAATACTCCTTCCGTTCCCAATTAATTGTCCTCTACGAAATTACGTGCAATTTTGACCGGCTTATAACTTGTATCAAAATTGTCAAAATATTTTTTTTTTAAATCTAATCATAAAATTTAACATGATCAACTTTTGAAAATTTCATTCAGACAATTTTCTTGGCAGGTCAAAATTGCATGTAGTTTCGTAATAGACAATTAAATAGTAACGGAAGGAGTATATTTTAATCGAACTATACACACACACGGAAACATATAGATACGTACATAGAAACAAATTACGAGACATAAAAGAGACTAACTTAATGTGATCGATATCGGCACAAACCCGCATCCATTCCGTAGGCCCCCCAGCGACCTCATCCGCCCTAACCACCGCCCCGACAACCGCCGCTACTCTCCCCCTATGCTTCCCAATCCACTCCCTCTTCAACACCCCCACACACTCCCCTGATGACGTGGCAGCTGATGCGGTTCTTCTGCCGATAACGTGACACATCGAGGGATCGGGTAAGGCGAGGGTGTTTATCGGAGGGGTTTCGGAGTGGAGGTGTGTCGAGATAGCGGTGTGGGTTTCGGGACACCCGATTAACGCCGCTAGGGCTACCGGCGGTGTTCGGAGATCTTCCGGATACTCCTCCATCTCTCTCTCTATATATCTATATATCTATATATATATATCTATCTATGTATCTATCTATATAATGTGTGTGTGTATATATATATATATGTATATGTATCTATATATCCATCTCTAATTCTCTTTCCTTTTATGAACATCTACTATTTTGTCCATTTTTTGCAATTTCGTCCCTCATTTTTTAGTTATATCAATTTACCCCCAACTTTTTACTAACACGAGTGTAATTCATGCAGCTACATATATGGTCAAAATTAGGGATGAAAATGGGACAATAGCGTGATAATTTTTGTTATACTATTATTGTATCGCACCATACATATACGGTACACTAAATTTTAATATCATTACTGTAACACACTATCGTATACCGTACTTTCGGTATACCGTAAGGGCGGTATGGTACTGTATATTAGCAAGTTCGAAAAACAACACGGAATGTTATGAAAAATATCTCATTTGCAACAAAATTTAAATATAACACTTCATTTATGAATAGTTGAACAACATTATAAACAGATCATATTTTGTGCAACTTATTTTGTATCTTAAATGTTAAATAATATTAATAATTATAATTGAATGTGATTATTCTATATATAAATGGTAATATGGTACAATACCATGGTATGGAAAATCAATTACCATTATCATACCATTAAATTGAGTGGTACGGTAATACCGTACCATATGTGTGGTAGTATCGTAAGTACGGTACAAATGGTACGGTATAGATGGTAATTGAGGTTGATTGGTATATTGTGTTATAAAATTCCACCACTAGTTAAAACAGTGGGATTGTTGAATTTCTAGAAACGTGCTAATATTTGATGAGATAATGGAAAGTATCAGAATCTTATTAATAGTTTTGAATCTAAATATGACCGTAGTTGTTGACGAAATTGTGAAATAACGTTACTATGTTGTGTTTCGTTTATTTCTTTTTCGCTTTTGAACAATGGAACATCGCTACGCCGTTTGCATTTGGGTAGACTTGGCGGTTTAAATGAAAGGAAAGGGATCAAATTGACAAATTTTACACCATTTGGGGTCAATTTGAAAAGTACTAGATTGGAAAAACATATTAAAAAAGTATTTAAAAGGTAAAAAAAACCATGTTAGATTAAATTTCAAAACACACTAGTACATGTCAATTATTTTTATTTTCTATTTTTTATCCAACAAAAATATGGTAAAATATGTAAAAGTTAAAAGAATGCAATACTAAAATTGGATTATAATCATCACTAATGATAAGTATAGTGGTAGACGGTGAAAATGTAAAAATAAGTTTTACAACTGATGTAAAAATGTCAAATTATACTGTGAAATTATGTTAGGTGAAAGTATTGTATAATATAATATTTGATATTACATATGATGTGGAATTGGTTTGTTTGAATAAATATCATGTGGAGAGATTTTTGGAGGAATAGAGATTTATGATTAAAATTTTGAAAAAAATGAAGGAAATGTTAAAGAGTATATTTCCATAGAAAAAAAATGTCTACTAGTATTTAATTGTATCTAGTGAAATTACATATGAATACCTAATTAAGTAAACCTTTAAAATGTATATTGTCTAAGGGTGCACATTTGGTCATGTTTGTAAGTTCATTTGACTTTTTATATTTTTTGGATATTTATTAATATTATTAATTTATAACTTGCCAAAACAAACAATAAATACCAAAAAAATAATAAAAAGTTAAATTTTACAGAATTATTTGAACAAACACTTTAAAAATAAAATAAAATGTTGATTTAAGAGGGGAAAATCGAATTTTTTTTACAAATACATATGAAAAAAAACCGATAACATACCTAAAACATCATTTTACAAACATGATCAAATGAACTCCTCTATTGAATAGTGTATTTTTGTGTGAATTGATTTTACTAAACATATTAGTCAGTACATGATATGAAAGAGAATCAATTGTTTATCAAAATACTACCATTACCAAAATACATTTGCACTAGTAATATTTTATGTTAAATAAGTACGCAAACTTGTTATAAACACCAATATTCCCTAATATATAATAGTAGGGTGATATCAGTTCGGTACCGAATTTTTTGACTACATACCGATACCGTACCAAGCTAGTTTGGTTTGAGAATTTTTACACCATTACCGAACCAAAAAATTCGATATACTGAACTTTCGGTATACCAAACTATTCGGTTGGTTCGGTTCGGTTTCGGTTTTATACCAAACTTTAGAGTTTACAAGTGATGATAGAAATTATGCGCTTTGAGAAAAAAACATAGTATAAAGTTTTAAAAATAATAGATTAAAAATATATATATATATATATATTTATATTATTGTTACATTTATTGTTTCTTTCTATAAAAGAGTGAACACTAGTAGACTTTTCTAGTAAAAGTTATAAATAAATAAAAATATTATAATTATTCACTAGAAAAAGTAATATAATTATATTATAATAACGTTAATAATTAAGTGTATATAAGTCTTTTACTTTATTTTTCGATATAGTATATTTTAATAATTCGGTTTGAATCGGTACCATATCAAACTTACCAAACCAATACCGAAACCGAACCAACTTTCAAAGATCGGTTCGGTTGTACCGTACCGTAATATCGGTATACCAAATTTTTGGTATCGACTTGATTAGTTCGGCTCGAAAAGCGATCGGTTGGTATAAGTCGGTAAAAAATGTCACCCCTATATAATACCATACTTTCCTTCCTACATCATTTTTCATTATTTTTTTGTACAATTTGATTTTGTTTTGAAAGTATTGAGTTTAATTCTATTGTAATTAATAAGCATGAACTAGCATTATAAAAAGGGATAAAATGAAAGTAATGTATATTAAACTGAAACTAAATTAGTTGGACGAGAGTATTTTGATATTTTAATGGTTAGATTGAAGGAAAGTATACTGATTGGGACGGAAACTTCAATTCGGAATATTAATTAAGAAAAAGTGATAGTATAGTATGCTAAAACAAAATGTGTTGATTGTTTTTTTTTGTTACAAATGTATAAATCAATAAGCGCGAGTTCTGTTTTCCTTTGAATTTTGGGACGCGTTAGTTTTAATGAAAAAAGAGTCAGTTTCAATAATAAAAAAGAGTCGCTAATATAATGTACGAAAATCGTCATAGTAATTTTTAAGAATGACTGATTTATTTGTCATCTAATATATTGTTATAAGGTTTTAAAAACTCAAACGATTTATATGACGAAATCTCGACAATTATGTGGCAATATAGCCCTCTACATAGCCATATATATGGAATTTGCCCGATATATAATTTGCCAAACTTTCCAATTAGTCTTTTAATAAGCACGTTAACCAATAAGCAGCTAGATACAGAACATCGAGGGCGAAAAGTTCACATAAATATGATATAAGCGAAAAGTTCGTCAATTATTTGACATATCTGATAGAAAGTTAAATAACATGGAGGCTGAGAAACTTACCGAACAGTAGTAGGGTGTGGTGGAGATGTAATACGAGGGCTCGGACTATCAAGAGCTCTCCTCCTCAGTTTTTCCTTCTTAGATTGTTAAAAATAAATAAAGCATATTCATTATAAGATGCGGAAAGAGACAGTCGGAGAGAGACATGCAGTCTGCAGAGAGAGAGGCGAAGAGAGAGAATACTTTTTTTTTTAATAATCATCGTAAAACTAATTCTCATAAATTGACCACAAAACAATCGTTTGATTCAACAGTAAGAAAAGAAAGTCAATGATCAATGTAGTGTATCGGAAGTAGGAAGTTAACTTGGAAATTGCGACGATGAGACTGTTTTATGAAAACATCGTTTGCAAAAATGAATGGCCTTTACTATTTCGTTCTTTGTCGCTCTGTTAGCAACATACAAGATTTTACTTTAACGTGCGTGACAACTGTTCTTGTCAACAAGCCAAATATATGCAAGCAACGATAAGGGCATCCTCTTTATGTCCGGATCTCTGACTTTTAGCATCTTTGTAATTCTCATTGGCTCGGTTCTTAATAGTTGACACAAGTTCCAACTTATCTGTCATAGTTGCAATGTTCTTGAACGCGAGAACCAGCTTCTCATCATGAGTATTACTCCCCTCTGTCATAGAATATCCGACCATTTTATTTGCTTATTTGCTTCAAAAGCTGCAACCAAAGAAGGTTCTAAATAATAGTTCCAAACAAAACCGAAAGAAAAACTATAAGGTACGTATCATTGTTTTTATTGCTTCAAAAATAGTGAACACAACGACTAAGTCTGTATAATCAAGTTTAACTAACACAGTTTCTCAATAGTTATGTCTATAAAGTTACCTAGTAGATCGAAGATAATCATTACTCAGGTTTACCTTGAAGAAAATTACATATTGAAGTATAAGTTCTTTCACCAATTACAAGTAAAACCCGATGCTCCTAAATAATCATTTTTGTATGTATGTTCAGATATCACCGAACATGGTGCAGTAGGCATAACTACGTATTATCAGGCGCGCTAGATGCTGGTATGGCATTTGTGGCTGTGCTTTTAACTTTAAATTTGGGTAAGCAACATATTGATCTGAACTGGTGGGGCCCTGACGTGGACAGGTTTCAGCTGGCATCTTGTCCGATTGTAGCAGGGATCAATGTTAAGAGATGCCCGTATCATTTTGAAAGAAGCGGTGGCATTGGATACCTGTAAAATAACAATAAGTCATAAAACTATATGGATGTGATTAGTATATTGTATTTGTTCTGTTTGGCTATTCATATTGAAATAAAAGTTGTAAATAGGTGCTTATTGCTCCAAGTACTGGATATACCATATGTCATAAGCTCTGTTATATATACATCTCATATGGAAATTCAGGTTACAAGAAACTGTAAATTTTCGCTGAAGGTTGTCAATTCAAATATTCAATTTTAGGAAACAGAAAATCCGTGACAATATTCAGATTCCATCCGAAGCTTCATTTGGTACTCAAAAGCTATCGAATTTCGATTGAGTTGTAGCTTAAAAAATGCAACCAAACATATAAAACCTCATCATATTCAAAGTCACCTTACATTTTCAATTCATGTATATGGTAATATCGGGTTTCAACTTGTTGAAATGTTCTTGGATTCATAATTCTGATGTTGTTCCTTTGAAGGACAATGTTAGAGAGTCTAAAAATCTGAGATAAGGAACTTTGATAGCATCCTCATATGCTCCTTCTTCCATCATCTAAAAGCATTAAAATACGACAAGTTAAACAAAATGATAAGTCTAGCAACCAAACAAGTTAAACTCTCGATCCAAACAGTCCACATGGTTCTTTTGTGAGATGAAATTTTGAGCAATAGTAACGAGTTTACTGACTACAGTAGTAGGACTTTTAATGTGGGCTTATTTGACTGCAACTTTTGAGCATGGAAGCTGAATACTTTGTCGCATGTCATCGCTGCTATTAATTTGTATTACAAGTCTAAAACTCACTAATAAAAGGTTTTGTTCAGTCTTTTTATGAGATAATACACGAGGTTAGCTCTAAAATTCATCTTTTAAGCTAGTCAAGTAAATGCATACAATTTACAAATAAAAATCCAAAAAACTTGAGTATAACCACATATTATTCTATCAATACTAAGATAACTATTCTTATCAAAAAGCTTTTTATCTTTTTTGAGCCAGGAAACAAAAAGACTCATCTTTGAAGCTAGACAACAAAATGCACTACAACTTATAACAAAAAGGCAAAGAAGGCTTTGTTTAACACCTGCAAACGAAAATAAAAAACCGCAATTTACAAGACCGGCTAACAATCAAATGAAAAGTTCATTTCTATGAATCAATACTAAATGTACATCTTCTTATCAACCACTTGAAGTTTTGTTTTCTCCCCTTACTCCTACTATACAAAGTGTTCACAAATAGGTTAAAGCTTCAATCTTTTTAAAACCAAAAATAACAAGCCCTTATTTTTTTTAAGCTAACCAACCAAATACGCTGCAACCTATAAGCCAAAATCCGAATAGTAATCCAAGGTGGGTCCAGAATGAGTACCGGCTATTCACAGGAACCAGCTAGCTGTGAATGTGTAGCTTCTGAGCGTTCGTAAAAGTTTAGGTTAATTCAGGTTAAAACCTCCATCGTTTTTTAGCCAAGATAAAAAAGGTTCATCCTTTAAGCTAGCTAAGCAGTTGCACTATACCTTGAAACCAAAAATACAAATATCCTTGGGTAAAACACCAACAAACAATAAAGTGGAAAAACCATTACAAGCAAAAACCGAAATAAGAAAAATCCTGAGTCTTGTTATCAACTTATTGAAATTCTGTTTCAATCCTCGTCTATTCCTACTAGATAAGTTTTTCACTAATAGAAAAGTAACCAAATGCATTGCAACAAAAAAGCACAAATCAAGATAACCTACTAAAAATCATTCATACAACTAAATAAAAATTCACAATATATTGAATTTTTAAAAAAGAAATATAAATTAAAACCAATCAAAATACGGTTAGAATATTCGCGAACAAGTAACAAAACTAAAATATAACAATAATGAAATGTTGGTATATTAAAATACACATAATGTATATATAAATATATATTTATAGTGATATATTATATTACGAGTTTATTACCATAAGAGGGTCTCTCTCTCTCAGCTCAACTCCCCTCATTTTCACAAAACCATATTATTAATTACCCAAAGAACCCACAATCGAATTTTTCAAAGGGTTGATATGTAACAAGAGGTAATTAATAAAAATGTGTGTTTTTTTTTTAAAAAGTGTTTGCAGGTGTTATAATTAGGTGATATGTATTAATTGAAAATATTAAGTTGCAGTGCATTTGGTAACTTTGGTTGGCTAGTTTAAAATATGAGTTTTAGTACATAGTATTGATAAGTAGAGGTACTTTGAGTATTAATTGAAAATTTGCGTTTTGACTTGATGTTTGCAGGTATTATACTCAGTTTGTTTGGATTCTTGCTTGTAAAGTTGTAGTGTTTTTGGGTGTCTAGCTTAAAAGATAGACTTATTCATGCATACTCTAATGATACAAATCACGTTACGTAATAAAAACTTAACCTATTAAAAATCTAAATAAATATATTAAGTATATCCTAAATTTAATTAATATTTTTTTTTTAGTAGATTGAGTTTTTATTACGTGGCGTGACTTATACCCCACTCCACTAATACACCCGCCATCTGCATCAAGCAGACATCGTCTCTATTTAGTGGATGGGTAAAAGATAAAAAAAATTCTGTTTCCCGGCTTGAAAGAGAGAAGTTTTAAGCCGTGTTATACCTTGTTTATTTTAACGGGGCTTTTATACGTTTAGTACACCCAACTATCTGTTCTTAACGATTTGGATATCTATCTTTCAAATTTTCTAATTTGGACACCACACTATAATAACTTTTCAATTTCGGTAACACCGTCTAAATTAATCACGGAATCATATCACGTGACATTTGACAAACGTTAATTTGATAGCCTAATTTGACAATTTTGCACAAAAATATGTCATCCTAGAAAAAGCGTTTTTCCCAATTTCACACATAACAAAAATTCGGATTATGTGCTAACTTTTGTTATGTGTGAAATTGAGGAAAAAATTTGTCTAGCATGACATATTTTTATGCAAAATTGTCAAATTAGTCTATCAAATTAACGTTTGTCAAATGTCACGTGACATATTCCATGATTAATTTAGACGATGATACCCAAATTAAAAAATTATTATAGTGTGGTACCCAAATTGAAAAATTTAAAATTTGTATACTCAAATCGTTAACAGCAGTATAGTTTGATGTACTAAACGTATTTTTTTTTTTAGCTTTATTTAGTAGAGATGTGGGGGCAAAAGTCGAATTTCAATAGGTTGATAAGAAGAGGTACTTCTAGTATTGCCTGATAAAACATGTGTTTTTTTTAGCTGGTATATACAAGATTAAGATTCATTGAAGCTAACTCTAAATTAATCTCGCACAGAGCAAGATGCCAAAGGAAAGAAAAATATGTGGTGGTCGCAAACGAGACGGCGACAAATCTCATCCATATGATGGTTCCAAATCCGAGTCACGGACAAATAAGCGATCCGAGTGGGAAGAAATCAGATGCCCTATTTGCATGGAACATCCTCACAATCCCCGCCTCCTAGTATGTACTTCACCCAACTGTAGTCCATACATATGCGACACCTCATCCACCTTATCTCATTGCCTCACACAATTCATGAGATCATCATCATCAACGACGTGTCCGCTTTGTCGTGGTAAAATCAAGGGCTATACTAAGGTCCCCATGGCGCCTTTAGTTACATGAACTCAAAATCAAGAAACTGTCCAAAAGAGGATTGTGAATTCAGTGGGACTTGCAAGGAGCTGGTGCAACACGTTCGGAAAGATCATCCGAATTCTATGGGACCATCAGAAGTGGAGCGCAAAAGACGAGAAGATTGGGCGAGTCTACAGGGTGAAATTGAATATCAAGACGCCCTAATTGGTGCAGGTTCGTTTAATGCTGTCGTTGAAGATCCAGACTATCCTCCAACATCTCCGTCTAGAGGACAGCTAATAAACTATGATACTGGAGTTATTAGCGAATATGAAGATCCCTACTATCCTCCAATATATCTTTCAAGACGGCAACTAATGGGCTATGATACTGGAATCATTAGCGGGTATGAATATCCGTACTATCCTTCAACATCTCCTTCAGCTAACGGACTGTGATACTAGAGTCATTTGCGAGGATAAAGATCCGTACTATCCTCCAACATCACCAGCAACGGGGTGTCATATGAGTTATGATACTGGAGACAATATTGCTCATTGGGACTCCACATATTCAACATCTTTGTGCACAATTTCCTACGAAGAAGATCCGAACTATCCCCCGACATCCCCATAATCTGCACCGGAGGCATTGATGAAAGATGATTAAAATTAGTTAGTCAAGTTTATTTTGTAAATCACGGCTGGTGTCAGGTTTTGTTCTAGCTAGGCCTAGAACTTGTGTGAAGCCATTTTTCATCATTTGTTGAAGTAATTCATGTAGTTTTATTAAAAAGAACTTTGGCATGAAATTGAAATGATTATTATATCTCTATTTATTAAATTATCTGACTTTTGCTTTTAGGATGTTGTGTACTTATATACAGCTTATCAGCAATACTTCTTTCTTCACATAAAAACATAGTTTCTATATGGACTTTTATCAGAATATGTAACAAGTGTTCCATCTTTATGTATGGAAGAATAGAGCACACTTATCGTTGCTCTTTCGGTTGAACAGCTCAAAGACTATAGCTTAAACTGATATTTTACATGAGTAGGTTCCTAATTTAGCATTAAAAAGGTCTGTGAACTTATTTCTGGCATAGATTATCCTCAAATCAATTCAACCAAGGGCAATAAAGAACTAACTTATTCTACCTTTCTTCTCTCTCAAAGCAAAATAAAGTGAAAGTAGTCTGTGTGTTGTTTCTGTGCCATGATTGCTTGCCATTTTCCCGGCTTTTTATTGGAAGCCTTCCCCCGACTTCTTTCTGGAAGCGATAAAAATCAATTTTTCGGACAACATCATTAATCTGTGTGATAGATTTGTATTCAGAACTCAAGTATGAGAATTTGCAAAGATATTGTTTACAGATAAAGTGATACCTAACTAGCTAGAAGTTTGTTGTACTAACTACTAACGATTTCTTGCTTTACCTGGACATAAGGCTATCATGTACAAGCGGGATTTCATGCACTGTGATATGCAACTCATGTTATGAGGTTATTCAAAAAAGTAAAACCTAGCTATTTATTTATTATACCAGCAATTTGCTGCTTGACCTAAAAATAAGTAGCCGTGTACAAGCGGATTTTAGTGCGGACTCCAATTGTATGTTTTGCTTGATTGTATGTTTTGGGTATTGACCCTGATGGTTATTTCAAATAGAATTTAAAAACCGTTAGTCGATAACTAAATGAATGTTACCATACTACTACAAAATCCCGGTGTTAAATTTGTACTTGTCTCTAGATTTTGAAGAACTAGCTATCACTACATAGGAGTAATATAATATATATATATACATGTTCGAGGCTCAAACATGTTTGGTTGCCCAGAAACAACAAACAAAAATAAAAATAAAATAAATTTGTTGTTAAAGGGTATTGTATTGAATTAATGACCAAGAAGTTGAAATGTTGACTAGCCAATCAATACCCTAATGTAGTACAATGTAAATGTATAGTTATTTAATATTTCATATATAATTACAATCTATATTTTTCTAGAAGAGTTGACGTGTTACCCGTAAATACAAGGCCTCAATCATGATTTGTGATCACTAGTATATGTAGAGGTGTAATCGCTTGTTGCATATATTAAATACAAGCATAATTCCTATGAGAGTGATCACTTAAGACCTTTTGTAAATAGAAGATTAGTCTTTTTTTAGTTTGAGAATGTTATCTTCATCTTTATTCGTAATAAAGTTCGTTTTTTTTGCGTCCTATCTACTTTACTCGATTTTTAATTCATATTGAAATTGTTCTCTTGAATATAAAATAATAGATCCGCTCCTATGTCACCTTTTTGCAGTCTAAACAGTAGTCGCTCATGGATGGAAACAATAGTAGTGTTATATCACTTCTATCCTTTTAATTCCCCACGCGTTTTTATATATAGATCGGAGGAGGGACACCAAACTTTCTATTATATTACTAGTAATCATGACACCTCATCCGTGTTATCTGTTCTTAATTATTATTTATGTCATTTTTTTTAAAGAAAATCAATGTTTTATTTACTTTTAAGATGTTCATTAAAAAAATCCTAAAACTTGTCCGTTTATATATTTTTTGGTGTTTCCTGACATTAATCCTATAAAAGGCTAAATAAACAATTAAAATCCAAAAAATATGTAAGATGGCAAATCCTACAGTTTTTTACGAACACATTAGAAATAAAAAAGCAAATGTATCAGACTTTGTCGTATTGTAATTAAAGAGAAAATATATTTTTGTGTATCTTATTTTTGCCATGTTTGTTTGCCGTATAAGAGCTGTTATAAGATTATTAGTATCGTGGGACTCATGTTATAATTTGTTTGTTTGCACAAATTGCATTTGTTATTACATAAGTGATAGTACTAATTAGAGTAATTTATACTAATTAGGGGGTATAACTAATACCATTTATATGGTGCTATTATGCTAATTATATAAACTATACACTATTCTATTATACTATACTGGAAACAAATCTTTTCGCAACATTAAGAATGTAGAATCTTATTCTGACAATTTGACTTGTGGCTTCCACTGTTTGGAGTATTTTATTGTAGGGGTGGGACCGAATCGGGCCTCGGACCGAAATGCATCAACCACAATCCCGATCCGATAAGAATAGGAAATTATTTTTTACTCTGGGGCGACATTTCGGATACCCGACTATTCGGGTACCCGGCGGGTCCGAATAATCCCGACATATTTTTTATTCTAAATCGAGAAACTAAAACTGAACTACAAATTATTAATAAATTGTTGGAAAAACATGTGAAAACATGGGTGTTTCCGAATGGTCACTGGACCAACTTCGAGTCATTATTTCATGTAACAGCGCTAAGTTGTTTATACCGTACTCAACGTGGTTGAGTATCCCGTGTGACGAGCTTCGTAACGGTATATCACATGACCTATTCGGAGAATGGGTGTGAATACAAAGTGGCTTCAAAGTTGGTGCCTCGAAAGCTCAAATCTGAAAAATCTGGAAAACGAAATGGTTAATGAGAAAACCATTTGGAATAATCCCATATTGGAAGATTAAGAGTTAATCTTACAATATATATACCATACCAACCCATGTAGTTATTAAACTAACATGTCCACATACACCTAAGAGTATTAGTGTGTACCACACACGCTCGCTCGTGTCTCGTGTCTCGGGTCTCGGGTCTCGGGCACGGGCACGGGCACGGGCACGGGCACGGGCACGGGCTTGGGATTTGGGGAATGTCTCGGGTCTTGGGTCTTGGGTCCAAACCCGAATAGGGAGTTTTGTATAAAATACAAAGCAGTCCCTAGAGTTTCCAGCAAGAGAAACGCTCCAGCAATGAATGAGAGTAAATGCTGCGGTTTCAGAATTGATTGAGCGGATTCTGGGGGTGTAACTCCCAGAATTAAAGACCAACATTTATGGCTGCGGTTTCAGTAGAGCCTATAAAAGGCAGCCCTCCCCCTCTCATTTCAACACACCAGAATACACACAACCTCACAGCATAAGCATACACTTAGAGAGAGAGAACTGCACCACCAACAGCTCGACCTGTGATTCGGTGCCGGTTTCCATACGAGCCACTCTGAGATATAAGTTGTATCTTGGGAACAAAGTCCCGAAACCAGAAACCTCTAAAGGTGGTTCGGGAAATATTGTTTAAGGGAAACTGCTCAGCAGTTGCCTCTTATTTTTATATTTCTGTTATTTATTTTTCAGTCTTTACATTCTGTACATTTCATTTCAGTACCATTTCTTTTCTGTAATTTACTTTTCTGTACTGTTTCTTTTCTGTATTTAATTTTCAGTACTGTTTACTTTCAGTTTTTCAATTCAGTAATTTACTTTTCAGTTATGTAATTTCCAGCATTTACAAAAAACAGTCCGACAGTTTTTTATTTGTTAAAAACCAGTCCGGCAGTTTTTTATTTGTTAAAACCAGTCCAGTTTATTTTTTGTTTAAAACCAGTCTGGCAGTTTGTTCAAAACCAGTCCGGCAGCTTCTTTTATTTAAAACCAGTCCGGCAGTTTTATTTAAAACCAGTCCGGCAGTTTGTTAAAAAAAAAACCAGTCCGGCAGTTTATGTGTTAAACCAGTCTGGCAGTTTCCTTTTTACAGTCCAGCAGTTTTATTTATTTGTTGAGTCAGGAATTGTAATTTATATTCCAATTGTGAGAAATAAAATTGTTATTTCCATTGCGTTCCTGTCTTCTTTATTTTATTGTCCTTTCGTTTATTGTATTCGAAATAGTACCAAAACCAACAATTTTAAACAATATTATTTTTTGGTTTTACTATTTTCGAAAAGAAAAGGACTTTTTCTTTTATTTTGTTTTGTTGACGTCTCGGTTTTTATTCTCGCAAAATCATTGCTAGTTTACTAGAAATTGAAATTTGCACATAGAATAAATCCGAATTGGTTTTAATCTTTTATTCTAGAATACTATAAAGAATTCTTAGTGAAATCAAAAGTGATTTGATTTTCACGCTAGAATATCTTTTTATTGTTTTATTCTTTTGAAGCAAACTAATTAAGTTATAATTAGTTTTTGCGATTAAGAATTTTAGTTTTCTTGCGAGAAACTAAACGGTTTTTATATTGTCATTTCAGATGACTTATGAGGATCAAATACCCACCGTTTCTTCGGAAAACGTGCAGGGCGCACTTGTGATTGGCAGTAGCCATAACAATGCGAGCGCTGCGAGTGGGGGGCTCAGGCTCAGGCTGAGGCCGAAGCTGCTGCGGCAAAGGCTGCGGCCGACGCTGCTGCGGCAGAGGCCGATGCTATGGCTGCGGCTGCGGCCGCAGCACAGGCTGCTGCTAAGGCTGCGGCCAAGGCAGTGCTTGTGGCTGCGGCCAGGACAAAGGGCAAGTCTCCGGCAACACCGGCGATGCCAATGTTGCCAACCTCTCAACTGGAGAGATCGGAAAAGTTTAGTGGCAACAACTTCAAACGTTGGCAGCAAAAGATGCTGTTTTATTTAACTGCCCTTAATCTGACCCGGTTTCTTAAGGAGTCTACACCCGTCCTAAGCGAGGACGATGAGGACGTGCAGACGGTTTCAGCGGTGGAAGCGTGGAAACACGGCGACTATCTATGCCGGAACTACATCCTGTGTGCTCTGGATGACACTCTCTTCAGTGTTTTCGAGCCCAAGGCTTCTGCAAAGGAGCTTTGGGAGTCTCTCGAAAGAAAGTACAAAGTGAATAACGCTGGCGCAAAGAAATTTGTCATTACGGACTTTCATGAGTACATGATGACTGATGGGAAGAGTGTCATCGAGCAGGTTGAGGAACTCCAACTCATATACCATAGGCTTGAGGTTGAAGGGCTAGTTATAAACGAACCTTTCCAAGTGGCATTAATGATTGAGAAACTGCCACCTTCTTGGAAAGAGTTTCAAAACTACCTGAAACACAAGCGAAAGGCTATGACCTTGGAGGGACTCATTGAGAGGCTCAATGTTGAGCAAAGCAACCGTCGATCCGGAAGGAAAGGCGGTGGCGGAGCAGGCAACGTGGTTGCCAAGGCCCATGTGGTTGAGGACGCTGTGTCTAAGCGGAAACGCTTTGACAGCGGAGTCGGTGCCTCTCTCAAGAAGAAATTCATGGGAGACTGCTTTGTGTGCAACAAACCGGGCCATCGTGCCGCGGATTGTAAGATGCGCACCGACAAGCCCAAACCCCCCCCCCCCCCCCCCCCCCCCCCCCCCCCCAAATAGGAAGTTCCAAGGGAAAGGGAGGAAGAGGGCACCTGCTCAGGCAAATGTGGCTGAGGGAGGAGATGATGCTGGACAAGACTACATGCACCTGAGTGCTGTGGTTTCTGAAGTGAACCTGGTGGGGAGCAACCCAAAGGAATGGTGGCTGGACACAGGCGCCACTAGTCACATCTGTGCCAGCAAGTGGATGTTCAAGACCTATACGGCCGTGGACAATGAGAGCTGCTTCATGGGGAACTCGGCTACTTCCAGGGTGGAAGGAAAAGGAACCGTGTTGCTGAAGATGACGTCGGGAAAGGAGCTGACACTGAACGGCGTGCTCCATGTGTCGGAAATTCGCAAGAATCTAGTCTTCGGCTCAGTGATGGTGAACAAAGGGTTTAAACTTGTATTTGAATCCGCAAAAATTGTAATCACCCTTAATGGAATGTATGTAGGCCGTGGCTATATGACCAACGACATGTTTAAATTAAATGTTGGTACTCCGGCTCCTAAAGCCGAGTCTGCTATTGTGGGTACTAAGGCTGAGGCCAGTACCAAGAATAATGTAACTGTTAATGTTGCCCAAGTGGCCAATAAAACTTCATTTGCTTATTCTTGCGATTCATTTAATTTATGGCATGGTAGATTAGGTCATGTGAATGCTAATTCTATGAAGAAATTAATATCACTGAATCTACTACCTAATTTTGTATTTGATAAACAACATAAATGTGAGGTTTGTGTTGAAGCAAAATTAACCAAGTCTTCGTATCAACATATTGAACGAAGTACTGAACCTCTCGGTCTAATACACACGGATGTATGCGACTTAAAGTTTATACAAACGCGAGGAGGGAAAAAGTATTTCATCACATTTATAGATGACTGTACTAGATACTGCTATGTCTACTTAATGAGAAGTAAAGACGAAGCGGTAGAGAAATTCGCTCTTTATAAGACCGAAGTAGAAAATCAACTCAATAAAAATATTAAAATGTTGAGGAGTGATAGAGGCGGTGAATACGAGGCACCGTTTGCGCAGATATGCGCAGAAAATGGTATTATACATCAAACCACAGCCCCATACTCTCCGGAGCAGAATGGGGTTGCCGAGCGTAAGAATAGGACGCTCAAGGAAATGATGAATGCCATGTTAATAAGTTCTGGGTTACCCCATAACATGTGGGGGGAAGCGCTGCTTTCCGCCAACTATGTATTGAACAAGCTACCGCATAAGAAGCGTGATGAACCAGCTTATGAACTATGGAAAGGCCATAGGCCGAGCTATAAATTCTTAAGGGTTTGGGGTTGTCTCGCGAAGGTCCTTGTCTCGCTTCCGAAAAGAACGAGAATAGGGCCAAAGACGGTAGACTATGTGTTCATAGGATATGCACAAAACAGTAGTGCTTATCGTTTTCTCGTGCACAAGTCGGATAATCCCGATGTGCATGTAGATACTATCATCGAAGCTCGAGAAGCTTCTTTCTTCGAGGAGATCTTTCCCCGCAAGTCTTCCGTAACTGTAGAGACTGAGGAGTCAAACAGTGAGGAAAATGTGGGGGCAAGTGAACCGTTGGAGGAAGAAGAAGAAGAGCCTCGACGTAGTAAAAGGGCTAGAAAGGAAACGTCTTTCGGTCCAGATTTTGTAACCTTCATGATAGAAGGCGAACCGGCGACATTCAAACAAGCAATGTCATCCCCGGAAGCCCAATATTGGGAGGAGGCGATCAACAATGAGGTTGAATCAATATTACAAAATCACACTTGGGAACTAATGGATTTACCACCCGTGTGTAAGCCACTAGGACACAAGTGGATCTTTAAGAGGAAGAGAAAGCTCGATGGAACGATCGAGAAATACAAGGCGAGGCTTGTAGTAAAAGGTTTTAGACAAACCGAAGGTGTCGACTATTTCGACACCTATGCTCCTGTCTCCAAGAAGACGTCAATCCGGATAGTCATTGCTCTCGCAGCACTGTTCGATCTGGAAATACATCAAATGGATGTTAAAACGGCGTTCTTGAATGGTGAGTTGGAAGAGGAAATTTACATGGAACAACCGGAAGGGTTTGTGGTTCCAGGTAAAGCTCACAAGGTGTGTAAACTTATGAAGTCCTTGTATGGACTTAAACAAGCACCTAAACAATGGCACAAAAAATTTGATAGAGTGATGCTATCAAACGGTTTTCGGATAAACGAATGTGACAAATGCGTCTACGTAAAAGGAAATGAAAAGGACTACGTGGTAGTCTGCCTCTACGTAGATGACATGATTATAATAGGGAGTATTGATAACATCAACTCCACTAAGAGAATACTGTCACAAAAGTTCGAGATGAAGGACTTGGGTGTCGCTGATGTAATACTTGGTATGAAAATTACCAAGACATCAGACGGATATGCGCTATCTCAAACTCACTATGTCAAGCAGATGCTTGACAAATTTAATAAAGATAGTAGAGCTACATCCAGAACTCCGATAGAGATCTCAACCACCCTGAAAAAGAATTTTGGGGAGAGTGTGAGACAATTGAAATATTCTCGAATAATAGGCAGTCTGATGTACGTCATGAACTGTACTAGACCAGACATAGCCAACTAAGTGAGTAGACTGAGTAGGTACACCAGTAATCCCAATGAGGAACACTGGAAGGCCATCATGAGACTTCTCAGATACATGAGATACACAGCAGACCGAGGGTTGCATTATATCAGATATCCAGCTGTACTGGAAGGGTACTCTGATGCAAACTGGATCTCGGATTCCAACAGTACATGATCCACTAGCGGATATGTGTTCGTGATGGGAGGAGCAGCTGTCTCATGGAGATCATCCAAGCAGACGTGCATAGCTAGATCAACTATGGAATCCGAGTTCATAGCGTTGGATCTAGCAACAGAAGAGGCTGATTGGCTGAGAAGCTTTCTGGAAGGAATTCCAATGTGGCCGAAACCTGTCCCAGCAATAAGCATGCACTGCGATAGTCAGTCGGCTATTGGACGGGCGCAGGATCATATGTATAATGGAAAGTCCCGACATATTCGTCGGAGACATAAATCCGTAAGAGAATTGTTAGCTAACGGTGTGGTGTCATTAGATTTTGTGAGATCTAAAGACAATATAGCGGATCCATTTACAAAAGGCTTGACTCAGGTAGGAGTTGAAGTTTCATCGAGGGGAATGGGGTTGAAGCCCATCAAACTGGAAACCTCCTCAGAGGCAACCCAACCCGAACTGGATTCTCCAGCCTCGGGTTCAACGGGAAAACCGAACCGTGGGGGTGACCAAACAAAGCACTCGGGAACTTAAGTTCCCAGCCCATTTCTAGGATGAAAGAGTGATAGACCTAGACCATCTTAAGGGTGAGCATGAGGCTCTTAATAAAAAAAAGTATCTCGAAGGTCGAGAGGGGTGAGTCAGGACACCCTTGATTTGAAATCACCTATGACGAGTGTGTATGGCCGATACTATGTGATGAGCCATGGGCTAAATCACTAGAGCACTCGGTTGAATTTTGCCAAGGCAGTCCACGGCCAAATATGGACAACAACCAAATGGCTTAGTAAGTGGTGTAGAGAGGACACTGTGTGCGCATTACCCTGGTATGCACAAACGCTAAAGGGTTCAAGGCTTAAAGGCTACCCAATAGTAGCATATCAGATTTTACGTCACTACGGCAGGTTCAAGGCGCGCACTACCTATCCTTATGCAGTGAACTCTTGCGGTTCTCTCGTATGCATTTAGGAGCATTTTTATTTTCAGCCAATTCCATTCATGTGGGGGATTGTTGGAAAAACATGTGAAAACATGGGTGTTTCCGAATGGTCACTGGACCAACTTCGAGTCATTATTTCGTGTAACAGCGCTGAGTTTTTTTATACCGTACTCAACGTGGTTAAATAGCCTGTGTGACGAGCTTCGTAACGGTATATCACATGACCTATTCGGAGAATGGGTGTGAATACAAAGTGGCTTCAAAGTTGGTGCCTCGAAAGCTCAAATCTGGAAAATCTGGAAAACGAAATGGTTAATGAGAAAACCATTTGGAATAATCTCATATTGGAAGATTAAGAGTTAATCTTACAATATATATACCATACCAACCCATGTAGTTATTAAACTAACATGTCCACATACACCTAAGAGTATTAGTGTGTACCACACACGCACGCTCGCTCGTGTCTCGGGTCTCGGACTCGGGCACGGGCACGGGCACGGGCGTGGGCGTGGGCTTGGGCTTGGGCTTGGGCTTGGGCTTGGGATTTGGGATTTGGGATTTGGGGAATGTCTCGGGTCTTGGGTCTTGGGTCTTGGGTCCAAACCCGAATAGGGAGTTTTGTATAAAATACAAAGCAGTCCCTAGAGTTTCCAGCAAGAGAAACTCTCCAACAATGAATGAGAGTAAATGCTGCGGTTTCAGAATTGATTGAGCGGATTTTGGGGGTGTAACTCCCAGAATTAAAGACCAACATTTATGGCTGCGGTTTCAGTAGAGCCTATAAAAGGCAGCCCTCCCCCTCTCATTTCAACACACCAGAATACACACAACCTCACAGCATAAGCATACACTTAAAGAGAGAGAACCGCACCACCAGCAGCTCGACCTGTGGTTCGGTGCCGGTTTCCATATGAGCCACTCTGAGATATAAGTTGTACCTCGGGAACAAAGTCCCGAAACCAGAAACCTCTAAAGGTGGTTCGGGAAATATTGTTTAAGGGAAACTGCTCAGCAGTTGCCTCTTATTTTTATATTTATGTTATTTATTTTTCAGTCTTTACATTCTGTACATTTCAGTACCATTTCTTTTCTGTAATTTACTTTTCTGTACTGTTTCTTTTCTGTATTTACTTTTCAGTACTGTTTACTTTCAGTTTTTCAATTCAGTAATTTACTTTTCAGTTCTGTAATTTCCAGTATTTACAAAAACCAGTCCGGCAGTTTTTTATTTGTTAAAAACCAGTCCGGCAGTTTTTTATTTGTTAAAACCAGTCCAATTTGTTTTTTGTTTAAAACCAGTCTGGCAGTTTGTTCAAAACCATACTCACATAAAAATATAAAAATTAAAAACTAATAAAACTATTTATTCCTTTTTAACAACCAAACATTCTTTTAAATTTTAAACTATGTTTTTTTTTTGTATTATCCACATATTTATATCATAAGTATACATATTTTCTATATTTTTATTGCATTACGCGCCGCACACGCAACGCGTGTGACACGATTACTAGTATATATATAAGCCAACCAAATAAAAAGTGAGACTGCCAAATTGTGGTACTCTTTTTTACTAATTACTCATTTTATATTTATTAAATTCAAAAAATAAAAAACACATAAAAATCATGATCTTTTCAAAACAACTATAATCATATACCAAACAAAATCGTTTAACGTGTATTTTGTATAATAAAAATATTATATTACTCATGATTTCTAATTTAATATATTCATTCAATCAATATACTTTTTAAAATGTTATTTATCCGGATTATATACATATCACGCGTCGCACACGCAACGCATGGGTAACGATTACTAGTATATATATATATATGAGCAAGATATATGAACACCATAAAAAACACCCAAATTAACACTTTTATGCAAAAACGTTCAAAATTAAGATTTGATTAATGCAAATTAATACGGTTTAATGGCGGAAACAAAAATATGTGTCTTGTTTTTTTTTTCGAGATGTATAATTAAATGTTTTGCAAATTACGGTAAAATTTAAAAATTTAAAACATGTTATTATACATCTCGAAAAAAAATAAGATGCAAATTTGTGTTTCCGGTCCACTACAAGAAAAAAGACAGATGGCAACAAAAAAAATTGTTGCTATCGAAGCTATTTATGTTGCAAAGTAAGATTAGCAATAGTTTAGCAACAAAAAACAGTTTGTTATTGTTTGTCTTGTTGCAGATTTTGGCAACTAAATTAGTAACACATAATTTTCCTCGGTAACATAATTGTAACATTATTTTATGTTGCTATATCAGTAACACATAACTGTAACATATTTTTTATGTTGCTACTTGACAATTTTTTGTGACATAAAAGGCAACATTTTTGTAACATAAATGTTTTTTGAAGCAAGTTCGTTACAAATTATAATTATTTGTTATTACCGATTTTTTAAAATAATTTTTTTATTATTATTGTAGGCCTACTTTTTTTTAGCTAAACACAAAAATTAAACAAACACAAATAATCATTGTGATAAAGCCATAACTTTGGTCGGTCGCGTTAGGCTTTTCAACAATGATATAATGATAAATCAACCGTGAATAAATGATACTTCCTGATCTTTATTATTGCTCGGATTATTGTCCTTGTTCGGACTATTACATTTGCTCGGATTATTATTTCGGTTCTACAATTATGCTCGATATAACTATCTAATCTCTCGTCTTGATCTTTCTCCTCTTTTATTCGGTGCTCGGCTGTCTTTTCTCGGTTTATTTCTCGAAGTGATATGCTTTGGTTAGTTTCTCTCTTTTCTTAACTTCTCTCTATATTTTTTGGATAGATTTTCTGGCCCTTTTCTAGGAGGGGTAGTTGGCTATTTATAGGCAACTGCGCCTTCTAGGATATTGACAAATGTCTTCATCACAGGGATTTTTCAGACATGGGTCCCCATTTGATTGGGCTTGGGCTTTTGGTAGTAACACCTTAATTCCTATAAAAAGTATGAAATGACCCATTTAAGCGTTGGATACCCATTTATAAAGTGGGTTGATTATGACCCGAATAAAATATTCGGGTCTGATTTTTATGTTCTATCAAGTGCTCCCTGACTTCCTCGGCGTGGTTTCCATGTCGGGGGAGTCATGTTTGGTTTGTCGAGAACGTTACTTCGGTCTTGTTTTTCCCAATGCTTCATCGAGAAACTCAATAGACTCGTGACGGTTCCCAGGGGGGCACATTTAATGTTTCCTATCCTAATATCTTTCTTCGAGGAAAACTCCTATAAAGGGGTGTGCTCCCTCCATAATTAGGCATTTTATTACTAATTTGTCCGTGACATAATGGCTTCTTCTGGTTCTACTGGTGAGAGCTCCTTTAATTATATTTCATATTTAGAAACGGAAATCAAGAAATCTCGTACCGCGAATAAGAAACTCGTGGCCAAGGTTTCAAACTACAAGAAAAGGTTGTCTGACATGGATTCTGATCATCATGTGACGATGGCCGATCGGGATTGGGCCTATGAGCATATAAAGGAGCTCGAGGCTAATCTGGCTAAGCAGAAGGCAGCAAAAAGGGCCTATAAGCTTGCCTTCAAGGAGTTGCATGCTCGGTCCAAACCGAGTTCGGATGACGATGAAGAAGGCTCTTCCTCGAAATAATTAGTCTTTTGTAATTTCTGTCGTAATTTCTCTTGAATGGGGAGTCTCCTCCTCAGTTGTAATCGAAGTTTTTGGAATTAATAAAATATTTCCCTTTCCTTGTTCTTGTCTGTTTATCTTCTTGATGTCTTTTTGGATGACTTTAATTGGATTTGGAACTGTGGTTAATTCGCCTTTAATGCTCTTGGGAAGTTCAAGAGGTTGTATTTATTCGTGATGACCTTTGACCTACTCCTTGTTTCTTCTTATAAAAGGGGACTGTCCCAGTATTTTTTATGCAGTTCATTCTTTATTAACGAACAAATGGCTTCTCCTCTTGAAAAATATGGTGACAACCTTCCTGAATACGTTGCCCGTCTGGAAGAGGAAGTTCAGAAGGTGCGTTATCTCGAGAAGAGGGTTGCCCGGCTGTCGGTGGAAGCTCGTCGGGCCGCCGAACTAGACGAGCGATTGGATGCCCTAGAGAAGGAGCACCAGAGGTCTTTGCTCGACAGTATTCGTGCTCGTGCCCGGATCAAAGAGCTCGAGGCCTCCAGAGATAGGCAGCTTGCTTCCAAGAGGGCTTACAAATTGGCCCTTAAGGAAGTGTATGCTCGGTCGAAAAGGAAGCCGAATGACGAAGTGGGCCCTTCTATGAAATGATTTTATTGTTTTCATTGTATTTCCTCTTTGTGCTTCTTCTGTAACGAAGTATCAACCAATCAATAAAGATTTCTTTTTCTTGTTTATATCTGAATTACTTTCCCAATGCAATTTATTTTGACTGCGCACGCTTGTGGCCTCATTAATGCTTTTCTTGGGCCTTGCGTTTGATCTTATCCATTGGACCTTCTTACTCTATATATCTAGGAACTAATAGGATTTCTTGAGCCTTGTGCATAGAAAATCTTATTCACCAGAGTTTTCTTGAGCCTTGCGCAAAAGATCTGGGATATTTATTTGAACCGCTGCTCTTCCCAAAAATGACGCGTGTTTTGCTGCCATTATTACTTACCCTCTTTAAATATTGGTAAGAATCCAAACGTTTCTTGAACAGGAGTGGCTTTTAATTACTCACGCTCTTTAGAGTCTTTTGGGAATCCAAACGTTTTTCTTGAACAGTCACCTCTTTTGAGTGCCATCGCTTCTGAATACCCATTGGCGAATGGTTGCGACTCTCAATCCCAGCCCTCATCTAATTGATCTATAAATACCTGCTTACAGCATGGTTACATTCACACTTCTCATCATATTATTTTCCCCCATATATAGACCCTCATCTTATAATTTCCCTAAGATGTCTGGTCCTTTCACCCAATCAGCATTAGCTTTGCAAGTGGAGGCCTTTGAAGCCTCCTATAACCATGTACAAAGGCTGTTGAGGGATGCCGAGGAGGAATTGAAGGTGATGCGTTATCACCATACCGAGATGGTTCGGGAATTAACTTGGCTAAGATCCGAACTGGCTTACTGCCGACGTGCTCGTCAGGCTCTAGTCGAAGAGAATGAGATGCTAAGGGGGAACCCGACACTGAGGGACAGGGATGTCTCTGCCGGGCCCTCTCATCGATACCGATCGACTTCCCCCTAACCTTCCCCCTTCTTTTTTTCTTTTTCTCTGCTCTTTCTTTTCTTTTTCTTCTCTTCCTTTTTTTTTTTTTTTTTTTTTATTTCTCCGTTTCCATCATTTCTTCCTCTTCCTCTCTTGTGTTATTTTTTTTTATACTCTGTTTTCTCGTACTTTTTATTCTTTTCTTTTTCCGTTTCTTTTTGTTTCATTGACTTCCTTTTTAGTTGTCTGTCTCCTTCGTCTCTTTATCTTCTTCTCATCTGTTTTTCTTCTGTGCCTCCTCTTTCTTTTTCTTCATCTTCTCTCCCATCACTCTTTTTCTTTTCTTTTTTTATGCACCACTACGATGTAACAATCAGCCCTGTGATCCAAAGGGTTTTGTGTTACATTTAGGGTTGGTCATTTTTCTTTTTGACTCTTCTTTCTTATCACTTCCTTCTTTTCTTGCACTCTTCTTCTTTTCCTCTTCTTGCTTTTCCTTTCTTTTTCTTCTTACTTTTTCTTTTTGGCGTCTCCTGCTCACTTGGTCAGCTGATATAGTTGATCCTTTGCCTGATCTTCTGTACTAGCTCTTCTCGGATGTAATAGATCTTTTCGGATGTAATAGGTTTTATCTCGGATGTAATAGGTTTTCTTTTCGGATGTAATAGGTTTTTATCTCGGATGTAATAGACCTTGATGTAATATTGTCTATTGATGTAATGAACAATGATGTATTCCATCTTCATTAATGAAAAGTATTTTTGCCCTTTTCTTTTTGCATTTCTTTTTATATTGTACCTGTGGTTTGTTGTTTGTCTGGAATCTAGATCTTTGAATATCTCGTCTTTATTTCTTCTGCACTGTAGTCTCAGATGTCAGTAGATGTCCCCATCACTGTCAAACATATGTGCATGCTCCCTAGTAGGTCAGGAAATATGCATGCTCCCTAGTAGGTCAGGAAATGTGCATGCCCCCCCCAGCATGTCAGGAAATATGCAATTTCCCAAGCAAGGTCGTAAAATATCATACTCTCCGTTCTATAAGTACTTCTCTTTTCTTTGGTAGTTTATCATCTCTTTTTTCTTTTTGCTTCTCTCTTCCTTAGCCCTTTATTTTCTTCCGTACTAAACAATTTCCCAGAATGTCTGGACCTGTGGTGAGATATCATGCTCAGATGAAGGGCTTGGATACTGAGGTATCTCGGGTCCGCCGTTGGATGGCAAGGCTTGAGAAAAAGTATGGCGTTTTGGCCTTGAGCTTGTTCGGCTCTTATCCCGAAGAGACGGTGAAGTGGACCGAGATCTCAGCACTGAGTCGCCAGCTCGATCACTTGTTGCTGCAGAGAAACCATCTGGCCAACTCCTGGTATGATGCCGAGGAAATTTGGGACCATTCTCAAGATGAGTTTGACAACTCTCCTCAAGGCCTAGCTAACATAATGGTAAAGAATGCTCGGCTCGTGGAACGCGTCAGGGTTCTTACTACGGAAAACAACAGGCTCTCCTCGGAGAATGACGATTTGGTCGCCATGAACGATTCCTACCAAGCTCGGTTGAATTGTTCTGCTCGTTTTGCTTTCTCTCGGTCTGGCAGTTCGGTTTTTCCACCCATTGATCCTTAGATTGGGCTGGTTTTCTTTTGTAGTTCCCCTTTCGCCATTTGTGTTTTATCTTCTGTATTTGATGAATCAGTTGTATCTTTTCGTGTCTCGTACCTGTCTTGTGAACCATTGTAATGCTTCGTATTTTGTGCCTTTTGATTCTCTATAAATGCTCCCTATTGCCTGTATCTCATTATCAATTTCTACCTCTCTCTTGTTTTATAATTTGCTTTTGCGTGAGATGGCTCCCATCACTAGGTCTGCCTCCAAAAAGAAGGCCCTTATGGAAGAGGAGCCTACCTTTTTGCTACCTCGTCCCCCTGGCTTTGGGGAGGAGGATTTGACTCCTCTTCAACTAAAAGAAATTGAGATGTCATGGCTGAAACATGATCTCATGTGTGCTCGGACTGAAGCGAGGAGGTTTAAACAATATTGGGACGAGGAGGGCATTGCTCGTTTCAAGGCCGAGCAAAAATGCGAGTCTCAGTCTTACGCCTTGAAACAGGCTGAGATGGCGATTTCTCGTTTGGTTAGGGAGAAGGAGCGTCTGGAGGAACTTTTGGCGAAGAGGGATGTTGCTATGGGGGATAGTTCGAAAAAGTAGGATGGGTGTATTTTCTTTTTCTGTTGTATTGTTTGTGTTTCCCCCTTTGTGGATGAAT
The DNA here is from genome assembly GCA_963682055.1 of Primula veris. NCBI lineage: Eukaryota > Viridiplantae > Streptophyta > Magnoliopsida > Ericales > Primulaceae > Primula > Primula veris. The sequence goes on from OY821751.1 coordinate 4,177,828, forward strand.
AAAACTTGTCTTGCATTTGATTCTGTCCTATTTTATTTCCTGTTTGCTTCTCTTTTATGTTTCTGAGCATACACCGAACAATATGCCCGGTTATCCCCCCGGAGAGCGTTGTTAGACTTGATGCTCCCTGCCATCAAGCTAGGAACGGTCTTCGTCCACCTTGTTCGGTGTGCCCTTTGGGTAAGGATTGGTTGGGAGTCGAGGAAATTTAATCGGGGGATATTCTCGGTGTGATAGTAGTGGTAGCGTATGTGGGAAGCTTTTCGTGGTAGGGTCCACTGGCCGTTTATTTAGGTCTAATGATGTGAACTGCCTTGGGTAGTGGGATACGCGCTGACGTGGCGAAATCTGGAGCGTTTATATGTTAAAAAGAGCAGCGGTTGTTGACTTTTGTATGGTTGGAAAAAGGTAAACCTCTGTTACACGAAAGGACGGTTATTATTTTATTCCTTTTGTGACTCCACTCCTTTCTATTATGCCAAGTAATCCTGTTTATTTTTATCACAGAATTTGCTGAAGAAAATATCTCTCTCTCTCTAAAGCATATTTTTCCCGCCAAAAAGGAAAAGAGTTCGGCCGCTTGATCTAGGGTTTCGTGGTTGTGTTGGAAGACTTGCTGCTGTTCTCGCTTGCTTACTCATAATGATTACTGTAAGTGATTTTTTGTTCTCCCCCCTTCCCTCTTTTAGGAGTTGTATTTGATTTGTCGTTGTGGTCATAGGTGTGCCGTTGGTACATGGTTCAGGTTATCTATATATGTCTGATGATTCTGATGTAATGTGCGTGGGGGGGGGGGTGGCTCTCGTTCTATTGATGTGGTTCTGGTTTGTGTATTTGGTTAGTATATTGATGGATTTTTGATGATCTTTGTATAGGAAATTTTGACCCAAAGTGTGGCCCAAGTTGGCACATTCGTGGAGAAGGATTTTAAAGAACTCGCCGGAATACCCGACAACGTACATATTCGGCTTCCTATTTCTGACGAGGAGGTGCTGGGATTTGTTCCTGCCGGCGAGGTAGCTGTGCGTTCGTCGGCATTCTTTACTAGGGGTCTTCGACTTCCTTTTACAAATTGGGTGGCCTCGTTCTTTGAGGCCGTCCAAATTGCTCCGGCCCAACTGGCCCTAAATGGTTACCGTACTCTGAATGGTATCCAAAGGCTATCGGAGTTGTCCGGAATACCGATTGAACTGAAGGACGTCTTTGGAGTCTATAGTTTGAGCTTTGAGCGTCGCAGCTCGTATTTGAAGACTCTGCGTGCCTTTTGCCGGCTCGTTATCGGTTTGCCGGATACCAATAAAGAGCGTAATCTTGGTATTGTAATTGCTTCCGGTGCATGGGGTTGTGCGGGACACCAGATTCCTGGACCGGCGACCAATGCACCCATCATGCCAGACCTCGGCGCCCCCAATGTAGAGGCTCTGTTAGCTCTTTGGAAATGGTGGGGACCTGGACCTACGCCGGATCCTGCGAGTCGTACGGCTCCCATGTTGCTCGGTTACCCTATGGGGTCGGTGACCAGGGGGAATCCTGCACCCGAGATCCCCAAAGAGCCCGAGGAGGAATTCTTAAAGGTGGTCCAGGCTCGATGTGCTACTCGGCTTGGGAAAAGAGCTGTTCGTTCTAAGCGTCGTGCATCTGACCCTGTCGTTGAAACAACGAAGAGGGCTAGGGGAACCGATACATCGGTTACCGAGGAAGATGCTAACGTTGGTTCGGGCGAGGGGGTGGTTTCTGCTGCTCAAGGTGATACCGCCGAGGATGCCTCTGCTCCGGGCGAGGTATGTGTATATGTATTATGATTTTCTTGTCGTTTGGTTGTTTGTCATTTGGTTCGCTAGTGCTTTGCTTTATTAGTCATCTTGTTTCAGCTACTGACTTCTCCATTGGTTACCCTCGCTCTTGCCCGGTCTATGGGTATTATTGTGTTTCAGGGGTCGATCGACGATGTATTCGGATATATGAACCTCTTGACGAACATGGGAGAGGGTACGATGACTTTGCCTGTCATCTCGCCTATCCCCACCGAGGGTCCGATAGATTTGCCCGTTTGCTCGCCCCTCCGTACTGAGGAAGAGATCGAGCATAGGGCCCCTGAGATTGAGCAGTTGGAGGAGGACGTGGGGGTGGAAATGGAAGGCAGCGAAAAGAATGCCGGGGATGCTGTGACGGGTGTCGAGGATGAGGCTCTCGACGGATCCGAGAAGGGGTTGGTTGACGGGGTTGCAATGACCCGGTACATTGACCGATGTAGGGGTGAACTGCTGGATCAACCGAGAACGTTGAGGATGGGGTATACGGCTCTGAAACCCCTTGTGTTTAAGAATGCAGAAAGACTATCTGCCCAACCTACAATGCCGGTTATAGAGCAGGCCCACGCGGATGCGCTGAGGGTACGTGGGGCTCGTATTTCACTATATAGGTTTGGTACTTGTATTTTATTTGGAAACTAATGTGTTGAAGTGCAGATTGCTGTGAGTACCGTGGCGCTACGGGATCAGCTGGGAGCTCTAGGGGCTGAGAAAGAGAAGCTGGTGGCCGAGAAGGAGAATCTGGTGGCCGAGAAGGAGAAATTGGTCGCCGAGAAGAAAACCCTGGGCGAGAATTATGACAAACTGTCGGTGGACTTCCTGCACCTGACCAAGGATGTCGAGAAATTGAGGGTGGAAAAAGAGAGCATGGCCGCTAAGTACGGCGAATTAGAGGAGGAGAACTTGCTCCTGGCTGAGGACGTGGAAGCCGAAAAGGCTAAGGTGTCTGCCTTGAAAACGGCACAAGCGGAGGAGCGGAAAAAGTTAGCGATGATGGCCAACTTCTCTGTATACTGCGCTCATGTGCGGCGCTCAATTTCGCGAATGTTCCTTTGTCGGATAGGGCGTGGTCGGAGTTGGTGTATCCGTGTCCGCATGGTGCACCGCCGAAACCCTTGGACTGGGCGAATCTTCATGAAGAAGAGCTTCCTCGGCTACCGGGACAGACAATTTCGACAGCGATGCGTCCTCACTCTATGTCGACCCCGTCCACTCCTCGACCGGATGCTACTGTTGTTCCCCCACCAGCATCTCCTCAGGTGGAACCTTGACTATCTTTCTAGTAGGATGGATATATATTTTTTTTTTTATTATTTTTTTTTTTTTTTGGTCTCTTGTGTATCTAGAAACAGATTCTTTTGGGGAAGTGATAATATAGGTGCTGTGGTTTCTTTCTGTTGGGCTTTCTTGGGTTAATTTCTTTTGATGGTCGTCATATTTTGAAGGATATGAAAACAAAATATTGTCAGGTACCAAATAACCCCCTTGCCATGGTGGTCTGGACCTCGCCTAGTCGTAGTGTAGGTGACGTAATGGAGGATTTGGAAAGGTCTAACGCGTCCCTTACCGCGAAATTGACTTGTGCCTATCAGGAAATCGAGGGTCTGAATATTCATATTTCCAACCTGGCGATCCGGTTACGTGATTTGGGAGAGAAATTTAGTAAAAAGACCGCCCATTATACGGCAAATAAGGGTAAAGCAAAGGAACTTCTCAGTGCCCTACGACGTTCTCGTGATGAAGCCCGAGGTCGTGTGACGAGCTTGAGCTTGGTCCTTGGGGTCGTGTTCGAGGACGCGGATCTGCTGCTATCCTTTGCCAAAGCGTATTGGGCCCGAGCTCGCGCCTTAGAGGTGCTGGAGCATATAAAAGGAATGAGTGGTGTGTCCCGGGCAGAGCGCATGGTGGATGCGAAGGCCGGGGTAACTGAAACCACTGTTGCCTTGAACCGAATCGAGGCGGTCATTCGTGAGCGTTTGGGGACGCAAATTAATTAATTGCGAGATATTCATTTTGCCGATGTAGTAGAGACTTCGGCGTCTGTTGAGGGGTTGTCGGATTAGTAAAATAGCTTGTTTTGTCGTTTTCTTTGTAGCTTGTATAAAAAATTCTCTCGCTTCTCTTTTTTTTTTTTTGGTAGCTTCTTTCTTTTTTTTTTTTTTTTGTTTATTCATCTCTTCTCGTTCGTCTCCCCCCCTCTTTTTTTTTTTTATAGGCACATGCTACTATGTCGCACCAGGCTGGTTCTCCATGCCTAGTTAACCCGGGGTTAGGACCTACTGGTGCTGCCCGGGACGAGGTCTCATCTGGTGCGGCTAGTGAGGTGCCTGACAGGTGGCCCTACATTATTTTGATGAGCAAAAATGTCAAATTGACCGACCAATGTGCTCGACTGCGGACCAAGCTGAAAACCCAGGCGGCCTCTTTTCGAGAATACGTTCGCCGTGCCGAGCATGCTGTTGAGGTTCAGGAGCGTCGTTTGGATCGATATTGGCGTGCAAAGGCGAGTACTTCGGCAAATTAAAGTTGCTTGTGACCAAGGCCAACGTGTTGGTGAAGTATTTCCGTTTGTCCTGCGCCAGATACGATGCTTCCGCAGCTGTGATTGAAGCTCGCCGTGACCTCTCCTTTGACGATGATCGCCGTAAAGCGGCCTCGGATGCTCACGAGTTCGCCAAAGAAGCCGAGTTCAACGCGCGGCTTCAGACGCTGACTTGTGTTGGGGCTCATACGACCAATTTTGATGCCCTCATTTCTGAGGAGCGTTTTGATGGTGATGAGTCTGATGGGTACACAACGACGGATGACGAAGAGATTGAACTCGGTCAATTACCGTCGTGCTCCTCCTGCAGTAGCTCTTCTTAAATGAGTCTCTTTAGTGTCGTTGATCTTCTTGTTGCCTCCGTAATGCGGGCGAGGACTATTTATGTTATTTCTTTACTCCTGTTTTGTACCTTTCCATTGCCGTATTGCTATTTAATTGATTGGATCGATTTTTCCTTGCTAAATCATGTGTTATTTCGTTATTCCTGTTTTGGAGATGCTTCTTGTTGATATTTTTTTGTTTAGATTGATTCTCCTTCATTGTTTTAGCCAATTTATATTGCATCGCCGCCGTAATGTGGACCTGAATAATTCCTTGCATTGTACCTGCATATAAATTTCATAGTATTCCTAGGCGTTCCTTCGGTAACACGCCATGTTGGGAATTTCATAGTATTCCTAGGCACTTCGGCCATGTTGGGAATTTCATAGTATTCCTAGACGTTCCTTTGGTAACACGCCATTTACGGACTTTCATTGTATTCCTAGGCACTTCGGCCATGCTGGGAATTTCATAGTATCCCTAGACGTTCCTTCGGTAACACGCCATTTACGGGATTTCATAGTATTTCTAGGCACTTCGGCCATGTTGAGAATCTCATAGTATCCCTAGACGTTCTTTCGGTAACACGCCATTTACGGGATTTCATAGTATTTCTAGGCACTTCGGCCATGTTGAGAATCTCATAGTATTAGTAGACAGCATAATAATATATTTTATTCATTCAAAAGAAGAAAGATAATGCCATTAAGCAAGAAGGGTAAGGTAGCACCTGTACTTGTATTTGGAGCATTGCCTATACGTAGTACTTCTTTAAGTTAGCCACATTCCAAGAATTCTTTTCCCCTCGGCTGTTGGCGAATAGGACGCTTTTGATTTTGTAAGAGACTGGACTTGTTCGCTTGACGATTTCGTATGGGCCTTCCCAGGTAGGGCTTAGTTTGCCATGTATTTCGTTGCGGGTATAGACCGTCACTCGTCGCAGCACCAGTTCTCCTACCATGAATTCTTTGGATCCTTTTACTCTCTTGTCATAAGTTTGCTTCACGCTTTGTTGGTATTTGGCTAGGGTAAGGGCTGCTATCTCTCGTTTCTCGTCTATCATGTCGAGCTCTTCTCTCATTCTTTGTTCATTATTTCCCTGCTCGACCAACGTCGTTCGGAGCGTGGGTAGCCCGATCTCTGTCGGTATGACGGCCTCAACACCGTATGCTAAGCTAAACGGGGTTTCCTTGGTGCCCGTCTTGGGTGTAGTTCGGCACGACCATAAAACGTTGAGTAGCCGCTCGGGCCACCTCCCCTTTGCCTGTTCAAGGGTGGTCTTGATGCCGTCTAATATTGTTCGGTTTGACACTTCGGCTTGCCCGTTCCCTTGTGGGTATGTCGGCGTCGAATAGAATTTTCGGATACCGAGTTCCTCGTACCACAACTGTAAATTGGCATCTTTGAACTGGGTTCCATTGTCGGCGACTATAGCGTACGGAATACCAAACCTGGTTATGATGTATTCCCAAATGAATTGTTTGACGTTACTGGCTTTGATTTCTCGGAGGGGTTTAGCTTCGACCCATTTGGTGAAATAATCAGTCGCAACGATCAGATATTCCACATTGCCAGGTGCTCTTGGGAGTTTACCGACCAAATCGATTGCCCATTGAGCGAACGGCCATGGTGCTGATACCGGGGTCATCATAGATGAAGGGAGCCGTGGTATCTTGGCGAATCGTTGGCACTTGTCGCATCGTTGGACGTATGCATCGGCGTCTCGCTTGATATAGGGCCACCAATATCCTTGGGTCACTGCCTTGTTTGCAAGGGATCGCCCTTTGATGTGTGCTCCGCAAGATCCTTCGTGGATTTCCTCCAAGACCGGCAGTTGTAGCTCGGTCGGGACGCACAGTAGATGTGGTCCCCGGTAACTGGATTTGTATAGTTTATCGTCCTCGGATAGCCAGAATCGAGGAGCTTTTCTTGTAATTTTCAGCGCTTTTATCTTGTCGACCGGAAGCGTTCCACTTCGCAGATAATGGGTCATGTCCTCCATCCAACCTAGTTCGTACTGTATCGATGTCACCCGGTTTACCCTTTTTATTATGCTCGGGGTCGGCAGTAGTTCCACTGTGATCGACCGGGTGTCGGTCAATGTTAATGTCGAGGCTAGGGTGGCCAATGCATCAACATGTGCATTCTCGGTGCGATTGATTCTTACTAACTCGCACTGTTCGAAGGTGGCCATCAAGCTTTGGACTTTTTCTTGGTAGAGGATCATTCTATCATCTTTCGCTTGGTACTCGCCGGTGGCTTGATTGACGATGAGCATGGAGTCTGAGCTTGCAGTTAAGTGGGAGCATCCGAGGGACCGGGCAATAAGCATGCCATTTATCATGGCCTCGTATTCTGCCTCATTGTTGGTAGCTCGGAAGCCCATTTTTATGCTTTTTTCGATGATTGCTCCCTCTCTAGACCTCAGGACGATCCCTGCTCCTGATCCGTCCTTGGTGGCTGATCCGTCGACATGTATCTGCCAGTGTGATTGTGGAGAGAGTGTCAAAGGCTCTTCATAGCCTTCGGTGAATTCGGCGACGAAATCGGCCAGGACTTGTCCCTTTATGGCATGGCGGGGTGCGAACTCGATATGAAATTGGGATAGCTCGACCCCCCAGGCGGCAACTCGGCCGCTAATGTCCGTCCGTCGAAGTGACTCTTTAATATGAAATTTTGTGTATACCCGGACCTGATGAGCTATGAAATAGTGTGGCAACTTTCTGGTTGCGACGACCAATGCCAGGCACAGCTTTTCCAAGGGTAGATAACGTGTTTCGGCTTCGACCAGAGTCTTGCTGACGAAGTAGATCGGAAATTGTTCGCGACCTTCTTCTCTTAGGATGACCGCGCTCACAGCTGTAGAGGAGACTGCTAGGTAGCATGCCAGAATGTCTCCTCTGTTCGGCCTTACTAGCAGTGGCAATGTCCTCAAGTACTCTTTGAGATTGTTGAATGAAGCTTCACATTCCGGGTCCCAGACGAATTTTCTATCCTTCTTGAGTGATTCGAAAAATGGCCGTCCCTTATCTGCGGATCGGCTAATGAACCTGCTCAGCGCGGCCATCATTCCCGTGAGCTCTTGTACCTGTTTCTTATTCTTGGGCGCTGCTAGGTTTCGTAGAGCCGTTATTTGATCGGGATTAGCCTCTATTCCTCGTCGGCTAACCATGTGTCCCAAGAATTTCCCTTTGCTGATGCCAAATGCACACTTGCTCGCATTGAGTTTCAGTTTGTGCTCGCCCAGCATTCGGAAAACGTCCCTGATATCTTGAAGGTGGGATGTGGCTCTTTCACTTTTGACGACCATGTCGTCTATGTATACCTCCATCGTCTTCCCTATATGATCTCGACATACCCTTGTTATCATCCTTTGGTATGTTGCCCCCGCATTGCGTAGACCGAACGGCATTACCGTATAGCAATAATTTCCCAAAGGCGATATAAATGAAGTCTTTTCTTGATCTTTGCGGGCGAGGGGAATTTGATGGTATCCTGAGTACGTGTCAAGGAAGGTCATCCGTTCTGCTCCCGCTGTTGCGTCCACCAGTTGATCGATCCTTGGAAGGGGAAAGTGGTCCCTCGGGCAGGCTTTGTTGAGGTTGGTGTAGTCTATACAGACTCTCTCCTTCCCGTTCTTCTTAGGGACGACGACCGGGTTGGACAACCATTTTGGATAGTAAACCTCCCTTATGGCTCCAGCCTCCAATAGCTTTTGTACTTCAGCGATTATAGCTGCTCTGTGCTGTACAGAGACTTTTCTGCTCCTCTGTGCTATTGGCTTGTACTCGGCGTTTACACTTAGGTGGTGGCATGCTGTGTTGGGGTCTAGGCCCGGCATGTCTTTAGGACTCCAGGCGAATTTATCAGTGTTGTTGAGGAGGAATGCTTTCAACTCCTCGGATTCCTATTTTGGAAGGTTGTCGCCAAGGAGGAAGTAATGCTCCTCGTCCATACCAGGAATATACACCTTCCTGAGTGTCTCTCCTACTTGTTCTTCGACAACCCTTTCGGCTTTGGATATTTGGCTGATCAGCTTCTTTGTGCTGGTGGGTTGTTCCACAGTGCTTCGTTGTTGTTGGAGAGTCGCGGTGATGTCTTCGCAGCGTCTTGAATCTTCTTGACATCCTCTGGCTGTCTCGATCGCTCCCCTATCATTTGGGTATTTGACCTTTTGGTGATAGGTCGAGGGTATGGCCTTCATGGCATGTAACCAAGGTCGGCCCAATATTGCGTTGTGCCCGGAGTGGTCGTCGACCACTAAGAATTCCACGGGAACCGACATGGACCCTGTTGTGACACTGAGGACGATCTTACCCAACGGTTTGGTCGTTTCGGAGATGAATCCGATCAGTGTGACATCGGTAGGCTGTAGATCTTGCAGCTTGAGTTCCATCTTGTCGAAGAGCTCCTTGTACATGATATCACAAGTGGCTTCTTGGTCGACAAGTACCCTGCCGACTGTGTCTAGGCCGATTTGAACACGGAGGTTAATGGCGTCTCCGTGGGGGTAAATCACCCCTTCTTCGTCAAGATCCGAGAAAGAAATGGGCGGATGTCGTCGTGGTGTGCATTGCCGTTTAGAGGGCGACGCCTGTGATGTCTTGGCTACTTGGCCAAAGTGGGCCAGCTGCCGTTGTCGTGATCGTTCCCCGCCTGGGCCCTTGGGTCGTGACATATGAACGACGTTGATCGTTTTGCCTTGCCGGTTGTCAGATCCCTCGATGGCCAGTTGTTTGCCTTTATTCCCAGCTCCTTTGATGAACTTGGCTAGGTATCCTGCATCGCCCCACTGGTTCATTCTCCATCGCAGGTTACGGCAATGCTCAGTGAGATGGCCGTGATCCTCGTGATATGCGCAGAAGAGCTTGGAATCTCTCTGATTGGGGGGAGAGATGATCGGTTGTGGTCGAGAATACCAACTTTCCCTGCATATATCCTTGAGGATATCTTCAGCAGACAGGTTGAAAGTGTATCGCAGCTCGACCGGTCCGAAAGTGTTTCGGTGTTCCCTCTCTTGTGGCCGAACCTGTTGAAATGGCTTGGGTGGCATCGGGTAGGCGAGCTGGAGCGGTTTATGTTCGTTGGTCGGTGTTGGGTATGCGATCTGGAGCGGTTTGGGCTCTAGTGCTCGTGGTCGCTCTCCCCTGCTATGGACCTCGGGCTCTTTGCCCTTTCTGGTCGGTGGGAATGCTTCTCCCTGGTTATTTCTAACTCTTTTGCGACCCACCTGTGCCTCACGGACCGACTCTCTTCTCGGTAGAGTTCGGTTGAGGAAACGCAGTTCGTCGTTTTTATCGGTGAGGTGGGTACAATAGGCTAGCAGGGAATCAGTGGTCGGGAAGTTTTTGCCTATGAACTTCCTTCTCGCCCAATAGCCATTAGGGATGGAATTGATAAAGTTTTGGATGGCTATATTATTGGCATATCGTGGAATCTGGTTTGCTACGTCGATAAAACGTATGCAGTAATCGTTGAGCCTTTCATTAGGCATCATCGTCATTTTAAGAAGGGTTTCGATACTAACCTTCTTTTTCCGATGAGCAGCGTATCGGGTGGAGTACGCTCTTAGCAGTTCTGCCCAGTTTCTAATGGAGCCCCGTGGTAAGTTATGATACCATGACGAAGCCTCTTGACCCAAGCTGTTTTTGAAAAATTTGCACATCAGTGCATGGTCATCACTCCACAGTTCCATCTTCGTCTTGTAGTGCCTCAGATGGTCGATAGGGCAACTCTTCCCGTCATAGAGCCTGAATTCGGGGATGACGAATCCCATAGGATTGCGGTACCGCGTGATCTGTTCAGCACACGGGGTTTCTTGGCATACATTCCAAGCCTGTTGGAACGCGTCATCTGTGACTTGGTAGGGGGGAGGGTATCCTCCCTGATGTGGTGGTTGGCCATATCCCTCCCCGATCCTGTATTCGGGATATCTATCGTCCTTCGTGTTTGTGTGGACACGTTCCATATGAGTGTTCGGATGGACGATAGTTATTGGGACATTGCCCCCTTGGTGGGGGACTCTTGTATCGGGTCGCCGACCCGCTGCCTCCAGGGCGGCCCTGTAGGCAGAATCTTCCACTTCATGGCGTGGGTCTTTGTCGGGTTGGATAACTGGCAATACGATGCCGGCCGCTCATGGCCATCATGCATGCCGCCAGCTGAGCTTGTAGCTGGGTGTAGTTCCTTTCGTCGGCTAATGGAACGACATGTTGTACCTCCACCGTGGGTGGTGTAATCATCCTCGGAGAATTAGTCGGCAGTCGGGGCGACTGTCCGAGTACATGATCCTCGGGCATACCAAACTGATGAGCCTCGTCCGTTTGTAAACGAGCACCGGAGTTGACCGAGGCCGTAGGCAAAGGGACTCTTGAGCTCGGCCCTGCTTGGGACCCGGTTAAGCGTCTTCGTGCACGCCTTAATACAGGCACGTCTTGTTCGTCCTCCGAGGACGAAAGGTGTTCGTCGACAATCCCTTCGATGAAATGTCGGGGTGGTTCGACCGGTTGTTCTTGGTTGACGTAGGAGGTTGTTGGTTGGTTTCCGGATTGGATAGCTTCATATCTGTCGCGGATAGCGAGTAGATCGTCGAGGTCTTGTTGGCTAATTTGCGTGTTTTGGTTATTGGTTTCTACTATCTCGGGATGGGTTTCCTCTACATTGGTAACCATTGTCGCTCGTCTGGCAGAGTATTGGTATTCGAATTCTAAACTAGTTGGGAACTAGATGATTCCCGGAGACGGCGCCATTTGATAAAGCCATAACTTTGGTCGGTCGCGTTAGGCTTTTCAACAATGATATAATGATAAATCAACCGTGAATAAATGATACTTCCTGATCTTTATTATTGCTCGGATTATTGTCCTTGTTCGGACTATTACATTTGCTCGGATTATTATTTCGGTTCTACAATTATGCTCGATATAACTATCTAATCTCTCGTCTTGATCTTTCTCCTCTTTTATTCGGTGCTCGGCTGTCTTTTCTCGATTTATTTCTCGAAGTGATATGTTTTGGTTAGTTTCTCTCTTTTCTTAACTTGTCTCTATATTTTTTGGATAGATTTTCTGGCCCTTTTCTAAGAGGGGTAGTTGGCTATTTATAGGCAACTGCGCCTTTTAGGATATTGACAAATGTCTTCATCCCAGGGATTTTTCAGACATGGGTCCCCATTTGATTGAGCTTGGGCTTTTGGTAGTAACACCTTAATTCCTATAAAAAGTATGAAATGACCCATTTAAGCGTTGGATACCCATTTATAAAGTGGGTTGATTATGACCCGAATAAAATATTCGGGTCTGATTTTTATGTTCTATCACATTGATCAAATAAATCATTTATAAATGTAATATGTACTAATAAGACCTATGTATATATTAGCTACCTCAGTAGGTACGTATGGTTTACGTTAGAAGATTAAAAAACGTGTCCATAAATGGATTTCCAGGTAAAGAAGGTCACAGACCAATATTTGATTAACTGCTATAATGATTTTTTTAAATATTTTAAAAAAGTAACCAATTCAATTCATAAAGCTTTAACTCTAGGGTGAAACCAGGAATGACTTATGTATTAAATTTTAAACCAATTATTAAATTAATGTCAAATTATCGGTTTTAATATAATTTAATAAAAATACATAATCAAAAATATAAATAAATAAAAAATTCATAATTTTCAGAACTATGAGATGTCGTCATGCGGATAGTCTGCGCATATAAGCTTTCCCTGCTTAACCCTGTCATCAACTACTTTTAAACCTTTCACATAGTGATCACTTGTGAAGTTTCTAGAGTTAAGAGACGTTTCAATAAGATCATGCTGTCGGTTCACTATAAAATAATATTTGATTTAGTAAGAGTCAAAATTTGTCAAAATTTGTCACAAGTCTGTCACTAATTTAAAAAATTGTCAAAAATTCGTTACAAAAACCGTCGCTAATAAGATCGTAACAAAAAATACCGTCACTAATCTTTCGCTATTTGGATTTTTTTTTTTGTAGTGGTTATAATATTTCTCGACCAATATTTTACTTTTATTTGTTGTTTCTAATTCTAATTAAAGTCAAAGAGGCTAACATCACTGATTTCAACAACTCAAAAACTTTTGAATAAAGTTAAACATACTTGGTCTATCAAGTGTGTTTAACACTAACAAGATTATAATAACAAAACTGGATTCCCCATGACAATATCACACAATTCAAACATTTGAGGAGTGTGACATTTATATATATATATATATATATATATATATATATAAAGAGGAATGTGGCATTTAGAACCCAATATAGGTTGGGAAAAATTGAGAGACTTGGTAGCTGTCTTGCTAAATGCTCATATTCCCCTACATAATTGTTACATATGAAACTACGTACGTACATTTTCAATATGTTATTAACTTTTGAGATATTCAAATTTGACCATTTAAAAATTACAATTTTGCAAATAAAAGTCGCACGTATTTATTAATCGACAATCATTACTAATATATAATATCATATGAGTTAATTTAGTAGACAAGGACATAGTTAAAACTCAAGTACGTAGATACGCATTTGCATGAGTTCACCTCCATCCTATATTGAGACGTACGTTTTGATGAGATTGCATGAAATTTTACATGATATATGTAAAAGTTATAATAGATTTCATCAACGTGGGACACTATAACTCTATAGCACATATCGTTTCGTTCACAAATTATCGAAGTTCACACATAGTCTATCGTGTGGAAAGTGCCAATGCTATTTAATTATCAACTCCGCCATTTATTATAACATTTGATTTTGGTAGATTTGTAAGCAAGGAAATCATGTATGAAATAATTGACACATCCTTTTCCAATTATAGTATTACTATAAAAATTAGGTCGCATCGATATATTATACTATCAATAATCGACTTATTTACAGAATACTTGTCAGTTAATGAACTTTTATTCACGATGCATCATATAGAATTCGAAAAGAATAAGAAAAGTAAATTAGAGTAATATTTAAATTTAGGTTAGACTAAACTAACGTTTTAGCTAGTATATTTTTATTTGAGTTTTTAGTAGTTAGGTTGAGTTTTTATTACGTGTCGTGACTTGTACTGTCATCTTCTAATTTTTTTTTATTTAAACGTTAATGTCAAAATTTGACTACAAGTTTTTGAATATGAACACAAATAAACGATATATATAAATGAATAACTATAATGATTAAAATAGTAATTAATGTTGAAAATGAAATGACTCTTTCCCTTCTTAATAGTAGTAATAGCATTTTTTTTTTTACTGATATTACTTGACACGTGTTCAGAAAAATATGACTATGACTGTTCAGAAAATAGTAGTAGTAGCAACACTATTGTAATTAATGGTACCTAAAATTAAATTTTGAAAGATTCAGGTTTATTACGCCTTGCAGGTTTTTAGTCGCATGTATTCTTCTTCAAAGGGGTTATTTTTGTTTTTGTTAATTGTACTATTATCCCGATTTTGATTTTTAGTCCTTTACTAACATTTTTGTTTTCCGCTTCCATCTACTTACAATATTTCTCTTTTTTTGGAAACCAGTTATTAAATAATTAACAGAATTGACAACACGTGTCATCACATGACCCATTTCCATTAACGGCAGGGACAAATATTGTCAAATATTGTCAATTAAGAAGAAAACTTAAAAAAATTGTTGGATAAACTTGAAAAAGGCACCAAAAAAAGTACGTTTTAGGTGTAAAAAGACGTCGGACCGGCTCTAATTTAAACCCATCGTTAACGCTTTAACGGAAATGGGTCACGTGATAGCACGCGTTGTCAATTCTGTTAAATATTTCACATCTGCTTTTCAAAAAACACAAGAATCGTAAGTAAAGAGAAGCGAAAGGAAAAAATGATAATAAAAGACTAAAAAACGAGGTAACAAGAACAAAAATACTCCTGATTACATGTTATTTCTCTATTCAAACATATATATAAACCATATTTGAGGCCACTTTTTTGTGGGGACTTTTAGTCTTAGATCAACTACGTTTTTTTTTACTTTGTAGTGACTATTTTTTAAATGCTGTGCCCATGGTTATATATTTATCCAAAGCTTTTAAACAAATATCTTTCATTTTTTATTTAAAGATCAAGATTACACCAAAATTTAGTTTTTCTTCTTCTTAATTTTAAAATAAAATTTAAATTAAACGAAACCATAATAAAGTTCAAAGACATTGCAATATATCAGAAATTATACGTATCTAGGCTCTTTTAGACCTGTATATATGAATATCCAAAATAAAATAAAATAAAATAAAAAAATAACTAATTACACATTCTACTAGCTAACTAATTTTTGGCTCTTTTGCATACAGAGAATCTTCTCTATATATCCTTCTCTAAATTTGGTCAACTGTCTTGTATTCTTCCATGGAAACCGAAGATCTTTTAATAAATTCCAAACAATCGGCTATTGCTTCCGAGTAAAACGAATTAGACCTACCAAAAGACCGAGGCCGATGATAATCCTCATTTTTAACCAAATGTCTTCTACTACTGCCATCGCGTGACCCTTTCTTTGGACGACAAGTTAGTGACGTTAGTAAAGCTCGGCATCGAATAAATAGACGATCAAAGTAGAGTATTTTTATGCGTAGGCGATGGACTGAAAGTCGTTTGAGGTTTAGTCTAAAACATCTACGGTGAACTCTCTTGTTGCTCATATGATCCATGTTTTTTTTATACAATGTTGTGATAAAAATGATTATGGAAATAAGTATGTGTGTGTATATATATAGAGAGGCGACTTTTGTATATAAGGACGGTGTTATTGGTAAAAGGAAGCGACTACGAAGGGTTTAGTCTTTTAGAGACTTTTTTAAAGAAGAATTTGGTGCATAGTATTCACATTTCTTATTATTTTATGATCGGTTGATATTTGGACAGATTGCATAAACTTTGAAATTTGACTATATTACACAACCAATAATGTTATGCAATAAAATTTAGTTAACAATCATTGCTCTTGTTGAACTAATTAGTGATGACCAAATTGAGGATTTGAGTTTTCAACTTTGAGTCGATAACATTTTTCAATTTGTTAGAGATTTAGGGTATGATAATCCTGGATAACTTCGAAGAATCGTGTTAGTACACTTTCCGAACAAAGTATTTCGACCCTATTATTGTCTGGGTTCACGAAATCTTTGTGGGGATAATTCTTGAAGAACAATCTGTTTCTGGCAAGGAGAATAGATTAGGAAATGTAGAGAGAATTTTCTTATATGTTTCTGTAACCAAAACCGAGGCCAAATGACTTCTTATATAGGAGATCAATAACCGAAACTGAAAGCAAGCAACTGTTCCGGAAAGGAAGCAACTTTTACGGAAAGGAAGCAACTGTTCCGGAAAGGAAGCAACTGTTGGGAAAGGGTCCAACTATTCAAAATTTTCCGGAAATGAAGCAACTGTTCGAAAAAAATTTCGCTCGGGGCGCTGCCCCGCACCCCGTCCGCTGTCCTGGCAGCGGGACCCCAGCCAGGGGCTCTCGCCCCTTGGACCCCGCCAGGGGCTCTGCCCCTTGGAACCCCGTTTCAATTATTCATATTCAATTATACGTTGGCTCGACGAGCGTGCACTCCGCACTTTCCTAACTCGTTTCCGAGTTTAACGCATTATTGCATCGGCCTATAATAAATCACATTACTACTAAAATACATTGATGATACTAAAATCACCAACACAATTTACGTGAGTGAAAAAGTGGAATATCATACTGATCTTGTAACAGTGGAAAAATAGTATTGCGGAAATATTATGCCTAACATATTTTTACCTGAAACAATGTAATTTTTAAATATTTAATTATCATAATGAATACAATTTGGTTTATTTGGTAAGCTAAGAAATTTGTAACGTTTAACGTTCAAGTCAATAGTATGTACTATTAAGTTATTAACCTTTATTAAGTGCAATGAATGATAATTACTATCGTTTATTTTAGTAAAACACTTAGACTAGGTTGGCCAAACTTCTTGACAAATTTTGCCACCTGGAGAAGCACTAGAGAATTTAGTGGGCGATTTCAATAAATCATTTGAAAAAAATGCAAACCCTATGATTTTTTCCAAGTACTTATTGGTGAAATATACACAAAAAATGTCCACATTTCAACATTATTAAACGTGTAGTACCTTTTTTATTTTCTCTTTCTGTACTTTTTTGCACTCGTAGGTGGTAACATAACAGATGGGATTAGGTAACAATAATATAAATACTCTTTTCCGCAATCTAACAAGGTATGGCAGCATAACATGTCTCCCTGGTGCCATATTATTTGTAAAATATAGTGAGATTTTAACAAAAAAGCATTTGGTTGACCATACTTTGTATTTAAATTTCACAATTTTACAACCGTGAAAGTCACCAAAAATATTATTATCGTATATGTTGTCAATGTAAAATAGACGATTATTTCACGCGATGGAGATGGCTATGTAGTGTTGTCGTCGTAAGCCCCGAATTTGTAGAAACGCTAACCCGGCAAAATAGTGATGTTTTACAATACTCTAAAATAACATTTGTATTTATTATTTTTCATAATTGCCAGCACCACCAATTCCATATGTGCAAGTATGTTATCCCCTAAAATGTGATCCACTTGTATATATAATTTAATAAATATTACCTAGATTGTAACAGTATTATGATATTTCATAAGTTGTATCTTGATCTATTTTTTTTTAATGAATATGTGTACCTTAATATATGTTGAGATATATATAGTTATTAAGTTAGAGTAGTGTATAAATACTCAATTGAGTAGATTATAAATTTGGTTGATCAATATACATTTTATTTTACATTTAAAGTTTATCTATTTAAAAGTTTTGCGATCAACCTCCGATCATCATTCTGTTAGAGATGATTTCATGTGCACTATAAGAAAATAACCGAATAGCAACAATTAGTCTGTTACTATACGGCTTGCTGAAGAAAATTCAGCAACAACATAGTAACAGTTATCAGTACTTAGCAACAGAAATTGTTGCTATACTGTTGTTAAATTTCAGCAACAATCCGTATAGTATCAGACAAACCGTAACTAAACTGTTGCTATAAGAATATTTTTTTTTTTTTTGTAATGGTGTGTAATGTGGCGGTGAAAAGTAGTGCTTTTTTATAGTCACACTCGTTGTTAACTCTTAGTAATTATTGGCCCCTTTTTCTTACAAGGAAACTCGGGTTTATTTTGACAATAAATAAAATCAAATTGATCTTTGGACATATTTTGTCTTAATATATAGTAGTATCAAAGTTCATCAAATGCATGTAGTTTCCTCGGTTTGTATTGCATGTTTGGGGACTAAAAATTGTTGCAATTTAGATCTAGATGACAACTTTATCATTTTAAAACTTTACCAAAATGATATTTGATGTTCAAGTATCGACTTCAGATCGACCTGACCTTAGAATATATATTATTGTGTTGTATATTGCTTCTCGCTTGTCGAAACTCCTCAATTTTCATTATCTATAAAATAATTTAAAACATATTTTGTATAACCATTCTATTGTTGGCGCGCTCACAGATACACAATCATGCACTTTTATAAATCTGAAATTCCTATCCGCTGTTCTAGTTGCAGTTTTGCAGTGAGGTTATAAGTGAGGTTGCAACTACAGTTAGAACCCAGTGTATAAATGGACAGAACTGTAAAAAGTTAAATGTACGTAAATGAAATCACACGCACATTTAACAATGGAGTTCACCTAACTAGGCTACGTCTCCGGGGCACTTACCCAGATTATGATATTATAAAAAGCTTACAATATAGGACTCAAGTCTTAACGAAAAACACTTAGACTCCCTCTAGGTTTTTCTGCCTATCTCTATATTGCTCCTACTCTATAACTATCACTTATAAATCAATGGCATCCCACCATTGTTTTCTTTTTAAAGCTCACGTGTATTCTCTCTGGAAAATAAGTTCTTTATAATTTAGAACACACACATTTTCAAGCTAAGTTATCAACTATATAAGCAAGTAAAAACAATTTTCAATCTTCAATATCTTTTTGATTGCTTTTTGACTTTGTTGATTGGTTTCAATCTTCCCATGCATTGCGTGATACTTCAGCATTGATTGACTCCAATCATCATTGGTTGATACCTGTTTAATAACCAGCTTGATTGTAGGAGTTAGCATTATCCTATAGCTAGGAATCATATAAGAAGATCATATCTTGAAAAGATATCTTTTAGGTATTCATGTAAAACATTAACTCCTGATTTTATTCAATCTTTAAACATATCGTACTGAATTGATAAGGAACAAAAGATTGACACAAGTGATAAGGATTAGTATAAGAATAGAGATATAGAATTATAATTTTAAAGGAAACATAACTAATCTCTTTATACCTTTTAGAAAATCTTTCATTACCCCTTTGATATTCTCATTTAAACGCATATTAAACTTTTAGAATCATATGAGAATATATCCTGCATGCTGTAGAGTTAATTAACAATTAATAAATAACAGGTATGCAGATACACAGAACTAGACAGAATACTGCTGAGTAGCAGGTTGGAACTGTGGTTGCAACTGAGGTTGCAACTAGTACTTGAAACCTGTTACTACTGACTTAGTAGGTTGCAACCTCAGTTGCAACTGCTACTTGGAACCTGTCACTATTGACTTAGTAGGTTGCAACTGAGGTTGCAACTGATACTTGAAACCTGTCAATTCTGTCTTAGTTCTTAACAACAGTTAGGATTTATTTAGTGAAAAACCAATAGACAATAAACAATATTTAGACCAGAAATCTGGTCCTAACAAAATCCATGTCACACGTCAATTATTCAACAATACAAGTATATATATAGACATGTATTTTAAGTTTTATTCAAATGAATTCGCTAAACAACAATTATAAAATTAATAAATGAAGTCCTCAACTTCAAGAAAACCTTATTAATAGTCTTTATTTTTCCGTGTCCGGCCAATGTTTTAAAAAAACGAGCGTAGTCGGAAATTAGAAGAAAACTAGACGGCATACAGATCTTGAGAGTTTAGGCGATGAGACGGGATTATACGACCATCAAGTGGATTTAATGGGGGCTTATGCACTGTTATGAAAGGTGTAAGACATGTTTTAGACGGAAATTGTTCGCCTAATCCCGCTTAATTTCGCCTAACGTGTCGGTCTTTCAAGTTACACTTATCGTCTATTTCGCGTGGTCGAAAATTACAAGAAGGCCAGAGGGTAGACACAACCTGAGAGTTCATATGACTAACGGAATTATACGATCATTCAGTGGAATTAAACGAGATTACATAATTTTCTAAAAGGTGCAAGCCGGATTTCATACGAAAATCGACCGTCTAACGCCTAATCACGTCGATTTTTTCTTAATCAATACTTATTCCATTTAAGCACTCATAATCTGCCAGCCTTCTAGGCTATACTTATCTATTCAGTATAGTCGAAAATTAGAAAATAATACTATGGAGTTGGCAGAGCCTGAAAATTTTAGTTGATCAAGCGGGATTATACTACTACCAAGCGGAATTAAACGAGAATAGTCAATTTTAAAAAAGACGCAATACAATTATATAGACACAAAGTCGGAAACAGATCATCTAACGTAAAATACGGCTTTGGTGAGATTTTTATAACCCCTCCCCCCCCCCCCCCCCAAATTCACCTTCTTCAAATTTATTGATAGGAGGAAGGAGAGAGATACGGTACGATATCGTTGAATTTTGGTATTTAAATAAAAGGCGTCTTAAAATAGTATAATTTATATATATATATATAGTTTGATATATGCTGGAATAATTAAACATGTCGTTTGGAAATTTTAAAAAAAAGCGTTTCATATTCCTTTCCATTGACGTTTTACCATTGACGTTTTGTTATTTAAATGGCTAGTAATTACTTTTAGTACGTACTCTTCACATATCTAGATAATTGGCTAAATTACATTGAATCAATTTATGTTTTTTTTTATTCTATTACGCGTTTTGCTTTGGACAGTCAATTAATTAAACGGCATAAAATCCCGTTTTAAAAAATAAATATTTAATTGTTACTTTTTTTTTCAAATTTTGATTAATAATTAAATTTAGGATAGTATCTATTAGAGTTCTATATTTTTATTTGAGTTTTTATTGTGTTGTAAAATTTGTTTTTAATTTATTAAATCTTAATTTTTCTAATATATAATAAAAATTAAAAAATTAAAATAATTATTGAAAACGTATCATCTAACCCTCTATTTTTTAATGCAATTATTATAAAATGACCGAACATTATACAATGTTAGTGACCGCATAAAATGGATACCCATTCTTTTACTATAGAGATATTAATACGAGGGAATATGTTTTGGGAAACACGAAATGTTGTTGATATTGAAAATCTTGGTTATTGGCAAACTATGCTCTCCCTTTAAGAATCTCAATTTTAATATTTTGATTTCCATTATTTAGTTTTTTGAAATTTAAGCTTATATTAGCCAAACCAACCAAAACAACGAAAAAACTCAGCTACTCACAGGCTGAGGAATCAGAGGGCTCCAAACGAAAAAAAAATTAGTTCGAATTTCCATTATTTTGCATGTAGCTGTAACTTTTTTTTTGCCCGTTTCACGTTTTCTAGTTCGAGCCACGGTTAAAACTACAAAATGGATGAAAAGTATTTAATTAGATGGAAGATTTGATGGTTCCTTTAATTTTCTTTTTTATTATTTTAATTATTTGAATATTGTTTTTTGCTTAACAGGTAATTTGATTACCATGCTTATTTTGTAAAACATTTTTTTATGTGAAAGATATATCGACACATAAAAACACGCACTATGTTTACATTTTAATTTTAACCATCTATTTAGTTTTTTTTCAATAACCAAGATTATCTAACACAAAGAAATTATCACAAGCCTTAAAAACATATGTAATGAATAGTTATGATTAAAATATAAAGATAGTGTGTTTTGTTATGTATCGATATATCCTCCATTTTTTTATTATCATGTTTGAGCAAAGACTTATTTAAACTGCCATTATTGAGTACTCTTGAGTTGTTTTAGGTAGGGCGGGCAAACATGTTTGAACCCGTTTCAACCCGATATATATATATATATATATATATATTGTGTATTTGAAGATAATATTATTATATTTTAATTTTCTTACTTGTTGTAAATGTTATAAACGTATTATTATTGTTTTTAATTTTTATTTCTCTTTGAAACATACAATTTATTTTAAAATTTAGGTTGATTGTTCAAACTATGAAAAATAAAAGACCAAAATAAATATTTAAGAATAAACCAGCCCCAATCCATAATTTTACTAATCCGCCCCAATCCGCTTCGTAATTTATTTTACGGATTGAGTTACGGTTAAGGTCAATCCGTCCTCTGCCTACCCCTAAAACAGTTTTAGGGACGACCAAGTCTTGTAGTTGTATCCTCGAAATCTGATGTTTTCCTAAATTTAAGATCTTTTTCAATGTTCGGATTTCCCAATTTCCGCCTTTGGTTGATAAAATTGAGATTACAAATACATTTTGTTATAGTTCGAGAGTAAAAAAAGAATCAACGTCGCTAGTATTATTACCTTTAAATCGTTCAACAAATAATTATTGATCCAAACACGTTCCAAGATTTAGAAAGACGAACCCAATTGGAGTGAAATGCAATAAAAAAGGGTTATAGTTTGATTAGGGATAGACCGAATTCATTTCACTTTTTTTGATAAATTTTAATATTCCTTGGTTGTAGTTCGGACGAGAGAATATTTTAATTAAACTTGAATTCAATGGAGAGACCGAATTCATTTCCGAATATATAGCTAAATAAGAGCAACTGAACTGGACTATAATTCCAAGATGTGTATTTTCTGTGTTTATTGTTGCAAAATTATTGAGCAGCTATCTTTTTCACAATCTAGAAAAGAGGGAGAGGCACAAACAGACACGACGAAAAATTTTGCCTTCTATTTCCAAAGATTTAAGCCTTTGACATATAAAATATTGCTTCATAACGAAGCTAATACGATACATACACAAGACTGCAAGAGATAACATCAGTAAATTAAAATTGAAGTACTATTGCGATGCAACATTTAGCTGAAACGCTTTGGTATTCTTCTTATATATATTTTATCACACGATAATTTCTGTCCAAGAAGAAGAACTCTAATCACCTCTCAGCCTCGTAACACCATGGATTACAGAATCATCATGAATGTTGTACTATAATCAATGAAAGACACAGGAAAAAACGCATGAAGTTATG
Source organism: Primula veris (assembly GCA_963682055.1). Classification (NCBI taxonomy): domain Eukaryota; kingdom Viridiplantae; phylum Streptophyta; class Magnoliopsida; order Ericales; family Primulaceae; genus Primula; species Primula veris. Next base: position 4,200,785 of record OY821751.1, read on the forward strand.
TTTCGATAGTTACAAATAAAACTGGCTCAATGTAAGCTGCAAATCAAACACTCAAGTCTCACAGTATTTTATTTAACAGAAAAAGTGGATAATCTCACGTTTGGATGAAACAATTGGTGATGTCAAACACAATTTTTTTGTCTTAAGAGTTATCGAGGAGAAACATGTTTTTTTTGGGTGCAACGCAAATAAACCCCATGTATTTTGAGTTTTTTTGCACTTGATCTTGTGACCTAATTAACTTTTGCAGATAAAAACCCATGTTATTCTTAAAAAATTGTGAAGTTGTCATCATTAGTCCGTTTTAAACAATTTTTTGTTAAATATGTTCTTTTAAAACCCGCACATGTAAGATAACCTTAACAAAAAAAACATTGGTGACGGTTTTATCCAAAAAAAAATATTTGAATTCGGAAAACAGTTTTATCCAGAAATTTAAGGTCAAGTCGAATTTAACTATCAACAGACTACGTAGAATTACTAGAAGCATTAATGAATGCAGGCCACTGAGCATTGCGGTATTTCAAAACTGGAGACAGGGTTGTTTGCATAAGTTAAAAAGTTTACGAGGGCCAAAATTGAAAGTATACGAGTCTGAGTTCATGGGGTTATTAACATATCACCCTATTTTCTTTGCTTCAAAAACCTTATTAAAAGTATAAAACCAAAATTAAAAGAAACTTATACTTGTAAGGGGTAACCCATAGAAAAGAAAATGTGAGTTTTCACCGAAGGAGGGGTAACAATATAGTGACTCTACTTACACTCCAATCCTATGTAGCAAGGGCTAAAAGATGATATAGCAGACTGTTATTAGCCGCACAAAAATGATCGAGATTATTTATATAGATTGCCTAAATTATAGGAACAAATATACCTCAGTTATAGTTTTCCCGTCCTCAAGCTGACGACCATCATAAATAAATCTAATATCATCGTAGCTCCAATTCTGTCTTTCAGAGATAGCAGTCTTGAGCTTCCACACTGGTGTGTCCGGCTTCATTCTACACCGTGTATCATTTCCATCCTAAAACAAATAGGAACTGGGGAGTCATGCAACATTTCAGACAGGTATTAAAAACTAGCATTTTATATGAACAGAAGCCAAAAACGAACAAGAGACACTCTAGTAGTGTATAAGTTGGAAACTTGGAATACATTTGGTGAAATGATTTTGAACATTAAGTACAAGTTAACCTCCTAATACAATCAGATATTGGCAATTTCATCATTCAGCTATTATCAATTTCAGTATTATTTTTACCTAAACATACATATATACATAAATTGAATAAATCTAGGCAATAAAATATGGGGGAAATATAGTAGAGATATGCAGACATATATACAAGTTTAATCACCCAAAAACTGAAAATTTGAAACTGATGTTTGCCTCAATTCCTCTAAGAACAATAACACATCCTATTTCCAAGTGCTAAGTATCAAGGAATTGTTTGATTGCAGGTCTTTTAAGAAAAAAGTTGAGGCTGAGAAAGTGTAAAATCATTCAGTTTATAACTTTCATCTATTTAATCAATTCCAAATGTGTGTGTGTGTAATTATATATAAGTATTAGTGCATGTTTACCAAACCCCTGACAGTAAAATGAACGTAAGATGGATCCCTTGCATCTTCATTGCCGCCATTATTCACAGTTAACTGTACATTGGATTGACTTTGAACAGATACAAATGACTTCTCTATGTAAAGTTCAACACAATTAATTCCTTTCTCCTTAGTCGCATCCAGCATAATCTCCACCGATTCGTCATTATCAATTGCCAAAGCTATGTACTGCCCATTCGCAAGGTAACGACAAAAGATCTTCAATTTGTAAGTCTCGGAATCAATCCCAATTAACTCATAAATCTTGTCAACCAAAACGCTGTATTGAATTCCACGATCAACCTTAATAGCCTTTGGAATTGCATTTTCATATGTGATACCTTGTGAGCCACGGGAAATTCTCCCATCCCAATAGCATAGTAAAGGAATGCTCTTTCTACTCATAATTCTGCATCAATCATAAGTTACAAATTAACGACCAACTTCTTCTTTTAGCATACTCATAATGCTACTGTTAGTTCAATCTTGTAGAAATTATTGCATCAAATATATATCTAGTGTAATCATTGATGTAGTCAGATTTTTTTAGTGTATGAGAAAACTGAAGATAAATTATTAGTTGAAGCTAAAGATTAAAGTAAAACTGCTACGATTTGGCTCTAGCTCTATTTTTAATAACTCAGTAATAAAATATGTATTATTTTTCTTGAAAAGTATAGAAAAACAATAGGAAAGAGTGTTTAAGTAAATCAAATATCCTACCATGAGAAACAAACCAACTAAGACATCCTTCATATCATCAAAATCTGAATTTGATTAATCAAGTAAATCCCAAGTCATAATTGCTTTTGGATATCACAAACATAACTTAGTAACCATTAGAGCAATTTTAGTAACCATCATTAAAAGAAACTGGAAGAAAACAGAGCATTCTCATTGATAAGATGAAGACCAAGCTGATTCATTCACATCACATAAGTAGTCAGACAAATAATTTAACCTTCTGTTTCCTTCAAGAAATTTAAAACCCTTATTACCTTTCCTTTTCGTATATTTGAAAGGATCATCAAACAACTTAAATGTAATTCCATTAAGCACCTTAAAATCTACACCCTTGCTTCCTTTTAAAGCTAGACTAGCTGTGGATCAAGAACTTTTATTGTCATCAAGTATTTTATCAAAAGTATACAGTTTTCCCTGTAAATGTATTGCACAAAGCCTGAATGTAAAAAATAAATCCCATGACATCAACCATCAAAATATAGTCATCAATTGTAACTTTTGAGTTAACTTTGTTGCTTATACATAATTACATACAGAGAAATAGCATATCTAGATGGCAGATGATAAACAAATAAATCATATACTACCTGTTATCAGATGGCAAAGGATGAATATTTCTTTCTTGAAATTATTGTGTAAAGAACTATTCAAGTCAACTGTGTGCCTTACTTTTCTTACTTTTTTTGGCCTGTTTGATAAAATAATTGTGATTTTTGGTTTATCTAGAAGTGCATGGTATCTGGTGCGAATCTCTTTACACCCCATAACCATTTGTGATTTACGTTATGTTAATGATAGAGTAATAAAATAAGAAGTGATGGTTTCTTTTTTGCTTGTAAAACTTTTGTCATTTTCGTGTTATAACAGTAAAAAACTGAAGGTGACATTTTGCAATACTCTTTCTTTATGTTATATTCGTAAAGAGAATTGATACTTTAAGATGTCATTGTTCATTTAAATTATGAGCTGATTATCTCTATTTATTTTTAGGATAAATTAATAAAACATACTATTTTTGAAACTAAATTAACAAAAACATATCCTTACAACTTTAACTATCAAAAACATACCAAATAAATTTAAATTTAATGTTATTTATTCTTTTTTTTATCTGTCTCTCATCTTACTCACTTTCTCTCCTCCATTTTTCTTTCTCACAAATTCTTCTATGTATCTCCTCATTATTCTCTCTCACTAATTTTTCTCTTTATCTCTCTCTGATTATTTAATATCCCACTCTATCTCTATCTCTTCCTCCACCACGAAAACCCGCCATTAACTATCGAACACCATCTATATTATATAGATATCCATATACATATAAATACATACGTAATACACAAATATTACACTATTTGATACCCCGTAATATATGAAAAATATATGGAATTTGTGAGATTGTTTTCTATTTATTGAGTTTTGAGACTATTGTAAACATTGTGGGTTTCAAGTTAAAAGAGAAGAATACATATGTATAATATTGAGAGAAATTCATACGTAGGGTATGAACTTTTGAAATTAGGGTATAAAGTTTTGAAAGTAGGGTATGCAGTTTTCAAATTAGGGTATGAAATTTTAAAATTAGGATATGCAGTTTTAAAAAGTTTTGAAATTAGGATATGAAGTTTTAAAAAGTTTTGAAATTAGGTTATGAAGTTTTTGAAATTAGGGTATGAAGTTTTGAAATTAGGGTATGAAGTTTTGAAATTAGGGTATGACGTTTTATAATTAGTATATGCATATTTTGTGAGTTTTTAATCATTTTTAGAGATAGATGGGTGATTAACACGTGTTAGAAAGATGTGCGATTATCGTGTGTTAGAGAGAGAGGTACGATTAGAGAGAAAGAGAGTTACGGTTAGAGAGATAGGTTACATTATGGTTTGATTAGAATTAAAAAAATAATAAGTATATATAGGTATGTTTTTGGTAATTTAACTTTTGAGTATATGTTTTTGGTAATATAACAGGGATATGGTATGCTTTTGTTAATTGCCCCCTTGTTTCTATTAGGCGGCTTGTTACAAAATTCAGATACAAATGAAACTAAAAAGTTATCTTTTATTTCAAGTCGATTTAAGTGTGTTTAACTATCAAGGGTATCAATTTTGCATGTTTAATAAAATAGGAAATTGTCAAAAAAATCTTGTCAAGACAATAGGGACGTATTAACAATTAATTTCTCTTTTATAGAATCTCTGCCAACCCTTCTTACCCTAATAAGAATCGGCCCCAGCGGCCAGCGCTTCGGCATATACCCTGCTTCTTAACTTTGTTATATGGATAAATTAGTCTAGAACATGTTTTGAGTCAAGGTCGTTGGGAAAACAGGAAAGCACGAAATCACTTGTGAACCTCGATGGTAAAACTTAAGATATACTTAAAAATGCGGTTGTGTCATGCGCCAAAATATATCTGGGATTGCAAATATAAAAAATAACTAAAGAATTGGAGAGGAATTGTTTCGATATTACATTACTAAAACTGATAAAATGAGGCATCCAAAAACGTCTAGTATCGTAGCAAAGCTGATAAAGGTTTACTTATTAAGAATCATATCTCCACGCTATCTTTAGAATCATCTCAACATCCTCTCTTTCTCTAGGATTATGTTGTGGCCTCCGTCTTTCGCTGAGAGTAACTCAATTCATTCCTTCAGTTTCCATTAGAAAAAAATTAGCAATGAACAAACCTAATCTAAACTCTATGATTTAAAACAAAGAATAAAGAATTTGAAAACAAGAGAACAACTTCAATTACCTAAGGCCACCCCATCAGCACGGATTACGTCACCGTCCACCATTTGATACTATACACCAAAGTAAGACAGAACAAAAAGCATAAATGTATGCGACGAAAATAACTGTTTACAGTATTATAATCTCAGCAAGGAAGCACCTAAATCTGTCCCTAGCCGCATAAAAATGATAGAGATAGGGAGCCCTCTAATAAAAATTCAGATAAGAAAAAAAAAACCTCATATGGAGTTTTACGTTCGTCAAGTTCATGACCACGAAAATCAAATTCAATGTCCCTTAAGCCAAGTGGCTGACTTCGAATGAAAGCAGTCACGAGCTTCTGAAGAGGTCTATCCCGCTTAACTGTAAACTTTCTGTCTATTCCAATCTAAAAAAGAAAAACAGGAGTCAAGGAACACTTACGCAAAAACACAAGAACAAAATATACTGGGGCAGTATTAGTTAGAGTCAACGTACTAAGCAACTTCACATTGAAACTTTAAAAGTGATTAGAATAAGTCATATTTAGCGTTGTCATTCACAATTGTATTCATACCAGTTACCACCCTTCCTCGGTACATAGGCATGGTCAATATTCATGTCAATTAAATGTCTCAATTTCTAAAAGAGTGCATAGTTATGAGCTTTATCTCATAAGAGGTTTGCATAGTTCCTTTTAAAACAAGAATACATGCCATTCCCAAGTAATTAGGATATCTCAACGGATTAGTATCGTATTGTATCCAAAAATAAATAAATCGTATAGCATACCAGTATAGTATAAAAAATGACTCCGCTTGTATCAATATCTATGCAACATAGTTAAATAATGCCCACAAGCTACAATCAAATAAGCTAAAACCTAAAATGTATCCTAATCAGATCATACAGAATGAAATTTTCTACCAATGATATAATTGATGTTTATAGTAGTGTTTTTATAATCTAACCTCATCATATTAGTGATTTTAGTATGCTACCAATTATAATATCGCATATGAAACGATACCAGTGTCATTATCATACTGAATAACATTTTCTACCAATTGTAATATCGCATATGAAACGATACCAGTATCATTATCATACTGAATAACATTTTCTACCAATTATGAAAGTGATTCATGTATTACAATTGTTATTCAATCTGTCATTTAGTGTTTTTAGTAAGCTATGCTGATTAACATTAATTTGAGGGTTTAAGGTATTGTTGGGAAGCCCAATCCCATTAATGTTAAGAGGTTTATCAAGTAGGCATGTTCATTACTCTCTAACGGATTGTTGATAAAGTTTAGCTAGACCGAGCTAGCCTCTCTTCTCGCATATCTAATTCTAGAAATTCTTACTTCTCATCCAAATTCTAAATCAATGTGGCAGGAACATGAAAGCTGCTTAATTATATGCCAATTAAGTATGTATATAAGTTTAAGTTTATAGAGCATGTTTACCATTGGTCTGACAATGAGATGAATGTATGAAGATGGGTCAATTCCAGCAAGTGCATCCAACTTCTCCATATAAAGTTCAAGTTGTTCAACAGAATTAGTCATATCTAGCATTATATTCACCGAAGCGTCATTATCAACCGCTAAAGCCTTGAACTGTCCATGAGCAAGATAGCGACAAACAATCTTCAGTTTGTATTGATGACAATCAATCCCAAATAAATTATAAATCTCTTCAATCAACTCGATATATTTGATTCCACGGTTAACGTTAGTAGCCTTTGACATCGCATCGTGATATGTAATGCCGTGTGTACCCTGAGAGATCCTCCCATCCCAATAGAACTGTAAAGGAATGCTTTTGCTACTCATTGTGCTACACCAATAATAAGATACAAATAAATGACAGAGAGATACTTGCATCAAATATTTACATACTGTCCATCATCTATTCCAAGTTTCTAATGTTTTAGGAAACTCAAAGCAAAATATTTAGCTAAAGTTTATATATTTACTGTAGTTTGGCTTCAGGTCTATTATAAATTTATGAATAAGCAATAACCTAAAATAAAAGATGCATTATTTTCTTTAAAAAAAAAATAGAAAAAACAATGAAGGAATAGGTTCCAGTGAATCACAGACACTCATATGAAAATCCTAAAATCTTAAAGTCAAATTGTTTATTGTAAATCCCAAGTCAAAATTGCTTCTTGATGTGGCCAAACATAATTTAGTTACCATCATAACAAAAACTTGAAGCAAAACCAAGCAATATCTTTGAAAGAAAACAACCAAATTTTATCTATTCACAACTTGTAAATAACGCACATTCTTATTTTCTACTAATTAAAGCTGAATCAATTCCATCAAGCACCTTAAATTTAAATATATAGAATAGAATATTTGACAACATTAAATTGAAACCACAATTTTCAAGGGTGGATCCACACCTACCTAATATTCTTTTACCTTATATAGAAACTGAAGAACTACTTACAATAGAAACACATAATTTATCACATTACCTTAGTATATCTTAATGGTTTTCATTCAAAAGAAAGATTTTCTTTATCCTCTCTCTTCACGCTCTCTCTTTGTAAATCATATTTTTTTTTCCACAAAATGACTTCTAAACCGAAAAAAATAAAATTACAACAAAAAATAAAAAAAGTTCAAAAAAGTCGAGAATCCGAAAAAACCCAAAAAATGCAGAAAAACTTTTAAAAAAGCAGGGAACCCGAAAAAATCCAAAAAAATGGTAAAAAATAAAAAAAAACAATAAAAAATCCAAAATCCAAAATCAACAAAAAATGAAAAAAGTTCAAAAAAGTCAAGAATCCGAAAAAAGCCAAAAAAGGCAAGAAAAACCTTTTAAAAAGTCGGAAACCCGAAAAAGCCCAAAAAATGGTTAAAAAAAGTAAAAAAAAAAAACAAAGAAAAATCCAAAATCACAAAAAGAATGAAAAAAGTTCACAAAAGTCGAGAACCCGAAAAAACCAAAAAAGTCCTGAAAAAACCTTTAAAAAGTCGGAACCCGAAAAAACTCCAAAAAAGTGGCAAAAAATAAAAATAAAAACCAAGAAAAATCCAAATTCACAAAAATATATAAAAATAAAGTTCAAAAAAGTCGAGAACCCGAAAAAAGCCCAAAAATATGGTAAAAAACAAAAAAAAACAAGAAAATTACAAAATTACAAAAAAAAATGAAAAAAGTTCTAAAAAGTCGAGAATTCAAAAAAATCCAAAATATGCTGAAAAAACTTTTAAAAAAGTCGGTAACCGAAAAATAACTAAAAAGTCGAGAATTCAACAACATTAAATTGAAACCACAATTTTCAAGGGTGGATCCACACCTACCTAATATTCTTTTACCTTATATAGAAACTGAATAACTACTTACAATAGAAACACATAATTTATCACATTACAGATTATGGATTTTGCTCTGTTCCACAATCCTGCTTAGTATATCTTAATGGTTTTCATTCAAAAGAAAGATTTTTTTTTATTATAAAATACTAAAAAATTCATGGTAAAAACCTGCTTATGGTATAATCAAAGAATTTATAAAACTGAGAAACTATTAATATAATCTCTAAAAATCAGCCATAATACAGATTCAGGCTTTGTTCGATTCCTCCAAATTCTGTAGTTCAAAACAACGGATTTTCTTTCTCCAAACGACCTAACAAGCAGTAACTAAATTCATGAAAAATATCATACTATTAATATAAGAAAAATTGAGGCTGCCCAATTTTACCAAATTTTTCCAAAAATACCCTCACTCTATTTTAATAATTAACAATATACATAATCTAATTAATTAACTATTCGTTCTCAATATATTTTACTAATTATGAATGTACCCTAAATTAATTAACAATTCGTTTTAACCTCCGTAACTATAATAAATTATACCAAATCTGAATATTATGTTAAAAATAAAATATATTATGAGATTTATGTCATTACGCGTCTCACACGCAACGCGTGTGTAACTTTTACTAGTATACATATACTATAACCAAAGAATGTATTAAGATTGAGAAACTTTTAATATAATATATTAAAACCCCAAGCCTGCTCATTAATTATATCTTCATAGCCTATAAGGATTGGTCTTGAATATAAAAACGACGTCGTTTTCAAAATTCATATGTTTATGCAATTTGTTTTGCTATGATGGGAATAATAATAATAATAGATAGGGTTATGAAGAAAAGTAGGGGGTAAAAATAAATTCACAACTGAGGTGCTATCTCTATAGCTAGTTAAAAAACAATGTACTAATTTTTCATTGAATAAATATATAAATAAGAGAGAATATAAACTAACCAGATTTTGAAGGAAAGAGAGAGATACGGCACTGTAGCGTTGAATATTATTTTTAAAACCCTTAATATTTGTTTTTATTATCTCTACTGACAGCATGGGCTTCAATCCTAACCCTAACGTAAAAAAAATAAATGAAAAAATAAACGATGAGATAAAATTTAAATATCAACCCAACCCAACCCAATCCAATCCAATCCAATCCAATCCGTTATAATTAAAACTCTAATCCAACCTGCAAAATAAATTACGGGTTAGGGCGGGTTGGGTTATTAAATTTTTATTTTGGTCATTTATTTTTCATAGTTTGCATAATCAACCCAAATTTTAAAATAAATTGAATATTTCAAACAGAAATATAAATTAAACTCAATCAAAGTATGTTTAGAACATTCACGAACAAGTAATAAAATTAAAATATAACAATAATTAATAATTAAAGGTTGGTATCTTAAAATACACACAATGCATATATATATATATATATATATATTGCGGGTTGAAACGGATTGAGACGGATTAACCCCGGTTTGTAAACCTCAACACTAATCCAACCCGCAAAATATATAGCGGATTGGGGCGGGGCGGATTGATTCTTTTTGGACATTCAACCCACCCCAACCCGCCCTAATCCATGCGGGTTGGGTTACGGGACGGATTTACGGATTTTTTGTTCAAAAAGCTACTTAAAAAAGCAATAAGCTAAAACCTAGTAGCTTTTTAATGCAAAAAGCTAAAAAAGAAACCAAAAAAGCTGATGCCAAACAGGCCCTACTGACAAATTAAGCACCTATTTTAAGCAATAAGCTAAAAAACTATAAAAAAAAATGGCAGCCAAACAGGCCCTAGAAAGCTACAAATAAAAGCATTCGAAGCCAAACAGGCCCTAGAAAGGTACAAATAAAAACAGTCAAGCCAAACAGGCCCTAAAAAGCTAAAAAGAAATCAACAAAGCTGATGCCAAACAGGCCCTAAAAACAAATTAAACAACTATTTCAAGCAATAAGCTAAAAAACAAAAACAAAAAAAAAAAGATCCAAGCCAAACAGGCCCTAAAAAGAACTACAAAAAAAAGTCGAAGCCAAACAGGCCTAACTAGAAAAAAGTCGGAGCCAAACAGGCCCTAAAAACTACGGAAACCAAACAGGCCCTAAAAAAAATACAAAAAAAAACCTGGAGCCAAACAGGCCCTAGAAAACTAGAAACAGAAAAATACATACATACATACATACATCATAAACAGAAACTCTAGATAATGTAGTGATGACGTGGCATAAACCATACTCAATAGTAGCAATTAGTAAGTGATGACGTGGCAGTTTTCCTATTAATTTAATTATTGTTGTGTGACAACTATTAACAAAGTATCGACATAACAAGATATGTACGGAGAGAGAGTAAAGTCGTCTTATTCAAGTATGAATATATGTGTAACTATGAAGAGTTCAACCCCTTTATATAGTGGAGGGGTGGAACAAGATACATGTATATGCAATAAGCTAGAAAGCCATAAGTATTAAACTTAAAGTTTATACATAATGCATGTAACCTATACATGAATATGGACAACCACATTATGTATCACAACAATTATCATGGATTCTCCCAAATCATATATACAGGGTTATTTCTTTTTTTATTAACCGTACTAAACTTCCATTTCGTTTTTAACCCATCTACTGTCATTTTTTTTCTTCCGCTTCCCTCTACTTACAATATTTTTATTTTTTGGGAAGCAGGTGTTAAATACTTAACAGAATTGACAACACGTGTCATCACATGATCCATTTCCGTTAACGGCAGGGTCAAATATTGTAAATTAAGGGGCAAACTTAAAAAAATTATTGGATAAACTTTAAAAAAAACCAAAAAAAGTATGTATTATGTGTAAAAAGATGTCGGACTGGCCCTGATTTAGACCAATTGTTAATGCTTTAACGAAAATGGGTCACGTGATAGCATGCGTTGTCAATTCTGTTAACTATTTCACACCTGATTCCCAAAAAACACAAATATTACAAGTAGAGAGAAGCGAACGAAAAAAATGGTAATACGAGGCTCAAAAACGAAATGGGATGTTAGTACAGGTAACAAAAACAAAAATAACCCTTAATATTCATTCAAACATCAAATATTTATCGACACAACTAATTAATCTATATTTAATACCTACGTATATGGGAAAAACGTAACAGTATGCGTGTTATTTGACTTTTACCACCGTTAGATTAGAAAATGGATGATTATATGGTGTTTTTCAATAACTAATTTATTTTTTCTACTTTTAACAAATTAGAAAAAATAAATGCTTATACAAATTAATGCTTCATTCATTAGTGTTTACGTTAAGGTGGTGATTCCCTTATATACAAATTAATGCTTCATTTCATTATAAATTTATAATATTAAAATAAACACTCTCTCTCATGCTTTATGTCATTTCCAAATATGTGTAAATGTAAAGTGATAATAAAAAAAAGTTTATAAAAGAGATAAATGAATAAAAAAAATAGATATAAGGTAAGTGATGTTGGTTTTGGTGTACGTAAAAACAATAATTAAAAATGCAAGGACTGAAAAAGAAATAAATAATTTTATTTCTATAGTGGAATGTGACTCTATTACAAATTCCGACACTTGCAGAATGTAAATGCAATTAATTAAAATTCCAGACAGAATAATATAAGTTATTAAATTGCTGGATTGGTTTGTAATTAAACGAAACTGTCAGACATTATAGTATAAAACTAAACTGCTGGACTGTTTGTTAATTAAAAGAAACTGCCAGACAGAATAGTATAATTAATTACTAAACTACTGGACTGTTTCTATAAATAAATTACATGACTGAAATGAAACTAATCTAATTACAGAATTGAAACAGTACTTTAAATAAATTACAGAAAGGTAAAACAGAATTTAAAAGTTACCGCTAAGGACAAAAAATTGAAATACTGAAATTAAATTACATAAATGAAATGAAATAAAAAATAACAGAAAAGAAATAGACGAGGCTACTGTTTAAGAGTATGCCCTTAACCGATATTTGTCTAACCACCTTTGAGGTTTCTGGTTATGTTTGGCGCTTCGATCGCAAGGTAAAACGTCTCGGATGACTCACCGAAAACTAGCGACGAGTTAAGGTCTAGCTGTTGGTGGGTGACTCTCTCTGGCTAAAATGTAATGTTTCTGTTTAGATATATGATATATGCTCATGTGTTTGATTTCAGAATGTTTTTTTTTTTTACCTGTGGGGGATCTGCCTATTTATAGGGTATATGAGTATCTCAGTCATTAAAGTGACATTTTTATGCAAACGGGTTGTAAACCAGCCATATAACCTGACTATTCCCTAGTAATTCCTCCCGTGTCGTTATGCATCAAGTGTGACATGATTTATTTTATATATCTTGATATTATGGAAATAAATTGATTTAGTATTAATTGCATTATATCTTGATTTAGTCGCAACTAATTAATCTATATTTAATATATTTCCATATAACTTTGAGTACTCTTAACTTTTGGAATGAAAAAAAAAACCAAGACTTTGTTTTTTTAGTTTGTTTTAGTAAAGTATCAAATTGAGGAACAAAAGAGTATCAATATTGAGGTTTATGTGTAAAAAAAACAAAAACAAATTGTATGTATATTTTATTTTTTATTGTTTACGTTAGAAGATTAAAACGTGTCCATAAATGGATTTCTAGGTAAAGAAGGCTAGGACTGGGCACGGTCCGATTCGATCCGGTTTTTGGTAAAATCGGAACCAAAACCGAAATTAATTTCGGTCCGGTTATTTTCGGTTTTTTGAAAATGTGAACCGAACCGAAACAAACCGGTTCGGTTCGGTTCGGTTCCGGTTCTGGTTTGGTTTTCGGTACCGGTTTTGGTATGAAACAAAATAAATCAAGAATTTACAAATTTAATTTTCAATACGAAAAGGTATGAATTTACAAAATTCATTTTTAATACAAAAATCCAGCTTTTTCCAATAAAGCTACAACCAAAAAATATGTTTCCATTCATAAAAGTCCAAACATACATAGTTATAACTAATCATTTACTAAACATCTATAGCTTGTGCCTTGTGTAATAATCTACTACTTTTAATAATTATGTAAAAATAAAAATGCAAACAACAAAAGGGTTGGTATGAATGCTCACAATTGGAAATTTGGAACAGAGAGAGACTGAGAGAGAATGCGGCTAAGAAATGAGTGAGAGTGAGAGTAATAAATGATAAGGTCCATAAGGAATTAAGGACGCCCTAAAAACATTTACATTACTGGTCATTTATTTTGTTTGTTTGTTTCTTTATTTAACCAAATAAATTAATTTGTACATGTATGGTATAGAATTAATTAATATATTTTTTCGGTTTTTTCGGGTTTTTTTCGGTTTGGATATGCAGTGAACGGAAACCGGTCAGAATGGTTTTCGGTCTTCTCGGTTTCGGTCTTTTTCGGGTTCTGTTTTTTTAATTTCGATTTTTTTCGGTTCGATCTGGTTCGGTTTCCGATCTGGATCGGTTTTTGCAAGTTTTTGCCCGGCCCTAGTTTGAACCACCACAAGAAGAAGAACCCACCTCCCAAAGCTTAATCAAATCTTGTAAAATTAACAATTTAACCCCTCAACTTTAATAAAACCTCACTAACACTCCTTATTTCCCCATCAAATTCACAATCTTTATCCTATCACCATCCTCACATGCACAATTCACAATCACAGACAATGGAACAACAATCACAAGAAGAAGAAGAACCCAGACCTCCATTCTCCCTCCCGATTTCGTACCCGTCCGATGGGACTATCACACAAGAATGGGTCACAAACCTCATGAACACCTTCAACTATGCATCATACCACTTACCCCCTTCACAATTCCACACAATCCTTCCCATTGACCATTTTGTTACCCTAATACTCGCCGCGTCGAGTATTTTAAAAAAGGAGAAAAACTACGTATGTATCGATGATTTGGACGGGGTGACGGAGGTTGTTGTGGTTGGGGATGTTCATGGGCAGCTTCATGATGTCATGTTTTTGTTGGGTGACGCAGGGTTTCCAGGGGAGGACCGGGTTTTTGTGTTTAATGGGGATTATGTTGATCGAGGGGCGTGGGGGCTCGAGACTTTCTTGCTCTTGTTGGCTTGGAAGGTGAGTTTTTTTTTTTTTTTTTGTAGTATTTGGATTTGGTAGTTTTTTTTTTTTTTTGATTATGATCATTATTTTTTGGTAGTTATGTTACTGTAGTTCTGTTATGGGCTTGCTTGGTTGTAGATTTCCCCCCTTTTTTTTGCTGCGAATGCAATGTATATGCTTGATCGGGTTTTTGTGTTTAATGGGAATTATGTTGACCGAGGGGCGTGGGGGCTTGAGACTTTCTTGCTCTTGTTGGCTTGGAAGGTGAGCTTTTTAATTTTTTTATTGATGTTTGGTTGCATTTTTTAAGCTCTGGTCATGTTATTTTCCACTTAAAATTGAGTTTTTCTGTAGTTTCTTGTGAAAAATTAGTAATTTTGCTTAGCTTTAATTAACTTGGGTAGCTAAAAGGTTGGATCTTTTCGGGTTGAGAAAGCTGGCGGGTAAGATTTTATTTATCTTTTTAGGACATAGATTTTAGGAAAATATTTTAATGAGGATTATGTTGATCGAGGGGCGTGGGGGCTCGGGACTTTCTTGTTCTTGTTGGCTTGGAAGGTGAGGTTTTTTGAATTTCTATGTTTGGCTGCATCTTTTAGGCTCTAGTTATGTTATTTTCCGCTTAAAGTTGAGTTTTTCTGTAGTTTCTTGTGAAAAGTTAGTAAATTTGCTTAGAAGCTGCTGTTATATGAACTCTATGTGCTTTTTTAATTAATGTGGGAAGCTAAAAAGTTGGATCTTTTCTGGGATGAGAAATTTGGCAACTTCATGATGTCATGTTTATTTTGGGTGACGCGGGGTTGCCGGGGGAAAATAGGGTTTTTGTGTTTAATGGGGATTATGTCGATCAAGGGGCGTGGGGGCTCAAGACTTTTTTACTCTTGTTGGCTTGGAAGGTGAGGTTTTTTTTAGTATTTGCTTGATGCTCTTAGAATTGAAAATTTTATGTAGTTTCTTGTGAAAAGTTGGTAAATTTGCTTAGAATTCACCGCTCAACGAACTCTTTAATGCTTTAGTTAATGTAGAAGCTAAAAGGTTGGATCTTTTCGAGATGAGAAAGTTGGTGAATTAGATTTTTTTTTTTAAATCCTTTTAGGACATAATTTGAAGATAGTAATGTAGTTTTTTGATGTATATTGACTTTAATGGGGATTATGTGATTGAGGGGCGTGGGGGCTTGAGACTTTCTTGCTCTTGTTGGCTTGGAAGGTGAGATTTTTGAATTTCGATGTCTGGTTGCGTTTTTTAAGCTCTAGTTTTGTTGTTTTCTGCTTTAAGGATGCCATGCATTTGCCAGATTCGCTTAAACTTGGGTTTTTCCATAGTTTCTTGTGAAAAGTTAGTAAGTTTCTTGGGTAGGAGATTATGTGATTGGGGTGCATAGGAGATTGTGACTTTCTTGGGTAGGATTACGACCAATCATTGTTACTGCATTGCTGTTACGGGCTTGTTTGGTTGTAGATTTTAAGCTTAAGTTGTATTCTTTTTTGCTAATCAGCTTATTTTTTATTTTATCTTTACAGTACACTATTTAATTTTTCTGTTTGATTTTTTTCTTTTTTAGATTACGATCATCCATTGTTACTGTATTTTTATTATGGGCTTGCTTGGTTGTAGATTTGAGCTCAAGTTAAAAATGTTTTTTTTCCTTATCCGATGCGAATGCAACATATATGGTTCATCAGCTTAAAATTGTTGTTGAAATTATTGAAGTGAAGTGAATTCATCCAGTTTCTTGTTTTCCCTCATATAAGTTATTTTCTTCAAATTCTGCAGCCAAACAAAGAAACTTGTGTACTTTTATTAGTGTGGTAAGGGAAAAGGTTGGATCTTTTCTGGGGATGAGAAATTTGGTGACGTACAAAATACTTTATTTTAGGCCTTGAAGGTTGGAAATATAAAGAAAATATGCATGGGTTGATGTTTTTGTTGGGTGATGTTGGGTTTCCGGGTGAGGATCGGGTTTTTGTGTTTAATGGGGATTAAGTTGATCGAGGGGAGTGGGGGTTCGAGACTTTTTAGGTGGTATTGGCTTCGAAGGTGAGATTTTTGTGGTTTAATTGCAGCTTGTAATATGTAGTTTATGCTTAAAGGATGCAATGCATTTGCTCGATCAAATAAAATTGAATCGTCTTAGTTTGTTGGGAAATGTTGGTAAATGTGCTTAAACGTTGCTGTATAACGAACTGAATGTATTTTCACTTACGTAGCAGCAAGCTAAAAGGTTGGATCTTTGGGATGAGAAATTTGGTGGATTAAATTTTTTAAGATCAAGTTATGTGCTTTTATGCATAATAGATAGGACACAATGCATCACTTAAGATGAAAGAAGTGCTAAGATGAAAGAACCCAGTTCTTCTACTTTATTGAAGCTAGTATATTTAATTAAAATCTGCCTTTTTTTCAAGTACTTTGTTTAATGTATCAAGCTAAAAGATTGGATCTTTTTTTTCGGGATGAGAGACTTGGTGAATTAATTTTTTATCTTTTCGGGAAATAAATTTTGGAGATAATAATGAAATATTTTCATGTTTCAAAATTAGTGGGGAAATTGTGGGTCAAGGTGTGGTGACATTTTTGTGGTTTCTTATGTTGTTATAGGCTCAAGTTGCTGGCTTTTCTGCTTATAAGCCGCAATACATTAGCTTGATCCGCTTAAAATTGAATTTTTTCTGAGTTTTGTTTGGAAAAGTTGGTGATTCGCTTAAATATTGCTGCCAAACAAACTCAACGTACTTTCATAATATGGCAAGCTAAAATATTGTATCTTTTCAGGATGAGAAATTTGGTGGTAAAATTGTTTTTATATTTTTGGGACATAAATTTGGGGATAGTAATGTAATCTTCTGATGTATATTAACTTCAATGGGAATTATGTGGTTCAAGGAAGGTGGGGAATGGAGGCCTTTTGACTTTTGTTGGCCTGGAAAGGTGAGATTATATTAGAATATAGTTTTTTTTTTGGATTATAATCAGTCAGTTTTCCCGCAATACTGTTATGAGCTTGTTTGGTAGCTGACTTTAAGTTCAAGTTATATGTCCTCTGCTAATAAGCTGCAATGCATCTTCTTGACCTGCTTAAGAATTGATTTTTCTTTTTATGTTGAAAAACAAAATCTAGAAGTGCGGAGATTATTCATTCCAGCTTCTGATTCTGCCTCATATAAGTTAGTTGTTTCCTTAAGAAACTCATGTACTTTAGTTTCATTAGTGTGGTAAGCAAAAAGGTTGAATCTTTTTGGCGATGAGATATTTGCTGGCAAAAAAATAATTTATCTGTTAGGCCTTTAAGATTGGAAATAGTAAAGAAATCTCCCCTTGCGTGTAGTTTTGATAATGGGAACTGTGTGTGGACCAAGCGGCAACAGGCTCAGGAATTTTTTGCTCTTGTTGGCTTGGAAGGTGAGATATTTGTAGTATATGCTTTTGGGTCCCCTTGTTCAGTTATCACGAGTTATGGTTGCTGCATTGTTTTTAGGGGTTTGTTTGGTTATATATGTTAGCTTAATTGATATGCTTTGTGCTTAGAACCTGCAATACACTTGTTGATCAGCTTAAAGTTGATATTCCTTAGTCTTTCCTGGCTAAATAAACTAGAAGTATTAAGATGAATGAATCCAGCTTTTTGTTTAGTCTCGTACAAGTTGGTTTATTTACTGAAAAGTCACTGCCAATTAAGCTTCAAGTAAATTTCAGTATGGTAAGTGAAAAAGGCTGGATGTTTTTTGTGATGAGAGTTTTGGTGGAAATAAATTTCTATCTTTTGAGGTTATAGAGTAGGAAATAGTAATGAAATCTGCTTATATATATGAGTTGTAATTGCGATTATGTGGATCAAGATTCTAGCGGGTTTTGGAGGTCAACCTTTACACTAGGATTAGGGGAATTTCATGTAAGAAGTCATCAAGATACTCTTAAAGATTGGATTTTTTCAGTTTAAGGACTTGATGGATTAAATTGTCATCAAAGATGGTCTTAAAGTATGTTCGATTGCTCGGATAATAATTGCATAATGCCTCTTATCTGTTTCTAGTGTGATACTGTGATTGCATTAAAGATTTAGTTGGTGAGTTCTTTTTAAGCATTTATATGTTCTTTATTGTTGCAACACTTTAACTTGCCTGTGTTTAAATGTAAGTCAGTAACTTTGCTCTATTGCATCAAAAATAATTGCATAATGGTGTTGAAGTTTGCAAGTTATTTACGTATTTGTACTAGTAGCTCTTTTATATTTGATAGTGCCGTTTTTTCCCATGTAATGAGCTGAAAGGCTAATGTATTTTCTTGTAGGTTTTGATGCCGCATAGAGTATATCTTCTTCGTGGAAACCACGAATCGCAATATTGCACTCAATATTATGGTTTTGAAAAAGAAGTAATGGCCAAATACGGAGATAAAGGAAAACGGGTGTATGCAAAATGCTTGAGATGCTTTGAAGAGCTTCCTTTAGCTTCCATTATAGCGGGCAAAGTTTATACCTCTCATGGAGGTCTTTTCCGTAAAGAGAACACTTTACCCCCAAGAAGGTCAAAAGGAAAAAAAAATCGAAAAATTATAGAAAAACCCGAGACGAAGACTCTTTCGCTTGGTTCTTTAGATGAGTTATTGAAAGCTAGAAGATTTGTTCTCAATCCTCCTCATGAAGGTGGAAATTTAATCCCCGGGGATGTTTTATGGTCGGACCCGTCGATGAACCCTGGTTTGTCTCCCAATAAAGAACGAGGAATTGGTCTTATTTGGGGTCCCGATTGTACGGAAGAGTTTTTGAAGAAGTATAATTTAAAGGTTGGTCATGTTTAAAATAGGGTTAATTTGACACAGTCCCATTTTTTTCCATATACAGATATACCAAGTTACCAACATATAGTAGTACATTTTTAGCCCCTTAACTTAAAATTTTGTGAATTTTGACAGTTTTTTTTAACACATTTACAATTCCCGTTAAACATATACTTATGAGTCTATGACTTATGTATTGTGTATGATTAGTCCTTATATGTTAACTAAGTAAGCAATTTCAGTTCATAAGCTTCATCTATTTTCCCAAATTTTGGTCACTTATTTAACAAAAAATTCAGGGGGTTTTGGTTTTAGACGAAAAATGTACCAGAAGGAAATTTGACGGACTAGAGTGCATAAAGTCGAAGTATAGGCCAAAGTTAGGAATATATTTATACTGTCTAGGGACTGAAGATGAAAAGAACCCTTTTGAATACTCGTATGAAGTAGTTCATGTTGAGTTAGAGTTATCTTTGCTTATTACTATTTTTGCAGCTAATTATCAGGTCGCACGAAGGTCCGGATGCAAGGGAAAAAAGGTCAGGAATGGGTGGAATGGATGAAGGGTACACGATAGATCATGTTGTCGAGTCTGGGAAATTAATTACTCTATTCAGTGCTCCCGATTATCCACAATTCCAGGTATATACATATATTTCTGTTCTCCTCCTCCCTTTTTATCATGTGTTGTTATCATTATTGTGACTCGTGCTATCTGGAAAGCGCGAGTTTTGTATCAAGACCACTGAATATGATACTTCTTTAAACTTTTACATAATTTGTTATCATGTTGACTACTTTTTCTGTTTGTTATACATACGGAATATAAATTGAGACACTAATAATTTTGAGTTCCTTTAATCTTTGCCGATGACTACGTGCCCCTTGCTGAAAAAGTCAAAAAACTGGCCGAAGGTAGGCTGTTCTGTAATGCTAAGTGCTAGAAATAGATTTGAACTTGGTCCAATAAATAGTCGCAGAGGTGTAAAATTTGTTGTTAGTTCTGTTGATGGTTAGAGAACTATAATATTTGAGTACACCTTGTTGTTTATGAATAGAGGAACTTCAAGAAATCAATTATATTCCCTGCTGAATGCATTCCTTATTGATTTACTAAATAATGATTATTGGTTTGTTGTTACATATTAATCTATATTAAATAATAGGAACTATTATTGCACCCGCTTATGATTCCCGTGTTCTTAGCATGACTTTAAATAAAATGAATGTACGAAATCCACCTAGTGAATTGTTTTCTGCGACAGGTTTTTTTAATTTTATATGTTTAAAGTCTTGTTTCTCTTCTTGCGACTAGTTCCAATACGTACCAGAAGAGGTTCGAAATTTAGAATCATCACCACTCAGATACTTCATACTTGTAGTCTTAGGTTTAAAGCTTCTATTATATTGCAGGCAACTGAAGATAGGTACAGAAATAAAGGTGCATATATCGTCTTAAAACCCCCCGATTTTGATTCTCCTGTTTTCCATAGTTTTGAAGCAGTTACTCCCAGGCCAAAGGTAAGAGACTAAAGAAAAATAGTTACCACAATAATTTTTAAATTCTTTTTTTTAATAGATTCTGACAATATCACTTATAACATGATATCTATAAACGACAGGCGAATCCTTACTATGATTTTGAAGACGTGTTGGATTCCGATGAAGAACTGGACTTTGCATCGATGACACCTGCTTCATAAATTTTGGATATAATTGCAAAAAAAGGATGCAAAACCTTTTCATTTACTTAGTTTTGTCCCCCAGTTATGGGGAATAAACCTATTTGTTGACATATGAGGCCTAAGGCCTTTACATTCATTTTGTATTTATTTAAAAAGCTTCCGTGTGAAAGAAAATTATTTATGTGAGAAATGTAAATTTGTGTCCAGTTTTATGTCACAAACACTTTAATCTTCAAGTTAAGTTGTAGCATATCTATAATTTTACCGGATGAGTTTTTCTTTAGTTATATTTTCTAATGTAGCTATTGCTAAAGAGAGAAAATAACAAATTAGTTGTCAAACTAAAGGTGGATAAATGATACTAAGACGACTATGGTTGTATTTAATTAGCAACGCCCTTAGATCCTTACTTCATATATTCATACTATTAACGGTGAGCAAGATTACATTACATGCCCCAATACGAAAAGTTCCTTTAAGTGATGATCTTGGTAAGTATTTAGGAGTTTATTTGTATCACTCGCGAGTCACCAAGCACCATTTGTAAAGAGTTATTGATAAGATGACATCAAAACTAGTTGGATGGAAAATAAATTTTTTATCTCTTGCTGACCGACTCACATTTATTAAATCTTTCACTTCTCCCATACCCTCACTTCCTTGTTACCTAAAAGTATCATCTATTCAATAGATAAATTAAATCGTGACTTTCTTTGGGGTTCGATAAGAGAAAAAAGGAAAATCTATCTTGTTCGATGGAATAAAGTTTGCAACCCCAAAGAACACGAGGGACTTGGTATTCGGGTAGCCTCTAATCAAAATACGGCTCTCACTGCTAAGTTGGGTTGAGAATTTATTTCGCAGAAAAACAAACTTTGGGTTAAAATTCTGGAAACCAAGTATCTTAATTCTCATTCGTTTTGGGAATGACCTTGCTCTCGTCCCGCTTCTCATACTTGGAGAAGTATAGTTGCATCTAAAAACCTCATAAGAAATAACACTCGTTGGCTAATGGTAATGACATTAACTTATGAGATGATATTTGGTGTGGTCCAACTTTTCTTCGTAACTCTTTACCTGTTAATAGTATCGATAATTTTAAAGTTAAAGATTTAATGGAAGAAGGTTGTTGGAGTATTTCTAAAATTAAAAGTATTTTGGGTGATAATATGGTGAGTAATGTGCTAAGTGTGCCTATAAATAATGCACTTGAAGACAAGGACATTCCGAGATGGGCTGATCATACTAATGGTATATTTAGTACTAAATCTGAATATTGCTTTTATTCTTTTTCACACTATGATATGAATAACAAAGTTAATTGGCTATGGATTTGGAAACTAAAAATTGCTTCAAAGATTACATTTCTTTGGCTCGTTTTTCAGGGAAGGCTACTTAGAAACTAGTCAAGAATTAGAAGGGGACTATCCCAAGATGATATGTGTTCATGTTGTAATTGTGACATCGAAGATTTAAATCACCTTTTTCAAGAATGGCTCTTTTTGGTCCAGTTTTGGGCTAGAATTAAAGGATCACAATGGATTAACAACAGCTCACATTTAACTCTTACCGATTGGCTTGAACGAAACCTACGCTCAAAAAAGACTTTTAACAAAAACTCTTGAAATTTTGTTTTCATTGCTATTATATATATATATAATACACAAACACGCACACACATATATATATGTTATGTTAATTTATGTATAAAAATATATATAATATAATGCATGTATACATATTATTGTAAATAATGTAAATTTTAAATGATGTTTATATATAAAAATAAATTATAAATACTTAACAAATATATTCTATTTACAAAAAATAATACTTTTTTTAAAAAAATAACAATTTTCTTGCCTTTTTTCATGAAAGTATTCAAATAATGATGTGACCTCAAATAATTTTTGCTCGAATGTCATAAATCTAAAACTTACTTTATTTTCGTTTTAGAGAAAGTGTAAAAAAAAAATTATAATTTTTTTATTTTAGAAAAAAAAATTCAAAGAAAATCTAGTCAAATAATATGTTTTTTAAACTGACATACTTATTATGTATGTATATGTATGTGTTTTAGTAGAAACATTATAAATTGTAATGTTTCGAAACGACATGATTAAATTTATACAAATTATAAAAAATATGACTAAAATGAAAAGTGAAACTAAATTTCATCTAACTAAATTAACGACAGTACCTGAACTGTGAATATTATGATAATTCAGTACGTCAATAGTTAATTTTGATAGTCTGATATCTAAATCGTTAAAAAATACATTACAATAAATGTATTTTTTAGTGTTTGCTGCATGTTCCATTTTAGTTATCAATGAAATATGAAATGTTTTTGTGATGCACGATACCAACCCTTAACTTTGACATTGTTGGATATATAATTGCAATGGATGGGCGTGTCCATGTCTCCTTGGCAAATTTACCCAAAATAATAATTTAATTTTTTAAAAATAAATTTTACAATTACTATTAGTCATGTATTATTACTGTAGAAAAGAAGCAAGTCATGGCCCCAATTACAATTATTAACATTCTAGGGTAAATTAACTTTGCCCTCTCTTATAAAACATACACGATCGGCCGCTGTTATTACATTGAGAATATTAGTCATATGTCATATTTTCATTTATTTTTTAAATGTAAGTCATGCATCGAAATTTTTTAAGTTACAGTCATCCGACCTAATAAAAAAGAGTTTAAAAACTGTTTTTAAGCTTAAAAAACAACTTATAATCTATAGGGAAAATATATTAAAATGTAAAAAAATGTTAAAAGTTATTTTTAAACTTAAAAAAGAAGAAGTGAAAAAACGAGGTACAAAATGATAATAAACCCCATGGCCGGCCCTTCTTGATTCGTGAAGTGGTTTCAGGTCACATACGAGGGAGACATACTCAACGAAACTCAAACCATCAGTTGATCAAAGATACTGTACCTCTTTTTAAAGTGTTTATGTCAGAGATACTGTACCTAGCTCTTTTTGAACTAGGATTAGTCTTGAGATTCTTGATGGTTTGTATTCCAGATTTTGCTAATTGAATTGTCATGTTTGAACTTTATTCTAGCTATTTTAGTCTTATTGTTTAGTTTATAACTTTTTATGGCGAATTTGCGGAAGTATATATAACTGACTAGCAAAGTTTCATGAACACTCCATATATAATTTACATTAATATTCATGACCAGAATACATATACATTGATCCAGTATAAGTTTACATAGATGATAGAACCGGAGATAAGAGAGGATGCAGCAAAGATGAAGACACAGTAATATATAATAATATTTGCATATGGAGTTTAAAGTTGATTTTTTTTAATCACGCGGTAGGGTAAGAAGCTTGCATCGCTATGCCACAAAGGCCTTCGGCAGCTGCGATATCTCTTTCCATTCTTATGTATCCTTTTTCACCCCATGAGCTGCCCCATGAATTCTTAACCAACCAATATTTGGTTCCATCATCGGAAGTTCCATAACCAACAGCAGTAACACCATGATCTAGTTCTGTACCGCATTCACCGGTAAAGACCCCACTAGAATAGAACTGGAAATCATTGCCACTAGCATCAATTGCAACAGAAATCGGTTGGCTAGCAACAGCTTTGAGTAGCGCACTCTCACTGTTGGTGGGCACGTCTTCGTGACCGGTGATTTTGGCGGCATGGCTTGCTTCTTTGTTTGCGTTACATGTGCCATCAGTTGCCTTATACGGGTAGTTTGTTTCGGTTGTTAGACCCTTATTTTGTAAAATGAAGTCAAAAGCATCATCCATAAGTCCACCATTGCATCCTTGATCAGTGCCAGAAGTATCGCAATCAACTAGCTCTTGCTCGGACAAAGAAACAAGCTTTCCAGTTGTCAATTGGTTAATTCCTTCCATGGCTGCGACAGCCGAAAACGCCCAACAACAACCTGTATATTTTATAAAACATTGATCAAGAACAGCTCAAATCACATATTTTTTAGCTTTAGTATTTCTATGTTATAAAGTAATGTAACTTACCGCATTGGCCTTGGTCTTTGATAGCCGTTACTGCACCTTTTTTCCTCCAATCCATGGTGGCTGGTACTGCCGTCAAATTCTCGTACCTAAAGGTCGATGTAGAAGTAGAACAGACATGGCTCTTAAACCTGTTACGCAACTTGAACTCGTCATTCGTAAGATCTGCATATTTGTTAATGCCTAACTTGTACGATTTGTTTGATTCTTTGTTGAAAGCTTCTATGTATTCAACATTCGTTTTGAATATCAAGGAGCGCTTTTCCTTCTCAGCAGAGTCTGCGTATACTCGTCCATAACGAGACATCCATTGCTCGTGTGTCTCTGACTTGGACGACTCTTGAAGGGACCGACTCTGGGCTTGTGAAGCCAAGGTTCCTAGAATGACTATCAGAGCTAGGAAGAAGAATTGACACTTGTTTGTGTAACCCATGGTTTTGTTATGACTTAGAACTAGAAGTGAAACTTGTGGTGTTATGAGTAGCATAAGTTCTTTCATGAGGTTTATATAGAGTTGATGTTTTTGTCAACACGCATAAAATTCACATTGTAGTACTATTTCTTTTGTGCAGTATTATTACGTTCTCTGGAAACAAAAACAAAAAAGTGCCGTTTCTTCCAAGTTCTATATATTCAATAATGTAAATGTGAAATGTTATATTGAGCTGCTTGATACGAAACGTTAACTTTGACACTCAGGACATTTATATATACTCCTACTTAAGTGTAAATGGATAATTAACGATAAACAGATATGTTTCAACATTATTGATAAAAGGGTTATTGAAATTTATTTTAGAGTAATCTGAAAAATCCAAACAAATTTTGTACGCAAAAATAGAGAGAAATGATATAGTTACAATCATTCTATAAAATGAACATGCGTGTACAGTTTGGTGATCAGGTGATGCATGCTTTCATAAAATTGTTACAAATTTACAATGCCAGTGACATGCTTATAAAAATAACATAATCTTATAGAACATGTTTATACGTAAGGTTATCACAAAGTAGTCACTGTAACATACACCTATATACACTACAAAATAATGTTTAATTTAATAAGAGTCAAAAGCTGTCACAAGCCTGTCGATTATTTAAAAAACTGTCACAAATCTATCACAAATTGACTAAACTGTCACAAAATCGTCACAAAAACCGTCGCTAATAAGCTCATAACAAAAAATACCGTCACTAATCCCGTCGTTTTTTGAGTATTTTTTTTTATAGTGATATATGTCACGAATGTCAAACCAAGTTTAGGACGATTACTGTTTTAGTAACAATTTCACTGTTGCTAGTAATTCTGTTTACATCCTAACAAGTTCACTGCCTTTTCTCAGTTTTCGAATCATGACATAAACTTATTCCCGTAGCATGTAACGCTTGGATATTTTGTAGGTAGTTTTGTGTTATTCTTATAAGTTATTTAAAGTACGTATTTCTTTTCCAAAAACCCAACTCACTCCCATAAACCCTAGCCGTCCCGGCTCCTGGGCGTTCCTCGCCACTTTCTCCCTCTCTTCTCTTCCATTCTCTCATCATCTCCGTCTTTTTCCCCAATCACTACAAAAAAAAAGTTCACTTACCATCGATTTGCTATTTGAAAATTGTTAGTAAAGTGAGTGTCGCTAAATTTTAGCAACATAATAACAACTAATTATGTTGCCAAATTGTTGCTAAAATTTAGCGGCATTCGGTTTACCAACAATTTCTAAAGTAAATAAACTTTTTTTTTTGTAGTAACCCACTTTTAGCTGCTGCTTCACTCCCATCTCCTACCGGATAATCCTTCTTTGGAATCTAATTGAGTACCAAATGTTTACCTTTTTGGTTGTAGCGGCCTAACAAGATTTGTTTCGGTTGGGTCGGTGCGGCTAAAACCACCATGGGTTTTGGTTAGTGATGTGGGTCATTTCTCGATTTTCTGATCTCGTAGAAGTGAGTAGATCGAGTTAATTAGTGTGTTGACATACTAATTGCAACTACATCGCCAGATTGGGTCGGATACCATTAATTTCCCTTTCTCTTTCTTTACTTAATGGTATGGTATGTTGCATGTATCATTTGCTCTCATGCTTGTTTGTTCTCTACTTATATCAATCAGGCCGTTTGGTTTGTGTATTAGATTCAGGAAAAACAGTTTTATACCTTTTTTTATGTTGTATATGATTTAAGTTAGTCTTCAATCTTAACTTATTGAGTATTGACAAACTTTGTTCTGATTTGGCCGATCAATTATTTTGGATTATTGGACTATTGAGTTGTTAGCTTGGGCTTCTTATGTCACGATTGGCGTGTTATGATTGAATTTATTTGTGTATTGGCACTCCAATGGTATTTTTTTTTTTTAGTTAGTCCGTATTGAGTACTCAATGGCCTTTTTATACACCTTCTGGTCCCAAAGTGTCTTTATCTGCTTGACAATATTTCAGTGCATTTTTGTTATTGTTAGAGACTTTGTTACTTTCTTATATTATGTCTTTTCTTTTGTATTTTGATGTGTCTGTCTAAAATAGGATTATTTGTTAGCTTTCTTGAGTTAGCGGCTTTTTGACGTCTTGTGGCTTTATATTATTCTATTTTATATACTTAGCCACTTGTAGTCTATTCGAGTGGCACTGTATTTCCGCGGCCCATGGGCAGATCCATTTTTTTTGGGGGGGAGGGGGGGGGGGGGGGGGGGGGGGGGGGCACGGTTTACAAAAATATTTATCACATAGTTAAAAATTTGTATCTATTGAAAAAATATGACACAAAATTAATGTTGTTACAAATTCAAAGTAAATTTACAAATTGATTTCGAGAACTACTATTTGAAATGTTTATTGACGTATACAAAATTCAACTAAATATATTTTCTTCGAACTCGATTCTTTACATCAACTTTTTTCGATTCTTTACATCAACTTTTTTTCACGTTTTTCAATCCGCTACAAATATGTATACGAGAGAGAGAAACCACAAAATTAAAATTTAATAAATTGATATTATTTTATTTTTTTGTTTGTTAGAAAAATAATCAATGTATAAAAAAACCCGAAATTTAAAGACACCTCAATCTCATTATTCAATTTATCTCCTAAATAAATCAATCCAAAAAATATAGGTAAGCTTAGAATGAATCCGAATATAACTATTATTCATCTAAAATATAAGAGCGAAATTAAAAGTCAATATGAACCGGTTCTAAAATTAAACAAAACACAACAAATATACTTAGTACAATGTACTATATTTTTAATTTTGCACTAAGTTCACCCAAAATATACCCAATATTCTATAAATATAACAATATGTGAGTATATAATAAATATGAGTTAAAAACTTGAAACAGATACAAATGTAGTATATAAATATAATAAAACACCCTAAGGGTATTTTGGTAATTTCATAACTTGAAAATTTTGGGGGGCATGTGTCACCCTATGCTCTATGGTAGATCCGCTCATATTTCCGCCCGTTATTATTGAGCATGTTTCTCTATAAAAAAAAATATGTTTTTCTCTAGTGATTAGGCATATATGCGTTATAATTATAATTTACAATTTTTCATGGCGAACTCAAGTTTTTCCGTTGTTTCGCATTTGGAATCACTCGATAAAGAAATCATCTCTTTGATTACTTATGGTTTGGCTGGTCGCATCTTTAGCAAAAATGTTTAAGATAATTATTAGATTGAGAAAAAAGTTGGTTTAATCACCCGAAGTTTTCGGTTTTTCCAAGTAAAAAAAATATATTTTAATTTTGATCAACTAAATGCAATTAGCTATCAAAAAACCCAAAAAACTTAAAAGAGTTTGAAATCTCGACCAACCAAGAAATCAGTAAACCCGATCAAAATTCAGTTCGTTTTATTCTACAATGTTTTGCAATGGGAAATTATTAAACTTAATTTAATAGTGCCATATATTGCTTAGTCGATACATATAATTTTTTATTGCATAGCTAATTAAGTCTGCCGCTTCTCATTTTATAAACTATCGATAAAATATGCAATAGTAGCATCTACGTGATTCTTCTAGCAAAGACTTATTTGTTGGAAAAACCATGTTTAACATGGTAGTTTCCGAATGCTCACGATACCATCTTTGAGTCAAGATTCCAAATGACAGCCGTTGTATTTTGGCACCATACTCAAGACGGTTGAGTAGATGGTATGACAAGGTTCGTAACGGTATGTCGCATGACCTATTCGGAGAATGTGAGTGAATGGAAATTGGCGTCAAAGAATGGGGTTGAGAAAGAGGAAAAACTCTTAATGCTGGAAAATGGGTTTAATGAGGATAACTCATTGGGAATTGTCCCACATTGAAAAGGAAAGAGCTCCTCCTCGGGGAAAAGAGCTCATCCTCGGGAAAAGAGCTCCTCCACGGGAAAAGAGCTCCTCCTCGGGAAAAAGAGCTCCTCCTCGGGAAAAGAGCTCCTCCTCGGGGAAAAGAGCTCATCCTCGGGAAAAGAGCTCCTCCTCGGGAGGAAGTGCTCCAGCTCGGCCAAGTGTCCTGCTCGGCCAAAGTGTCCTGCTCGGCCTAAGTGTCCTGCTCGGCCAAGTGTTCTGCTCTTCCAAAATTTCCAGCAAAGCGGTAACTGTTGCAATAAATATGAATTCATTGCAAAGTTAATACTGCAGTTTCGAATTTCGAAAAACTGACAGTAGTAAAGTGACTTTAATGGCTGAGATACTCAGCCAACCTATAAATAGGCAGACCCCCCACAGGTCAAATACAACATTCTGAAATCAAACACAGCAGCAAATATCATCTCTCTAAACAGTAGCATTACATTTTAGTTAGAGAGAGCCACCCACCAACAGCTCGACCTTGACTCGTCGCCAGTTTCCGACGAGTCATCCGAGACGTTGTACCTTGGGATCGAAGCGCCAAACATAACCAGAAACCTCAAAGGTGGTTAGGCGAATATCGGTTAAGGGCAGACTGTTAAACAGTCGCCTCGTCTATTTATTTTTCTGCATTTTTATTCCGTCTTTAGATTTATGCAATTTTATATTCTGTACATTTCAATTCTGTAATTATTTTTCCTGTTCTGTAATTTTATTTCAGTCCTTTTTCTTTTCTGTAATTTCTATTCTGTTCTGTAATTTATTATCCAGTCCTGTAATTTTATTTAATTCCAGAAACAGTCCAGCAGTTTAGTAATTATACTATCCTGTCTGGCAGTTTCTTTTAATTAACAAACAGTCCAGCAGTTTAGTAATTATACTATCCTGTCTGGCAGTTTGGTTTAATTACAAACCAGTCCAGCAGTTTAATAATTTATATTAATCTGTCTGGAATTTTAATTAATTGCATTTACTTTCTGCAAGTGTCGGAATTTGTAATAGAGTCACATTCCATTATAGAAATAAAATTGTTTATTTCTTTTTAGTCCTTGCACTTTTAATTATTGCTTTTACGTACACCAAAACCAACAATCTTAACCGATATTCGTATTTTTTGGTTTGTGTACTGTTTTATTTTAATTTTTAATTTAAAAGGAATAGTGATTCTTCCGCTACAGTTCTGGTTTTAGAATATTTGTAGCAAAGAAAAATTCCAAGAATTGTTTTATTCTGATTTTGGTATTTATACCGTTCTCGAGAAAATACCAACCAGTTTGGTATTAGCTTGAATTAATTTATTTTGTATCTTATTTCTTTTACAGAAACCAAGTTTTCTATACTTGGTGTTTTGTTCAAGAATATTCAAATACGCGTATCTTATACTCTTTTGGTTGTCTTTTCAGAAACCTAAAGATGACGAACGAAAACATCTTTGATCCTATTGTCCCTTCGGTGAGTTCGCATGACGTAGTGGTTGGTGGTAATGTCCATAACACTACGGGCGATGCAAATGTGGGGGCTGACGCTCAGGCGCATGCTACAGCGACTGCGGCCGCTGCGGCTGCGGCCCAAGCTGATGCTACGGCCAAAGCTGCAGCTGCGGTTGAGGCTGCAGCAGCAGCCAAGGTTGCAGCTGCGGCTGCGGCCAAGGCTATGGCTGCGGCCAGGGGCAAGGCACCGATGCGTTCGGCTATGCCTGTTTTGACGACCTCTCATCTGGAGAAGCCGGAAAAGTTTAGGGGTGACAACTTCAAACGTTGGCAGCAAAAGATGCTGTTTTATTTAACCACCCTAAACTTAACCCGGTTTCTTAAGGAGACTGCTCCCGTCCTAAGCGAGGACGATCTGGACGAGCAGTCGTTCTCGGCGGTTGAGGCATGGAGACATGCCGACTACCTATGTCGGAACTATATCCTATGTGCTCTAGATGACACCCTATTCAGTGTCTTCGAGCCCAAAGCAACTGCGAAGGAGCTTTGGGAGACTCTCGAAAAGAAGTACAAGGTGAATAACGCTGGCGTAAAGAAATTTGTCGTCACGGACTTTCACGAGTACATGATGACTGATAATAGGAGTGTCATTGAGCAGGTTGAGGAGCTACAACTCATATACCATCGGCTTGATGCTGAAGGGCTAGTTATCAATGAACCCTTCCAGGTGGCTCTCATGATTGAAAAACTGCCACCGTCATGGAAGGAGTTTCAGAACTACCTGAAGCACAAGCGGAAGGCAATGAGTCTGGAGGGGCTCATAGAGAGGTTGAATATCGAGCAGAGCAACCGTCGTTCTGGAAAGAAAGGCAGTATTGCTAGTAGCTCGGTGGCAAAGGCCCATGTGATTGAGGCCACGCGTGTCAAGCGGAAACGCCCTGACAACGCAGGCAGTGCTGTTGCTGTAACGAAATTTACGGGAATCTGTTTTGTGTGTAACAGGACCGGTCATCATGCCGCGGACTGTTATGACAATAAACGCATTGCTAAGCCCAAACCCCCACCGAGGAACTTTAAGGGCAAGGGGAAGATGAGGGCTCCATCTCAGGCCAATGTGGCCGAGGGAGTAGAGGATGACATGCATCTCTTTGCAGTGGTCTCCGAAGTGAACCTTGTGGGAAGCAACCCCAAAGAATGGTGGCTAGATACCGGCGCCACGAGCCACATCTGCTCCAACAAGTGGATGTTCAAGACCTACGAGGCGGTGGTTGGTGAGACATGCTTCATGGGCAACTCTGCTACTTCCAAGGTAGAAGGAAAGGGGACTGTGGTGATGAACCTGACCTCAGGAAAAGAGCTCACGCTGACTGGGGTGCTCCATGTACCAGATATTCGCAAGAATCTGGTTTCAGGCTCGGTTATGGTGAAGAAGGGTTTTAAACTAGTTTTTCAATCCGATAAAGTTGTAATCACCAAGAATGGTATTTATGTAGGCCGTGGCTATATGACCAACGGCATGTTTAAGTTAAATGTAGGAACTCCAGCTCCTAAGGCTGAGTTCGCTAATAAAGGTGCTAAGGCTGAGGCCAGTACCAGTAATGTAATGACTGTTGCCAAGTTGGCCAATAATAATATTTCAGATTCTGCTTATATTTTTGAGTCATTTCATTTGTGGCATGGTAGATTAGGGCATGTGAATTTTAATTCTATGAAGAAATTAATATCACTGCAACTAATACCAAACTTTGTGTAACGATCCAACCCCACGGACCGAACCGTCACACCCGTATCAACAATATTGTCCGCTTTGGCACAACTTCCCAGGGGGGTCACCCATCCTGGTACTACTCCAAGCTAAGCACGCTTAACTGTGGAGTTCCGTCCTCGCTGTTGTGCCGCACGGCTTTAAAAGGCCTTGTTGATAGGAAATGGATCTTTAAGCTCATATACCACACGAGTACTCTCATATTTGGGCGATGTGGGACTGACGCACAACACCGCACCACAGAATTTCCATCCTGGAAATCTGGGTCGTCACAATCACCCTCCCTTTAGGCACGACGTCCTCGTCGGGCACGTCGCCCTTCCGGGGTCTCACACACTCGTGCTAGTCCCCACATTTCCGGCCAGATAGAGGCTCTGATACCACCTGTAACGACCCGGTCACGCGGACCGAACCGTCACGCCCGTATCAACAATATTGTCCGCTTTGGCACAACTTCCCAGGGGGGTCACCCATCCTGGTACTACTCCAAGCTAAGCACGCTTAACTGTGGAGTTCCGTCCTCGCTGTTGTGCCGCACGGCTTTAAAAGGCCTTGTTGATAGGAAATGGATCTTTAAGCTCATATACCACACGAGTACTCTCATATCTGGGCGATGTGGGACTGACGCACAACACCGCACCACAGAATTTCCATCCTGGAAATCTGGGTCGTCACACTTTGTCTTTAATAAACAACATAAATGTGAAATATGGGTAGAAACAAAGTTAACGAAATCATCGTTTCAACATGTTGAACGAGATAGTGAACCTCTTGGTTTGATTCACACAGATGTGTGTGATTTGAAATTTATTCAAACAAGAGGAGGTAAAAGATACTTCATAACTTTTATAGATGACTGTACTAGATACTGTTACGTTTACTTAATGAAAAGTAAAAGCGATGCAGTAGATATGTTCACTCTATATAAAACTGAAGTAAAAAATCAACTCAATAAAAAGATTAAAATATTGAGGAGTGATAGAGGCGGCGAATATGAAGCGCCGTTTGCACAAATATGTGCGGAAAATGGCATCATTCATCAAACCACAGCTCCATACTCCCCGGAGCAAAATGGAGTTGCGGAGCGTAAAAATAGAACGCTCAAGGAAATGATGAATGTGATGTTGATAAGTTCTGGATTACCCCAGAACATGTGGGGGGAAGCATTGCTTTCCGCTAACTATGTTTTAAACAAGTTACCACACAAGAAGCGAGACAAACCAACATACGAACTATGAAAAGGTTATAAACCTAGCTATAAGAACCTGAGGGTTTGGGGATGTCTCGCTAAGGTCCTAATCTCCGCTCCTAAAAGGATGAGAATTGGTCCGAAGACAGTGGACTGCGTGTTCATTGGATATGCACAAAATAGCAGTGCGTATCGGTTTCTCGTACACAAGTCGGAAAATCCTGATGTGCACGTAGATACGATAATTGAAAGCCGAGAGGCTTCTTTCTTTGAGGACATCTTTCCCCATAGAATGCCAACACCTGTACAGACTCAAGAGTTGAACAGTGATGGAAATGTGGGGGCAAGTGAACCGTCAGAAAAAGAAGAAGAGGAAGAGCCTCGGCGCAGCAAAAGGGCAAGGAAGGAAACTTCCTTTAGACATGATTTCCTAACCTTCATGATTGAAGGCGAACCGGTGACATATAAACAAGCTATGTCAACACCGGATTCCCAATATTGGGAAGAAGCTATTCAAAATGAAATTGAATCGATCATGCAAAACCACACTTGGGAACTGGTGGATCTTCCGCAAGGATGCAAGCCCCTAGGTCACAAGTGGATCTTCAAGAGGAAGTTAAAGGTTGACGGCACGATTGAGAAATACAAGGCGAGACTTGTAGTAAAAGGATTCAGGCAAACGGAAGGTGTCGATTATTTTAACACGTATGCCCCTGTCTCCAGGAAAACGTCTATCCGAATCGTCATTGCTCTCGCAGCTTTGTTTGATATGGAAATACATCAAATGGATGTAAAGACGGCATTTCTGAATGGAGAACTAGAAGAAGAGATTTACATGGAACAACCGGAAGGGTTTGTAGTTCCTGGTAAAGAGCACCAAGTGTGCAAACTTGTAAAGTCTCTATATGGACTCAAACAAGCGCCAAAGCAATGGCACGAGAAGTTTGATAGAATTATGCTATCAAACGGTTTTCACATTAATGAGTGTGATAAATGTGTCTACTCTAAAGGAAGTGGAAGAGACTGTGTTGTAGTCTGTCTCTATGTGGATGACATGATCATAATTGGGAGTAATGATAGAATCAGCTCCACAAAGAAAATGTTATCACAATACTTCGATATGAAGGACCTGGGTATAGCTGATGTAATACTTGGTATGAAGATTACCAAAACATCAGAAGGGTATGCCTTGTCCCAAAGTCACTATGTTAAACAAGTTTTAGACAAGTTTGACAAGGACAGTAAAGCTATGTCAAGAACCCCAATTGAGTTCAACTGTAACCTGAAAAAGAATTTCAGTAAAAGTGTGAATCAATTGGAGTTCTCTCGAGTCATACGCAGTCTCATGTATATAATGAATTGCACTAGACCAGACATAGCAAACTCAGTGAGTAGACTGAGCAGGTACACCAGCAATCCGAATGAGGAACACTGGAAGGCCATAATGAAACTTCTCAGGTATATGAGGTTTTCAGCTGACTACGGGCTGCACTATACAAGATATCCAGCGGTACTGGAAGGGTATTCAGATGCCAACTGGATATCAGACTCCAATAGCACAAAGTCCACGAGTGGATATGTGTTTATAATAGGAGGAGCTGCTGTGTCTTGGAGATCCTCCAAACAAACATGTATTGCAAGGTCAACTATGGAATCTGAATTCATAGCGTTGGACCTAGCAACCGAAGAGGCAGGCTGGCTGAGAAGTCTATTGGAAGGAATTCCAATGTGGCTGAAACCTGTTCCCGCAATAAGCATGCATTGCGATAGTCAATCAGCTATTGCGCGGGCTCAGGATCATATGTATAATGGAAAGTCTCGACATATACGTCGGAGACATAAATCCGTAAGGGAATTGTTATCCAACGGTGTGGTATCCTTAGATTTTGTGAGATCAAAGGAAAACATAGCGGATCCATTAACAAAAGGCTTGACTCAAGTGGGAGTCGAGACGTCATCGAACGGAATGGGATTAAAGCCCATTAAATTGGTGGCCCCCCAATAGGCAACCCAACCTAAACGGAATATTTCCTGATAGGTTCAAAGGGAAATTGAACTGTGGGGGCAACCGAACAAATCACTCGGGAACCTGGAGTTCCCAGCCCATTTCCGCGATGACAGAGTGATAGACCTGTACCATTGTAAGGGTGAGCTTGAGGCTCTTAATGATCCAAGTTACTTGACGGTCGAGTAAAGTGAGTCAGGACACTTTCGACTTGGAACACCTACAACGAGTGTGTAAGGCCGGTACCATGTGATGAGCATGGGCTAATTCACTAGAGCACTCAGTTGAAGTTGTCAAGGCAGTCCAGGCCAAATATGGACAACAACTAAAGGGCCTAGTACGTGGGTAGAGAGGGCACTGTGCGGGTGCCATTCTGGGATACACAAAGCTTGATGGTTCAAAGCTTTACAGCTACCTAATAGCAGTATTCTGGGTGGTACTCCGCTACGGCAGGTTCAAGGCGCGCGCTACCTGACCTTAGGCAGTGAACTTTTGCGGTTCTCTTGATTTGCATTTAGGACATGGGCTTTCGAGGCAATTGCATTCATGTGGGGGATTGTTGGAAAAAGAAAGGAAAAAAACATGTTTTAGACATGGTTTTCCAAAGTGGTCAGGGACCATCTTTGAGTCAAATTTTAATGCGACTCCTCAGTTTTTCTGAGGCCATACTCTATGCGTTTGGGTAGCTCGTGCGACGAGTTTCGCAACGGTATATCGCATGACCTATTCGGAGGAATGGTGTGAATGATAATTGGACTCGAATGTTGGTACTCGAAAGAGGGAAAAACCAAAATCTGGAAAATGAAGTAGAGAGTGGGAATAACCATGAGGGTTATCCCACATTGGAAAATCAAGGTTGATTTATACTCTATATATACAAGTCCATCCCATGTAGTTGGTAAACTAATAAAGTCCACATACCCATGAGTGGGTTAGTGTGTACCACACACGCGCGCGCTCGCTCGGGTCTCGGGTCTCGGGACTCGGGTCTCGGGCCGCGGGCCGCGGGATGCGGGATGCGGAATTTGGGATTTGGGGAATGTCTCGGGTCTCGGGTCTTGGGTCTTGGGTCTTATACTAAATCTGAAAAGGGACTTTTGCATATTTGCAAGAGCAGTCCCTAGAGTTCCAAAAAGTTTGAAACTTCAGCAGTAATGGAGGCGGATTCTGGGGATGTAACTCCCAGAATTAAATGACCAATAAATTCTGCGGTTTCAGAATTTCCTCTATAAAGATGCAGCCATCCCCCCACATTCTAACACACATGAAATCAGTATCTTCTCTCTAACAATAAAAAAGCTGCATATATTTTTATTCATAGCACTTACAAACCAGAGAGAACCACCCACTAAAAGCTCGACTTAGGCTCGTCGCCAGTTTCCGACAAGTCTTCCGAGAGACGTTGTACCTTGGGATCGAAGCGCCAACGCAACCAGAAACCTTAAGGTGGTTGGGTGAATATCGGTTAAGGGCATACTGTTAACAGTAGCCTCGTCTATTTTATTTTATATTCTGTCCATTTCAATTTACGCATTTAAATACTGTTATTTATATTCTGTCCATTTCAATTTCCGTATTTAAATACTGTTATTTATATTCTGTTTTTTTTTTCAATTCTGTAATTTTATTTCAGTATTTTAATTTCCTGTACTTAGCTGTAGCTTTTATATTTTGTATTTACTTTTCTGTAATTAGTTTAAAGTACTGTTTCTATTCTGTAATTTCATTTCTGTAATTAGATTCTGTAATTAGATTAGTTTCAATTCAGTCCTGTATTTTAAATTCATAACAGAACAGTCCGGCTGTTAAGTTTATACTTTCCAGTCCGGCAGTTTCTTTTAATTGCAAAACAGTACATCAGATTATTAATTAATAATAATCTGATAACGTTTGTTTTATTCACTTTTCAGTACCTACATGTTGTAATCAATTTATTGTATTCCATTTGGAAATTAATAAAGATTACACTGGTTTTACTTAATTACTGTTTAGTCATTTAATTATTGTTAATTGTTATTTCGTACACGAAAACCAACATACACGTTTTTTTTATTATATTATCATTATGCGTTACAAGATGGGTCAAAATAAAAACTTATTAGACATGTAGAATCGGACTCAAAGGATTCATCGTCGTCATTTATATGTCATGTCCACAATGCACATGTTGTATTTGCTATGTGAAATTCTCCGTGTTCAACACTAGATTTTCTAAATAATGATATACCGGGTTGTTCTTTTTATACAAAATTTAAACTCCATTCATATGAAGCGCACACTATGGATGCGAACAGAACTTCTAAAAAAATTCCAATTCGCAAATATTTTACAACATGAATGGAATATTGATGTTTAATAATTTTGTAATAGTCAAGTTTTGGTGCCACATGACACTACCAAAAGGCATAATTAAATAGATTTGTGGAAATAGAGTTTTTTTTTTTTTTTTTTGACGATAACTATTCAATTGACAATATGCGAAAAAAATGCTTCAGATCATCATATTTTGGGTAGTGTTAAATATTATTATTGCACATGGTTCTCGGTCGTAGGCTATATTAAGAATAATTGTGTTCTCCTCGATCACTTCAGCTTAAATCACTTCAGCTTCAGCCTGTTACTCGGTGGTGAATTCACTTGGATATCAAGCGTTTCACGAAATATGCCTATGATTTTTTTGGTTACAGCTTCACATATTTAACACTAGGAGAGTAGTAATGTATAGATAAATCAACAGCCATCACGAGGTCCATAAGCATGTCATTATCAACATTCAAAAAACCAGTATCAATTTCATTTGATTCTTTATCAACATGATGCCACTGCTGGATGTTGTGCATGTTCTGCGTCATTAACTATTCATAGCGAACACAAATATTGTAGTATTGGATCACCTTGCAAAGTAAATTGACGCGCGCGAACGTTAGGTATTTAGAGCTCCTCCTGGAAGGACATATATTCTCATGCCTTCAAAAAGTAAGTATCTCTATGACTTTCATCACCAATCTTTTCATGAGTTAATTTGATTCAAAAGAATAGAGTAGAATTTATTATGTCTTTAGCTGCCGTTGGAGATAATGATTTGGAGGAGGAGGTGGAGGATTTGTTAGCTAACATTTTTCTCTCGTTTCTCCACCCATTGAAGTGCGACTTGAGGGACCGGTGACGAGACTTGCTGGCTTAGAGTTTTATTTTATCTTATATATTTACCATTAGTATTATTTAATGTATTTGTTTATCTATTTGAATCTATTTGATATCCGGTTCTTTCCGATTATTATTTCCAGTTAGACTTCTAAAAAAATAAAAATAAATAATAATTACAAATAATGACATACCGCTTTTTTTAATGTTCATTTGCTGAATCGATTATAAACACTAATAGAGTGTTCCTATAATTCCACCCTATTTACACACTTGTCGGATACAAAAAAATGCACATATATATTTCTTCATTTTACTTGACAAAATAGTCATATATGAAGCATATATATAGCTATACGATTCTCAATTGAAGATCGGTATGGTCCACTCTTGCTTTGTTGTGCTTGTTATCAAAACAATCTTGCTTTGTTGTGCTTGTTATCAAAACAATCTCGGAGAGCTTCGATAAATTGACTTTGTACTTCATTCACCTTCATGGTTATATCACAACATGTAAGCAATCTAAGATAGCAAAAGTTTCAAAATATTAATTTTTCATTGGAAGCATTAACATTTTGTAGCTCTTCGACGGTTGGTTGCAAGTTCTTCTTTATTTCAATTGGTATATCTGAAAGGCTGGAAGTCAAAAGAGGGTTAAAAATTGTTACAATATTTTGTACAAAAATAACAAAGTTATAGATTAAAAGCAAACATGATGTGCTTTCAACAAGGGTGGGAAAAAATCCATAAATCCTAACCCGTCACGACATCCAACCCGAAGTTGTCTCGTTCCGAAAAAATCAGGATTTGTCCCGACCCGAGTACTTTCGGTATCGGGATCGGGTGTAGTGATGAATCCCGACGGATGTCCCGACCCGACCCGATTTTTTTAAAAAAAAGACTTTTTTATTTTCATTTTTTTAATACCACAATAATATTATGTTGGAACTTTATTTATAAGTTAAATGAATTAAATATGTTAATAGTTATATTAAATGTTCATTTTAGGAACTTTAGTTTTAGGATAATATATAAAAAAAATTATAAGAAAAACTATGCAATTGATAATATACTAAAATTATTATTTTAATAGATGAAGTTGATAAATAATAATCAATATTTAATTTTTGCAAGATTACTTTGTCTATAGGGATCATGTGTGTTACGTAAGTACCATAATTTTATAGATTTGTTGTTTTAAATATAAGAGACTAGTAAAATTTAAAATATACTTATATTTGAAATCAACTTTGTTATCTTAAAAAAATAGATGATGGATATTTATCGATTATAAAAGTTATAATGATAATGTATCTCATTTAGTATTGTAGTTGTTACTTGTGTAAATAAAACTAAATAGTAAAATAATCTAATAAAAAAATTATTTGATTTAAATTAATTGTTAGTTTCACCACTCTATTTTTACTAAATTGTAATCGTTTTTGCATTCATTCATTAGTAGTGTTGCTATAAAAAAACATATGATTAATATGGTTCATGTAATTAACATGTTTAGACCATATTGAATTTTTTTATTACTTCTCGAATAAAAAAATTTAATAAAAAAATGATCTTATCGGTAAAAAAAAATATCGGGAGACTCGGGATAAACCTATCCCGACCCTACGGGATTCCAAAAAATTCGGGTCCCGACTTTTGTCGGGTCAGGTTCGGAAATTTTTTTTCTCTCAAAAAAATAGTCGGGGTTGGGACATATATTTAGGTTCATGGGCCGGGTCCCGATCTTAACACATCCCTAATTTTCACAATTAAATGAAGACTTTAAACATATCCGAACGCACCCCATAATAGAATTGGGGTAAATTTTAGACACTATATACATGTTGGTATATTTTCCATTCTGGCCTTCACCTAGTGACGGTCCGGTATCACGAAATATATAATACTCAAATTTTGTTTTTTGCTCGTTAAATACAAATTAAAATAAAAACAAAATTAAATTGTAAGTAAAGAGTTTCAAACTCATGATTTTCTATCTAAAATAGCAAATTACTCTACCATTTGAGCTATTACAACACATTGTAAACAAATTAGTGTTTAATATTTTTATTTTAGCTACCAATTATATTAAAAATATAGTCGGGTGTTCCCCTTAAATTTTTTCCTGAACCAATTGTCCAATGTACAGATCTTACTTGACTTGGATCTGGACCGCCCCCGCCTCCATCACTTGAAAACGATGACTATAAATACACAATAAAACCATCGGCATTAATGGCGGGAAAGAAACGCATCAACAAGGTGAACTATTCGGACGATAAAGGCTCAAAAATTATCTAAAAAAGTAGGAATTTATACGTGACCAAAGCAAAACACAAAAAAAAGTTGAAGTGACCATTGGATATATCATGCTCTTACACTTTTATTACCCTTTTCTAACGTTTCTAATTTACGCTTGTTTTGTTTTTAGTAACATCCCCGAAAAAGAAAAGGTTACACTAAGGCCGTATTCACTTGCACAACTCAACTCAATATGTTACGTGTTAGTAAAATATTACCTTTTTACTCATTTTAATATATATACAAGGTCATATCATTTTGAAATTATGATAACGTTACTTCATCACAATAATACAAGAAATATGCATAACAAATGATGATTCAAATGTAATATAGTACATGTATTGTTGTTATTTTATTTCATTTCATCTCTTTAAATTAGAGCCCTCTTTCTATCAACAAAATCATAAAAAATAAACGTCGGCTGAGATGTTCCATTTTTTTTATTTTTTTTTATTTGAAAGGACTGAGATGTTCCATGAGTGAATTAATATAAAGGTATGCTACATTTACACTACACTACAAAATAATATTTGATTTAGTGAAATCAAAAGCTGTCACAAGGCTGTCGCTAATTTAAAAAGTTGTCACAAATCTACCGTAAATTGACTAAACTGTCACAAAGCCGTCACAAAAACCGTCGCTAATAAGCTCGTAACAAAAAATACCGTTACTAATCCCGTCGTTATTTAGATATATATATTTTTTTATATATATTTTTTTATTGCTAGCATCATGTTGTCGCAGTCGTTATTGTGAAATGGTCATTGAATGTTTTCAAAATGATTGTCCATGTGTAGGTCTAGCTAGTTTATTATATTTAAAGCGAATATAGTATGTGTTTTTTAGTCCAAAATGCATGCATACCTAACTATATCCATTCCT
The DNA here is from genome assembly GCA_963682055.1 of Primula veris. Lineage (NCBI taxonomy): Eukaryota > Viridiplantae > Streptophyta > Magnoliopsida > Ericales > Primulaceae > Primula > Primula veris. The sequence goes on from OY821751.1 coordinate 4,242,834, forward strand.
TTTTCGATTTTTTTTTTTTTATATATATACTACATAAAGAATAATAATAATAATGTAGCAGGTATATTTCCTTTCTTGTTCTCTACTCTCAAAATAAAGAATGCACTGTCCTACAAATTTTGTGGAATATTTTTGCGCATAAGCTGGATGTTGGATAATATGTAGTTAACATCAACGACTATGTACCTGTGCTGCAAAAAAATACTCAAATAGCGACGGGATTAGTGACGATATTTTTTGTTACAAGCTTATTAGCGATGGTTTTTATGACGGATTTGTGACAGTTTAGTCAGTTTGCGACAGATTTGTGACAGTTTTTTTAAATTAGCGACAGACTTGTGACAGCTTTTGACTCTCACTAAATCAAACATTATTTTGTAGTGGTGTACCATTCGATAAAATTTGATGATCGGGAATCTTACCGGACAGTAGCGGAACTAGATACGTTTTTTTTCGTAACTATATATGCGAGTGTCGAAAAGACTAAAATCGATATATTAAAAAATTCAATATACATGGAAAAAGATCGGTTTTTCATTAATATGTAGGGGTGCTGGAGTCACTTTTTTAACATGCTCGTTCCTCCACTGCAACCTGAGCTGTAACAAAATAGTCTAGGGCGCATCTCGACTATCGGATTTTGAACCAATATGCACATTTAACTTCAGCCTCTGACTTATAACAAAAACAACTCGGTTTTAAAACTCATTGAATATTCTTTAGCCTGCTTAATTTTAGTCTAAGTTACTCACAAACAACAATGAAGAAACGATCTATATTCCTTATATGAAAGAAAGCCAAAAAAAAAACCATGAACGTCAAATGACGTGAATATACATATATCTATAATTTTTATTTTACATATTATGCATCATTTTTAAATTAAAAATTCACCACATGATAGGCTCCATCAGTAAATTGATAGGCCTCGTACCAAAACACTAGTTAGCTAGCATCATGTTTGTCATAGTCGTTATTGTGAGATGGTGACTAAATGTTTTTAAATGATTCTTTACGTGTAGGTCTAGCTAGTTTCTTGATAATATATATTTATATCGAAAAGGGGCCCTATAGTATGTGTTTTTAGTCCAACATGCATACCTAACTAGCAGCCATTCCTTTTCCAAAAAAATAAAATATATACTACATAAAGAATAATAGTAATAGCTAGCAGGCATTATTAATTTCCTTTCTCGTTCTCTATTCTCGAAATATAGAATGCACACTACAAACTTTGAAGAATGTGATGTTAGATGGTTAACATCAATGGCTGCAGTTCAATGTATACCGTTAGTCCGTAAGATTTAAATTAAATGATCGATATGTAATCTAACCCGAGCTGTAACAAAATAGTCTAGGACGCATCTCGACCATCGGATATTGAACCAATAGGCCATGCACATTTAACTTCAGCAATAGCCAATACTTACATATATAAACAACTCGGTTTTCAAACCCTTCGAATTTTCTATAGCCTGCCTGCCTTACACGCTTTACAAGAAACTGTCTATATTCTTTTTTTGAAAATTAAACCAAAAAAAAAATTACAAAAAACGATCTATATTCCTTGAAAAAAAAAAACATGAACTTCACATGGCGTGAATGTACACATATATCTATAATTTTCTTTACATATGCATTTGTAACCACCCGGTCTCACATACCGAACCGCCACGCTCGTATCAATAATATTGTCCGTTTTACACAAGTTTCCGGGGGGATCACTCATTTTTGTACTATTTCAAGTTAAGCACGCTTAACTGTGGAGTTTCGTCCTCGTTTTTGTGTCGCACGACTTTCAAAAACATTATTGATAATAAATTGATCTTTAAACTCATATAGCACACGGATACTCTCGTATCTAAGCAATGCAGGACTAACGCACAAAAGCAAACCATACAAATTTCCTTCTAAAAATCTCGATCGTCACATCCTCGTTTTAAATTAAAAAGCATGAGCAGTCAGGGCCACCCTCATAAACTACAATAGAGTTGAGGGGAAAGCAAAAGCCAAAAACAGTATATTCAATATTTTCAACTTGAATTCAAAACACAATAATATCTTTTGTCTTTTGACTGCAATAATAGGTCCCATTTTCCATGTGTTTTCCATGCTTTGGAGTATTTATGTACGGAAGTGTTAATTGTTAGCATTAATACTCGATTTATTTTATTTTATTTTGATAATCAAACCATTAATACGATATAGTACGATTAGTATTAAGTATAATAAAAACCTTGATGTAAAATCTTAACACTTTAAACTTAGAACTGAATACTACAATAGTGTGATCTATATCATGTCAGATTAACACTACAACCAACGAGTGATTTGGAGAGAAATTTTTGAAGACAAACCCAAAATTTGTCTCCACTCTAATTTTTAAGATTCTAAGGTTTTTTTTTTAAAATTGTCTTTCAAGACAACCGGATCCCGATTTAAATAGTATATATGTATTACGCGGTATTTACGATTATTAAGCAAAATTATACGAGATTAGATGTTAAACGGTCTATTTACGCCCTTATAATAGAGAGATAGGGTAGATAGAAAGAAAGAGAAGTGGTTGGTTAATTACACATAAATAGAAAGGTGGTCATATTTTTCTTTAATTTACTTTTCTCCAATTAGGAGTATTTGTTAAATTTGGAGTACTATTACTATGAAAGCTGACCAGATAAATTATAAATAGATGATATAGTGATTCATCATTTAGCAATGGTTTACACGTCTCTAGCCTGATATATAGACCATCTCATTTTATTATGCAATGTGGAACATTAATTAACAAGTCACAACGATTTTACTCTTTAAATAATACGACCAATCTAACAAAATCGATGGTTTATTATTGTATCATTCCAGTTCCAGATACAACTAATAATGAACTAACCAGACTTATTTATTCTTCAAATTTATAATATTATAGTATGACTATTCATTAACTTCCTTAATTTGATTTTCACCACTGATCTTAGGAATGCATTTTTTTGGCCATAAAAAAAAGGAATGTGAAACGATTATAAAAATCTCAAAAAAATTCAACATAATTTGGCGTAAAGAATTTTGTAACGCGAAGTAATAAATAATGAAGATGACACATTTTGTGTCGTGGCTTCAAATTTTCATCATCAAATAAATAAAAATATTAGACTAACATCCATAAAGTCAGAATTTTCTTGTTTTTTTATCAGGTCAATTTAGGCACTTTCTATGAGATTTCAATGGTGGACTTTTTAATCATGTTGTTGTTACGTATATTTTCACTCGCTTAAACGACGATAGTACTAGTCTAGTGGATACTTACCAACTAATTTCGTTTTAATTTATTAATTTTTCATATTCAGGGATAACAATTATAAGGCAACCTAAACCACATTATATTACGAAAACATAAAAGTGTTAGAGAAATTTTATTTTATTCTATTTATTAAATATTTGATCTGGTACATCAAGAATATTTTCCGTTGGTGTTTAAAAAAATTAATTCAGTATTAAGAAAGAGGTTATAAAGAAGTAGAAAGTATTAGATTCCTTGAAAAAGTAGTGGACCATGAGCGACAATAATTACAAATTTAAAAGAAGTTTTTTTTTTTTTTAAAGTAAATTTAAGATAAGATTCCTTGAGGTCATTTCACTAGCATTTTAGGATTTAATAATTAAAAACTAATACATGAGCCAAAATGCAACATATATGACCTGTGTACAGTATAGAAATTGTCCATATAAAAAATTTCAAAACTCAAAAATGTTTGACTATACTGTTAATATTTTAAAAAAATTATTTTAATAATTTTTATAGCTTCTTGACCGATCGAAATTGCTAGATTCATAATAAAAAATTAATTAATCAAAAAATACTCATTTCGTTTCAAAATGTTCATCCTTCTTTTGTCTCTAGTAAGTTTCATATAGTTTGTCCAAGATTAAACTAAAAAATTAACAAATGTTCCAACTTTAGCCTTTATTTTACTTTTTTTTCATATTTTTTTAATACATAAGGAGTGTAAATAGTACTTGATTTATTAGACAAAACAATAATTCTATATGTATACAAATTTACTTGGAGTGATTATTAGTCTCTCCGGCTCAAATAGATGGTCTCATTTATATTTTCACGTATATTACGAAAGGTTACTTGTAATATTTAAGATCGTTACAATTTTACTAATATATAAACTTTGAATAATATAAATATTTAATACTCTACGTGCCGCATATCTAATTTCCTTGTTTATGAATCATGACGAGATGTAAGGTATAATATAATGAAATTTGACTAGATGCGAGGTATACTATAATAACATTAGACATTTCTTTTGGGACACATTAATTATTAGTTCTTAATTTCTTATTAATATTCATTTAATATGTTATTTTTGAAAACTAAAATAAAACCAAACGCCTTAAAAGTAAATCATACCATAGTTTCAGAGGATTTTTTTTTTGTTGAGATTAGAACGTTTTTTTTAAGACGAACATATTTATTTAAATTTTTAAAGTCAGGATAAGTTAAAGATTAACCCCACTTATTAACTAAACCATAGACAAAAAAACACTTTGTTTGTTACTACAACAACAAACCCAACATGTAATAAACTACTCTTTCCCTTTCACACAACTCATAAACACACATGTAAATCTTAAATATTTATATTCCTCAACACTTTAATTACAATTTAAAAACACACAAATGTTTACTTTTCTTTCTCTATCTCTCTCGGGATGATCTCACCCGTCCATCTCTCCGTCCGCGTGCTCATCCTCTCTCTCTCTACCTTCCGTGCCAAATTTTAAATATGCATTGCAGAATTAACTTATTAAACTTTACAACTGTAATTCTTTTGATTAAAAGACCAAATTAAACATTTTCAGTTTCAATTATGCACATATATATTAATTAATGATAGAAAGATAATCATATTACTTTTTACTTCTAATTTGGAAAGTTTAATTTAATCTGATATTTTTTAAAATGCAGTAACAAACAAACAATAAAGTAAATTCCTAAAATAAAAAGAAGAAACGTGTACATTTCTTTATAAAAAGAAGGAATGTTTTTAATTATCAGGATAAGACTAACCCCACCCATTTAACTAAACCAAAGACAGATTTATCTATTTAGAATGTTCCTATTTGATATTCAATATTAGCGGTTTATTTTAAACTCATATTTAATAATTTTACTCTATTCAGTTTTATTAATATAAACACAAAAGGACAGCTTATAAAAAAAAACTGCTACCTATGTCCTAATTTATTGAGACCATACGTAACTACGTGTAATTAATTTTGAGTGACAAATAAATCATATCTAAGTTACCGAAATCGAATTTTTTAAAAGCTAATCATATGGTTTAAATGTTAAACTATATGAACAAATTTTACAAATTTATATTTCAACAATTTAAAAAATGGATAAAAGTTTTATGTAGATAAAGGGGAAAAATTATTACATCAAACTATAATACTGTTAACGATTTGAGTATCCACCTTTTAAAATTTTCAATTTGGGTACCCATCTTTTAAAATTTTCAATTTGGTACCACACTATAATAGTTTTTCAATTTAGGTACCACCGTCTAAATTAATCACGGAATCATGTCACGTTACATTTGACAAACGTTAATTTGAGAGACTAATTTGATAATTTTGCACAAAAATATGTCATGATAGAATTTTTTTTTTTCCAATTTCTCACATAAAAAAAAATAGCATACAATCCAAAATTTTGTTATGTGTGAAATTGGAAAAACGTTTTTCTGGTATGACATATTTTTGTGCAAAATTATCAAATTAGGCTCTTAAATTAGCGTTTATCAAATGTCACGTGATATGATTTCATGATTAATTTAAACGGTGGTACCTAAATTGAAAAGTTATTACAGTATATTACTCAAATTAAAAAAATTTAAAGATTGATATATAAATTGTTAAAAATAGATAGTTTGATATAATAAAGGTATAAAATGGATCGAGATAAATAAAAAAGAAACAAAAGACATAACACTTTGTGAGCAAAACATATGTAATAAAAGTAGTGTACTATTCTAACACAAACACAACACAAGTGCATTAAAATCTTACAAATAAATATCCCACACAAACACATTAATTACTACAAATTTAAAAACCCACAAACGCTTACTTTCTCTCTCTCTCTCCGGATGATCTCAGCCGTCCATCTCTCCGTCGCGGTGCTCCTCCTCTTTCTCTCTCTACCCTCCTCCACCGCCTCGGTAAAAATAAAGAGGTTCAGCGGAACATACCCAGATTTTCACGATACATTAAAATACCATACTTTATTTGAAGTTGTTAGCCCAGCTACCATTAGCAACGATGCTCTTCAGGTTGGTATCTTTCTTTTTTGGGTCATTTCTGTCATTTTTTCAAAACTAGGGACCTTTACTGTTTAAAACTGAAAGTATGTCGACTAGTTAGAATTTTCGTTAATGTTTTTCATTTTTAAATGTTTTGGTTTTGTTTTTGTTTTTTTGAAGACTTCGGAATATTAGGATCGCTATGCTATTTCACAGATTTTATTTTTGAATCAGTTCTGTCATGTTTTCAGAACTAGGGAGCGTTACTGTTTAAAACTGAAAGTATGTGGACGTACTAGTTAGAATTTTCGTTAATGTTTTTCATTTTTAAATGTTTTGGTTTTGTTTTTTGTCAAGACTTGGTAATATTAGGATCGCTGTGTTATTTCACAGATTTTTGGACCAGTTCTGTCATGTTTTCAGAACTAGGGAGCGTTACTGTTAGAAACTGAAAGTATATGGACTTGTTATAACTGTTGCTGTGTTTCTTCTTGTTTTTACAGGTTTTTCATTTTTAAATGAATGAATAAAATATTTTGGTTTTGTTTTTATAACAAATTATTGATCAGTTAGGGATCGTTACTGTTAGAAACTGAGAGTATGTGGACATGTTAGAATGTTTAGTGAAATTACAGGGACTGTTGCCATGTTTCTTCCTGTTTTACAGGTTTAAATATTTTGGTTTTATTTAAACTTGGGATGTTGTTTATCACAATTTATTGATCAGTATCTGTTATGTTTTCAAAACTAGGGACCGTTATTGTTGGAAACTGAAAGTATGTGGACTTGTTAGAATGTTTGGTAATCTCACGAGGACTATTGCTGTGTTTTTGGTTTTGTTTGTTTCAAGTTTCAAACTATTAGAGTTGGGATCAGTATAGTAAGAAATACTAATGATGGAAATACTTCTGTTAAGTTTTTAAAACTATATGGTCGTAATTAGAATGTTTACTGAAATTACAGGGACTATTTCTGTAATTCTTCTCTATGTCCTGAACTCCTAATCTGCCTTAATTTACAGTTTTGTGAATGAATGAAATGATATATTTTCTTTTTGTAAATCAACACAAAAAATTAGAAATTACTACCTCACAATATTATAATAATTTTTGGTGTAGAAGAATACATATGTTTGTTTGTTGACATTTAAAAAATCAAAGATGGCTTTTCTCAGGCTGAGAAAAATTACTAGTAAAACTTTATTATTTTGTAAGAACAAGAAACCAGTTTCCTTTCGTCTCTTGAGCTGTTTAGCCCATAGTTGCCAGGAAAGAGAAACATAATCAGGCATCGAAACCACTAACTAAAACGTGTAAAAAATGTTTATTTTTGTGAAATAATGAGAAACCGGAAATGAAAAGCGAGAAACGTGGTTTTGTATAACGGAAACGAGTTTCCTGGCAATTATGGTTTAGCCAATGCCCTATAACTAATGGGCAAAAGAGCTTAGAAGACTAAGTTTAAAAATCAAACCAAACAGACCCTTATTTTGAAAAGACTAAATTATTCTTGCTCCACAGATAACACCGGACACCGCCTCTGACGACTTCAGCTTATTCAACCAATCGGGACGGGTTCTTCTTAAAGACCGTTTTCAGCTCTGGCAAGGAGACAATCCGACACGTATTGCCTCTTTCAACACCTCGTTTCTAATTAATATCTACCGTTTGGACAATGCCAGCTCAGGCGAGGGCTTTGCCTTTATAATCGCCCCTGACCTGAACCTGCCCAAAAACAGCTTCGGGCAGTATTTGGGCCTGACCAATTCAACTACGGATGGGGAAAAAACTAACCGGATTGTGGCCGTGGAGCTTGATACATTTAAAGACGGTTTTGACCCTGATGATAATCATGTGGGGTTGGATGTTAACGGTGTTAAGTCGTTGAGTGTGACATCTTTGGAAAAGTATGGGTTTAAGATTGCTCCGTCGGGTAAAGCTAGATTTTACAACATTTGGATCGATTATGACGGCGTTAAGAGGGTTATCGAGGTATTGTAGTATTACTATTATTTTAAAGTATTATTGTTAGTTTGCAAAAAAAAAGTATTATTGTTTGTCACGCCTATTATTTTAAGACATTTGCATTATTTATTATTATAGATTGATGAATAAGGTAGACTAAAAATGGTAAATGTGATAGAAACTATTAAAAAAGGACCAAATGTGTGTTTTCTTAAGTTTGGATCAAGTCTGTCACTTTTGTAAACCTAGGACTGTTACTGTTTTCATTGAAATTAGGGGATCAGATAGAAGTTTGGTTCCAAAGACGGGATTATTGTAGCATAAGTGGCATATTTCACCTTTAGATATTAATGCTGTTTCTGTTGTAATCAATTCGTAATAAATGGAGTTTTGAATGAAGTGGTAATTAATGTGTCTTCAACAAGAAAAAAACTGTAGTCTGTAGACACATCGCTACCAGTTTCCTTGATTATTGCAGCATTTGAAAATTTATCAGGTTAAAGAAGTTAAACTAGCAAGTAGTAGAAAAGTTTAGCCAGAAAAAGAATATGAAACTTGTAAAAATGAATATCAAGTAAACTGACTTTCAAGTGTCAGGCAGCAGTTTTCTTTGGTTCAGGAACTAGTCAACTAGTGCTGAGGCTGAAAATCGATGTTATATTGTTAGTAAGGTATTATTATCTACATAGTTTAACAGATGTTTTTTGTTAGCTAGTTTTTGGAATGTTTTCCCAACTATTTTGGTTTGGAAAATAGTTTTCCGTAAAAAACTATAAGAACTGAACAAACTAGTATTTGGTTTGATTGATTTAGCTTATAGTGAAACAAATGAGGAATAATTATACATTGAATGTTCATGCCTGAACACTTGGACAGGTGTACATGGCTGAGCAACTTGAAAAAGATGGGGAAACGCCTCAAAAGCCAGATAATTCGGTGCTAAAATCTAACCTCGATCTAAAAGGTGTAGTGGATAAATTCTCATATTTCGGGTTCTCAGCATCAACTGGGAACACCAAACAACTAAATTGTGTCTTGAGATGGAACATAACTGTGGAACATTATGCAAAAGACGAAGGCCAATGGTTAAAAGTTGTTCTCGGTGTGGGAATACCAGTCACAGTGCTTTCATTCTTGGGGATTGCTATTTTTGGTTTTTACGTATATAAGAAACGAAAAGCGGAATCTAATCCAGTTATATTGGGGGCACTTAGAACTTTGCCTGGTACACCGAGGGAATTTAAATTTGAGGATTTGAAAAAGGCAACGAATAATTTTGATGAGAAGAACAAACTGGGACAAGGTGGATATGGTGTTGTTTATAAAGGGGTGCTTGTTAATGAAGATTTGGAAATTGCAGTTAAGTGGTTTTCAAGGGAGAATTTAAAGGGTGAGGATGACTTCTTGTCTGAGCTCACTATTATCAATCGTCTTAGGCACAGGCATCTCGTCAGGCTTCTCGGTAAGGCTCTTTAATACGCTATTCTGTTTTTAATTATTGCTGATTCATTGATCAACCGGAGTGCTTTTATGTTTGTGATTCCTTGTCTTAGACTCTTAATATATCATTTATGCTGGCAACACTGTCGTACTATTTCCTTGTACATGCGTCCTTATATTGTGATTTAGTGCATATATTTACGGTGCTTGTACATTATAGTGACTACTTAAGCTGTTAGCAAAATGATAATTTCCTTATAGGAAAAGAATGTTAGATAGTCTATATCGGAGTTGTAATGTGTTCTCGTAAGTAGCTATAGACCCATATCTTTGTCATACTTATACATTCGAGAAAAGCATATCGAACAATGATATATAAGATAAGGTACATTACAAGTCCTTTATGTGAATAGCTACAAAGGTAAATTCGATTTACACACCTATGCAACAACGGATGTGGAGATTATATCAGGAGCTCATGACCCATTAAGATGTTTGTGTAAAGGGTAAATAAATAAAGAAGTGACTGCATTGTTTTTATTCTTATGAAGCTAGCGAATCGGGACACTAACATGTTACATCAGGTACAACTAAATATTAGCAGTTGGCTCAGTTTTAGTCTGTCAATTGATAGTAACGTTTAGAAATATATGAACAAGGTTGACCTTTGTGAATGGAATCATGTTATGAGAAGTCATTTTCACTCTTTGTACAACATATAGAAGAGAAGGCCAGAATGATCCGAGGTTGAAACTAAAGATGGTTTGGTTAGTCCTCAAAAAGAGAAGTACCAATATAGGACCATAGATATAATAAGGTAAGTCAAATATAGGAGAAGTATTGCTTCTCGTCTTTATAGCAAAAAATAAGAAGGAATTATTTGAAAGGTAGTTGAATTTCTATCCCTTCATCTTTGGGCTACACAAGTTTGACTTTATTTGAAAGCTGACTTGTCTAGCCAAATTTCTTGTTGTCAAATAATTGACTGAAGTTTATGGTTTATTAATAACCATCTCACCAACTAATTTATAGCTATTCATCGTGCTAACTTTATTCTATTCAAGTCTATAATCCAGGAGTTAGATAGATTCATTTGCTTTGTAGTTTAAACTGGAACGATGATATAGTTCACGAGTCACCACAAAGCGCATACAATATAAAAAAAAAAAAAAAACTTGAACGTTGATATGAATCTGAATAGAAAGCTTGATAACTTGTTTTTTTACAGTGTGTGTGAGTGCAAGCAGATAGTCAATAACCAACATATATTTATCTTCTTGTACATTAAGATCTGGCAAACACTGCCAAACCCTATCAGGGTCGGTTACAATTTGGTTTGAATAAGATTCCTATTTTGTGTACTTAACCTATTTTTTACTTCTATACCACAAGGAAACCCCATATTTTCTGGACTAGGAACTAAAACATGTCATAAGATAAGTGTATAAAATATAAAAACCATGATAAAAAGTGAATTAAAAATGTGCTCTTCTTTAATTAATTAGTACCAAACGTATGCTCTTTTCCTCTTTTTTTGGTAGACGTACTGTATTAGATCGTCGACAAATGTGTCCTAGCGCAAGTAATAATATCAGTAGTTTTTTGTACTTTGGTGTGCAAAATTGAAATCAAATAATACATTGTATAAAACTGTCATTAACCCCTTACTAATCCGTAGTATGTTTTTTGCAACAGGTTGGTCCCACAAAACGGGAAAACTACTTCTAGTATACGACTACATGCCAAATGGTAGCCTCGACAATCACCTCTTCCCCGAATATGAGAACCCACCACTGAGCTGGTCTCTTAGATACAAGATTGTATCAAATGTTGCCTCGGCTCTACAATATCTTCATAACGAGTACGAACAAAGAGTCGTCCACCGCGACCTTAAGGCCAGCAATATTTTGCTCGACTCGGATTTCAACGCTCGGCTCGGAGATTTTGGCCTTGCACGCGCTTTGGAAAATGAGAAAACGTCGTATGCAGAGACAGCTGGCGTGCTCGGCACAATCGGGTATTGTTATGCACTTAAGGGCTTGTTTGGTTGTATTTTTTTTTTGCTTTAGAGCTACTGTCTTTGGTCGAGCAGGCTAGTAACTGAGGTTTGTCCCCCCTGAAATAACTAGAAGCGGTAAGCTGGATAAGCCAAGTTTTTTCCTCAAACTCAAACTTAATTACTTAAAAGCTGCAGCCAAAAAATCCCTTCAATTACAATTAGGGTTTAGTGATTTGCGGCCAAACAACTATTGAGGAATTTTCACTGTTTCTGGGGCCAATTTTTGCTATATCAATCTCAGAAAAGTTGTACACTAAAAAATTGAGAAAATTCAGAATTAAATACAAAGGGATAACTGGCACAATGGGGTAATGATAAACTCGCAGCTTATCTGATTGCAGTTTTCAAGCATATAGGCTTTTTGAGAATTCAGACCTTGTTTGGCTACATTTTCAGACTCGGTTTTTCTGCATTTCTTTTTATACCTAAAAGCTGGACTCCAGTTGGTTGATCAGCTTAAAACCTGAGTTTTTCTTCTTTTTCTTTTATGGCCTGGAAAAGATAGTAGCTTTAATCTGGATTCTGGATCAACCTAGCTTTTTACTCCAATCCAAAACTTCCAGCTTATTGCTTAAAAGCCGGAACCTAACAATCCCTTAGGAAAAAAACTAGGTTCATCTTGCTTGAAGCTTCTAGCTTTTTTTGGTCAAAAGTCAAGAAAGCTTTTTTTTAAGTTGGGAAACCAAGTTATCCAGCTTTTAAGCAAAAATTAAAGAATACCCAGCTTAAAAACTGCAAGTAAACAAGGCCTTATTTAGGATTCGGGTTTTGCAAATGAATTTCGGCCGTTCACACACAGTGTTGAGGATTTTCCGTTTTCGCAAATTTACCTTAACAAGGAAACGAACGTAAATTGAGAAAATTAAGAACTCAAAATTAAGGGACATTAACTAGCTAAGTAAAAATGAAAATAAAGGCAACTAAAATCTTCTCCTTGTATCAACATAAAACTGCTAATGTGAAAAGATTATTTCAGAAACTGCAAAAGGACTCCTTGAGTTCTCATATTTTGCACTAAACTCCTCTAGGTTCATAATTGATCACACTCGATCCGTGCTTATATTCTCATTTATTTCACTGAACCCTCTCCTTTTTTCTTTTTCTTTGATTACGGTTCATTACAGGTACATTGCCCCCGAGTGTTTCCACACAGGACGTGCCACAGAACAATCGGATGTATACGCGTTTGGTACGGTTTTGCTAGAAACTGTAAGTGGGCAAAGACCTGGTTCAAAAATTGGAGGGTACCAATATTTGGTCGACTATATTTGGTCTCTACACCGTGAGGGAAAATTGCTAGAGGCAGTAGACGAGAGGCTTAAAGAGGATTATGACGAGACAGAAGCTCTCAGGCTACTGCTTCTGGGCTTGGCTTGTTCGAACCCGGTAGCTAATGATAGGCCTAAAACTCAAGATATTGTTCAGATTATATCAGGTTCTGTGCCGGTGCCACATGTAAGGCCTTTTAGGCCGGCTTTTATATGGCCGCCAATGAATATGGAAGATATTAGCTTGACTACATCGGCGGATACAGGGTTATTTGAGACAATTGACATTGATCCCAGGAGGGCTCCTATTAGTCGCGATAGTAATACTTCAAATAGTGATAATTGAACGCTCGAATTTGGTATAGCTTCTCTTATTTTACGTTGGGTTGGACCACATGTAAAGCTCTTCCTCATTTTCCTTATTCTATTTAAAATTCTTTTTGTACAAGTTTTATCATTAATTCACATAGAAGGAAGGAGTAAGTGAGACAATCCTTGTGTAGTTTTTTAGTGTCTGGTGTATGTGTATTGTGTGTTTTGACCTTTGTAATTTTGTCTACTCTAAAATCAATTATGGATGTTAAGTTTTGCTTTTCTGGTAGCAAAGTATTTTACCTGTAACATGCATCAATTTTCTTTTTTTACTTTCCCTTTTCAAATTTTTATAACCTCTTAAAAGCACATATTCAATCTCATTAAAAAAGAGTGAACAAGGGAAAAACACATGTACTTCTAGTTTTTATTTGTTAGTCTTTAATTACTGTTGTACTATTCTGTTGTGTTATAATGAATCAACTCAATTTGGTAGCAATTAATTTTACTGGTAATGAACTAGTTGTAAAGGTTCCAATCTGGTTTCAGCTGGCAATTGTGTTGGAACAGTTTGATTTACGAAGATTATTTTAGTAATGCATGCTTTATACACATTTTCGCAATTGTTATGCTAAGAGCAAGCACATCAAGCTAGCTATTCATCACTTTTAGCTAAATTTTATAGATTGTCTTAAAATTGATGCTCCATCAGGCTAGTTATATGCCAACTAAAATTAGCTAGTGTTAGTTTTGCTAGCTAAACAAGAAGAGCCAAATTGGCTGGCTATCAACTTTATTGTGGGTTCAATTTTCCCCAATTTTTGTGTTAATTTTGTTGAGCGGGAGGCATAGCTTGATGTGGTTGCTTCTAAGTTTGGCAATTTCGCACTTGTGATCAACAAGTATATATGAGATAATTAATTTTCTGCAGAACCAGGGCACAAGGTTAATCTTACACAACGAAAAAAAGAAGCAGAAACTGAACATTCCTGAATCACATTAAGTTATAGATCCACATAATTCAGAGAAAGAATGAGGGGGGAGAATGAGTAAAAGTGAAACCATTCAAATATGAATATCTTCATCATAAAAGGGAAATGTATAATTGCTTGAATATATATATACATGATACATCTGACTACTTACAACAATTCAAGTTAAACATCATTAACCTTGCTTTATCCTCTCTCCCGTTTCAAAAACAAAATTCAAAGAACTCGTAAACTAGTATTAATACAAGTACTAGTCCAATTAACGGTTGTCATGTTAGATGGACGTAAGAGCCTTCGATGCATTCCCCCAGATTAGGCGATCATAACAAATTAAATTAAATTTCAACAAATCATGTTCAAACTATTATATCTCACATGGAATGACGATTACCTCCCTTTTCTCGGGGTGCCCGCTCCTCTTGAATTTCTTCTAAATCTTCACTCTCCCCTCTCTTACCTGCCTGCTCTTTCCAATATGCCACCAATTTCTTCAGACGTGCCACTTCTTTCGAAGACACATTTTTGTTTGGGTCGTTAATAATTGAGCGAACCCTTGAGGCATACCTAATTTTAAAAAGCCTAAACGAGATTAGGAAAGAATGCTTGACATCAACGACTTTTCTTTACTATTAACAACAATATTGCAAGAACCATTTTTAAGGGAGATGGAAGCATGTTTGAATGCGAAATAAGAGTCCAAAAGGAATGTGTCAAAAGTTATTCTCAAATAATTGTGAAAAGTTATTTCATTGCTAAAGCTGAACCCAAAACATGGCTAGAGGATTATGGTGTGCAGCTTAGGGGGAAAAAATGTCAAACAAACATCAACCGAATTACACTTGAACTTTTATAAGTGAAGTCGTATTTACATGATAAATGAGACTATGAGAGTACTGAAACAATATCCAAAGTCAATACCTAGTTATACACATCCATCTCTTCGTGCTAAATACATGTGCCACTTTTGTCCAAGTACCAATTTGATATCAGATTCATTTTCAATTATTTTGTAAAAAATGCCAAGGGATCGATGCCTAAACTATGTAGTCCCACCAACTTCCGAAAATTCAGTCATTGTGGACTAGTTCTAATCTTTAAACAAAAGCATAACCCCTCATATGAACAAGTAAAAACTAAATCTGTATAGAACATTAATCAATCCAAGAAGAGGTATGTGCTTTATAAAAAATTGAGGAGACAAAAGTAGCAGTATAGATAGAAAAATATATGAACTTACATCAACGAATTGTAACTCTCATCCAAATTCGAAACTGCAGGTGATATGTTGACAAACATAAGTGTTTTCGCATTACCACCGAGCGAATCACTCATCAACATAGTGAGCTTGTGATTACGATACGGAATATGCTGACTACCAGAAGATAATGCACTTATAACATCCCCAAGTGAAGAAAGAGATTTATTGATGCTTTGAGCTTCTTTAAGTTGCACACCAACAGATCCTGACTTCTTAATTCTCTCGGAACCAGCAAGATCCACAAAACTTAACTGCACAATAAAAATTATCAGCAACTTTTATGAGCTTACTTGGCTACACAACCAAGTTATACTTTTGTTTTGTTTACATTTTACTTTTGTGGAAGTAGTGCGTTTGGTTCAGCAACCAAAAGTTTACTCAATTGTACTTATGAGGCAAAAAGTATATCGTTTAGAGGTATAGTAAACCCTGTTTTCTCAAAAAAGTATACTAAACCATGCATTTTCAGAATGTACCCTTTCCCTAATTTCATGCTGTAGTCAACCATTTCGTCACTACTCTTAGTACAAAGAGTATTACCTTTTCACTTTTTACCAAACACTAGACGATTCTTAGGCTATATTAATTATAAAAGTGTTAAGTGCACTTTTACACATCCAAAAAAAAAATGAACTTGTTGTAGATATAAATAAAGGAGCCCATAAGAATGGTACGTGTCCAAGCATCAATTATTGTTGTAACTATTAAAAATGCTTAACACGAGTAGAAATAAATAATGGATTCTTCTTTTTTCTTGCAATCAAATACGATGGGGCAACAGCAAATGTATTACCTTCCCTCTGACAACCGATTGACTTTGAAGATTGGTACTCTCAACGATAATGGAGAGTATTAAATGAGATCGTGAACTCTGTTCGTTCATTAGAGTCCCAGTTGTATGTCGTTGTTCAGATCCTCGTGCAATTATGGCTTTTAGTTCCTCATACGTTGTTATAGATACTTCAGTCACATTTTCTATAGATACCATTCCCTATATTTTACAACATAATTAACATGATGCCATGAAAGAATAGTTTACAGAGTCGAAGTAAAATGTATTAAACTAGCTGAATAGATATCTCACCTTTGAGTCCTTTTTGATGTCCAGTTTCATACCTTTCACGTTCTTCGGTAATAAAAGATCGATCAAAGTATCTTGATAGAGCTCCACCATATATACCTGTATGTATTCATAAATATCATACATATATGATACTATAACTCTTAATTAAAAGAATGAAATATACAAACTTGAACAAGGTATACACATTCTATTGCTATATTATATACGAAAATAAAAAAGCAAAGAAATACATCAAAAGGTAGTTGTTTACCTTCAAGGAGAAAGAAAATCTTTTCTTGTCACGCTTCATAACTCTAAAAAGCTCATTTGTTGCACGTGGTGTAAGCCCAGGATTGTTGTTGGTGCCATATATGGTGAATGTCTTGCCCGAGCCAGTTTGGCCATAAGCAAATATACAGACATTGTAACCATCCACCGCTGATTGCACAAGATACTGCAACCAATAAATGATTTGATGAGTGTAAAAGATTATCAGGTGAGTAAAATATCAACAATTTACCAAAAATATATAACTTACACTTGTATCCTCAAATACATCCTCTTGTGTAGCATTGTCATCAAAAACATGATCGTAGGCATGCCGTTTAAGATCATCCTTCCACTGATGCTCAACTGTGAACTCATCCAAAGTTACAAATGCGTTTCTATCCTTTTCAGCTATCTCTTTCTCGCACAGAGGCCTTAATCGACAATAGACTCTAATTTTGCCTTTCATATCTAAAGAAAACCAAAAAAAATAATAGTAACTATTGCAATCACGAGTTATCAAGATTAAAATGGCTAATCTTTTGGAAGAAGATTTGCAATATATACACCACGAATTGAATTTCCAACGACTTCTTTTGAATGCAGAGAACAAGCTAAAAAAACTGAAAACAAAATTATTCAAACGAAAGTACGATAGAGATGAAACAAGTTATTACCTTCAATGGTATTAAAGTACCGCTTCCTCAAAACTTGTTCATCCTTGTACAATGTTTCCAATTCAGCTAACTGGGCCCCTTGCATCTTCAAAAGTGCAGCGGTTTGCTCATTTTTTCTATCGATGTCCTAAAGAAAAAAAAACTTAATAATTGATAAACCACAAGAATGCAGTAGCAGAATCCACAAGATAAACCAAAAAGGAATGCTTAACAAACAAATATAAATTTAACGTAGCTACAAGGAACCCACTTCCTTCATTTCTTTCAGCTCCTCAAGTTCTCGCAAACTATCTTGCAAATCAGACAAATCCTTATCTTTGATTGCTAGTGCAGATTTTGTTGCAGCGAAGTCTCGTGTAACATCTTCTAGCTTGTCTTCAAGAGAAGAGATTCGAAGTTTCATCTCTTGGCGTTCTTTTTCAAACTTCTTCTCATGACCTCCCAACTGCTCAGGTGAACGCATACTTCAGAAAAAAAGCAATGAAAAAAATGGAAAATTTTCAGATGCCAACGGTACTGAATGCTACCTCTTCAGTTTTCTTCCTTTCAAGCCTTATAAGTTTTTCTTGCAACACCCTTTTTTCATTGACTAGTCTTTTTGCAGTTTCTTCTGCTACTTGCAATTTTGCATTGCACACTTTTAATTTGTCTTGGGTCTGCTGTAATACCTATATGCAAAACAAATCAAACTTGAGAAATGATTAGGACAGTATTTGGTCAACTCAAACTACTTCACATGATAAGACCCAAAATTGTGTTAAGCAGACTTTTAAAGAGATATACTAAGCTTTCAAAGATAAAAGAGTTCAAGCTTTACTATGTGCTGAAAATATGTTATTTATAGATATTAATCAACTCCAGTAAAGCCATATAA
The DNA here is from genome assembly GCA_963682055.1 of Primula veris. Classification (NCBI taxonomy): domain Eukaryota; kingdom Viridiplantae; phylum Streptophyta; class Magnoliopsida; order Ericales; family Primulaceae; genus Primula; species Primula veris. The sequence continues at coordinate 4,261,328 of OY821751.1, forward strand.
CTGTTTCAAGCAGTAGTAAGGGTTTGAATCTCTTTTCCTGTCGGTAAACAATCATATTTATAAACTTGTCCATCAGCAAAAAAAGATGGATAAAGAATTTAAACAGAAAAGAGGTGAAGCAATTGCACTTGACATAATTTTCAAGGTTTGTTTTTAGTGTTTAGTCAGTACATAAACATAATATGTTTTATGTGATGCACGCTGACCTACGTATTTCTCGATTGTTTTGTACACCCGTCTGAATTGTCGGAAAGAGTTTGTGGTCGAATTTTTACATCCGTTCTCAGGGGTAAAAATGGTCATTTTCACCCGCTAATTTAATTCCAATCTTTTAATCCAATTCAACAGCTAATTGTTATTTTTTTGAAGAAACTTCATGTAAAATATTATTACATAATACATATACAGAAAAGATACTCATGCTGACATCTACATAGATACATGCTGATGTACCAGAGTTCTCCTAACCCCCACCCCCATCACACCATGTTGTTAGGTTAGTATACAAAATTGAAAAATGTGTACAAGACTAGAGGTTGGTGTACTGTATATAGTTAAACAAAAAACTTTAATAAGTGTACCTGGTTATTTGCTTCAACTAACTCCTTCTGGGCATTATTATCAGAACCTGGCTTCTTTAGTCTTTCCAATTTCGTTTCCAAGCTTTGTTTTTCCAATATTGCAGCCTTGCATATAGCAAACAATTACATAACGAGGAATGTTTTTTATAGTATTAATTTACAGAAATCAAATAGGTCTTGCAAATATATATTTAGTAGAGCATTGGTTACCTGGAGATCAGAATCTTTTTGATCACACAGAGATTTGACTTTATCTAGTTCACGAGCTAGCTCCTCTGATGTTTGTCTTTCAGACCCCAAGACATATTTCAGGTCCTCGATTTCTTCTTTTAGATTTGCTTCTTGCTTTTGTTTTTCTTGTAATGTTACTGATAACTGCATGGTCAGATCAAGATAGCAAAAATTCACATTTAGTTTCTATGAGAGCATAATTCTTATTGACGTGTTCTCATCAGACATTATTTGGTATTTCTAAGAATTTTAAAATTTCACTACAAGAGATGCATACTGTTTAAGAAGAGTACCATGGTTACAAGGGGAAGCAAAAGCAATTTTTCTTCATCTGTGCTACCCAACAAATATTGGGGATTCATTTCACACTGTTTCGGTCGACGTGTGTGGAAAGAGAGAGAGTGAAAGCAGGTTGCTAGACAAGGATAAGACACTTACTTGATTTACAGTAGTTTGTGTTTTTTCCAAAGATTTGCTTAATTCTTGTATTTCTTGCTCTTTAACATCTACATTAGGCGGCGGTGTTTTTAAAATGTTAGAATGATCTCCATTTGGTACTCCGTTGGAACCAGACTTTGCCTTGGAGTAACGGCGTAACATGACATCATTTATATGCGTTTGAAGAGCAACACAAATTTCTTCTCCCTGTGGTAGATGAGTAAATTTTTTCATTTCAAAAGGTAATTACGAGAAATTTGCAAGGTAAGTAATTTGGATACTAAAGAGGCAAAATTAAGAACCTGCTTAGTTTCGAACTGAAAGATGTGCAAAACACCTGCAACCCTCATTTTGAAGAAAACAGCAGTGTTACTGCTACCAAATTGCATTATGTCTCTCAATTCGGAAGAATGAAGATATTCCTTTGGAATTGGACGAAAGAAATGAACCTGCATACCAAAACATTATTGAACGGTTAGTCCAATGGAAAAAAACTATAGCTCATAGACATATTATTTGGTGTATATTGCTCAGGACATACCCCGCGTTTATTTATGCCCAGAGTAATTTTTCCAGGAAGAAGCCCAATGGGGTCATCTATCTTTCGAACATTAAAGAAAATTGAATTCCCATAAGGTAGAGTTTTCAAGATCCGTAGAAATTGTTGTCTTGCATCATCCTTTGTTAGATTCTCCTACAAAGGTAATTGAACTACAAAGGATTAGCTTAAAGAATGAAAAGAAAAAATCAAAACCATATCACAGCACCTAAATAGAAGGAAGAAAGCTATATAGGAAGAAAAATTGATAACTCTTAACGTTTGGCATTATTAAAATCCATAATGGATGTAAAAAGGAGAATTATTATACTAATCATTATACATCCTTTCGAAGTGAAACCAAAAATCTGAAAGATTGAAAGTAATTGTTCTTACCATTGAACGGTAACGAAAAAGAATATCCAACTCCCATTCCCGCTTTGCTCGAGTTATTGCAATCTGTTTTGGGATAATCTGCTCCAGAAGTGATGCCCAATCACTGAAATATAGCCTTTTTAAATCAGTTTTAAATGTAAATAAAATAAGTCCTCAAGCAATTAGGTACAAAAGTAAGGTTTTGAGACGAAAATCATTAGGAAAAGCGAAAGCCAGCTAAAGTCAACTTACTTTTTGAATTCTTAAGTAGTTTAACATACCAACTTCAACAATAAAGTAAAAATAATATAACCGACGAACCAAGGATTAAATGAATTCAGAGATGGTTGGAACTTCAAAGTTACTATCAATGCCAAAAGAAGATCAACTGAAATGAATAGCAATAAAGATAAAAAAGAACACCAACTTGCATGAGTCAGGGCCGTCAACAAATCCAATTTCAACTAACACTTGTAAAGCAGCAAGTTGTGCAGCATCATCTTTCCCAACAGGATAACTCCCCAATCTATAATCGTGTTGCAACTGCCAATATAAAATTATCATTTTAAATATTTTCTAATTCTGCACTTCAAAGCATTAATGAAAATTTACTGGTGTTGAGAGAAAAATCTACGGTTACATACTTGAACGTAACATAATTGAATAAACATTGGGTCCACTATGGTTTCATCTGATTCTCGGAATAATTTTCTCTTAAATATCAATTTGCATTGCAAAATTTCTCCTTTACTTTTGTCCTTTGCAGCCTTGAATTCAGCTAGCAGATCCCCGATGTACTTGCTATCGTCCAACCCGATATACTCCTCTGTATGACATTAAAGTTCATAATATTACAATACAAAAAAGAAATTTTAAATGAGAACCTATATAAAAGAAGAATTGAGAACCAAGATACCATTAACAGAGTCAGGTGATTTTGAAGCAGCAGCAACTTTTCGACACTCGAACATACCGAAGCTAGAAAATGCTGTCAATTTAATAATCCCAGCAAGTTCCTGAAATACTTTATTTATTTAGAAATACTCACCATGAACTAGAGTTTTGTATGAAATTTGAAAATCATTATTAAAAATATTAGATTGTAACAAAGCATAGGTAACAAAATGGAGGATATATTTACCATTTCTAGAAAAAAAGGATTAGAGAAACTTAGATTGAGGTTAGAAGGGGTAAAAAGGGTAATGCAAGTAAAAATTAAATTGAAAGTAGGAAGCTAGTGTGGCTGAGAGTATGAAAGACTAGACTCCATGCAGAACCATAATTTTGGGTAATGTTACAGAATTCAAAACGATCATACATTAAAACTCATTATTTTCTTTCACATTAAAAGGAAAGATCAATAATTAAGTTCTTATTAGATTGCCATACCTTAGGTTTTATATTTTACTTAGTTTTGACTGAGCGCTAAAGTATTTTTAAGCATTGTAACAACTAACAAGTAACAACCAATTCAACCAAAACAGACTCTATGAAGATGTAACGAACCCGTTTGGGGGTTAAAGGAGAGAAAAAGGAGAGGGGTAAGTAAAATAAGAAGTTGAGCTCTAATCATTGAACAATTGAGAACGCAAGGGGTTTAATTGCAAAAAGTGGAACCTCAAGGATGACGCTTACAATTTAGTTCTACTGTCTTCTCATTACCTGAGTATCCAAGAAAATTATCCAAATTACTTTTATCTTCCCAATTGTCTTTCATTCTGCATTAGTTTTTGGTAGTTTCTTTCAATCGTACTAATTCTGTAACTGTTTGGTTCAGAAATAAATAGAAAATTTCACAAAAAATAGCTTTATCTCCTTTGATGCTCATTTGTGATTAGATTCCTAAGTGGATCTTTACAAAAGACTAACATGACTAGTTTCATTATATACAGCCTAACAAGACTCGTTTCAGTTATTACAGAAAATTCTTTACTGACTAAAAACTAACAGAGTAACCCCATACTAGAACAACAAGAAAGATTAACAAAAAAACAACCAATTACTGCTCAGTGCTCAACATACCTCGACAGCATCAGCTATAGTTGTTGCTATCCCATATGTAATCTCTTCAAAAGTTTCATCCAAGAAAAAAGCTATTGTTGTCAACTTTTTACCAACCAAAAGGGCTTCAATTTCCTCACGACCAGGTATCGTATGTCTAGGTCCAGCTTTCACAGAATGCTTCAACGCATTTAATGAGTTTAAAGCAAGTTTTTTGATATCTTCATCGGTATTCACACCATTTGCCACGTTATGAATATATTCTGATAGATATACAGCAATATCCTTGCTAGGAGGTAAACCAGATGCACATAAATAGAAAAGCTCCCATGCTCGTTTCAAAAAGTGCCTATATGTTACAAGATATAACAAGAAGAAATATATTATGGAAAGAAAAAAAAAACAACTTATGGGGGGAAATATCACTTTTGTAGACTAACCTATCAACTATTAACAATGAGTAGATCATAATATCAAAGGCCTTATGGTTAGATATTTTAAGGTGATAAGATGGATTTTTTAGGTCTGGTAAAAATCTAGGTTCATCCAGTTTAAAGCTTCTATGTTAATAGGCAAAAAAAGCTGATCAATGATTGATAAGCTGATCCTAGAAGCTACAACCAAACGTCAGAATTGCTATACAAATCTACACAAGATCAAAGAATCAGTAAACCAACCTAACAAAGTTCATCAGTGTTTGAGGGATTAAACTTTAAGCCTCGATACTAATTTTTCAACTTTATGTAGTTACACCAGCGTGATTGAACAATTAGTACATAGCTACTACTTTAGAGTTGAGAGTTCAATGCTGGTTTACTGACTATTTGGTTTTAAATTGTTATTAAAATTGAGAATGTAATAGTATGGTGTACTGATAGTTAAAAGCCAATATCTTGGCGTAGAAAAGTAATATGTTCCCACAACTTAGCAGCAAAGTAGGTTTATACCTATCAGAACAGTTCCTTGTCTGCTTTGAAATTTGTGCAAAAAGTTCATCTCTAAGCTCGGAATATTTCAGACCCTGCTTATATAACTTGCCAACGAGCTCGATACGATCCTCTAAGCTTGAGGGAGATGAATCAACGGCCATGTATCTCAAAATGATTTGAAACAGTTTCACGGCCCTACTAACTAGATCACTGTTTATCTTCAATATTGAGGTTGGTATAGGGTCCTATTCAATGATTGAAACAATTTTAACTTCCCAAATCATAAGCTTTCTAGAACGAGACAAAAAAAAAAAAAAAAAACTTGAGATCGTACAATATGTTTTCATACCTTTTGGAAACTTAACATATCCTCAAACGTGAAATTTTCCCGCATTTGGGAACTTCCGGATCTTTTAACGAAGAAAGCACGTTTTCCACCAGAATGTAATTGTTTCCGCATAGCCCTTAAGAAACCCTCTACCTAAATAAAATTTCATAATTATTATGCATATGCTGTATTTCTGGAAATTTGAAGTCATATTATAGTAGGACACCAAGCCCTTAAACTAAATCTGATACAGAACACAAATCCAACAGAAATAATGGAAAAACAGATAAAGATTGCCCGTCACCAGGAAAAGGATTTTCTGAAACTACACCTAAAAAAAAGAGCACCATCCCATTCCACTCTACTTATTTCAAGATTATAGTTCAGTTTCTTAATTTATTCCCTTGGAATAATGAAAGACACACCCATAACAAGAAAAACTAATACCCTCATGAATCTAGACTACCAACATGAAAAGACACTTGAAAATTAAAGGACGGTAATGAAACCAAATTAACTAAACCTTGAATTTCCATAAATTTGGTTAGTTTTTTCCAAAATGTACGTATGCATCACATTTAAGGAACAATTTATTCTGTTATTGCAACTTATCAAAAGAGTCAAACATTTGAACCTGAAATCTATCCATCAGTGGCACAGCACCAGCAAGATCAGGTGGAACAGACATAGACTGTGTCAACGGCGACCTGAAAAGTGAAAAAAAATGACACTATTACTTTAGATACATATTGCTTTGTTTACATATAAATTTGACATTGAGGAACAACAATACAAAAACTTACGGTGGCGGAAAATTAGAACCATCACTGTCGTAATCGTCCATGATCGACACAGCAGCTAAGTTGGTAGAGAGAGAATCCATATCATATCCGTTACTGGATGCCAAAGATGTACGTCTTGACTTAACGCTTTGCGGCACTACTGTTGGCATATTCCGTTTACAATGTACCAATATTATTCCGATATGTTACGAAATTATCTCGCTGTGAACTGAGATCTTTTCTCCTCAAGATGTTTCACTAACCTGATGAGAACACAACGCATTAATGAGACACTAACTCTGTACGCATAACTACTATCTAATAAAACGCTAGTGTTATATTTTAGTATTTAAAAATTGTTCGCGGACGCTTTTTAGCAAATATACTCCCTCCGTCCCATATAATTTTTCAAACAGGCTAAGAAAAGTTGGTTAGAGTAAGTTAAGAGCAATAAATCTACTTTTATATTTTTAAATATACCCTAAGCCATTAAAATTAGGGGAATCTAACAATGGTCAATAGTTATGGATATAAAAGGAACTGAAAATTCTAAAAGGATCAGACCATATTTATGGGTGGGAGGAAGTATGTCGTTTAACTGTGACTACGAAAGAGATGGGAGCATCTAGCCTAAAGCTTATAGCTTTCTTAAGCGGAAAAAGGAAACAACGCTAAGCTTTGCAGCTGTTACAGTTGTATATTTTGGTTTGTTTGGCTGCAACTTTTAAGCAATCCCCACTTGAAAGGTCCAACAGTCCTAAACAAAAAATCCTACAGTACACAATGCTATATCATTTTATTTTGCGGCAACTAAGTTCTCGTGCTCTATGCCATGAAAATGTTTGGTGGTATGACAAAAAAGTCAGCTTTTAAGTTGCCTAACCAAATGTACTACAACATATAAAAAATAACACAAATAAGCTGAGCTTCACAACTATAATGTTTGTATAGGTGGGTTCTCTGCCTGCAAATGTTAAGCAAATGGGTAGCTTACGCTTAAAGCTTGAGGCTGAGAGAAGTTTGGTGCATCTAGCTTAAAGCTTATAGCTTTTCAGGCAGAATCAGGAAATAGAATTTAAGATTTCTAACCAACTGCACTACAACTAATAAGCAAATCCGCAAATACCTTGAGCTTTACAATTGCTAAATTTAATATATTTTGGTCAATTCCCTGCAGCTTTTAGCTTGGATCTTATGTCCATTCTAGGCAAAAAACAGTCTTTAAGCATTTTACCCAAATGCACTGCAACTTAAAAGCCATAATGCAAACACCCCAAGCTTCAAAACCGCTACAATCGTGCATAATTGCATTCGAGATTGTTTGCTAAAATCAAATTTACCACACAAAAAAATGCTTAAAGTTCATGGGTTGTAAATTCCAGACTTTTCAAGTAAAAGCAAAAAAAACCAAACTTTTTAACAAAAAAATCATACACTCGGCATTAATAAGCATTTCGGTTTGTTTGGCTGCAGATTTTAAGCAAATAAATTCTTACTTAAGGCTTGAAATTCCACAATTTCCACACCAAACCCAAGTTTTTATTAAGCTAGACAAACTACATACTAATAAACAAAAAAAAAAAAGCAAAAAAAAAAAAAGGGTGAGCTTAAATATGCAAAAGAAAAAGAAAAAAAAGGAATACCCATTATATATCCTAATGAAAGGTAATCAATTATAAGATTAAAAGATTGAGAACCCAAGTATAGATCCAGCAGATAAATCTTAAAGAGGGAAAATAAAAAGAACATTAATAGTAAAAATAAATATAAGTATTAAAATGGAGTAAAAAATGTACTTGTTTTAGGACATAGATACTTCTTCATGAAATGGGTTTTGTTTTGAGATTGTAAATTGTAATGATATAAGAGAGAGAGAAAGAAAGAGTACTGTTGTTGGGAGTCACGAGTGAGTGTGGTTTTGAAATAAATGTTTTTTTTTAGGACTACTAATATTTTAGTAAATCTATAAATTTTGTTACCAAACTTGAGAGTATTTGTAATAGGAGTGACATGTATGATCTATGTATCAAACTTATAATATTTTTTTTTATATAAAAACGTTACAAATCAAGATTTGGCTAGTGCAAATCTTCACGGTTTCACGACAGTAATACAAATATGCGTCTTGTTTTTTTTTTTCGAAATGTATAATGACATGTTTTGAATTTTAAATTTTACCATAATTTTCAAAACATGTTATTATACCTCTCGGAAAAAACACAAGATGCATATTTGTGTTCCCGCTGTAAAATCGTGAAGATTTACGTTAGCCAAATCTTGATTTGAAGCGTTTTTACAAAAGAAATGTCTAATTTGATGTCTAAGTTGATGTCCATATATCCTCATATATCTATATACATATACCGCTAAACGATAGACACGCGTTTCGTGTGAGACGCTATAAATTATGATCATTATACAAATATTTAGAGAGAGAAAATATAGGATATAAGAAAAAAAAATATGATATAAATTGTGATGATAATACAAATATTTAGAGAAAAAAATATATAGGATATAAGAAATTTGTATGGTTAAAAAGGGAGAAATAGTGTAATTAGTTTTTATTTTTTTATATTTTTTATGAAAGTATGTAATATGCTAATTAAGAAAAAAGTGTATGAGTGTTTTTGAAAAAAAAAATTGTTAAATTTGACAATTTCAACGTTTTTTGAGTTCAGTTATATTAATAGTATGATATGATGTATTGTAGACATGTAATATTATTACGACACTCTGTTTCACATGTCAATCACATAGCGTTGAATTCATGATTGTTTAACCACAATGTTCTAAAGTGCACGCTTATTTGTAATTTAAACAGAGTATAGGTGCTAGGTGGTGTTGAGAAACCTAACAGATTAGACGGATTAAACGGTGGTTAAGCGTAATTAGGTGGTATTAGATGCTAGACGATCAACTTAGGCCTAAATTCTGCGTTGTGCGTTTTAAAACATTGGTTGACCATATTGACACGTAAGAAGGAAACACAAATTATAAGAATAAAATTCTGCAAATTTCTCATTTTTTAAGTTTATCTCAATAATTAAGAAAACATTTTTTTAGGGAGATTCAATTATTACTAAGATTTGTAGGTTTGCAATTAATATATTTATTAAGTTTTAGTGTTTTTGTTAAAAAATATGTATAGACATATAAATAATAGTAAATAATATATCTATAACTATAATATATTAATTGTCGTGTCCCGACTTTAAAAAAGATTGTCGTTTTGTGTATATATCGTGTTGTGTCGACACACGTATTACTCTCATAATAAACTACACTTTTTTGTGATAAAATCTCGTGTTTGACTCATGAAGTGTTCATTTATTTATACATTTCTTGGAACCGAACAGCAACATAAATATATATATTGTCTAAATAGATAAACTTGATCATTTTGGCTAAGAGTTCCGTTCGTTATATCAATAAACATATATAAAAAGGTAGACATTTATCTATGCATACTGTATAATGTAAAAATGACTAGATAGTCTAGATTTATCAAATATAAAACATGTTAAAGTTGATAATTTGATGGTTCTTGTTCGGTTGTGAGAAACCACGTAGGGGTTAAAATTATCCTAATTAAATATGACTCTAATAAGTAAAAAAAAAGAAACAGATTATACTCACTTAACATTATTTAATGTTATAAGTAAAATAGAAACTAACAAAATTATGAACCTTGTGTGTTTATGTTTTTTCTATTTTCAGTTTCTTTTTTAAGGTTCCCTAAAAAGACAATAATGCATTATGTAGAAAAATAGTAGTATAAAAAATGGAGGAAATTTATCACCAGAATTATTTGACGCACAATCGAATGCCGGCATGCCGGCAAAGGAAGAGATAAAAATATTTAATTTGTTAAATTATTAAATATTAAAAACTCACGAGAAGAGGTCATTGGCCATAACTTACCCTTAACTTTCTTGTATTCTTATGTAAATGTTCAAGTTTGTGTATACTAATTTACAAAATAATTTGATACTAAAATGAGAAAAAGTTAACAGCATCTTCCAAATAGAATTTGGTGATCAGGTAGGATGTGCAAAAGAAAACAGCTTATAGCCAAATATAGGTAAATAAAATTTCAAAATCTACATACTAGCTGATAAAGCTATAAATTTGATCGGGTCGCGTTATGCTTTTCAACAATATTAGTGTAAATTAAAGAAAGTAAATATTGGATACGTTGTTGTTCTTTCTTATTGATCGGTAATTGTTCTTGCTCGGATTACAATTTATTATTACACTTATGCTTGGTCTGATAACTTAATCTTAATCTTGATCTTGAACTTTTCCTTGATGCTCGGTCTTTTCCTTTGGCTTTTCTCGATGTGTGATCTAGTGATATAAGCTCTGACAAATATTTTTCTTGTATATTCTTTTTTCTGTGATTTTTCAGGTCTCTTTTCTTTTCTAGTGAATATACTTGGCTATTTATAGGCATTTATGCGTCATAAATGTTGACAAATATCTCTATCTCATGCGTCATCTGATGAACTTTTCCATTATGGACCTTTATTAATTGAGCTAAGATATTTATTGAATAATTGCTCTTATGTTTAAGTGGGGAAAATACTGTTATACCGCGGGTCTTATGCTAAATGCGTTGGATACTCATTAGTAACGTGTGGGTCGATTCGTACCCGAAAAGGTATATTCGGGTCCGATTTTTGTGCTCTATTACTAGCAAATGATTTGATACTTTCGAATGTAATGAACTCGAAGCCATACTGTATTTGTGTAAACTTTTTTGGAGTTTTGTAGATGATTATTGGACAGAGCTCGTTACGATTCATTGTTGATCTATTCTTTACAATAAGTTAACAACGCGTTTTAGTATTCGTGGTAGAAATTGGTAAGTTTTAATTTATTGCTTAGGGATATACATTTATCATAAAGGACATTGATTAAAAAACAAACGAATGTCAAAGTTGTACAGATTTATTTTCTTGTCTGCATCACAACAATGACCTTTAGTGTCAAATAAGGATAATTAGAGTTTATTCGTATTTCCCGATCTCGTTTAGTTGATTTGATGGACGTCAGGATTGGACAACCAAGCTTGTGGAAATCTTAAATGATGCAATTTGCCACGGTCCGGATTGTTGGTCTCATGACTAATGCTACCGTAACCAAACAAGGCTTAAGTGACTTGTGTACTTAAGTGCGACCTTTCACTGATGATTTTGAAGACTTGATTAGCTTAAAAACGCATATACCATAGTGTTAATTACAACATAAAGTTTAAAATTCGATGAACTTATTTCGCTATACGAAATCTTATTACTTGGAGTAGCTATAACACATGATTAGTTGTTCTGACAAGAAACAAAGGTATTTCGTTTTCTATCCAGCCTTAATTCAGTTCTGTGAACTCACAACAAAAAGACATATCGGGAGATAAGCATAGAAAACCGGACAGATAATGTTATTCCACAGTAAACGCAATACAAGCCTATCTAAGAGTATTGAACTATAAATCAAAAAGTTTTGAACTTATTCTTTATTTACGGAAGGAAATACGCATTATTCCACCTTTTTGCAGCAACTTATAGAGTTAAATTTTAGCTTTGGGGGTACCATTTTTTCATCCTATAAGACATTGATGAAAAAACAGATGACTATTCAAATTCATATTTTGCCTTTTGTACAGCAGCTGTTGAAGGTATATGACCTTGTCCAATGTGAAGCTAGTCCGAGTTACATATGATTGATACAATAGAGTCTTTCAATGTTTTGAAAGAGTAGCCACTTCTTCTAAAAGAGTAGTTATTTGTTTTGAATGAGTTGTGTTTAAGCATAAATTTAAATTCTGTGTCATTTTGTAGGCTATTATGTATACTCATGTATACAAAATTATCGACCGGCAACTTCAAGTCCAAAACTCATCAGCATTGCATAATCTAATGATGATACAGAAGAAAAAGACTCATCTTAGGGCTTGTTCGATCGGTACATCTTCTAAGGTCCCTTTCTTTACTTGTAACTACAACTGCATTCAAAAGGAGCTTATCTGTATCGCTTGAAACATTTAAAAAAAAATTAAGCGAAAAGTCCAGGTTTGAAACACTTAATTATTTGTCACACGAAGCAAAACTATTTTCATCACTATATTTACTTTTATTTTCTTACTGAACAGGCGTTAGTTAATTCAATGCGTTCCAGGTTTACGCAATCGACCGCACAATTTCAAACTATAATCACAATCTCATCAACTTTATCCTCTAATCCACTAAAACATACGGGACCAATCAACATAAACAAGTACTTGGAGGTTGAAATGCAATCATTTCTAGAGACTAGACTAAGCAATCACCTCAAATAAAAGAATAAGTACCACTCCCTTGAATACTTAGATGCAGCCATAGTTAGAAACTGTACTTATATTCTCGCCAACATGAATGTCATGATGCAACTACGAGCTTGTTGCGTTATTCTTGTCACTCTACATCAGATAGTTGATACTTGAGGAACGGAGAGCTCTGCGACATAATGTCGAGAGATTCTACATAATGCTACAGTGGTGGGTCATATTGATTAATCTACTTTAGTGGTTTATGAATAGAAATCACAATCTTTTCAAATTTTCCCATGTGACTAGGTGGAGAACTGGGTCAATTTCATTCTCTTCAGAAAGGGCGATGTGATGGTCGCTATCTTCACTTTTCTGGACTAGAATTGTTAGTTGCTAATATTTATTTTTTACTTTCATCTGAAGGAAGATGATCCTAAGAGTTGAGGAACTGATATTCTATAACAAGTGGCAAGATGATTGAGAAGTGGTAGACAAACAAATTATCTGGAAAGAAAACTTGACCAATGTACAGATATATATATCATTGTACAAATAGTAACAACAAAACAGAAAACAAACATTCAGCTCAGACTTGGAAAATCACTCATATGACACGAAAATAATACCCGATAAGCGATATTCAGCAACGACCTGACCCATATACTTTTAATGGGTATCCATCACATCAAACATGGGAAGCATAATTGGTGCAAGACTAGGAAAAATAATTACCCACTGGACATCATTTGATTTCCCAGCAATAATACCCGATAAGCGATATTCAGCAACGACCTGACCCATATACTTTTAATGGGTATCCATCACATCAAACATGGGAAGCATAATTGGTGCAAGACTAGGAAAAATAATTACCCACTGGACATCATTTGATTTCCCAGCAGAAAAGGGGGATATCAGTACAGAGACTTTGCAAAACTTATCTCACTAGAAAGGACACACATACAAGAAGTCAAGTCGAATACCGAAGATTTATACCGAATATTAAATAGGTTAAGATTATTGTAACAAATGCATTATAATTTACTCAATCAATAAAGATGACTCCTCGTCCAAATTGAAAAGCACGACTTAACCGACCAAAATCCATGATTTATCAATCACCCCACGAGCATTTGGTCTTAAAACGTGTAAACCCCGAAACATCCACAACAAACCAACACTATGTTTTAAAGCAAAAACACAGTCACTTATCGTGGTCCAGGGCCATGTTGCTAAACAGATGATAAAATGAGTGTTGTTAAATTTAGAAATAGCATAACAACAAAATCTGTTGCTACATTTGACGACATTTAGCAATATGGAGTGTGATGGTTTCGTGATAATTTCTTAAAGTGAATAAACGAGTATCAACTACTATAGTAAATTGCGAAACGCTGAAATCATAATCCATTGACATAAATTGTCGTGAGTAGTGGAGTTGGCCCAGAGAATACCATCATCGTGGTGGATCCAAAGTTCTAAAAACTTTCCATGTGATGAGTGGAGAATTGGGGCATGTTATCATTTTTCTCCAAAAAAAGAAATGTGAAAGGTTTCTATCTTAGCTTTGTGTGGATTAGACATTGCTAGTGTGGTTTCTTTTATTTCGCTTTTACTCCTTTGTAAAAGAAGATAAGCCTGAACTTTAATATAAAATATAAAATATAAAATACTAGTATATGATTTGTGCAATTGATAAGGTATTTTTCTAATCTGTTTCAATACAAACATTTTATAGTCCAAAAGGTTCCGTGAAAAAGACGTACAAACAATCGGCTTAGACATAACCCAAGAAAACTCGACTTCGAAATAGCAGATAAGCAAATTATAAACCACAAAAACATCCATAGAAAGCTAACAGCATGTTTAAGATGATTAAAGGATGGTTCCGTTATAGGTACAAACACCGGCTAACAACATATTTTTAGCCAATACCCATAAACATCAAGAACCTTCCACCAAACATTCTCACGGTTAACATAAAAAGAAAATCATAATCCTTACTGGAAAATACTGAGAGTCCCCAATCTAACTCTCGATTACAAGAGCTCGAGCCACCAGAATGCTTTCACATCATGACGGACCCCACTATCAGATACTTTATATGCAACACAATACACATAATAACAGACAATTAAGCAATAGATACAATAATCCACCACTACTTTAGAAGTTTTCTCTTCCTTTTCCTTGACAGGCTAGCATTTCATTGTTCAAACAGAGCCGCGGACAACTTCATACCATAAGGCAGTCTGCTTGGACTTGAAATTTATACCACAACATTTGATCTCAAACTTGTAATCATGCAAATTTATAAAAAAGAAAAAGAAGATCATTATTCACAAACTAACTATAAAGAAAACAAACCATGGTTCCATTCCATAGACAGACATATAAAATCACAAACATCCATAGCAGGAAGTCACCAAATTTTTCAATAAATACCATAAATACAAACAACGGTTTCGTTCCATAGAAGGATAACAAACATTGGCTGGCATTATATATTCCAACCATACCCTGAAGAACGTCCATTTCCGGATATCCAAAAAATTTCAACTGAGTTTTTCTTTTAACAATTACCATAAAACAAACTACATCATCTGTAGTAAGTCTTTCCCAATTTAATCTTGTTTAGCTAGCTCCTGGACAGAGTCTGGCTCAGAGACAGAGTCTGGCTCAGCAACAGGCCCGAGCAAAGGAGTTCGAGCCACAAGCCTCTCGACTGGGACCCTTATCACATCACGACGAACACCAATATCAGATACGTATCTACTAACGCAATACATACCCCATCCCACAGCCGCCAAGCCACCAAAGCTAGTAGTCAAAAACCGTAGCGGTGATGAGACAACAGCAGTAGTAGCAGCTACAAACGAACAAGCCTGTCCACTCCGGCCAACAGATAAATTCGTTATAATGAGTAAACCAGTCTTGCAATAAATAGCAAAGTCCTCACAATTGTTTTTAAATATGTTGTAGCTACCGAACCCGTTCTCGAGTAAAAACTCGGCTCGGTAGAGGACGTCTTCGGGTGGGTCCGAGGGGGCGAGAGTACATGTTCCTCCCCGTGCTTTGGCAAGGAAGACTAAGGGCGAGACGGAGTATCCGAAGAGGTAGAGTTCACCACCTGGGAAAAAAATAAAAATAAAAATAACTTTAGACAAACCCTTGATTACAAGGTCCTAGATAAACATTAGTAATTCAGTTTTGTAAAAAAAGATTTTCATGGAAAAAGCGCCATCATCTCCCACTATCAGTTGATCCTTAAAGCTATCCTCTTGTTCTAACAACTAAGATCTTATATGTTGATCCTGTTTCGTGCTATTGAGAAAATAAATATTTGTCATGTTCTTCTAATTCATCTATGTACTGAACCAATACAATATCAAACTTTTATTCATAATATTCTCTATAGATTATATCTGTTATTTAAATTTAGGTATGTTTCCTTGTTTATTTTCGATAGCTCAAAAACTCCAAAAACTCAACAACAAGGCGAAGAACGAGACTTCACAACTGTTTTTAAAATTTACTTTTAACTGTTAGGTTTATAGAGTAAACATAAAAAAGAAAAAGATTCTACTTCTTTCAATAAATGGGACCTCAAAATTCAACATAATATAAGATAAAAATAGGAAACAAGAAATAGAAATGAATCTTGGTCTAAAAGACGAAGGATGAGACAAAGTACTCGAAGGGACAAAGAGAAAGAGAGAGGGATCGCCACCTGAGAGAAAACACTCGAGACACGAAGAAATGACACCATCTAGGTTGGATTGATCGCCACATTGTGGACATGGCGTGCCCGAGGATTGTGATGGAGATGAGCTATAAATGTAGCGGTCTAGCACCGTTCCAGTGCCGATTTCGTGGCCAGCCCCACGAGTGAAGTGGATTACTTTTCCATCACCAGTGTACACACCTGTATTTGTTAAAGAAAATGTTGGAAAAGCAATCATGAGAAGAAAAAGAAAAGCCGTGTACAAAAATGTCCCAGTTATAGGTCATACTAACATTTGCCTTTAAGGAAAGATTAAAAAATGATGATTATATCATTTTCTACAACAATACTGATATTCAATGAGAATGACCAAAAGTCAGGGGAAACATATACCTAACTCCAAGGTTACAATGTAATTCACCCAATAAACCGTCCAACAGCAGAACTAAAATATCTACAAATAATGTCTAAGCAGAGCTGCAGAAGTGGTGCTAACACTTGGGTTAATTTTTTTACAGAAAGGAAAAAGGTAGAATAATAATAAATTTCTTTTATAAAATATCCAGCATTGTCTAGCAAATAACTACTAATCTCAAGTTTCACTCATGTGAGAGATTCTGTCTTTTACATTATCCTTCAAAATAGATGAAGTCTGTTTTGCGTAAGCATCTCAAAATTGGGGGCTAGAAATCTCAAAAGGAAAGCAATTTTGCTGGCAAAAGACGCTAGGAAAGCAATAAAAAAAACAGCATTCAATAAACATATCCATGTTAAAATTGACAACATGTTTGCGTTTGCCCTTTAAAAATGCACCAAAGATGAACATTTTCCACTGTTTTCAAAATCGATGATGATAAACAAAATTCAAAATAATGCATATACGTAGTTGAAGGACAATATACCAGTTCAACCAAAACATGACATATCTATAAGACTATAACTAATGTTTAAGCACCAGAGGCTGAAACAATGAGGTTGTATTCTCTACAGTAACGAACGGATAAAATTATGATAAATTTCTTCTACACCTTAAACCTTTCTCTAGTTTGTAACTACTTTTTCCCATGTTCCTTTGCTTCATGTAAGGAATAGTAACTTGCACATTTTCCTTCACATAGATTGAAGCTTATTTTGATAAATCGTCTTAAAAATCAGGTTTCGTGATCTCAAAATTCTTATAAATGAAGTAATGCTTCACTACAGGCCTTGCATATTCATATACACTATTGAAAACCAGATTAGGTTTAATTCAATTTTATTATGTCTGTCTATGATAGAGTGACTGACTCCCCAAAGAAGAATATCTTATTTTTCTTTCATATAAAATAGCAGTTTTATGCTCTCTGGTAAAGCTATAGGGGAAATATCTCCTATTTATTCCTAGAAATGTCCCAATTCTGACCTCTTTCGGTCTTATTCAACATTCACATAGAAAAAACAATTCAAGAACACTAAAGGCAAAGACGAAGTGTATGGTTTTGTTAACCAATTCATCATGTTCTCAGCGAACACTAGCCGGGTCAAAATTCTATAACTAACAACGAGAAGGATGCTGAATAATTTACCTAACAAAAGCATTCAATAGAAACAATAAAACCAATCATGTTTGATTCCATCAGTATTGCCATTCGTCAGCACAAGGGGAAACAACATCAGGTAACATTTTGATCTCATTGCTTACAGTTACAAAGGAGTAGAAAATGAGAAAATAGTCTTTGAAACATTATCCGGCTGTATATGGAGGAGAGTCGTCATGCCCATATTTCCTTTAAGTCATTTTCTGTCCATTTTCAGATAAGGGGAAATTTTCATTCAAACCTCTCAACACAATTAACGAAGTTATTCCTAAGCAATTTCCCTATTTTTGGGATAGTCATCTCATGCCATAAGACGAATTTTATTTGGCATCTGTCTTGTTGGGAGCAAGTCTTACTAATATAATTTTAATTTTAACATCCAATTTTAAAGGACTAAACAATAAGTTTATTAAACAA
Organism: Primula veris; assembly: GCA_963682055.1. Taxonomy (NCBI): domain Eukaryota; kingdom Viridiplantae; phylum Streptophyta; class Magnoliopsida; order Ericales; family Primulaceae; genus Primula; species Primula veris. The sequence goes on from OY821751.1 coordinate 4,279,556, forward strand.
TCTACATGTTTCTTGAGCACATTCTTTCCAGTGCAGGACAATTTGCCAAGGCTAGATACCTTATATATGTGTCTCATATTGTGTCTCTTCTGTGATTTTGCGTTGAAGCAACGAAATCTCAATAGGGAACCATTCGCTATCAGGTTTCTATATTATATTTCAGGAACTTCTCTTATCAGAAAGTCCTTTAGATCTAATTTGTGGATCTCTATCATACCAACCGCTGTTAAGGACTTAAGGTGTTCAGTATCATTAGTTAATAGTGCTGGATCGCTGATGTTGGTTTTAGTGGGTGTCTTTGTTCAATTGTTCCTTTGCTGGGTTGTTAATAATAATCTCATCCAAATGTCTAAACGACTGTTGTCCTTTACTGTTAACTAACTACAAAAGACAAAAGGGAATGCATTCTTTCTGATAGCCTTATTTAAGATTCGCCGAGGTTTTAGCAATATTATCCGATCACTCCAATCATCAAAAATGAAAAGAAAAAGGAAGAAGGAACGGTTAGTGGTATATCTACTTTACATACTAAACTAATCTATATTGCTTTACGCATCACCAAATAGCCTATCAATCCTAAGAACTCAACCATTTTCTTCTCTTTCAACTTACAAAGCCTAATACTAGGGACTGCGTATTCCCAATTCACAAATCTAATGTTCTTACCCCTTCTCATTAATCATGTATATTCACATTTCATATCAGGGAAAATGTGCAATACTGCTTTACCCTCACAATCTGGTTAAGAGTTTGGTTATCGAGTCTGAGTATATACTAACTACCATTACGATAACTAAAATACTCAATATGACAAAAAAATTGCACTTTTTTTTACTTAAAGTTACAAACAAAGCAGACTAATCACATTTGACCACCATTTACATTCTTTATCTATGTAGATTTGCTAATTTTGTACAATCAAATGCACAAAAATGGAAAGAAAAAATGTTCCATTTCTGCTATAATAAGATAGATAAAATCTACTGCATAAAGAATAACCCTTAAATAATACTGCAATCTGAAAAGTACAACTTTTTATACCAAAAACAGTTTATTACTTAAATCGCTATTAATGGGTATAAACCAAAACAAACCCAGTTCAGGACATCAAATACAAACACATCAAAAAACAAAGACTAAATTTTTAATTTAACTGCGTATTATAATCCTTGAATAGCAAACTAAATCTGAAAAGTACATAACAATACCAAAAACAGTTTACTAATCACATCACAACTAATGGGTCTAAAAATAAAACAAACCCAATTCAGGAAATCAAATACTAACACATTCAAACAGGAAGGTTTTACAAAAAAATAATGGATAAAAATAAAAATCTATATTTTTGCATTTTATAACCCATTTAAGAGCAAACTAAATCTAAAAAGTACAAAAAAAAATACCAAAAACAATTCATTAATCACATCACAACTAATGGGTCTAAAAACAAAAACCCAATTCAGGAAATCAAATAAAAACAATCACTTTACATGAAAAACACATATATTTTTTTTTAAAAACAAAAGTTACCATGATGAGAATAAAAAAGTGCAAAATAATAGCAAAACCAGTTTTTTAATCACATCACAATTAATGGTATAAAAAACAAAATAAATCCAATTCAGGAAATCAATCAAAAGTACATACAAACACATACATTATTAATAATAAAATACAAAAAAAAATTACCATGATGAGAATAAAAAAGCGCAAAATAATAGCAAAACCAGTTTTTTAATCACATCACAATTAATAGTATAAAAAAAAACCCCAATTCAGGAAATCAATTACAAGTACATATAAACACAAAGCTTAATAATAATAACAATAAAATAAAATTAAAATTAAAAAAAGTTACCATGATGAGAATAAAGATAAGCATGTCTCCAAGAGTAAATGTGATCTCCAGCTTTTAATTCCTCTTTTTTTATCTTATTAGACCACACCTTTGCCATTTTCTCTGCCTCTATACAAAAAAAAAATTATCAAAAAAATATTTATTTGGAAAAAATAACATGGTTGGGTGCTTTGCTTAGCGTATAGAATTTGTCAAACGAAGTGGTGGACCCCACAAGTTGCTTTTTACATCATTTAATTAAATTTACTTACACTTGTGCCTAGGGCTGAGTTGGCTTCTATCCGCTTCGATATTTGGCAAAATCGAAACCGAAATCAAACATATTTTTTGGTTCGTTTTTTTTCGGTTTCGGTCTTTTTATTTTTTGGACCGAACCGGACCGGTTTTTTCGGTCCAGTTTACGTTTTTTTCGGTTATTTTTCGGTTTTATTTTTTATTTTTTTGGGGTTTTTGGGTTTTTTTCGGTTTCGGTCTTTTTCGGTTCGGTTTTACTGAAAACCGAAACCGACCCGAAATTTTTTCGGTTTTTCGGTTTTTCGGTTTTTTTCGATTCGATTATCGGTTCGGTTCGGTTTTTCCGGTTTTTTGCCCAGCCCTACTTGTGCCTTCCATTTTTTAGAAAATTATATATTTGAGTCACTATGATTTATCCTTAATTTTCACGACCCAGCATAGTTATCGAAAAACTCGTTTATGTTCTAAGAACCATGTTTCGCGTTGTTCGCTTATCGTTTCTCGTTTACTGTTTTGTATTTTTTCACGTTTAGGTTTTACATTTTTTTGTTTTTTAAGTTTTACGTTTTCGTTTTTCGTTTCGTTTCTCATCCTGACAACCGCATCAGACACTACTACGTGTTGTTAGAATGGTATAATAAAAGACATGATTTATTTTGTATATTAAGTGATTTCGTGTGTACAGTACGATTTACACACAAAAGATCAAATCACTGGTTATAACAGAATATATTTTATTGCTCATGTAAAATCCCGTATTTAATTTCTATTACTGATTTTATTATTAATGATTATTTAGATTTATATTCGTTTTATAAATGAGTTGGAAATATAAGTCGGTAAAGGAGTTTGAAAAGTCAGTATTTATTTGTAATTAAATTGTAATGAGTTACTCATGAGTTTATGTCACCCTTGTCTATAACGTTTGTATTGGAATTTAAGAGGAATAACAAGGTTAGAGATATAATATAGTCATAATATATATATATATATATATATATATATATATATATATATATATATATATATATATATATATATTAGTAATCGTGCCCCACGCGTTGCGTGTATGACGCGCAAGACAATTTAAATATAAAAAATAAGTGTAGTTATGATACAAATACGGGGATGATAAAAAAAATAGTATAAGAATTAAAAGAATGTTTGGTTGTTAAGGAGGGATACATAGTATTATTAGTTGTTTTTATTTTTATTTTTATGTGAGCATGATATTATTGTAATTAATAAAAAAAATATAGGGGTATTTTTGGAAAAAAGTGGCTAAATTGGGCAGTCTCATTTGGCTTGAGTTGAGTTATTATAATAGGATATATATATATATATATATATATATATATATATATATATATATATATATATATAAGATCGAGGATACTATCTCTAAGATAGAATTAGATATTGTGAACGTAAAGTTTTATATGAATGATTAATAGGGTCTAATAAATAATATCATTTATGATTATTATGAATAGTATTCAAAAAGAAAGAAACTTCCACCAGAAGGTTTTGACATATCATCTCGACATGTTGTATTCTTATACTACTATTACTATGTAGCATATATGCATGCATAAAGAGCCATTGAATTAGACAGTCAAGAAATAAAGAGTTTGAAACCGAATCAGTAATAATTGACATATTATTATATTATAGTAACTCTTATACAATTAAATAGTTTTAATTAGCCGTTTTATATAGTCTGTTCCTGACCCTATCTATACTATTATAATAAGCCAACCCAATATTTTTTGAAGCTGCCAAATTTTACCATTTTTTTTCAAAAATACCCTTACAGTTTTTTATTAATTACCTCAATACCATATTCTCATAAAAAATAGAGAAAAAGTAATAACTAATAACACTTTTATCCCTATTTAAGCTCTAAAAATTCTTTTTAGTCTTCTCATCTTATACTCTTATTTATTTATTTTTTTTTTCCAAATATTTGTATCATAACTACACTTATTTTCTAAATTTTATCGCATTACGCATCTCACACGTAAAGCGTGGGATACGATTACTAGTAAATGTTATATGCATGGCACATTAAGTTAGAGAGACACGTACACAAGTATATATATAGTATATGTTATCATTAGACTTGTTACAATAGCAAACATGCAAGCATGTAACAGAGAGATGATCATTCTATTCCAGCAATAAATTATATACTTATATATATATATATATATAGACACACACGCATATATTAGAAGGAAGAGAGAAATGTGCATGAAGATAACAGTTTTGGATCGATTTTCGTATTGAATTGTAGTAGTTCTGTCCTTGTAATAGTGTACCCATTGGAGCAACTTCAGTTATATAATTAGGTGACTAGTTTTCTTACTTACTATTATAAAATTCTATTGCATTTTTAATAAATATTTACATGTTGAAATTACATTTTGAATGTATCAATTAAAATTATATATGTATATACATCATTGCAAAGTTGCAGGTTCAAAAGAGCAAGGTTATTTGTGTACGTCGATAAACGTAAAGAAAATGAAATGTTTATATACGTTGATGAACGTATAAGATTTTTGTAGGCCCCGTGCGGCTAAAACTTAGAGGGGGGGTGAATAAGTTTTTTGGCGCTTTTCGCCTAATTAAACTTAAGTGCAACTAACAACCCAACTTTTTGCAATTCTAAGCTTAAGCGTTTAATAATGTTGATGAAATGCTAGAATTCCTAAACGCAAGCAAGAAAATAAGCAATAATATAAGTTGCGGAATGTAAAAGTTTAGGAAAAGAAATTGACACCGTGATTTATAGAGGTTCGGCAAAACGGCCTACGTCCTTTCCTCGGTACTACCGAGTATTTCACTAAAAAAAAATCTTCCCGATTTTACAAATCCTATCGAGCTCAATCGACCGATTGGCTCACCCTCTACCCGAGGTTCCTACTCTTGATACAAGTGCAAGAGAACATATTTACGAGTCAACGACTCCCCTTCAATATATGAGTACCCAAGTGTTTAACCTAGAACTTTTAACCAACACTTTGGCTTAAAAGCTTCTACCCAAACACTCACTCACAATGAGCTTATAATTTGCTATTTACAATTTATTGAAATTGAAACAACACCCACAATTTGATTGCTTCTAAATAAGCTAATTTGTGGGTTTGATGATGTTTGATCTTTTGTTGAGCTCGAATTGCTTTTTCTTCAATTTTCCTCCTTTTCGAATTATTTCACCAAAATGGTGATTTTTAGGCTTTTGGTTTAGAGAGGTTGAAGGATGATTGAATGTTATGAATGAAAGTAATCGTTATTTTTTGGAGAGTGATTTGGGGTGGTATATATGGACCAAAAGGTCTGTTTTTCTGTATATGACCGTTGGTGGTGGTTGAGAGTTTTTATCCAAAGGTTTTAAGCAATTTCCCAGAATAAGCTGAAAAGCTGTTTTTAAAATCTGCAGAAAACGATCGATCGTTTTATACAGTCAATCGGTCGTTTTTCAGACGTCCTTTCTGGAAGAATTTGGACCAAAAACGATCGGTCGTTTTTCAGACGTCCTTTCTGGAAGAATTTGGACCAAAAACGATCGGTCGTTTTTGTCCAGACGATCGGTCGTTGTCTCTGGCAGTTTCTCGGTTTTCTCGTTGTTCTTCGAAACCTCATAACTCCTTCGTTTTAGCTCCGATTCTGGTTCCGCTTGAACATGTGGCTTCGTTTTTATGTGCTCTATCTTTCTGGCGTACTGAAATTTTCATTTTCTATTTTTGAAAAAGACAAGCGTTATATCATCGAAATAGAGAAATCGTAAAATCATTAAAAACATAATCAAAGTTATAATCAAAATTAATTATTGAACTCTAAGTTCAACAATCTCCCCCATTTTGATTATGATAAACTAATGATGATTTTACAAGTATAAATAATATCTCCTCCATTTTAACAAATCGTATTTCTCTAAATATCATTTTTCTCCCCCTTTGGCATTATCAAAATGCAATTAAAAAATTTGGGGTTATGTGGAGGGTTTTTAAAGAAAAATCAAAACATGAAAAATGTTATTACGATGCATATTACCCAACTAATCACATATATGTAAATATTATTGGATAGAGTGTACCAAATATGTGATGTCGAGTCCGCTCTCTAATGACATTTGCATTGAGCGTTGCCAAGTCCAAATAGGTGGTACCATTTGTTGGTATGCCTTCCACCTTTGTCGATTAATGGCACTTCATTCTTGATGGTGGAGTCGATCTTCTTGACTTCCACGAATTTCGCCGGTGTTGTCAACCACTTGTTGATTTTCTCCTTTTGGATGGAGATACCTACAACACAAGATTTGTCTTTTGGTCCCCAATTTCTTTTGGGTCCGACATTGTTAGTGGCTCGGGTCTTTACTACCCATTTCAAATCGCTTCTACTAACATGAAAGCGATAAGGGCATCTAGAAGAATTATGCTCATTTCTACTACAATGAATGCAATGCATAGACTTTTTAGTATAACGAGAGTTATACAAAGTTTTGGAAAGGGTTTTCGGAGTATCCAATTTGGTTTTAAAACCTAACCCTTTTCCATCATTAAAAGATTTTTGAAAAATCTTGGAAGTACTCCCTTTTGTAAAAACAACCTCTTGTTTAGGCGGAGTAGGAGTTTTAGAAATATTAGAGGCTTTGACGAAGCGGGTTATGTTTGAAGTGGAACTAATGCAATCAAAACCTAAACCACTCTTATCATTGAAATCTTTTTGATAACTCAAAATGTTATCTAAAACGGTTTTACCCTTAGAAAAACTTTGAAATTGTTAAATTTAGTTTTTCAATAGAAATGACAAGATTGTTGTTTTTAGTTTTTAACATTTCATTCTCGGTTTCTAAAACCTTGACCTTGTCATTTAAGTTAAAAGCATAAGAACTCAAAACCTTATTTTTGCTTTTAACTTTATCGAAAGCATCCTTTAACTCTTCAAAATTTTCTAATAATTTGCAATCTAAAGAAGATGGTTTTGAAAGAGTTTTAGCAAGTCTAGACATTTCATTTTTAAGAAAGTTGATCTCGGTTTTTAAAGACTCGTTTTGAATAATGAGATCATTGTTTTTTTCTTTTAAGTCTTCCTTTTTGTCATCTATATCATGTAAAGAGAATGACGATGTCGAAATAGACTCATTTTCATTTTTATCTCTTTTCAAGGATCTTATTTCTTCATTGAGAGAATAATTTATCATTTTAAGAGATTTAACCTTCTCTACAAGCTTAGGAAGTTTTTCGGAATAAATTCCACACATATGAATTAATTCATCATGGGAGAATTCTTTTACCTCATCGTTGTCACTTTTGCTTGAGGATGAGAGGTTTTGTTCATGGTTGTCTTCCATGGCCATATAGCAACCAAGGTGAACGACTTCATCTTGGTCGGAGCTATCGCTAGAGCTTGAAGCGGATATCTTCTTCTTGCCTTTGCTCTTGCGATTTTTGATGCAATCTCTAGCTATGTGCCCTTCCTTACCACAAGTATAGCAAACAAAATCGTTAGAATAAATTGAATTATTTGACGATTTACCTTTATGTTTGCGTTGGTCTTTTAGCTTGAGTATTTCCTTGACGATTCGAATGATTTGCATTGAATTTTCGTCATCATTGGATAGCTCATCGCTTTCGTCACAAGTTGTTCCTTTGAAAGCTATCTCTTTCTTTTTTGAGATTGGCTTGTGACTATTGAGGGTGATCTCGTGAGTAATGAGTGAACCCGTCAATGCATCAAGAGTGTAGGTGTTCATGTCGTGCGCCTCTTGAATTGCGGTGACCTTTGGTTCCCATTCTTTCGGTAAGCTCCGAATCACCTTTGAAACCATTTCCTTACATGACCTTTGGCGCTTTTCGCCTAATTAAACTTAAGTGCAACTAACAACCTAACTTTTTGCAATTCTAAGTTTAAGCGTTTAATAATGTTGATGAAATGCTAGAATTCCTAAACGCAAGAAAGAAAATAAGCAATAATATAAGTTGCGGAAAGTAAAAGTTTAGGGAAAGAAACTGACACCGTGATTTATAGAGGTTCGGAAAAACGGCCTACGTCCTCTCCTCGGTACTACCGAGTATTTCACTAAAAAAAAATCTTCCCGATTTTACAAATCCTATCGAGCTCAATCGACCGATTGGCTCACCCTCTACCCGATGTTCCTACTCTTGATACAAGTGCAAGAGAACACGTTTACGAGTCAACGACTCCCCCTCAATATATGAGTACCCAAGTGTTTAACCTAGAACTTTTAACCAACACTTTGGCTTAAAAGCTTCTACCCAAACACTCACTCACAATGAGCTTATAATTTGCTCTTTACAATTTATTGAAATTGAAACAACATCCACAATTTGATCTTTTGTTGAGCTCGAATTGCTTTTTCTTCAATTTTCCTCTTTTTCGAATTAATTAACCAAAATGGTGATTTTTAGGGTTTTGGCTTAGAGAGGTTGAAGGATGATTGAATGTTATGAATGGAAGTAATCGTTATTTTTTGGAGAGTGATTTGGGGTGGTATATATGGACCAAAAGGTCTGTTTTTCTGTATATGACCGTTGGTGGTGGTTGAGGGTTTTTATCCAAAGGTTTTAAGTAATTTCCCAGAATAAGCTGAAAAGCTGTTTTTGAAATCTGCAGAAAACAATCGATCGTTTTCTATAGTCGATCGGTCATTTTTCAGACGTCCTCTCTGGAAGAATTTGGACCAAAAACGATCGGTCATTTTTGTCCAGACGATCGGTCGTTGTCTCTGGCAGTTTCTCGGTTTTCTCGTTGTTCTTCGAAAGCTCATAACTCCTTCGTTTTAGCTCCGATTCTGGTTTCGCTTGAACCTGTGGCTTCGTTTTTCTGTTCTCTATCTTTCTGGTGTTCTGAAATTTTCATTTTCTACTTTTGGAAAAGACAAGCGTTATATCATCGAAATAGAGAAATCGTAAAATCATTAAAAACATAATCAAAGTTATAATCAAAATCAATTATTGAACTCTAAGTTCAACAATTTTGAAATAAAGTTTATTTTATTTTTGTGATCATTATGGTATTATATTTAAGATCTAAGTTGAGAAAAAGAAATGATATAAAGATATTTGATAAGTACCGGTACAATGAATAAAAAGAGACCTATAGAATCCACGTAGGATTGGAAAGTCCAATCATAGAAAATATATTCACGAAGTCTAAATCCAATGAATAAAAAATATCTCTAGCATCCACCTAGAATTGGGAAGTCCAATATAGATAAATATCTAATTTATATTATCGTATTTATTACACCTTTTAAAATATTTAATATTTTTATTTGTTCAAGAATGTTTCAGTGTTCAAGAAACGTTTTATAATACCCTATGCTTTGGAAATTTTGTAAAGTTAAAAATATTGATTTTTCGAAGGAAAATGATTGAATAATTAAAATATATTTTCGACCCTATATTGTATTGCAAGGTTTATCACTCACTAAGTCTTTTAGCTTACCCATCACTTTTGAAATGTTTTCAGGTATACAGGTTCTAAGGAGTCATTCTAAGGAGTCAGGGTTAAGTTAGTTAGGAATCAGCCAGACCTTCATAGGATTCTGTTTTATTTCCGCTGCTAATAAACTTCCAATATTACAATTTTCAATTCCTATTTCTTTAGTATTACAAGACCTTTTTAAATAAGTTCCTATCGATATTTGAATTTGATTTTAGGTTATTGAGATATTCAGAAATAAGAACGAATGTTTGAAGTTATTATTTTAGAGTTTAAATTATTTATTTAATTATCTTTAAGTTATAGGCCTTCCTCTAGCATGTGTCAAACCACGTGTTAGTCGGCCGTGTAACACCCTTATGTTATGGGATGTTACAGTTCACAACTTTAGATAGAGTGGACAACCATCGGTATAGTTGTCGAACAGAGTTTTATAATGTATACTGCTTTGATTTGTAATGGGTGAGATTTGTTATTGTCAACAAAACCGTACGTTGGACAGTAACATTATTTATATGGTGTGTGTTTATAGTCAACAGAATTCACCTCCTTTAATAAGGATTGATGATATCCCTTCGAGAAACTTATAAGTTTTGTGTAAAATCTTGCAAGTGTATTTTATATCCGATACAACATATAAGTTAAGGGCAAAGGTCGAAAAAATAATATGTCGAGTAAAATAATTGTAATTTATTTAATTGATGGGTATCTGTAATCTTAACGTGTGTAGAAAATTAAGTATTTAACAATATGCTCTCAAATATTATTTGAGAAGCAAATAGAGTGCAATTATATTGTATAGTGGAAATGAATATAATTTATCGATAGAATATGGTAAGATCGGTAAAATATTAATTAGATAATATTATATTATTCTTTTTAATAAGATTATATAATATTTATTAATTAAGTACCGATCTAAGTAACCTTAGAGTTTTAAACAAGGTAGAAGTTTATTTATTTTTATGCACTAAGTCCCTGCTATAGTATATATATAATGCTCATATGTTAAGTAAAAGATACAACCTCCATAACTCATATATTAGAGTTAGTATTTCCTAACAATTTTGAGAGTCACTCTCTTTAAGAACAAGACGTATAATAGGAATACAACAGAAATAAAGTGTGATCTATCTCCGTCCGTGAGATATTTCTGTATCGTTTTTATATAATTTATATAAAGTTTAATCAGGATGCAAGTTAAGTTTTTCCCATCATAATAAAACATATTTCCAATACGTGTCTGTCGAAATCTTGAAAACATAGGACACGACGTAGGGACACGGTCATAAAAGTATGTACATAAATGTATATTATATTATGTATTTAAATTTACAGATATATTAAATGAATTATGCGGCCCGACTGCATTTAAGATTAATGACGATCAGTTGATGCTTCGCTAATAAGTGATTGTACCAGGTCGTAAGGACGTATCTATCCATGATAAAAATGGCGTTGCATTTGATATATGGAGTCAAAATACAGAGCTCTCTCTCCATTAATGGCCGATGTCATAGTCCTTAGCTTTGCTTGTATCCGCCTCAAAGGAAATTCTATGCTAGCTCCTGGGTGGTGCTGGATGATGAATATCATGAGGTTATCAATTGTCCTCAATTCGTGAGCATGTTGGAAATTACTATAGACTTGACAAAGACTATTCGTGATTTAACATTATATTTGAGGGCAACGAGAGCTTTTTATCAAAATCGAGGACGCCAAACTCTCCCTCAAAAAGCATGACTACATTTGCTTATAATTGTGTTCATAGTTCTCGGCGCTCGCTCTTATAGTTGGCCCGATGAACTGTGGTCTCTTAGTGCACTTGACTCTTCTTAATAAGTTCAGGTTTGTCTAGTGCATCTTTTTGTTTAAGAGACCACCATTCCGCTAAAGTGTTAGGTTACATTACTAGTATCCAAGTACCATGTTTCATAATTCTATGTCAAATTCAAATTCACCTAAAACTCCATCGCAATTTAGTTTTCTTTATTTATCATGAAACAAGAGAACTCGCCACAATTGTAGACAAATATTAAACACAAAATCAGGTTTACATTGAAAAATCAGAATTCTTAAGTATTTCTCAATTCACATACCTATAAACTGATTTTCCATGACGAATAGGAACCCATATTTTCCGCAATTTTCTTGAGCAAGAATTTCTGAATATTTTCTGTCGATATGTTTGGAAGTTCATTAAGCAAAATCCGTCGACATATCTATTGCCAAAGAGGAAACCTTTTTTAGCACTTTTCTTGAGCAATAGATGTGTCTTTCCTCGAGTTCTTTTACATATTGACCAGCAAGGGTGCCACACACATTCGTGTCACATTGTTTCGAAGTATATTTTCAAAAACGATAGATACATCAAACTTATGAAAACGCACATTTGTTCCGCCTACAGCCGCGATGCCCTAAGGGAAACTCCAAAGTCCGTCCAAAAGAATGTACTAAAACATAATAAACCCTGGTTCATCCGATCCCGTAACCTAGTTTCATTATACGCCACCGGTTACTAGCTATTAACCACTCGAGCGATTAGAGAGAGAGAGTCTCTTCTTTAGCGATTTTACATGTGGACCTGTCTTTCTTACATTTAGTTCATTTTAATTAAGAAATGTCTGAATTGTCCTTCTATTGACCATGCTTTCATGAGTACCTCTCCGGTCAGGGGCGGTCCGGTATCACGGAATGCCTAAGTCTGGAATTTTATTTGTTGCTCAATAAATACAAATCAAAATAAAAACAAAATTAAATAGTAATTAAAAAGTTTCAAACTCATAACCTTCTATCTAAAATACCGCAACACATTGTAAATAAATTAGTGTTTAATAATTTTATTTTAACTAAATATAGTCGGGTGTTGCCCGTAATTTTTTTCCGAACCAATTGCCCAAGATCCAAACCTTACTCGACTTGAGCTCGCCCCTGTCTCTAGTCTCCACCACCCAACCATCCTAGACATACATTTCCTTTCTACTCACGACGTCACAATGAGGTATGCCGCCATATCGTTGTGTATATTTTTTTTAAATTCCGTAAGTATTTCAGCCGTTACAGCGACATTAATCTGTTGTCCTTCATGGATGGCAGACAATGAACGGCAGCCGTGATGTATGGCTTCATGGATGGTGGGGCCAGTGTTGGCAGTTGTTCATAAGGGGGACGGTCTTTTCCGATTTAGCTTTTTGACCAAATTGAGAGAAAGATTGTCAATTTGTGTTATTGCTAAACAAGTTGGTAAGATAGTAGCTTAAGCTAATTTTCTCAATGAAATTTTCATGCATGCATTGCTTTAAAAGTATTAAAATTATTTGTACGCGTAGTAAGATTTACCATATACTATGTGTTAGGTCAATATTTATAAACCAGTGAACTATTTGTTGTCAATTTGTTTAAGTAAATAAATAAATATAAGCTAAGTGATAATTGATAAAACAATTTTTATGTTACCGGTGAAATTGCAATCTCAGTTGCAACCATAGTTATAGCATATTGATACCCACGATTCTGTTTGACTGTATTACTTTTTCTTTAAGTTGATTATTTTAAATAAAAGTATGCAGGATATATTCACATATATTTATACGGATTTAATTTATAGAGTTATTTAAGGATTGATCATTATAAACAAAACTATTTAAGAATTGATCACCATTCAAAACCCAATAAAAATAAAAAATTTGGAAAAAATTAAAAAATCCCAACAAATAACAGAAATGGAAAAAAAAAACAGAAAAATCAGAAACATATAAAAAATCCGAAAATACCAAAAAAAGATGAAAAGACCTTTATAAAAGTCGGAAACCCGAAAAAATGGTAAAAAAAAAATAAAATCAAAACTTTTTTTTCAAAAAAGTCGGTAACCCGAAAAAACCCAAAAAATGGTACAAAAATAAAAAAAAACTAAGAAAAATCTAAAAAATCCAAAATCACAAAAAATGAAAACACATTCAAATAAGTCGGGAACCCGAAAAAACCCCGAAAAATGGTACAACAAATTTTAAAAAAACCAAGAAAAATCCAAAAAATCCAAAATCACACAAAAATTGAAAAAAAGTTGAAAAAGTCGAAAAAAGCCAGAATGTTCAAAAAATGTTAAAAACTTTAAAATAACTTGCAATTGTTTTCAAATGACTCAACATGACTTCAATGACTTAAAAACGACTCTGACTGTTTTTATAATTACTCGAACTGTTTTTTAAAATGAGTTAGACTATTTTTAAAATTACTCAAACTATTTTTAAAATAACTGAAAACGACTTAAACTGTTTTATAATTACTCAGATTATTTCTAAAATAAATTAAAATGACTCATAATATTTTTATAATTACTCAGACTGTTTTTAAAATGACTTAAAACGACTTAGATTGTTTTTATAATGACTTAAAACGACTCAGACTATTTTTAAAATGACTCAGACTATTTTTTAAAATAACTTCAAAAATGAATCAAACTATTTTTAAAATGACTTAAAACGACTCAGACTATTTTTAAAATTAATTAGACTATTTTTAAAATGACTTAAAATAATTCTGACTATTTTTTAAAATGGCTTAAATTGAATCATTACTTATAATGACTTAGACTGTCTTTAAAATGAGTTAAAATGACTCAGTCTGTTTTTAAAATGAATTATACTATTTTTAAAATGACTTAAAACGACTCAGACTGCTTTTAAAATGATTTAAGACGACTAAGACTATTTTTTTTTTGTGTTTTTAGATTTTTGTTTATTTTATATTTCTTGGGATTTGTTTTTCGATTTTTTGGATTTTTAAATTTTATTCGTGTTTTTTCGGGGTTTTGCCTATTTTTAAGTTTTTTTTTGATTTTTTTGGTTTTTCCTTTTTGATTTTCTGAACTTTTTTCCATTCTCTCTTATTTTTTAGATTTTTATGTGTTACTTAGGTGAAATTGACCAATACTTAAATAATTTTGAAAATGATGACCAATCCTTAATTAGTTTCTATAAAGTGTACCAATCCAAAATTTACCATTTAAAAATTATATCTTTTAAGACTTTTTTAAAAGAGATTTGATTTTTTCTCTTTAATGTGTTAACTAAATCTTCTATTCTAATGCAATCTTTATCAAGTTTCAATCTATCTTAATTTAGAAGTCTTTATGATTTAAAGAGATTGGATTTATATATACGGAGTTATTTGATTTTATATGAAATAGATTTTATCTTAAGAGATATTATTTTATAGGTTTCTTTTAAATGAAATAATAAGGTTTAATACCTCATAGGTAACACTTTTGAACTTTAATTCTCACAAGATATCTAGAATAAGTTGCATTCTTCATAGGTATCACTTTTCTAAAATATAAATACCCCTAATTTTCTATTTTTTCTCACACGTTACATAAAAAACAGAAATATAATTTTCTCTCTTTCTTCCCAATAAAGATGATGGGGATTAATTCAACAACGACGATTGCAGCAGTGGATAATCGTCTCCGGCCACATCTCCGACGGTGCCGCCTCATCATCGTCTTCGGCGACGTCTTTTAAGACTTTTTTTAAAATAGATTAGATTTTTTCTCTTTAATGTGTTAAACTAAGTCTTCTATTCTTATGCAATCTTTATCAAGTTTCAATCTATCTTAATTTAGAAGTCTTTATGATTTAAAAAGATTGGATTTATATATATGGAGTTATTTGATTTTATATGAAATATCTTAAGAGATATTATTTTATAGGTTTCGTTTAAATGAAATAATAAGGTTTAATACCGCATAGTAACACTTTTGAACTTTAATTCTCATAAGATATCTAGAATAAGTTTCATTCTTCATAGGTATCACTTTTCTAAAATATAAATACCCCTAATTTTCTATTTTTTCTCACACGTTACATAAAAAACAGAAATCTAGTTTTCTCTCTCTCCTATTTTCTCTCTTTCTCCCCAATAAAGATGATGGATTAATTCAACAACGACGATTGTAGCAGTGGATAATCGTCTCCGGCCACATCTCCGACGGCGCCGCCTCATCATCGTCTTCGGCGACGTCTTTGACAAAACCACAGCACGATCGAGATCAAACTAGTCATCGTCGCCGATCGGAAGAAAAATCAGGATGGGTTCGGATCGAACAGATTGGATCGCAGGAGAAGATGAGGATCAGACCGCCCTTAGGCTTTAGTTCGAGATTATTGTCGCCCTTCTGCCTCCGTCTCCATCGAGCTCGCGGTTCATTATTGCTCTAGATTTAAAGGTATGCGTCTATCTATCTACGTATGTATGAAAATATTTTCAGTTTATCTTATATTTTGTAAATTCGTTGTTACATTTACGATTATGGTTTTGTTTTTCCTGATTTATACTTGAATCCAAATAACTAGCAATATGATTTTTTTCAACTTTATTGGGACGGTTTTTGAGTGGTTATTGGAACGGTTTTTTGTGATGGTTTGGGTGTTTTTGGTTTATTTGAACAAGAGCAGTGGCAGAACTCATTTGGAGACTGAAACAGAGCTCGTTTTGGGCTGAAACAAAGCTCGTTTCGGAACCAAGAGAGATTCCAGTTTGGGGCACTCCAAGTGTTCGAGGGTTTGCCCGAGAATGTTTAATACTTGGGTTATTTTCTTAACCGCCTTGCGGGGAATTGGGAATTTTAGACTATTTCAGAAAAAAGACAATTTATTGAATTTTGGATTATAAGCTAGCCGTGTTTGCTTTTTTGTGGTACTATCCCTAAAACACGTTGTTTACCCGTTTTTTGTGTGGGGTCATTATGATATTTATGTAGCTTTATATTGCATGTGTTGATTTATGAGTATTTGCTAATCTTTTATATTTGCAACAAGTATTTCGTGCGTGTAAGAAAGTTCGAGATCAATCAAACCTATAAAGATTCAATAAAGAAGATCTTCAAAAATGAAGATGGAAAGATAAATATTTATGAATATATTAGAATATTGTATTTTTGTCATTTTATATTGATAGTAGCATTATTTATAAAAAGTGTGTATTCTAAATTATAAAAAAGTCTAACTTACAGAGAATGCACGTGGAAACTTAAAACGAAAAATAATGGTGGAATGTCATTAATATTTTGAGTGATAGTTATAGAGTTGGAGCAGAACTAAGATAGGTAGAAAAATCTTGAGAGATTCAGAGAATTTTTCACAAGTTTTGATAAAAGTTTTTCAGCTTCAGAACATAGAGGCGTTAAGAAGCGCTAGCTAGGTCGGACCTTGTTCTTGTCTTTAGCCTTGCTATTGGATGAAGCTACCGCCTTAAACATCATCTGTTTCACCGTCTCCTTCGGCTTTAGAACTACACTATTGCCACCTTTTACATTGCTTTGCCTTCCACCCTCCATCTCTCTGATCTCTCTCTCAAATTCGGAAATTTGGGCTTATAACTAGCTGTTCGGTTTCGTGGTATGCTTTCTGGGGAGGGGAAGGAAATATTTATAGATAGCTGGGGTTGTTGTTTGAGGGAAAAAATATATTTCAGCTGTGTGGAAATGAATTACATGGAAATTTTCATACAAGGGTTTAGAAGGATATTTATTGTGTGGGTATGTGTTTTTTACTGAAGGGTTATTATTTTTTTTTTGAAGATTACTGAAGGGTTATTGTGTTTGTGTGGGTTTTGTGTGGTTTATTGATAATATATGTACATGGGATTAATTACATTATTTTCTTGGGGGGTTTCGATTAATATGCAGTGGCATTTCCATGTGAATGGATGGGATATTGACCTTAAAAAGAAAAGGACAAAACGATCGGTACTTCTAGAACTTCATTTATTTTTTCTTTACTTTAGGCATGGTTTAGATTTATTTTTTCTTTACTTTAGGTTTGTTTAGATGTTTCGATTAACTAATTTGAGAATGGAGAGGATAACGCTATAAATATATTTTTTGTAGACTTCGTATTATTAACTAATTTGACTTTTATACTATTCTAAATTTCCAAAAAAATAAATAAATTCATAATAATAATAATAACTATTATAATAATAATAATAGTCTCAACGATCAATGTGTCTTATTGGTTTTAAAGTATTTGTGTACTACTAGATGGATACACTATACATAGGAGGTACCGTACTAAGAAAAAAGGAAAAACAACTAAACATGCCTAAAGTAAAGAAAAAAAGTACATAATTTTTTGACTATTACATTTGAATGAGATTTTTTAGAAATATTGATCGTTTTGTGTTTTTGTTTTTATGGTAATTATCCCATCCATCAACATGGAAATGCTACTGCATATCAATTGAAACACCCAAGAAAACAACTAAATTAATCCCATGTGCATTATCAGTAAACCACACAAACCCACACAAACACTATAACCCTTCATTAAACAACACAAACCCACACATACAATATTAACTCTTCAGTAAACCACACAAACCCACATAACTACCCTTCTAAACCCTTGCATGGAAATTTTCATGTAATTCATTTCCACAGTGAACATTATTAATTTTATTCCTCAAACAACATCCCCAGCTATCTATAAACATTTCCCCTGCATTCATCTTTCCAGAAGCATACCACGAGACCGAACAGCTAGCTATAAGTATAAATTTCCAAATTTGAGAGAGAGATCAGAGAGATGGAGGGTGGAAGGCAAAGTAATGTAAAAGCAGGTAACAATAGTGTGGTTCCAAAGCCGAAGGAGACGGTGAAGCAGATGATGGTTAAGGCGGTTGCTTCATCCATTAGCAAGGCCAAAGACAAGAGCAGGGTCAGACCAAGCTAGCGCTTCTTAGCACCTCTATGGTCTGAAACTAATTTTTTTTTCATCATCTATTGTTTCATATTTGTGATAATAAAATGTCATGTAATATTCTGTTGTTCATATTACATTTCATTGTTATGTTATATATAGTATGTAGTTTTATACACTTTTGTAGCTTGTATTGTGATAGTAAAATTTCATGTAATATTCTGTTGTTCATATTACATTTCATTGTTATGTTATATATAGTATGTAGTTTTATACACTTTTGTAGCTTGTATTGTGATAGTAAAATTTCATGTAATATATTACATTTCATTGTTATGTGATAGTATGGGGTTTTATACACCTTTGTAACTTGTATTGCTTCATTTACCTCGTTTAGTACCTTACATTGCTAATTGCATTTTGGTTCATTAGGGTTCCAGAAATATAAATAAAAGCATAATCTTTCTCTCTCTCTCTCTATAAGCGCTGGAGTGATTAATAGCTAGCTAGTCATTGGTGGCGTATAATCAAACTAGATTGTAGATTGTAAAATATAACAGTCTCGGTGGTGACCGTTCCATCTCTTGCCCTTTTTCTATGCCCATGGATAATATTGAGGATGCGACTCGAAGGAATCTAGGATAAGTATCAATATAGTGTAGGTTATATCGTTGTAAATTACTGAGATGCAATCGACATTTTTCTTGTAAAACCGAAGGGGTAGCTAATAGAGTGAATTTTAGCTTGCTTTTGGTATATATTCAAGAACTTGGAGTTAATGCTCGAAAGTCTCGGCGATTGATGAATTGGTGTCTTATTGGTTTTAAAGATTTTACTGTACTACTACGTTTAGTTAGATACACCATGAGGTACGATACTAACAAAAAAGAAGAAGAAGATCTAAACATTTTTATATAAATTGGTAGGGAAGACCCACTATTTCATTAAAAATAATAAGAATGATCAAAACATAGAGATCTAAAAAAAAAACTGTTAAGCATTAGTACATCATACTAGTTTTTCACCTTGTGCGTATGGCTGAAACAAAACAAAAATAAACATGAACACAAGTGAAAGCGAAAAAAAAGTAAAATCAAGCCCGAAGGTGGGTGCTAAACCGCTATAGCGTGGACGGCAAAGCAATGTAAAAGGTAGCAATAGTGTGGTTCCAAAGCCGAAGGAGACGGTGAAGCAGATGATGGTTAAGGAGGTAGCTTAATCTTATAGCAAGGCCGAAGACAAGAGCTAGGTCAGACCTAGTGCTGGTGCTTCTTAATTAGCGCCTCTATGGTTTGAAACTGAAAAACTTTTATGATCTATTGTATCATATTTGTGATAATAAAGTTTCATGTAATATTCTGTTTGTTCATATTACATTTCATTGTTATGTTATAGTATGGGGTTTTATACACCGTTGTAGCTTGTATTGTTGTGTTTTCTCGTTTAGTACTTGCATTGCTGATTTTTTCAGTCATGTATTCATGTTAATTAGTACATTTTTATGCACATTTTTGCCGATCATTATTACCTTTTTTTTTGGAAATGAGATCTTTATTACCTTGTGTCAATTAGTACATCATACTATTATTTCACCTTGTGTGTATGGCCGAAACAAAAGAAAAATAAACATAAACACAAGCAAAAGCGGAGGAAAGAGTAAAGCTCCGAAATTGGGCGCCGCTAAACTATTAATGCATGAATGTCGAAACAAGTTTATGTATGGAGACTATAGATTCGTTTTGGTCCTTAACTTTAGATAAAAAAAAGTCATTATTATTTGTCTTTTATTAGCTCCTGTCGCGGGCCAATTTGCGTAAAGATTAATGCCGACCAGTTTATGCTTTTCTAATAAGTGATACCAGGGCATGATCCACGAAGAACATATTATATGGCGATGTATTTGATATATGGTATCGAAATATAGGGCTATGTCCCCATCAATGACGGACGTCATGGTGTTTAGCTTTGCTACTATCCGCGCCAATCTAAAAACTAAGGTTGCTTCTGAGTGGTGCTCGAAGATGAGAATCATGAGGTTATCATTAGCTCTCGATTTGAGAACCTGCTGGAAATAGAGACATTAGAGCAGTGTTTTAATAATCACGGTTTAAAAAGCTAAAAGCGTGATAAAGCGTTTTACGAAATATAATTGCATACGCTTTTTTGTTTTTAGGTAGGTAAAGCGCTAAAAGCGTGATTTTGGAGATAATAGCGCAAAAAACATGATTTATAGGGACTTAAAGCGTAAATAGCGTGTAACTCTCTTTTTTTTAAGGAAAAGAAATCAAAACGACGTCGTTTTATTTTCGGTTTCTGAAAAAGAAATAGCTCGTCCATCTTCTCTCATATATATCCCTAACTTCATAAATAAGACTGAAATCCTACCTGTCTCTCCGATCTCTATTCTCCAAAGTCCAATCCTCTCTCTATTCGATCTTCTTCCTATAATCTCGTCAATCTCCATCCCAATTTCTTGTATATTCTACTCTAATGGTGGAAGTTACATCTAGAGGTTAAGCTCAAAAACGAATGCCCTAACTTGCAAGCATTATGAATATATCTATTTCTAGCGTTATCAATTACATTCACAAATTTGTTTAAACTATTAACAAGCGAAAATTCGATCTCCTTAATGACATTCGACCGTTGAGACTTTACCAGTATTATAACTACCAATTCCTGAATATATACCAAAATCAATCTAAGTTTCACACTATTAGTTACCTCTTCGGTTTTACAAGAAAAATAGAGAAAATCAACCCTAGTCCCATTAATTAATCCCCTTTAACTCCTTTGAACTTCCTAGAGAGAACCGCAATTGTATACGGAGACTATCTCCAGGTAATTTACAACGATATAACCAACACGTGGAACGATACTTCTCGTAGATTACTTTGAGTCGCATTCTCGATGTCAACCTTGAGCATAGAAAAATGGTGAGTGATGGAACGGCCGCCATTGAGATTGTTATAAGTTATAATCGGGATTATTATGTTTTAATATCATTGTCTATGAAAGTTTTACTATTTAGTAAAATGAACTACGAATTTTCCCTTTTAGTAATATTAACTATATATACATATACATATATATTTGTTAGCATTTCATACATAAACATAATTAAAACGGATAATGTAATACTATCAACTATTATTTTTAGTACCATAATATATCAATTATACACCATTTTAGTACAATCATTTATCAAGTTATTTGGGTTTTTAAATCAAATGTTAACAAAGTGTATAGTTGATAGAGCACTAAAAGAAAAAACTCGTAGTTCATGATAACTAAACGCTAAAACATCCATAGTTAAATGTATTAAAACATAATAAACCCCGGTACAACCTATAACCTAGTTTTAGTTTATGCCATCAATTACTATTTATTAATCACTCGAGCGATTTTAGAGAGAGAGAGTCTATGCTTTAGCGATTTTACACATGGACCTATCTTTCTATATTTAGTTCATTTTAATTAAGAAATGTCGTAATTTTCCTTCCACTAACCATGCTTTCATAACCTCTCCACCACCACTACAAAAAAAAGAGGAACAATCAGGGACGGATTTTGTGACATTTTTTACCCCAACGCCATTATCGTAGACGGATTTGCAACATAATTTATTTTTTTGACAGTTTTTGTTATTTCGTGACAGATTTCTGATAGATTTGGCCATACCTAATTGAACTTATTTTTGTAGTGCGCACAGTCGCCTTAGAAATACATTTCCTTTCTACTTACGACGAGGTAAATTCTATATCGGGTAAGTTTATCTACATATATTTGGATTGAATTGGCCGGGTGTTTGGTTGTGTTTTTTGGTCCTAATATTTGGTAGTAACAATTAGATCGGATTAATTAGTGTGTTTGTATCCCGATAGAGTTTATTGTGATTCTTAGTAATTAGATATTAAAAGCCCTCTGTTAGCCAAAAGGAAATTAGCGATCCAAGAACTACTAGTTAGGTATACTCGATGAGAGGTCCATCTTTCAAAGAAAGGTTTGGTAAAAAACTGTTGAACATATGCTACCACAAGACGTGAAAAATTTTCGAATAAGAATTTGAAGTGCGTAGAATGAGCGATGAAAATCTCTTATTAGCTTTAGTATGCATTTTGAAAGTTTTTATTTTAATTTCCGTTGTAATAAGGTCGTTTCGAACATAGATTATTCTCATTAATGAAATTGTTGGCATTCCGTCATTCCCCTCCAATTTATATAGAAAAAATGGTATGCTGCCATTGTGTTGTGCATTAAAATTTTTCCAATTCGGGTAATTATTTCGGACATTATAGCGACATTGTTGTTATCGTCCTTCATGGATGACATATGACAATGAACGACATCCGTGCTGTATGGCTTCATGGATGTTGGGGGTTCATAGGGGGGACGTTTTTTTTGGATTTAGCCTTTTGACAAAATTGAAAGAAGATTGGCAATTTGGGTTATATTGCTAAACAAGTCGGCAACATAGTAGCTTAAGACAATATTCTCAAGGTATTTTTCATGCATGCATTGCTTCAAAAGTATTGAAAATTCTTTGCAGACTTAGTAAGATTTACCATACTATGAATGGACAAGCTAAAATTATCACGTTCTTGAGAGGTGCTAACTTCTCTTGACCCTTTTGTAACCTTCGGGGGTTGATCGAGTTTTGACTTTTATACTCCTCTTAATTTCCAAAAAAATAATAATATAATCGTCTCAACGATCAATGAATCAGTGTCTTATTAGTTTTAAAGTATTTGTGTACTACTAGATGGATACACTATATACGAGGTACGGTACTAAGAAAAAAAAGGAAAAACATCTAAATTACTTGCATAAAGTAAAGAGTAAATAATTTTTTTTACTCATACATTTGAATGATATTTTTTAGAAATATTGATCGTTTTGTGTTGTTGTTTTAAGGTCATTATCCCATCCATCAACATGGAAATGCCACTGCATATCAATCGAAACACCCCAAGAAAATAACTAAATTAATCCCATGCTTGTACATTATTTGTAAACCACACAAACCCACACAAGCACAATAACCCTTTAGTAAACAACCCTGCACAAACCAATAAAAAACATGTAAACATGTCTAAAGCAAATATAAAATGAATTTTTTTGTTAGACTCATACATTAATTTGAATGAGATTTTTTAGAAATGTTGATCTTTTTGTCCTTTTCTTTTTAAGGTCACTGGCCCGCCATCAACATGGAAATCCCACTGCATATTAATCGAAACACCCCAAGAAAAGAATTAAATAAATGATAAATCCCATGTACATTATCAGTAAACCACACAAACCCACACAAACACTATAATTCTTCAGTAAACAACACAAACCCACACATGCAATATTAACCCTTCAGTAAACCACACAAACCCACATAATTACCCTTCTAAACCCTTGCATGGAAATTTTCATGTAATTCTTTTCCACACTGAACAGTATTAATTTTATACCTCAAACAACATCCCCAGCTATCTATAAATATTTCCCCTGCATTCATCTTTCCAGAAGCATACCACGAGACCAAACAAGCCTAAATTTCTGAATTTGAGAGAGAGATCAGAGAGATGGAGGGTGGAAGGCAAAGCAATGTAAAAGCTGGTAACAATAGTGTGGTTCCAAAGCCGAAGGAGACGGTGAAGCAGATGATGGTTAAGGCGGTAGCTTCATCCATTATCAAGGCCAAAGATAAGAGAAAGGTCAGACCTAGCTAGTGCTTTTTAGCGCCTCTATGGTCTGAAACTGATTTTTTTTTTCATCATCTGTTGTTTCATATTTGTGATAATAAAATTTAATGTAATATTCTGTTTGTTCATATTACATTTCATTGTTATGTTATATGTTGTAGTATGTAGTTTTATACACTTTTGTAGCTTGTCTTGTGATAGTAAAATTTCATGTAATATTCTGTTGTTCATATTACATTTCATTGTTATGTTATAGTATGGTGGGTTTATACACCTTTGTAACCTGTATTGTATTGTTGTGTTTTCTCGTTTTGTACTTACACTGCTGATTTTTTCAGTCATGTATTCGTGTTAATTAGTAAATTTTTTGCACATTTTTGCCGATGATTATTACCTGTCTTTTTATTTTGAAAAGAGATCACTATTACCTTGTGTCAATTAGTACATCATACTATTATTTCACCTTGTGTGTATGGCCGATACAAAAGAAAAATAAACATAAACACAAGCAAAAGGGAAAAAAAGTGTAAAGCTCCGAAATTGGGCCCTAAATCGCTAAATTATTAATACATGAATGTCGAAACAAGTTCATGTATGGAGACTATAGATTCGTTTTTGATATTTAGATAAAAAAAAAGTAATTATTATTTGTCCTTTATTAACTCCCGTCGCGGGCCCGTTTGCGTAAGATTAATGCCGGCCAGTTGATGCTTTGCTAATAAGTGATACCAGGGAGTGATCCATGAAGAGCATGCCACGCCCCCAAAATCCGTAAACGGACATCAAGGGGTGCTTTGCCATTTATTTTAATTCCTTTTTTTTTTTTTATCTTATTAGACCACACCTTTGCCATTTTCTCTGTCTTTCTAAAAAAAAATATCAAAAAAATATTTATTTGGAAAAAATAACATGGTTGGGTGCTTTGCTTAGCGTATAGAATTTGTCAAACGAAGTGGTGGGACCCACAAGTTACTTTTTACATATCATTTAATTAATTTACTTACACTTGTGCCTTCCAATTTTTTAGAAAATTATATATTTGAGTCACCATAAACTATCCTTAATTTTCACGACGCATCAGAGGAAGCAGAGTACTTGACCTAAGAGTGAGGGTTACTCAGCTTCCAAACCATTGGATATTGCTACAGTAAATTTCATATTTTAACTGTAGCAATATTTAATGGCTGTGGACTCTGAGTCACTCTGACTCAGAGTCAGAGACGCTGCTTCCCGCATCAAGTTACCGAAAAACTCGTTTATGTTCTAAGAACCATGTTTCGCGTTGTTCGCTTATCGTTTCTCGTTTACTGCTTTGTATTTTTTCACGTTTATGTTTTATATATATTTTTAAAGTTTCACATTTTCATTTCTCCTTTCGTTTCCCATCCTGACAACCACGTCAGACACTACTACGTGTTGATAGAATGGTATAATAAAAGACATGATTTATTGGCGGTTTTAGTATTTATTTATTAACAATGAATGTTTTATTTGACAATAAATGTTACCAGTGTTGTATATGTACATGTGTCTTTATTTTGTATATTAAGTGATTTCGTGTGTATAATACGATTTACACACAGAAAATCAAATCACTGGTTATAACAGAATATATTTTATCGTTCACAATTTTAGATAGAGTGGACAACCATCGGTATAGTTGTAGAACAGAGTTTTAGTAGGCATGTCTTGATTACAAGGAACGGTTGAATTACAACTCTTTGTGATATAATTAGAGTATATATTGAACATAACAAAGTGATATTACTTTATGTTACTGACCATAATAAAATAATTATATCTAATGAATTATTATGATTACTTATACTTTTAATCACTAGATTATTTTTGATACACATTTATAATGTATACTGCTTTGATTTGCGATGAGTGAGATTTGTTATGGTCAACAAAACCATACGTTGGACAGTAATATTATTTATATGGTGTGTGTCTATAGTCAACAGAATTCACCTCCTTTAATAAGTATGATGATATCACTTTGAGAAACTTATAAGTTTTGTGTCAAAATCATGCAAGTGTAATTTATATCCGATACAACATATAAGTTAAGCGCAAAGGTCGAGGAAATAATATGTCGAGTAAAATAATTGTAATTTATTTAATTGATTGGTATCTGTAATCTTAACGTGAGTAGAAAATTAAGTATTTAACAATATGCTCTCAAATATTATTTAAGAAGCAAATAGAATGTAATTATATTGTATAGTGGAAATGAATATAATTTATCGATAGAATATGGTAAGATTGGTAAAGTATTAATTAGATAATATTATATTATTTTTGTTAATAAGATTATATAATATTTATTAATTAAGTACTAATATAAGTAGCCTTAGAGTTCTAAACAAGGTAGAAGTTTATTTATTTTTATGCACTAAGTCCCTAGTATATATATACTGTTCATATGTTGAAGTAAAAGATACAACCTCCATAACTCAT
Organism: Primula veris; assembly: GCA_963682055.1. Lineage (NCBI taxonomy): Eukaryota > Viridiplantae > Streptophyta > Magnoliopsida > Ericales > Primulaceae > Primula > Primula veris. Next base: position 4,305,979 of record OY821751.1, read on the forward strand.
ATATTAGAGTTAGGATTTCCTAACAATTTTGAGAGTCCCGCTCTTTAAGAGCAAGACGTATAATAGGAATACAACAGAAATCAAGTATGATCTACCTCCGCCCGTGAGATATTTCTGTATCATTTTTATATAATTCATATAAAGTATAATCAGGATGTAAGTTCAGTTTTTAGCTGTATAATAAAACGTGTTTCCAAGGCGTGTCTGTCGAAATCTTGAAAACATAGGACACGACATAGGGACGCGGTCATAAAAGTATATACATAAATGTATATTATATTATGTATTTAAATTTACAGATATATTAAATGAATTATGCGGCCCGGCTGCATTTAAGATTAATGACGATCAGTTGATGCTTCGCTAATAAGTGATTGTACTAGGTCGTAAGGACGTATCTATCCATGATAAAAATGGCATTGCATTTGATATATGGAGTCAAAATACAGAGCTCTCTCTCTATTAATGGTCGATGTCATAGTCCTTAGCTTTGCTTGTATCCGCCTCAAAGGAAATTCTATGCTAGCTCCTGGATGATGAATATCATGAGGTTATCAATTGTCCTCGATTCGCGAGCATGCTGGAAATTAATATAGACTTGATAGAGACTATTCGTGATTTAACATTATATTTGAGGGCAACGAGAGCTTTTTATCAAAATCGAGGACGCCAAACTCTCCCTCAAAAAGCATGACTACATTTGCTTATAATTGTTCATAGTTCTCGGCGCTCGCTCTTATAGTTGGCCCGATGAACTGTGGTCTCTTAGTGCACTTGACTCTTCTTAATAAGTTCAAGTTTGTCTAGTGCATCTTTTTGTTTAAGAGACCACCATTATACTAAAGTGTTAGGTTGCATTACTAGTATCCAAGTACCATGTTTCATAATTCTATGTCAAATTCAAATTCATCTAAAACTCCATAGCAATTTAGTTTTCTTTATTTATCATGAAACAAGAGAACACGCCACAATTGTAGACAAATATTAAACACAAAATCAGGTTTACATTGAAAAATCAGAATTCTTAAGTATTTCTCAATTCACATACCTATAAACTGATTTTCCATGACGAATAGGAACCCATATTTTCCGCAATTTTCTTGAGCAAGAATTTCTGGATATTTTCTGTCAATATCTTTGGAAGTTCATTAAGCAAAATCCGTCAACATGTCTATTGCCAAAGAGGAAACCTTTTTTTAGCAATTTCCTTGAGCAATAGATGTGTCTTTCCCTGAGTTCTTTAACATATTGACCAGCAAGGGTGCCACACACATGCGTGTCACATTGTTTCGAAGTATATTTTCAAAAACGATAGATACATCAAACTTATGAAAACGCACATTTGTTCCGCCTACAGCCGCGATGCCCTAAGGGAAACTCCAAAGTCCGTCCAAAAGAATGTACTAAAACATAATAAACCCTGGTTCATCCCGTAACCTAGTTTTATTATACGCCACCGGTTACTAGCTATTTACCACTCGAGCGATTAGAGAGAGAGAGAGTCTTCTTTAGCGATTTTACATGTGGACATGTCTTTCTTACATTTAGTTCATTTTAATTAAGAAATGTCTGAATTGTCCTTCCATTAACCATGCTTTCATGAGTACCTCTCCAGTCAGTGGCGGTCTGGTATCACGGAATGTCTAACTCTCGAATTTTGTTTGTTGCTCAATAAATAAAAATAAAAATAAAATTAAATTGTAATTAAAAAATTTCAAACTCATAATCTTCTATCTAAAATACAAAACTATTCAACCATTTGAGCTGCCGCAACACATTATAAACAAATTAGTATTTAATATTTTTATTTTAACTAACAATTATATTAAAAATATAGTCAGGTGTTGCCCGTAATTTTTTTTCCGAACCAATTGCCCAAGACTCAAGCCTTACTCGACTTGGGCCTGGGCCGCCCCTGTCTCTAGTCTCCACCACCCAACCGTCCTAGACATACATTTCCTTTCTACTCACGACGTCACAATGAGGTATGCCGCCATGTCGTTGTGTATTTTTTTTTCAAATTCTGTAAGTATTTCAGCCGTTACAGCGACATTAATCCGTTGTCCTTCATGGATGGCAGACAATGAACGCCAGCCGTGATGTATGGCTTCATGGATGGTGGGGCTAGTGTTGGCAGTTGTTCATAAGGGGGACGGTCTTTTCGGATTTAGCTTTTTGACCAAATTGAGAGAAAGATTGTCAATTTGTGTTATTGCTAAACAAGTTGGTAAGATAGTAGCTTAAGCTAATTTTCTCAATGAAATTTTCATGCATGCATTGCTTTAAAAGTATTAAAATTATTTGTACGCGTAGTAAGATTTACCATATACTATGTGTTAGGTCAATATTTATAAACCAGTGAACTATTTGTTGTCAATTTGTTTAAGTAAATAAATAAATATAAGCTAAGTGATAATTGATAAAACAATTTTTATGTTACCGGTGAAATTGCAATCTCAGTTGCAACCATAGTTATAGCATATTGATACGCACGATTCTGTTTTACTGTATTACTTTTTCTTTAAGTTGATTATTTTAAATAAAAGTATGCAGGATATATTCACATATATTTATACGGATTTAATTTATAGAGTTATTTAAGGATTGATCATTATAAACAAAACTATTTAAGAATTGATCACCATTCAAAACCCAATAAAAATAAAAAATTTGGAAAAAATTAAAAAATCCCAACAAATAACAGAAATGGAAAAAAAAACAGAAAAATCAGAAACATATAAAAAATCCGAAAATACCAAAAAAAGATGAAAAGACCTTTATAAAAGTCGGAAACCCGAAAAAATGGTAAAAAAAAAAAAAATCAAAACTTTTTTTTCAAAAAAGTCGGTAACCCGAAAAAACCCAAAAAATGGTACAAAAATAAAAAAAAACTAAGAAAAATCTAAAAAATCCAAAATCACAAAAAATGAAAACACATTCAAATAAGTCGGGAACCCGAAAAAACCCCGAAAAATGGTACAACAAATTTTAAAAAAACCAAGAAAAATCCAAAAAATCCAAAATCACACAAAAATTGAAAAAAAGTTGAAAAAGTCGAAAAAAGCCAGAATGTTCAAAAAATGTTAAAAACTTTAAAATAACTTGCAATTGTTTTCAAATGACTCAACATGACTTCAATGACTTAAAAACGACTCTGACTGTTTTTATAATTACTCGAACTGTTTTTTAAAATGACTTAGACTATTTTTAAAATTACTCAAACTATTTTTAAAATAACTGAAAACGACTTAAACTGTTTTATAATTACTCAGATTATTTCTAAAATAAATTAAAATGACTCATACTATTTTTATAATTACTCAGAATATTTTTAAAATGACTTAAAACGGCTTAGATTGTTTTTATAATGACTTAAAACGACTCAGACTATTTTTAAAATGACTCAGACTATTTTTTAAAATAACTTCAAAAATGAATCAGACTATTTTTAAAATGACTTAAAACGACTCAGACTATTTTTAAAATTAATTAGACTATTTTTAAAATGACTTAAAATAATTCTGACTGTTTTTTAAAATGGCTTAAATTGAATCATTACTTATAATGACTTAGACTGTCTTTAAAATGAGTTAAAATGACTCAGTCTGTTTTTAAAATGAATTATACTATTTTTAAAATGACTTAAAACGACTCAGACTGCTTTTAAAATGATTTAAGACGACTAAGACTATTTTTTTTTTTGTGTTTTTGGATTTTTGTTTATTTTATATTTCTTGGGATTTGTTTTTCGATTTTTTGGATTTTTAAATTTTATTCGTGTTTTTTCGGGGTTTTGCCTATTTTTAAGTTTTTTTTTTGATTTTTTGGTTTTTCCTTTTTGATTTTCTGAACTTTTTTCCATTCTCTCTTATTTTTTAGATTTTTATGTGTTACTTAGGTGAAATTGACCAATACTTAAATAATTTTGAAAATGATGACCAATCCTTAATTAGTTTCTATAAAGTGTACCAATCATAAATTTACCCTTTAAAAATTATATCTTTTAAGACTTTTTTAAAAGAGATTAGATTTTTTCTCTTTAATGTGTTAACTAAATCTTCTATTCTAATGCAATCTTTATCAAGTTTCAATCTATCTTAATTTAGAACTCTTTATGATTTAAAGAGATTGGATTTATATATACGAAGTTATTTGATTTTATATGAAATAGATTTTATCTTAAGAGATATTATTTTATAGGTTTCTTTTAAATGAAATAATAAGGTTTAATACCTCATAGGTAACACTTTTGAACTTTAATTCTCACAAGATATCTAGAATAAGTTGCATTCTTCATAGGTATCACTTTTCTAAAATATAAATACCGCTAATTTTCTATTTTTTCTCACACGTTACATAAAAAACAGAAATATAATTTTCTCACTTTCTTCCCAATACAGATGATGGGGATTAATTCAACAACGACGATTGCTGCAGTGGATAATCGTCTCCGGCCACATCTCCGACGGCGCCGTCTCATCGTCGTCTTCGGCGACGTCTTTGACAAAACCACAACACGATCGAGATCAAACTAGTCATCATCGCTGATCGGAAGAAAAATCAGGATGGGTTCGGATCGAACAGATTGGATCGCAGGAGAAGACGAGGATCAGACCGCCCTTAGGCTTTAGTTCGAGATTATTGTCGCCCTTCCGCCTCCGTCTCCGTCGAGCTCGCAGTTCATTATTGCTCTAGATTTGAAGGTATGCATCTATCTATCTACGTATGTATGAATTTTTTTTCCAGTTTATCTTATATTTTGTAAATTCGTTGTTACATTTACGATTATGGTTTTGTTTTTCCTGATTTATACTTGAATCCAAATAACTAGCAATATGATTTTTTTCAACTTTATTGGGACGGTTTTTGAGTGGTTATTGGAACGGTTTTTTGTGATGGTTTGGGTGTTTTTGGTTTATTTGAACAAGAGCGGTGGCGGAACTCATTTGGGGACTGAAACAGAGCTCGTTTTGGGTTGAAACGGAGCTCGTTTCGGAACCAAGAGAGATTCCAGTTTGGGGCACTCCAAGTGTTCGAGGGTTTTCCCGAGAATGTTTAATACTTGGGCTATTTTCTTAACCGCCTTGCGGGGAATTGGGAATTTTAGACTATTTAAGTAAAAAGATAATTTATTGAATTTTGGATTATAAGCTAGCCGTGTTTGCTTTTTTGTAGTACTATCCCTAAAACACGTTGTTTACCCTTTTTTTGTGTGGGGGTCATTATGATATTTATATACCTGTATATTGCATGTGTTGATTTATGAGTATTTGCTAATCTTTTATATTTTAGTGTATGCGTGGATAAATGCTGAGTTTTTATTTTTGAGTTTGGCTGTTTTGGTGATGAAACGGGCCTCGGTTTTGGGCTGAAACGGGGAGCGTTTTAGGGTAGATTTACGTATGTTTTGCGGTATGTTTTGGTGCTTAATCGAACCCGTTATAAGGCTGATTTTAGGGTCCGTTTTGATGCTGGAACAACCCTTTTTTAAAGCTGATTTGGAGTCTGTTTTGGTGTTAAATCCAGTCCATTTTATGGTTGAATTGGAGTCTGTTTCGGGGCTGAACCAGACTCCAGTTCGAGGCTGAAAGAGGTTTCGGTTCGAGGCTAAAACAAGCTCAAAATGGTACATGTTTGTATGATTTTAGCTGTACATGTTTGTATGATTTTATTCAGTAACTATATAGATCCGTAAGCTTAAAATGGTAAGATCGCTTGTACCAACACCGAGGTTTAAGAGTTTGGTGGTTCGAATCCTTCCGGATTTTATTTGTTTAATTTGAATTAAATTATAGTTCTGTCAAAAGTGCATCTGGTTCAGCTGAAAGTGCATCTTTTTCAGTTGAAAGTGCATATGGTTAAGCTGAAAGTGGATCTGTTTTAGCTGAAAGTGCATCTGGTTCAGATAAAACTGCATCTAATTTATCTCAAACTGCATCTAGCTCGGTCAAAAGTGCATATAGTTCATCTCAAAATGCATCTAGTTCAGTTGAAATTGAATATAGTCCAGTCGAAAGTGCATATAGTTCAGTCGAAAGTGCATAATGTTTAATATAAACACAATATAATTAACAAAATAAAGTGCATATACCTTACTTTGAATTAAAAAAAGCAAATTCGGATGGATTCAAACCACCAATCTCTTGAACATTATTCACTTTCAACTAAACTAGATGCATTTTGAAATGAACAACATGCACTTTCAGCTGAACTAGATGCACTTTTAGCTAAAATAGATGTACTTTCAGATAAAACAGATATATTTTTGGTTGAATCAGATGCACTTTTAACAGAACTATATGCCATTTTATTGAACTATATGCACTTTTAGCTAAACCATATGCATTTTTGACTGAACTATATTCATTTTTGACTGCAATATATGCACTTTTGACTTAACTATATATATTTTTGACTAAATTAGATACACTTTTAGATGAAACAGTTGTACTTTTAGTTGAAACAGATACACTTTTAGCTGAACTATATACATACGCACTTTTATTGAACTATATTTTAAAAATAATTTTTGTAATTTTTTTATACAAATACATTTTTTGTGATTTTTTAAAAATTTTTGTATTTTGTTTCCATTTTTGTTGAGTTTTTTCGGTTTTATAGAATTTTATTGTAATTTAAAACTATTTTTGTTTTGTTTTTAGAGAGATAAAATATATGTATTATGTTTTGGATTGTATGATGACGTTTTGGTAAATAAAGTAAATAATTAAAAAGTGATAACTATGAGGAATATGAACTTATGGAGGCATATAAGACAAATATAAGTTGCTATGATGTATCTATAGGAAATTTTCCCAAATAATAACTCATATATTCAAGCAAGTTATATCTCGTGTTGACTACAAGAAGATTGAGCTCAATATGCAACAAGTATTTCGTGCGTGTAAGAAAGTTCGAGATCAATCAAACCTATAAAGATTCAATAAAGAAGATCTTGAAAAATGAAGATGGAAAGATAAATATTTATGAATATATTAGATTATTGTATTTTTATCATTTTATATTGATAGTAGCATTACTTATAAAAAATGTTTGTTCTAAATTATAAAAAAGTCTAACTTACAGAGAATGCACGTGAGAACTTAAAACGAAAAATAATGGTGGAATGTCATTAATATTTTGAGTGATAGTTATAGAGTTTGAGTCTTCTACTGTAGTTTTTTATAATATCACTAATTTGGGTGAGTGTCCCGAAAACATAGACGTAGACTGGAATGTCATTGCGTGCGAATTTAATTTCAAGTACGTTTAATTTTTTGTTCAGTCCATTAGTATTCTTAGATTACAAATGTGGTTATAACTGTAGTAGCAACCTAACAGTTTAACAACAACTAGAACATCGAATATGAACAACTTAAATTTATCACTCAAGGCAATGGAAGTGAAAAAAAGATAATATTGATCATTGAAAAAACTTGAAGACAAATATTACAGAATATGAATAAGAGAATACTGCATGAAATTTTACTATCACAAATATGAAACTATTGGATGATAAAAGTTTTTCAGTTTCAGACCATAGAGGCGTTGAGAAGCGCTCTCTAGGTCGGACCTTGCTCTTGTCTTTGGCCTTGCTAATGGACGAAGCTACTGCCTTAACCATCATCTGCTTCACAGTCTCCTTCGGCTTTGGAACCACACTATTGCTACCTTTTACACTGCTTTGCTTTCCACCCTCCATTTCTTTGACCTCTCTCTCAAATTTCCAAATTTGGGCTTATAGCTAGCTGTTCGGTTTCGTGGTATCCTTTCTGGGGAGATGAAGGAAATATTTATAGATAGCTGGGGGGGTTGTTTGAGGAAAAAAATATAGTTCAGCTGCGTGGAAATGAATTACATGAAAATTTCCATGCAAGGGTTTACTGAAGGGTTATTGTTTTTTTAAAGATTACTTATTGTGTTTGTGTGGGTTTTGTGTGGTTTATTGATAATATATGTACATGGGATTAATTACATTATTTTATTGGGGGGTTTCGATTAATATGCAGCGGCATTTCTATGTAAATGGATGGGATAATGACCTTAAAAAGAAAAGGACAAAACGATCAGTATTTCTAGAACTTCATTTATTTTTTCTTTACTTTAGGCATGGTTTGGATTTATTTTTTCTTTACTTTACTTTAGGCATTGTTTAGATGTTTGGATTAAAAATTTGTGAATGGAGAGGATAACGCTATAAATAGATACATTCGTAATGCTTACAATTTAGGCCATTTGTTTTTGAGATGAGCTGCTAACTTACATTGACCCTTTTGTAGCCTTCGGGCATTGATTGAGCTTTTGGCTTTTATACTACCCTTCATTTCCAAAAATAAAAATAAAATAGTAATAATAATAATAGTCTCAACGATCAATGAATCAGTGTCTTATAGGTTTTAAAGTATTTGTGTACTACTATAGGAGGTATGGTACTAAGAAAAAAGGAAAAACAACAAAACATGCCTAAAGTAAAGAAAAAAGTAAATAATTTTTTTGACTCATATATTTGAATGAGATTTTTTAGAAATATTGATCGTTTTGTGCTTTTGTTTTTAAGGTAATTATCCCATCCATCAACATGGAAATGCCCATATCTGTAAAATCCCGTATTTTATTTTTATTTAGTTATTTGTAATTTTTTTTCTTGTTAAATTTTACCGTGTTTTGATAGGTTGTCTAATTGTGTACTATTAGTAAGTATGATCATAGGTCCTATAAGAGTATTTATAATCAAATAGGTATGTATGACACAATCATTTGAACATAGTTACAAATACACGTTATGAATTAGCCTAGTATTTATCATGTACTTCAATGCCATACTTATTTTTAGATAAATAATGTTGAATGTATTAGGATGTAAGTTATGAAATGGCTACCGTATGGTTGATGGTTCTTGTATGTGAATTTATGCTAATAGACTTGTGAGAAAATGATACTATTACTACTATCAGTTAGAAATTTCCTATGTGAATTATAACATCTAAAAGATTAATTGGAATAATTAATAGCATTTAGGAGGTAGCAACAAATATCATTCATGTATTATTTATACACTGTTGTATTGTCTTGAAATGTCACATTTATTGTAGGAGTTTTGTACGTTGATATGATATGCAAGAGTCTTTAATTTCTATTACTATTTCTATTACTATATAGACATGCATAGAAAGAAAACTAGTATATATATGAGACATAGTGTTTTACTGTTGTTATACTATACTTATTATACTATATAGAAAAAATACATGTGTATAACAATAGAAGAAATTGAGAGATAGGAGAGTGGCATAGTTAGACGCAGTAGAGAGAATGATTAAAGAAAAAGGTTAAGATGTAACAGAAGCTTTTCGTAGCTTTTGTAGTAAAATGTTTCAAGTTCCAGATTCGTAATGAGATGAGCGGTTTTTCTTACTTGCTATTATATAATTCCATTGCATTTTCTAAAAAGTGTTTGCAGACTCAATTATATTTTGGAAGTATAAAAAATTATATATATATTGTATTGCTAGTTGCTGGTTCCAAAGAGAAAAAAGTTATATTGGGTACGTTAATTAATTATTTTTTTTAAAAAGAAAGTCTATTATTTTTATTTGTCCTGTTATGATATTTGGAAATTCCGGAAGAAATAAAGTTAGTTCGGGAAGTTTGAAAAGAGAGAGAATGTTATTTTGGGAAGTTCGAAAAGAGAGAGAATATTATTTTGGCAAGTCCGAAAAGAGAGAGAATGTTATTTCGGGAAGTCCGAAAAGAGAGAGAAAGTTATTCGGGAAGTCCGAAAATAAAGTAAGAGATTTGGAAAGTCCAAATACCAAGAATTAAAAGAGATTCAGGAAGTCTGAATCCGCCAAAAAATTAGGTAGTTTAATCGATTATTTTGAAAGTTATTTACTTAATTATCGTTACAATATTCTTTTTCAAGAAAATGTTCTACTATCAAGTATTTGGGAATTTTTCTTAAATTTTTGGGAATTTTTCTTAAATTTAAATAGATAATTTATTTATTTTTTACAACAAAAGAAATGATTAAAACCTATTTTAGACCCTTATATATATTGCAACATTTATCATTCACTAAACTCGTTTAGCTTAACCCTCGTTTTGTTAATGTTTTCAGGTATATAGTGTTGAGATCGTTTTAGTTGGGACCAGACAGACATCCTAAGATTTTGTATCTATCTTTCTGCTCCGTTAATATATTAATTTAGATCGTACGAATTAAGCGTTTGAAATTTCGAGCTTGTATTTGCAAGGTTTTTAAGTATAAATTGATCTTTTTATTTGTGTATTTTATTAGTATTTTAAATTAGGGTTCGTTAGCACGTGCCGCTGCACGTGTTATTTGGTCGTGTGACGTCCAATGGGATCGGGGTCGTTACAGTTACAATATCAATCGAAACACCCCAAGAAAATAACTAAATTAATCCCATGTACATTATTTGTAAGCCACACAAACCCACACAAGCACAATAACCCTTTAGTAATTAAAGAACACAAACCCACACAAAACAAGAAAAAACATGCGTAAAGAAAAAATATATATTTTAGACTCATATTAATTTAAATGAGATTTTTTAGAAATATTGATCTTTTTGTGTTTTTCTTTCCAAGGTTACTATCCCGTCCATTAACATGGAAATGCCACTGCATATTAATCGAAACACCCCAAGAAAATAATCAAATAAATGATAAATCCCATGTACATTATCAGTAAACCACACAAACCCACACAAACACTATAACCCTTCATTAAACAACACAAATCCACACATACAATATTAACCCTTCAGTTAACCACACAAACCCACATAACTACCCTTCTAAACCCTTGCATGGAAATTTTCAAGTAATTCATTTCCACAGTGAACATTATTAATTTTATTCCTCAAACAACATCCCCAGCTATCTATAAACATTTCCCCTGCATTCATCTTCCCAGAAGCATACCACGAGACCGAACAGCTAGCTATAAGCATAAATTTCCAAATTTGAGAGAGAGATCAGAGAGATGGATGGTGGAAGGCAAAGTAATGTAAAAGCTGGTAACAATAGTGTGGTTCCAAAGCCGAAGGAAACGGTGAAGCAGATGATGGTTAAGGCGGTTGCTTCATCCATTAGCAAGGCCAAAGACAAGAGCAAGGTCAGACCAAGCTAGCGCTTCTTAGCACCTCTATGGTCTGAAACTAATTTTTTTCCCATCATCTATTGTTTCATATTTGTGATAATAAAATGTCATGTAATATTCTGTTGTTCATATTACATTTCATTGTTATGTTATATATAGTATGTAGTTTTATACACTTTTGTAGCTTGTATTGTGATAGTAAAATTTCATGTAATATTCTGTTGTTCATATTACATTTCATTGTTATGTTATAGTGTGGTGGGTTTATACACCTTTGTAACCTGTATTGTTGTGTTTTATTGTATGGTAGTTTTATACACCTTTGTGACCTGTATTGTTGTGTTTTCTCGTTTAGTACTTACATTGCTGATTTTTTCAGTCATGTATTCGTGTTAATTAGTAAATTTATGGCACATTTTTGCCGATGATTATTACCTCTCTTTTTATTTTGAAAAGAGATCACTATTACCTTGTGTCAATTAGTACATCGTACTATTATTTCACCTTGTGTGTATGGCCGATACAAAAGAAAAATAAACATAAACACAAGCAAAAGGGAAAAAAAGTGTAAAGCTCCGAAATTGGGCGCTAAACCGCTAAACTATTAATGCATGAATGTCAAAACAAGTTCATGTATGGAGACTATAGATTCATTTTTGATCTTAACTTTAGATAAATAAAAAAAAAGTCATTATTATTTGTCCTTTATTAGCTCCCGTCGCGGGCCCGTTTGCGTAAGATTAATGCCGGCCAGTTGATGTTTTGCTAATAAGTGATACCAGGGAGTGATCCATGAAGAGCATATATGGCGATGTCTTTGATATATTGAATCAATATGCAGGGCTATATCCCCATCAATGGCAGACGTCATGGTCTTTAGCTTTGCTACTATCCGCATCAATGAAAACACTATGGTTGCTTCTGAGTGGTGCTCGAAGATGAGTATCATGAGGTTATCATTAGCTCTCGATTTGAGAGCCTGCTAGAAATAGAGACATTAGAGTAGTTCTTTAATAATCGCGCTTTAAAAGGCTACAAGCATGATAACGTGTTTTGCGAAATCGAATTGGATATGCTTTTTTGCTTTTTGGGAGGTAAAACGCTAAAAGCGTGATTTTGGTGATAATAGTGCAAAAAACATGATTTATAGGGACTTAAACCGTAAATAGCGAGCAACTCTTTTTTCCTTTTTGGAAAAGACATCAAAACAACGTCGTTTTGTTTTCGGTTTCTGAAAAAGAAATAGCTCGTCCATCTTCTCTCATATATATCCCTAACTTCATAAATAAGACTCAAATCCTCTCTCTCTCCGATCTCTATTCTGCAAAGTCCAATCCTCTCTCTATTCGATCTTCTCACTATAATGTCGTCAATCTCCATCCCAATTTCTTGTCTAATGAAGTAAGTTGCATCTAGAGGTTAATCTCAAAAACAAATAGCCTAACTTGCAAGCATTATGAATATATCTATTTCTAATGTTATCAATTACATTCACAAATTTGTTTAAACTATTAACAACCGAAAATTCGATCTCCTTAATGACATTCGATCGTTGAGACTTTACCAGTATTATAACTACCAATTCCTGAATATATACCAAAATCAATCTAAGTTTCACACTATTAGTTACCTCTTCGGTTTTACAAGAAAAATAGAGAAAATCAACCCTAGTCCCATTAGGTAATCCCCTTCAAGTCCTTTGAACTTTCTAGAGAGAACCACAATAGTATACGAAGACTACCTACACGTGGAACGATACTTCTCATAGATGCCTTTGAGTCGCATTCTCGATATCAACCATGAGCATAGAAAAATGGCAAGTGATGGAACGGCCGCCATTGAGACTGTTATACGGTATAATCGGGATTATTATGTTTGAATATCATTAACTACGAAAGTTTTATTATTTAGTAAAATGAACTACGAAATTTCCCATTTAGTAATATTAACTATAAATAAATACATATTTCTTTGTTAGCATTTGATAAATAAACGTAATTAAAAGGGATTATCATTTATCAACTTATTTATGTTTTTGTATCAAATGTTAACAAAGTGTATAGTTGATAGTAATAAAAGAAAAAACTCGTAGTTCATGATAAATAAACGCTAAAACGTCCATAGTTAAATATATTAAAACATGATAAACTCCGGAACAACATATAACCTATTTTGATTTTACGCCATCAATTACTATTTATTAATCATTCGAGCGATTTTAGAGAGAGATTCTATGCTTTAGCGATTTTACACGTGGACCTCTCTTTCTATATTTAGTTCTCATTAATTAAGAAATGTCAGAATCTTCCTTCCACTGGCCATGCTTTCATAACCTCTCTACCACCACTACAAAAAAGAGGTACAATCAGGGATGAATTTTGTCACATATATTTTCCCTAACTCGGTTATCGCAGACGGATTTGCAACGTAGTTTAATTTTACTGACGGTTTTTGTTATTTCATGACAGATTTCTGACAGATTAGGCCATGTATGATTGAACTTATTTTTGTATTGCACACAACTGCCTTAGACATACATTTCCTTTCTACTTACAATGAGGTAAATTCTATATCGGTAAGTTTTTCTACATATATTTGTATTGAATTGGCCGGATGTTTGATTGTGTTTATTGGTCCTAATATTCGGTAGGAACATTTAGATCGGGTTAATTAGTGTTTGCACTCCGACGGAGTTTATTGTGAGTCTTACTAATTGGATATTAAAAGCCCTATGTTAGCCAAAAACAAATTAGCGATAGAAGAATTGCTAGTTACGTATACTCGATAAGAGTTCCATCTCTCACAGAAAGGTTTGGTAAAAAAACTGGCAAACATATGTTGCCATAAGACGTGGAATAGTTTCGAATAAGAATTTGAAGTGTGTAGAATGACAGATGGAAATCTCTCCTTAGCACTAGTATGTATTTTTGAAAGTTTTTATTTTAATTTCTGTTGTAATAAGGTCGTTTTGACCATACATTATTATCATTAATGAAATAGTGGGCATTCCCCATTGCACATCAATTTATATAGAAAAAAGGGTATGCCGCCATGGTGTTGTGTGTTAATTTTTTTCCAATTCAGATAAATATTTCGGCCATTATAGTGACATTGTTGCCATCGTCCTTCATGGATGACTTACGACAATGAACGACATCTCTGCTGTATGGCTTCATGAATGGTGGGGTTTCATAGGGGAACGTTTTTTTTTTTTGATTTAGCCTTTTGACCAAATTTCTCAAGGAAATTATCATGCATGCATTGCTTCAAAAGCATTAAAAATTCTTTCCAGACGTAGTACGATTTACCATACTATGAATGGGCAAGCTAAATTTATCACTCAAGGCAAGGAGGGAAGGAAAAAATCAAAATACTGATCATACAAAATCTTGAAGATAAATATTGGGTTACTTTGACGCAACAATTCTGACACATGCAATAAGGTTATTAGCGATTTCGTACCTTGTATTGTTGCGTAATTCTTATTTAGTAATCTATATTGTTAATTTTTTCAATTAGTATTTGTGTTTTTTTAAATTGTTTTTGATATTTTCCATCCAATGATGAATTAGAACATGGCATCATGTTTGTTTCCCGTTATAGCCAAGGGTATTTCGGTCAAGTATAAGATTTGTTCCATTCAGAATTTGGATGGAAAAGTTTAAAATTACAAAAAACACGAGTATAGGGTATAATAATTGAAAAAATTAACAATGTAAGAGCATGTACAATAGTGTTGTTATCTCTATTGTTAACTAAAAATGTTAGCTAACAATGCAATTTTGTCTGCCCATTAGTTGTGTTAAAGTGTGTGTTAACTTTGTAGATGTTAAAAATAATTTTAAAGATAACAATATTTTTAATTGTTATTACTTGATGACATGGCAAAAAAGTCTATCAACACCCACAATTAACTGTTATTTCTCACGTATATCTTTTATATCTCTTACATACAGCTATTTATTTTCTCCCAGCACCTATCCATAGTACTATATTTTGAATAATTAATTTTTAGTTAAAATAGATAACATTTTTAAAGTTAAAACTAATGTGGGTGTTTAACTTAATATATCTATGTGTCATTTAATAGCTTTTTAAATAATGATGTGTCACTAGTTAACAATAAAAGCTAACAAAATTATTATGGATGCTCTAAAAACTAAACGAGAAAAACGTAATAATACAAGCTACAAATATGGTGGTTTTATACACCTTTGTAACCTGTATTGTTGTGTTTTATTGTATGGTAGTTTTATACACCTTTGTGACCTGTATTGTTGTGTTTTCTCGTTTAGTACTTACATTGCTGATTTTTTCAGTCATGTATTCGTGTTAATTAGTACATTTTTTGCAAATTTTTGCCGATGATTATTACCTCTCTTTTTATTTTGAAAAGTGATCACTATTACTTGTGTCAATTAGTACATCGTACTATTATTTCACCTTGTGTGTATGGCCGATACAAAAGAAAAATAAACATAAACACAAGCAAAAAGGGAAAAAAAGTGTAAAGCTCCGAAATTGGGCGCTAAACCGCTAAACTATTAATACATGAATGTCGAAACAAGTTCATGTATGGAGACTATAGATTCGTTTTTGATCTTAACTTTAGATAAAAAAAAAAAAAAAAAGTCATTATTATTTGTCCTTTATTAGCTTCCGTCGCAGGCCCGTTTGTGTCACGCCCCAAATTCCAAAAGACACGGACATCGAGACATGACCTTTTTAAAAGGAAAGAAAATAGAACCTGTTGGTACGAATTTAAAATTTTAAAGAAAACAATCACGAGCTAAAGGAACAATTAAACAATAAATAAAAGTATTTGCCAAACGCGGCTACAAGACGAGATAAAATAAAACGAATGTAAATTACCCGTAGGCTACAACCTCAAAATAAAATATACATGAAAAGAAAGCAAAAGCCCGAACCCATGCAATACCGCGCTAATGCACCTAGCCAACGCCTCAAGCTAATTTGTACCTGAAAGACAAAAATTGTAACGGTGAGTCCCACGCACATAACTAGACGGGACGGCACCACAGATACCGTCACTCCATCCCATAAATGCAAGAACTCATAAATTCTACAACTACGATAAACGACGTATAAAACGAAATGTAATGACATTCTACAACTACGATAATCTATGAATCAAAAAGAATATAACGACATTCTACAACTACGATAAATTAAATAAATTAACTAACATCAACATACATCTAAACATACATGGACCTCTCACGCCACCTACCCCGGTCCGTAAGGTAGGTCATTCCCTATCCCTTCGGCCGTCATATGTCCCCGGAATTAGGGAGAGACATAGACCATTGCAACATAAAAGTAGATTTATAGTGCGCACTTGGACCTCTCACGCCACTCGCCCCAGTCCGTAAGACGAGTCATTCCCTATCCCTTCGGCCGTCATATGTCCCCGGAATTAGGGAGAGACATAGACCATTGCTAACATAAAAGTAAATAGTGCACACTGGGACCTCTCACGCCACTCGCCCCGGTCCGTAAGACGAGTCATTCCCTATCCCCTCGGCCGTCTTCTGTCCCCGGAATTAGGGAGAGACAGAGACCATTGCCACTACAGCTAAAACACAAGGACTCGGCCAATAATATAAAATCATCCAATTAACACAATCTCATACGTATAAATTTTAAGGCCTCGGCCAATAATATTATACAAATCAAATGACACCAACTCATACGTCACTAACGTAATACAACATACACACAATCACATGTAATAATTCGCAACTAGCCAAACAACTCCAATAACGTAAAATCCCATTCGGGCATTTTA
Source organism: Primula veris (assembly GCA_963682055.1). Classification (NCBI taxonomy): domain Eukaryota; kingdom Viridiplantae; phylum Streptophyta; class Magnoliopsida; order Ericales; family Primulaceae; genus Primula; species Primula veris. The sequence goes on from OY821751.1 coordinate 4,322,913, forward strand.
ACAAACACCTTGTAAGCATAAACTACAATTCACCATTATTCAACATAAATTCATCCAATACCATCAATAATTATATAATCGCATAATCAACGCATAAAACATGCAAACCCATCCATAATATCATTAATCCGAAATTAATATATCTAAGGTCTCAACCTCTACCATTCAAATAAATGGAATTAAAAGTGTAACAACTAACCCCAATTAACAATATAAAAACATAATTAATAAAAAGGCAAAAACCCCCAATTTATAATAAACGTAAAACCTAATCCTAACATACACCCTCGTCTAGTCGCAATGGATAACCCCCGTTACCTTAGCGTGTAGAAGAGATGCTCCCGGTAAAAACCCGCTAACGTGGTTCTCTTCTTCTTCTTCTCTTTCTTCTCTTTTCTCTCTTCTTACTCTTTCTCTCTCTTTTCTCTCTTCTTACTCTGAATCTTATCTGTAGAAAGTGGCTGAAAAGAGTTTATAAAAGCTGTTTTGGTAAAATTTGAGGTAGCGAACTATTTGGTCCCCAAAGTTCTAAAAGTTAACGCTTAATCCAAAAATATTGTTTTACTACTCAAAAATAACAAATCTTTAGAAACAAATCTATTGGGTCCTTTTTATTAGTAAAATTAGTAACAGGTTTTTAAAATAAAGTTTTTCGGAAGAATTTCGGTTTTTGGCTAAAAATTAGTCGAGTGACCGGTTTTTGGTAAAATTTTGAATAAAACGTTTTTGGATAAATTAAATCATAAATAAAACCATTTATAAAAATACGGGATGTTACAGCTAACCCTCCTTAAAAGAATTTCGTCCCGAAATTTCCTATCTAAACAACTATACCCAGAAATGATAAAATTACAATAAGACCATAAGAATGTAACCGCTCAATTCGTGTGATAATTCAAAAATAAAATACGCAGGGTTCACAACCCGTAACAGCTCCATAACTCATCATATGAACAACATATAAGCATCTCAAATAAGGTAAATATGCAATATCAAACATAATAAAAGACAACTCAACAACTTCGTAACTCTAGGCGTTACAACCAAAAATAAACTCCAAACTCTAGGCGTTACAACCCTTCCCCGATGAAGAAATTTTGTCCCGAAATTAGAATGTATTTAAAGAAAAGTACCTAAAGAAAAGTCGAGATTAGGATATTTCCTCTTCATCTCATTTTCACGTTCCCAAGTTGCCTCCTCGGCCCCATGGTGTTTCCAAACCACCTTTACCAATCTAATCGTTTTTCCTCGAAGTTCCTTCTCTTACACATCGATAATCCTCATAGGTCCCACTTCGTAGGTCACATCCGCACTAACCTCAATGTCCTCAAAGTCCACCACGTGTGAAGGGTCGTGATGATACTTTTTCAACATCGACACATGGAACACCGGGTGAACCCCCGCCAACTTTGGTGGTAAGTCCAACCGATAAGCAACTTCTCCAACTCGGTCCACGATTTCAAATGGTCCGATAAATCTCGGGCTCAACTTCCCTTTTGAGCCAAACCTCATAACCCCCTTCCTTGGCGAACCTCGCAAAAATACTTGATCCCCTTTTTCGAACTCCAAAGGTCTCCTCCTCTTATCCGCATAACTCTTTTGCCTACTTCGAGCCGTCTCAAGCCTTTGTCGAATCAACTTAATCTTTTTTGTCGTTTCTTGAACCAATTGCGGTCCTAACATTTCCGCTTCTCCCACCTCGGTCCAACACACCGGAGACCTACACGGCCGCCCGTATAAAGCCTCGAAAGGTGCCATGCCAATACTAGCTTGAAAGCTATTATTATACGCAAACTCCACTAAGGGTAGATGGCTCTCCCAACCTCCCTTAAAGTCGTTCACACACGCGCGCAACATATCCTTTAGCACTTGGATAGTTCGCTCCGATTGTCCATCCGTTTGGGGATGGAACGCCGTACTCATTGTCAACTTGGTCCCTAAGGCATTTTGTAATGCGCCCCAGAACCTCGACACAAACCTTGCGTCTCGATCCGATACTATCGAAATTGGTACCCCATGAAGTCTAACAATTTCCTTGATATACTTCCGTCCCAAGATTTCCACCGAATTCGTCATCTTAATCGCAATGAAGTGTGCGGATTTGGTCAAACGGTCGACCACAACCCACACAGCGTCATTCCCACTTACCGATCTAGGTAAGTTGGTCACAAAATCCATTGCTATCCTTTCCCACTTCCATTCCGCTACCGGTAAGGGTTGGAGCATACCCGCCGGCCTTTGGTGTTCTGCCTTCACTTGTTGGCAAGTTAGGCACTTGCTAACATATGAAGCTACATCTCGTTTCATTCCGGGCCACCAAAATTGTCTCTTCACATCGTGATACATTTTCGTCCCGCCGGGATGAACGGCTAATCGGGAGTGATGAAACTCCTTTAATACCTCGTTCCTCATGTTTTCTGTCACATAAGTCCTTCCCTTAAAGCGTAGTCCTCCATCGGTTCCTTTCGTCCAACCCTCTAATCCTTCGCTAGAACCCATCTGGTTCTCATAGCTCTCCACTTTCTCGTTCCCATCTTGTGCTTCTAGAACCCTACTCACAAGTTCCGGTTGTACCACTATTGTGTACAAAGTCCCCCCATTAACATGTCCAAACTCCAAGTCGAACTCGTTCACCTTTCCCATCATCCTCCATTCCTCGATCGCCACATGCGCTAATGTCGCATGGGACTTTCGACTCAAAGCATCCGCCACTACATTGGCCTTTCCCGGGTGATAGTGCAAGTCATAGTCGTACTGTTCCAGATATTCCATCCATCGTCGTTGTCGCATATTTAGATCACGTTGGGTAAAGATATGCCCTAAGCTCTTGTGATCCGAGAACACTTCGAACTTTTCCCCGAACAGATAATGTCTCCATATCTTCAACGCATGAACTATTGCCGCTAGCTCTAGGTCATGAGTCGGATAGTTCTTTTCGTGAACCTTTAATTGTCGCGAAGCATATGCGATAACCTTTCCGTCTTGCATCAAGACGCAACCCAAGCCTTCTTTCGATGCATCGCAATACACTTGATAACCCTTTCCTTGCTCGGGAATAACTAGTATGGGAGAACTAGTCAACCGCTTTTTGAGCTCTAGGAAAGCTTTCTCGCAAGCCTCACTCCACACGAACTTCACCCCTTTCTTGGTAAGGTAAGTCATTGGAGTTGCTAACTTAGAGAAATCCTTGACGAACCGTCGATAGTACCCCGCTAACCCCAAGAAACTTCGAATCTCAAACAAATTCTTCGGTTGTGTCCAATTCGAAACCGCCTCAATTTTCGTCGCGTCCACCTTTACCCCTTCTTCCGAGATCACATGTCCAAGAAATTTCACCTCATTTAGCCAAAACTCACATTTGCTAAATTTTCCGTAAAGTTGGTGCTCCCTCAACGTGAGCAATGCTAAACGGAGATGCTCCTCGTGTTCCTCTCTTGAACTCGAGTAAATCAAAATATCGTCGACGAAGACCACCACGAACTTCTCGAGATACTCCTTAAAGATTCGGTTCATTAACTCCATAAATGCTGCCGGCGCATTAGTTAACCCGAACGGCATGACCACAAACTCATAGTGACCATACCGGGTCCTAAAGGCCGTTTTCGAAATATCCTCATCCTTCACCCTCAATTGGTGATAGCCTGATCGCAAGTCGATTTTTGAAAACAACGTCGCTCCTTTCAGTTGGTCAAACAAATCGTCAATTTGAGGCAGTGGGTACTTATTCTTAACAGTCACCCTATTTAGCTTTCGATAGTCGATGCACATCCTCATCGATCCATCTTTCTTTTGCACAAATAAGGCCGGTGCCGCCCACGGTGACGTACTCCACCTAATAAACCCCTTCTCTAGCAGTTCTTCTAACTGCTTACTTAACTCTTTCAACTCTGCTGGAGCCAAACGGTACGAGGAGATGGCTACGGGTGCCGTTCCCGGTACCAGGTCGATAGAAAAGTCTAACCCTCTCTTCGGTCGCAACCCCGGTAGATCCTTCGGAAACACATCTCGAAATTCGTCCACTACGCGTGGCCACATTTCCACTTCTTCGTCGTTATCCACTATCGAGAGATTAGCCAAAAGACAAGACAGGTTGCCCACAACCCGCTTGGAATAATATGGAATAGAAGAAAGGGTAGAGTCCCTTTCCCCTTGAAAGAACACCTCATCTCCAGATGAAGTTGTAAGGAAAACCTTTCGTCGAACAAAATCGATGAAAGAGTTGAAATGAACCAACCAGTCCATTCCAAGAATCACGTCGAACCCCGACATCTCTATAACAATTAAATCAAATATAAACACGTGGTCCGCGACCACCATCTCACAAGACCGACACACTCGGTCCAACACAACTCGACCCCCAACAGGAGTCTCTACAACAATCGGGTTCTCTAGAACCCCAATTTCTAACGACAAAGACGCAACTAGACTTCTAGATATAAAAGAACACGACGCCCCCGTATCGAAAAGAACATGTGCCCAAGATGAGCACACAAGAACCATACCTTGTACATTTGCCGGATCTCCTTGGTTTGGAAACTGTGGCAAGGCAAATAGACGAGCTTGAATTGGTGGGTTTCCTTGCGGTCCTCGATTTCCTCCATGATTTCCTCGATTTCCCAGGCCCTGATAGCCTCCTCGATAGTTCCCACGGTTTCCCCCTCCTTGGTAGTTACCTTGAGACCCTCCCCCTTGGTTCCCAGGTAATTGGTGTGGTGGTACGAATCCTGGTCCTCTTGGTGGTGGTGGTGGCAACCTAGGTTGGTTAAAGGGTCGGTTGGTGTCGATTCTTCCTTGTCCCCCGGGACAAACCCTTGCCGTATGTCCAAATCGGTTGCAAGTCCTACATTGGACCCTAGGGCATTCGAATTGTCGATGGCTCGCGTCTCCACAGTGGAAACACGCTCCCCTTATCACGACGTTTGTCGGCGGTGGGTTAAAACTCCTCTCTCCTCTTCCCGGTTGTTGAAATCGCGAATTATTCGCCACATCCCAAGTCCGCTTTTTATCTTCCCTCGGAGCATTTCCGGCTTTCGACTTCTCCGAGATTCGCTTGTTATGGAGTAGAGCTCCTTCCACAGCTTGGGCTGATTTTACCAATTCGTTATAGTTGACATGTCGAGCCGATGCTAATTGTAATGAGATGGTCGGATTCAACCCCTTCATGAATCTCCTACATCTTTCTGCACCCCCTATAACAGATTCTGGGGCATACCTCGAGAGTGAGGTAAACTTTAGCTGGTATGCTTGAACGGTCATACCCCCTTGATACAGCTCCTCGAAACGTCTTCTCATTTCGTCCTTATAAGAATCTGGAAGAAACTGTCGATTAAACAATTCGATGAACTCATTCCATTCGAAGTTGCTTATGTCGTATGTATCCACAATTCCCAACCACCACTTCCGTGCTTCACCCTTTAGGTGAAACTGAGCCATATTCATCCTTTGCTCCCCATTTACTATTCCTGCAGCCGATAAATATTTCTCCATTTCATCCACCCATCCCTCAGCTATGGATGGTTCACCTAACCCATCGAAAGTCGGAGCCCCCAATCGGGTGAAGTTAAGCAATCCATTGTTGCTTGAACTCCCAGCTTGTGCATTCTGCACCATCATTTGCACCACCTTCTAAAGGTCGGTCATCACTTGATTAGCATTGACCGTTTCCGGTTCCGGTGCAGAGGTCTCTTCTTCTTCCACATTCACTTCCTCATCAACATTCTCAACCTCTACCTCCGCCTCGGGTTGCTCAGGTAGTAGGGCATTAGTGTTACCTCTTCCCCCACGACCTCTAGTAGCCCTTCTTCCTCGAGTTGTTCCCCGTCCCCTTGGAGCTCTTCCTCCTCTTACATTTTCTCCACCTCGGGTAGCCGCACCGCTTGATGGTGATGCGCCCCCGCGTGTAGCTGGTCTCCTTCCACCAGTCCTTGTAGTAATAGCCATTACTACATACATTTAAAACCGACATTTTAGTTGTCTTACTCGACACTACTACTCGTACATGTATATTCATACATGATAAAAGCTCGGTTTACAAATCAATCACTTTATCAAGCTTTCTAAGGTTCAAAAACTGATTTTACGAATTCTCAATTTCGACGATATAACGCTTTGACTTTTCCAAAAGTAGAAAATGAAAATTCTGAGACGCCAGAAAGATAGAGTACTGAAAAACGAAGCCAACGCTTCAAGCGGAATCAGAATCGGAGTTAAAACGAAGAAGTTATGAGCGTTTGAAGTATAACGAGAAAAATAGCAAAATTGCCAGAACACGACCGATCGTTTTGGACAAAACGACCGATCGTTTTGGACAAAACGACCGATCGTTTTTGATCAAAATCCTTCCAGTGAGATCACCAAAAATTCGACCGATCGTTTTGGGAAAACGATCGATCGTTTTTGGTAAAAATTCTTCCAGAGAGTCAGAAAAATTTCGACCGATCGTTTTGGGCAAACGACCGATCGTTTTTCTGCAGAAAATAAAGATTCAAAAACGCAAAATTTCTCAACACTCGTAAAATCCTACATGGCATATATTACACAAATAAGCCATTTAAGTCCACTAACTTATTACGATCAACATCCATTCGCATAAAATGTACATTAACACACATGTTAATAATATGGAAACGCACTACGTAAAATCATCAACTTCACAATTTTCGCACTTTAATACACCGCTACTACTAGACATGTGAACTCACACCTCATACACACTATTTCAATCCACACACGCATACAAACAACACAAAAGAGCGAGGGATAACCCATCACGATACGTTATCCTAAAGCACCCGAGCGTCCTCGCATACTCTAGAATTCCACATCGCTAAGGTATTCCTTCACCCATACCGACGAAAGGTCTATTCACTAGTTCGGCGAGCTGGGATCAACAAGCGTCCTCACTGTCCCCAACTTGCCTCACATGTGAACTTTCCTTTCATCAACTACTACTAAATTCTAGCTACATGTCTTAAGCTAAATGCAACCCCCCCGTTTTTAGAAAAGATAGAGTTTTTGGAAAAAGTTTTGTAAAAATTGATACAATGGATCTTGGTCCAATGGTTACCCATCTTCCCGTCGTCCCAAAGTATACAAGAACCTAGTTAGCTCTGATACCAACTTGTCACGCCCCAAAATCCAAAAGACACGGACATCGAGGCATGACCTTTTTAAAAGGAAAGAAAATAGAACCTGTTGGTACGAATTTAAAATTTTAAAGAAAACAATCACGAGCTAAAGGAACAATTAAACAATAAATAAAAGTATTTGCCAAACGCGGCTATAAGACGAGATAAAATAAAACGAATGTAAATTACCCGTAGGCTACAACCTCAAAATAAAATATACATGAAAAGAAAGCAAAAGCCCGAACCCATGCAATACCGCGCTAATGCACCTAGCCAACGCCTCAAGCTAATTTGTACCTGAAAGACAAAAATTGTAACGGTGAGTCCCACGCACATAACTAGACGGGACGGCACCACAGATACCGTCACTCCATCCCAAAAATGCAAGAACTCATAAATTCTACAACTACGATAAACGACGTATAAAACGAAATGTAATGACATTCTACAACTACGATAATCTATGAATCAAAAAGAATATAACGACATTCTACAACTACGATAAATTAAATAAATTAATTAACATCAACATACATCTAAACATACATGGATCTCTCACGCCACCTACCCCGGTCCGTAAGTTAGGTCATTCCATATCCCTTCGGCCGTCATATGTCCCCGGAATTAGGGAGAGACATAGACCATTGCAACATAAAAGTAGATTTATAGTGCGCACTTGGACCTCTCACGCCACTCGCCCCAGTCCGTAAGACGAGTCATTCCCTATCCCTTCGGCCGTCATATGTCCCCGGAATTAGGGAGAGACATAGACCATTGCTAACATAAAAGTAAATAGTGCACACTAGGACCTCTCACGCCACTCGCCCCGGTCCGTAAGACGAGTCATTCCCTATCCCCTCGGCCGTCTTCTGTCCCCGGAATTAGGGAGAGACAGAGACCATTGCCACTACAGCTAAAACACAAGGCCTCGGCCAATAATATAAAATCATCCAATTAACACAATCTCATACGTATAAATATTAAGGCCTCGGCCAATAATATTATACAAATCAAATGACACCAATTCATACGTCACTAACGTAATACAACATACACACAATCACATGTAATAATTCGCAACTAGCCAAACAACTCCAATAACGTAAAATCCCATTCGGGCATTTTAACAAACACCTTGTAAGCATAAACTACAATTCACCATTATTCAACATAAATTCATCCAATACCATCAATAATTATATAATCGCATAATCAACGCATAAAACATGCAAACCCATCCATAATATCATTAATCCGAAATTAATATATCTAAGGTCTCAACCTCTACCATTCAAATAAATGGAATTAAAAGTGTAACAACTAACCCCAATTAACAATATAAAAACATAATTAATAAAAAGGCAAAAACCCCCAATTTATAATAAACGTAAAACCTAATCCTAACATACACCCTCGTCTAGTCGCAATGGATAACCCCCGTTACCTTAGCGTGTAGAAGAGATGCTCCCGGTAAAAACCCGCTAACGTGGTTCTCTTCTTCTTCTTCTCTTTCTTCTCTTTTCTCTCTTCTTACTCTTTCTCTCTCTTTTCTCTCTTCTTACTCTGAATCTTATCTGTAGAAAGTGGCTGAAAAGAGTTTATAAAAGCTGTTTTGGTAAAGTTTGAGGTAGCGAACTATTTGGTCCCCAAAGTTCTAAAAGTTAACGCTTAATCCAAAAATATTGTTTTACTACTCAAAAATAACAAATCTTTAGAAACAAATCTATTGGGTCCTTTTTATTAGTAAAATTAGTAACAGGTTTTTAAAATAAAGTTTTTCGGAAGAGTTTCGGTTTTTGGCTAAAAATTAGTCGAGTGACCGGTTTTTGGTAAAATTTTGAATAAAACGTTTTTGGATAAATTAAATCATAAATAAAACCATTTATAAAAATACGGGATGTTACAGTTTGCGTAAAGATTAATGCCGACCGGTTGATGCTTTGCTAATAAGTGATACCAGGAAGTGATCCATGAAGAACATATATGGTGATGTATTTGATATATTGAATCAATATGCAGGGTTATATCCCCATCAATGGCAGACATCATGGTCTTTAGCTTTGCTACTATCCACGTCAATGAAAACAATATGGTTGCTTCTGAGTGGTGCTCGAAGATGAGTATCATGAGGTTATCCTTAACTCTCGATTTGAGAGCCTGCTGGAAATAGAGACCTTAGAGCAGTGGTTTAATAATCGCGATTTAAAGGTCTAAAAGCGTGATAACGCGTTTTGCGAAATCGAATTGAATAGGCTTTTTTGCATTTTGGGAGGTAAAACCCTGAAAGCGCGATTTTAGTGATAATAGCGCAAAAACCATGATTTATAGGGACTTAAAGCGTAAATAGCGAGCAACTCTTTTTTCTTTTTAGGAAAAGACATCAAAACGACGTCGTTTTGTTTTCATTTTCTGAAAAATAAATAGCTCGTCCATCTTCTCTCATATATATCCCTAACTTCATAAATAAGACTCAAATCCTCTCTCTCTTCGATATCTATTCTCCAAATTCCAGTCCTCTCTCTATTCGATCTTCTCCCTATAATGTCGTCAATCGCCATCCCAATTTCTTTTCTATTCTATTCTAATGGAGGAAGTTACATCTACAGGTTAATCTCAAAAATGAATGGCCTAACTTGCAAGCATTATGAATATATCTACTTCTAGCGTTATTAATTACATTCACAAATTTATTTAAACTATTAACAACCGAAAATTCGATCTCCTTAATGACATTCAATCGTTGAGACTTTACCAGTATTATAACTACCAATTCCTGAATATATACCAAAATCAATCTAAGTTTCACACTATTAGTTACCTCTTCGGTTTTACAAGAAAAATAGAGAAAATCAACCCTAGTCCCATTAAGTGATCCCCTTTAACTCCTTTGAACTTCCTAGAGAGAACCACAATAGTATACGAAGACTACCTCCCGGTAATTTACAACGATATAACCGACACGTGGAACGATACTTCTCATTGATGCCTTTAAGCCGCATCCTCGATATCAACCATGAGCATAGACAATTTGCAAGTGATGGAACGGCCGCCATTGAGAATGTTATACGGTATAATCGGAATTATTATGTTTTAATATCATTAACTATGAAAGTTTTACTATTTAGTAAAATGAACTACGAATTTTCCCTTTTAGCAATATTAACTATATATATATATATATACATATTTCTTGGTTAACATTTGATAAATAAACGTAATTAAAAGGGATAATATAATACTATCAACTATATTTTTTTAGTACCATAATATATCAATTATACACCGTTTTAGTACAATCATTTATCAAGTTATTTACGTTTTTGTATCAAATGTTAACAAAGTGTATAGATGATAGTACTAAAAGAAAAAAGTCGTAGTTCATGATAACTAAACGCTAAAACGTCCATAGTTAAATATATTAAAACATAATATAGTCCGGGACAACATATAACCTAGTTTGATTTTACGTCATCAATAACTATTTATTAATCACTCGAGCGATTTTAGAGAGAGAGTCTATGTTTTAGCGATTTTACACATGGATCTATCTTTCTATATTTAGTTCATTTTAATTAAGAAATGTCGGAATCTTCCTTCCACTAGCCATGCTTTCATAACCTCTCCACCACCACTACAAAAAGGAGGTACAATCAGGGACGGATTTTATGACAGATTTTTTCCCAACGCGCTTATCGCAGACGGATTTGCAACGGAATTTAATTTTACTGATGATTTTTATTTTTTCGTGACAGATTTCTGACAGATTTAGCCATCCATGATTGAACTTATTTTGGTAGTGCACACAGCTGCCTTAGACATACATTTCCTTTCTACTTACAATGAGGTAAATTGTATATCGGTAAGTTTTTCTACATATATTTGTATTGAATTGGCCGGGTGTTTGGTTGTGTTTATTGGTCCTAATATTTGGTAGTAACATTTAGATCGGGTAAATTACAATTTATATCCCGATGGAGTTTATTGTGAGTCTTACTAATTGGATATTAAAAGCCTTCAGTTATCCGAAAGCAAATTAGCGATACAAGAATTGCTAGTTACGTATACTCGAGGAGCGGTTCATCTCTCAAAGAAAGGTTTGGTAAAAAAATAGGCGAACATATGTTGCCATAAGACGTGGAAAAGTTTCGAATAAGAATTTGAAGTGTGTAGAATGACAGATGAAAATCTCTCCTTAGCATTAGTATGTATTTTTGAAAGTTTTTATTTTAAAAGTGGGCATTGCCCCATTCCCCATCAATTTATATTGAAAAAAGGGTATGCCGCCATGGCGTTGTCTATTAATTCTTTTCCAATTCGGGTAAATATTTCAGCCATTATAGCGACATTGTTGCCTTCGTCCTTCATGGATGGCATACGACAATGAACGACATCCCTGCTGTATGGCTTCATGGATGGTGGGGGTCCATAGGAGGGACGTTTTTTTGGATTTAGCCTTTTGACCAAATTTCTCAAGGAAATTTTCATGCATGCATTGCTGCAAAAGTATTAAAAATTCTTTGCAGACGTAGTACGATTTACCATACTATGAATGGGCAAGCTAAATTTATCACTCAAGACAAGGGAAGGAAAAAATAAAAATACTGTTCATACAAAATCTTGAAGACAAATGTTGGGTTACTTTGACACAACAATTCTGACACATGCAATAAGGTTATTAGCGATTTGGTACCTTGTATTGTTGTGTAATTCTTATTTAGTAATCTATATTGTTGATTTTTTCAATCAGTATTCGTGTTTCTTTTTATTAATTTTGATATTTTCCATCCAATGATGAATTAGAACATGACATCATGTTTTTTTCCCGTTATAGCCAAGGGTATTTCGGTCAAGTATAGGATTTGTTCCATTCAGAATTTGGTTGGAAAAGTTCAAAATTACAAAAAACAGGAGTATAGGGTATAGTAATTGAAAAAATTAACAATGTAAGAAACTAAACGAGAAAAACGTAATAACACAAGCTACAAAAGTGTATAAAACACCATATTCTAATATAACAATGAAATGTGATATGGAAATAATATTACATGAAATTTTCTTACACCAAATATGAAACAATAGAAGATAAAAGTTTTTCAGCTTCAGAACATAGAGGCGTTAAGAAGCGCTAGCTAGGTCGGACCTTGGTCTTGTCTTTAGCCTTGCTAATGGATGAAGCTACCGCCTTAAACATCATCTGTTTCACCGTCTCCTTCGGCTTTGGAACTACACTATTGCCACCTTTTACATTGCTTTGCCTTCCACCCTCCATCTCTCTGATCTCTCTCTCAAATTCGGAAATTTGGGCTTATAGCTAGCTGTTCGGTTTCATGGTATGCTTTCTGGGGAGGGGAAGGAAATATTTATAGATAGCTGGGGTTGTTGTTTGTGGAAAAAAATATAGTTCAGCTGTGTTGAAATGAATTACATGGAAATTTCCATGCAAGGGTTTAGAAGGATATTTATTGTGTGGGGTTTGTGTTGTTTACTGAAGGGTTATTGTTTTTTTTTAAGATTACTGAAGGGTTATTGTGTTTGTGTGGGTTTTGTGTGGTTTATTGATAATATATGTACATGGGATTAATTACATTATTTTCTTGGGGGGTTTCGAGATTAATATGCAGTGGCATTTCCATGTGAATGGATGGGATAATGACCTTAAAAAGAAAAGGACAAAACGATCGGTACTTCTAGAACTTCATTTATTTTTTCTTTACTTTAGGCATGGTTTAGATTTATTTTTTCTTTACTTACTTTACTTTAGGCATGTTTAGATGTTTCGATTAACTAATTTGTGAATAGAGAGTTTGTTGTTACCGTCAGGATGAATGTTAAGGTGTTGATTTTACTCCGCCGCCACATTTGACACGTGATGACGTCTATGGTGAACAAATGTCTGAAATTAACATATTGGAGCAATCTTTCACCAAAATACTAGTTTGGATATTGTATTCCATAAGCAGTATTGTGAATTTATATTCACCATGTTCCTTTATCGCCCATCTGTTATTGGATAAAAAAATTACCCCGGTGAGTAGTTTTAATCCTATTGGGTAAATGGCGAATTGTTTGCCTGATATTAATGCTCTTCGTGTATATTTTTTTTTCACGAATCGAGAACCGAGACAAGTGTTATTTATCTCGAACTGTCGCGATCCCGATAAATCGCCTAGCCAAGCGAGATTTTAGACAATCGTCAAAATCGAAAACATGTGGCTCCAAGACAGTAATTAAAAGGAACAATATGGCCCGTTGTCATAAAGTAAGAGATAATGCTCAAGAAGGCAACTCTATGCTATAAAGACAAAGGTCATGCACGGTTACTGCTTAAATAGTTCAAAATTATTATAAAGGTGAAAAAACCGATGCTAATGTGGTTAAAGATAACTGAAAGGAAACTCTTGAGACCCCCGGTTTTGTGGCTCAAATAAGTTTGGTAACTTTCTTTATTGATTTTGATAAATCATTAAGCCATTTTTTTCGCTCATCTGAATTATGTTTTTCCATTTGGATTATGATTTTTGCATTTGGACATACTTTTGGATTATGGTTTGCCTGTTTACGAAATTTCTCGAAATAATTTAAAGTGTTTAGAACAAATTCCTTTGACCAATGTGACCAAACTTTAAATTATGAAATTTTAGGCAATACTTGTGGGGTATTTGATTTTTTTGGAAATAGTGGGTAAAAGAGTACTCAGTGATAACGATTCTAGACCTATAGTTCCAAATCAAAATCTTTGGTAAAACCAAATTGATTTGTCAAATATGAGGTCTTATACTCATGTAGGTCATGCCGTACCTTGTTGAGTTATAAAATATTCGAGAAAACCAGTGTTATCTGTTAATAGCTCATGAAAGAAATGAAATTTCTTTACATAGCCTCCACTCAAAAACGTATTTTAGAGGAGTTGTAATGTTTTTCAAGTTGTTGCTACCATATTTTTTTAAAGTATTTAAAGTTAACTTATTATTTCACCTGTCGTCGATTGATAAAGGATTTAGATGCTAAGACATGATTGTCTATACTATCATTCGCCTATCGTTGATTGATCAAAGCATTTTGATATTGTGGCATTGACCGGATGAGATATTTCCGGATCAAAGATGATGCTTGATTTATAATCGCATCGCATTTGGATTCTCTTTGAGGATATATTTCGTGATTAATCCGAAATTCATGCCACTAATGCTCACTTTGAAAGACTAGTATGTGTAAAGATCACGAAATGAACTCGTAGAATACTTGTAAAGAATTGAAGGAGTTATTATGGACTTATCCAACCATAAGACGGACCATAAATATTAATGGTTATGGTTGATGCATCGACAATATGGTCACATTTTATCGTTGTCCACATAAATGCAGCACTTTCCAAACTCTTAGGCTTATCATTAAATTGATGGCTCGTGATCCGGATTATCCTGAAAAGTCTAGTCGACTTGATAATGCCGAAGAGTAAGAATCGAAATTTCGATTTGTATTACTTGACTTTGGGAATTGAAATTGAACATAATGTTGATTATGTTCCGACCCAAAATGGACTCACATAATTTTTAAGCAGTTGCAAATGATTGCACGCGTTATTTGGTGATGCGTACCTATATATAATTCTGTGTGGAGTCACAATACATTGCATATTGCTGCATTGGTCTATCTAAGGCCCATAGTCACTCAAAACACTAAATTCGTACCAGTTGGTTATTGGTTATGAGCCAGATGCCTCATATGAACGCGTGTTTGAGTGCTTAATTTTTTGATTGAGCCGCTAAAGCGTTCAAAATATGGACCTCTGAAGGGGACATAAGTCAATTATGAATCCCCTGCCTATCATTTGATAGAGTAACCTTGTCAATCGATCTCTTTACCACATGATATGCGAAAGGGACATCGCTAAGACTGTTCTCCCCATCCTTAGGGGGAGATTTGCACATTACCGTTGATAAGGAACGATGTGAAGTAACATGACATAACCCACTCAGTCTTAGCTTGATACCCAAAACTACACTTAGTGATAAGTAAGTGCATAGACTCCCTCAAGTCTAACTAAATGCCAAACGCATTTAATGACTTTATGAGATGTCACGAGATAATTTATATCTGTTGCAAAATGCTGGTAAGGATAGACGTCCATGTCTGACGTCGTGTTCCAGTCGTAACACGTTGCTTTGGCCGAACCCGCCAAGCAAAGGACACTGTCGTCAGCCGTCAGCCGTCAGCCGTCAGCCGTCAGCCGTCAGTCTGTAGTCCTTCCCAAGATACGAGAAAGTTGACCGGTTCTTAATTCATTCAGCCCCAGAGGTGGTGAACTAAAACTCGTTTTTCACATGAGATTATAAAGGAGAAAGGAGATGTGTGATTTCCTCCTCATCCTAAGAATCTCGAAATATCTGTCGATCATGATATCTTAGACGATATTGAAGCGAAACGAGACTGTCATTGATTACTTGTTCATATATTCGGTGACGATTGATAATATGAACAAATTATGATAGGGAACCATGTACCGTTGCCTAAAGTCAACGGAGAATAGACTGCACTAATGGAAACTTGCAATCCAAGTATACTCCTTAGCGAAAGTGTGTTCGGACCTGTACCTCCAACACCACCAATGTTAAACGAGTTCGTTTATTTGGTTATTCGTAACGAAAAGTTATGAGAATAATGAGATTGTAGAATGCTCGCCTAGTAGCGCAAGACTTCTCTCACATCTTGGAATTGATTACGAGATGGTTGAGTTCTTCGTAATGGACGTTATTAAGGTCCCCTACTTCATCAGTTTAGTAGTTTCCCAAAAATTGATTATGCAGCATGTGATTGTGGTCACTGTTTTATCTCTATGAAAATTTAGACAAAGAGATATAGATCAAGATCCCTCTGTGACTTCATGTGCTTAAATCAAGTAGTTCATGACCACGGAACATGATCTCAATTGGCTGGGACGTTCACTATATGGATTAATATAATCCGAGCGGATGTGGTATACCGCCTAAGTGAGTACTTGATCAGCTTGGGATACTTGAACAAGTATTATGCCCTTGCGTGCTTTATTATGCGATCCACTTTTGGATTTGCCTTCGAGATGAAGGATCTTGGGAAGAAACAGTAGGGACTCGGCCTGATGATCGAGTACCGTAAAGATTGAATCTAAGTCCATGATTCAGACTACACCCAGAAGGTGTTATGACGTTTTAGTCATCATGACGCTAAGTTGTCAGATTCTCCCATGATCGTTCGATCACTAGACATTGATATAGACTCAGTCCGTCCCTGATGAGACGATGAAGAGATATTGAACCATCATGTTCATATCTAAGTACAATAAGCGCATCATTGTACTTGGTCTAATATGGTAGGATGAACATCTCGTATGCTATGAATGGTATAGCTCGACACAACATCGCACTAACACGCTGCCATCAAAATGGCACTAAAGACACATTCCCTTACCTTATGGTAATTTTGGAAGTGGGCTAATTTATCCCATTTGCGTCATCGAGTGTACCTACCCCATTCGGTACTCGAATTAACGCAACCCTTTTTCGGTTATACCGATGTCGGTTACTAATCAGACTCGCATATGGGATATTCCTAACATGGTCTGTCTTTTACATTAGGAATAAGGCAATATCTTGGAGGTCTTGGAATGACCCCAAACGAATCACTCTGATCTACTCGTGCTCTATGAGACGACTAGAGAGTGTATATGGCTTCGAGCTTGTATTAGCCATATTTGAATTACATATGCTCTGTCTCACGATCCAGATAAAACACTTGTGTTATTTGAGGACAACTTGTTGTTATCGATCAAGAGAGACATGACTAGATTATGCTATTTAGCATTTCTTGCCGAAATGAATCTTCACATATGAAGTTTAAGAGCATCTAGTTGAATGCTCGTTCTATTCCACGTTAGATTTTCTTGCATCCACCTGTGTGCAAGTAAATGAAGCATCCAGTCGAATGCTCGTACTATTTCTTGAAATATGAAATCCTTGCACCCAGTTGTGTGTAAGTGAGGGGAAGCATCCAGGTGAATGCTTATTGTACTAATTACTACTTAGTCGAAATCCTCGCACCCTGTCGTATGCAAATGAAGGGGAACATCCAGTCGTATGCTCGTGTGCTCTTTTTGTCCTTAGACCAAGTTTTTTCCCACTGAATTTTCCTTGGCAAGGTTTTTAGCGAGACACGTTCCCATCATATCTCACTTAAGATTGCCGAAATTAGGGGGAGTATCCTGTTGTATACTTCTTACCACTGTGTACTTTTTTGTCCTTCGACTAGAGATTTTTTCCCACTGGGTTTACTCGAGCAAGGTTTTGATGAGGCACCTGTTTTGTGGTTGATCCCTAGTAATACCATTGTTGCACTCTTTTTCCTTCGATCAGAGATTTTCCCATTGGGTTTGCTCTGGAAAGGTTTTGATGAGACACACTGCTTTGTGGTTAGTTACTTACATGATATTTCGGCCTATATCATTCAACTACACAGTTTCTCCTAGGTACCAGTTTTGTCCCACACTGGTTTTTCCGGCCCTAAGGTTTTTATGTGTTTAGCACTGCGAATGAACTCGACTCACATTGACAGCATGAATACGAAGAAATCAAGCCGTTCAAAAGGGGAGTGTTAAAAGATATTATTGGCCATCTTGGGCCTTACTCTATTGGGCATATCTTGGGCTTTTCTAGTATATGTAATCATACACTCTATTATATAAAGAGGGTCAGGGGTTTCTTGATGTATCTCTCTGTACACTCATATTAATAAATAAACACTTCATCTTGTTATCTCTTTCTATATTCTCTCCCTATATCTATATACATATATATGTGAGCTAATATGTCACACAACAATAATAATAATAATAAAAATAAAATTGTTGTAAGATATTATTGGACTATTGGGCCTTACTCATAGTGGGCCTAAGTTGGGCTTTCTATCTTGTATAACCCTAACCTCTAGTATGTAAAGAAGGTTAGGGTCCCCTTTTATTGATACATTCTGATTAATAAAGACTCTATTGTTGTCTCTCTCATATCTCTCTCTATATCTGTACATATCTCTATATATATCTATAACGAGCTAATATGTCACACAACACGTTATCAGCACTTTGCTCACGTATATTGGAGATTTTGGGTAAACGCACGGATATTAGGTATTTATAAACCTTGAGGTTTATCCCGGTTTAATTGAGTTCGTTTCGACCTTCTACAAAATACGAGGAGTACGATATACAAATATTTTTTTTACATCTTGCAAATAAATTATGTAATTGCATGTGAAATCATCTATGTTTAAACCGTTACTTAGTCTGAGATTTTGGCAATAGCAAAACATGGATATATATGTGTAGCCCTTAATTATGAAATCACTGTTGTTTGTTTGTATGTGATGTTACCAGGTTAATCATAACATTATGCTGCATATAATCATATCTAACTTGCTGAATGTTTAGTAAAACATATAGTGTTTAAACATAGGCCTAGTCCCCTATATGATTTTTAAAAAAAAATCTACATGTACGGCTCTGTTTGTATATTAATAGCTCGATTAAAACTTGATAAGTTGATCTAGTATACATATAAAACAGTATATATGTTTGCATGTGTATAAAATCGGCCCATAATAATTGTTTAATTGGGTAGTAAATAAAAATTACCATATGAATGAAAATTGCGTGAATATTATTAAATTGGCCATTAAAATATATTATGTACATGAATGATTTAGTTACCGTGTATAGAACTTACACATATAGCAATATAATAATAAAATATTGACTAAATCTTGCTAGTGTAAATTGGTAATTACTAATAAATTATAGATTGATGATAATCTTGATTAATTTGATTTGCTTATTAGGAAATATATATTGCAATATATATGTTAATCATGCAAACAGGTACAATCTAAAATATTAGTTAATCATGTACTAATTTATTTATTGCCATGTACACATATGTATAATATGGTAATTTGCGAAATCATATATTTTCACATTTAAGTTGGAAAAATTATGAACCTTCCCTAAATAGGCTCACCTATTTGGATACGATGTCTAGGAAAGATATAGGCGGAAGTCGATATCCTAATGAGGTCGGGTTTTAAGTGGCATTCGTGCCCTCCACCCTCACCGTCTTTCCTGGTCGTTTTTCAAGTAGAGCTACCGAAAGGGGTTGACTAAATAATAATTTCCCCGAGTGTGTTTATATAGTGATGTATGTTTCACCGAATTGGTGTTTCAGTATCGACCCGTCGTTCGATCAATGAGAACCGATTCACATGAGAAGCAAAACTAATGTTTTCGAACCTGTCGTTTCGAAAAGAAAAAAAGTTTGTGCTTGTGCAAACCATAAACATATAAACCAGTCGTTTTATATGAAAAATAATCCAGAACTCCCAACATATGTTGGATGCCATCTATGATGAGAAAATTCGTAAAACATACTTGCGAAATGATTGTTTAAACGTTGATTTTAATCCGTCACCACATGTTACTCACCCTGATGTGTGAAAATGTGATGCCCAAAAATTTTTTTTGGATGCCATCTTGGATGAGTAAAACACGAGTTTGTTGTTACCATCAGGATGAATGCTAAGGCGTTGATTTTATTCTGCCTCCACATTTGAGACGTGATGACGTCTATGGTGAACAAATGTCTGAAATTGACATATTGGAGCAATCCTTCACCAAAATACTAGATTGGAAATTGTATTCCATAAGCAGTATCGTGAATTTATATTCACCATGTTCCTTTATAACCCATCTGTTATTGAATAAGAAAATTACCCCGGTGAGTAGTTTTAATCCTATTGGGTCAATGGCGAATTGTTTGCCTGATATTAATGCTCTTCGTGTACAATTTTTTTTCCACGAATCGAGAACCGAGACAAGTGTTATTTGTCTCGAACTGTCGTGATCCCAATGAATCGCTTAGCCAAGAGAGATTTTAGATAATCGTCAAAATCGAAAACCTGTGGCTCCGAGACAGTAATTGAAAGGAACAATATGGCCCGTTGTCACAAAGGAAGAGATAATGCTCAATGAGGCAACTCTATGCTATAAAGACAAAGGTCATGCACGGTTACTCCTTAAATAGTTTAAAACTATTATAAAGGTGAAAAAACCGATGCTAATGTGGTTAAAGCTAACTGAAAGGAAACTTTTGAGACCCCCGATTTTGTGGCTCAAATGAGTTTGATACCTTTCTTTATTGATTTTGATAAATCATTAAGCCATTTTTTCGCTCATTTGGATTATGTTTTCCATTTGGATTATTATTTTTCCATTTGGACCATACTTTTGGATTATGGTTTGCCTGTTTACGAAATTTCTCGAAATAATTTAAAGTGTTTTGAGCAAATTCCTTTGACAAATGTGACCAAACTTTAAATTATGAAATTTTAGGCAATACTTGTGGGGTAGTTGATTTTTTTGGAAATAGTGGGTAACAGTGTACCACATAATTTCACCAACTATTTGCCTAAAAGAGTACTCAGTGACAACGATTCTGGACCTGTCGTTCCAAATCGAAATCTTTGGTAAAACCAAATTGATTTGTCAAATATGAGGTCTTATACTCATGTAGGTCCTGCCGTACCTTGTTGAGTTATAAAATATTCGAGAAAACCAGTGTTATCTGGTAATAGCTCATAAAAGAATTGAAATTTCTTTACATATCCTCCATTCAATACGATCAAAAGCGTATTTTAGAGGAGTTGAAATGTCTTTCAAGTGGTTGCTACCATATTCTTTAAAGCATTTAAAGTTACCTTATCATTTCGCCTGTCGTCGAATGATAAATGATTTAGATGCTAAGACATGATTGTCTATACTATCATTCGCCTGTCGTCGATTGATCAAAGCATTTTGATATTGTGGCATTGACCGGATCAGATATTCCCGGGTCAAAAGATGATGCTTGATTTATAATCGCATCGCATTTGGATTCTCTTTGAGGATATATTTCGTGATTAATCCGAAATTCATGCCACTAATGCTCACTTTGAAAGACTAGTATGTGTAAAGATCACGAAATGAACTCGTAGAATTCTTGTAAAGAATTGAAGGAGTTATTGTGGACTTATCCAACCATAAGACGGACCATAAATATAAATGGTTATGGTTGATGCATCGACAATAGATCACATGATTATTGTTGTCCACAGAAATGCAGCATTTCCCAAACTTTTAGCCCTATCATTAAGTTGATGGCTCATGATCCGGATTATCCTGAAAAGTCTAGTCGACTTGATTATTCCGAAGAGTAAGAATCGAAATTCCGATTTGAATTACTTGAGTTTGGAAATTGAAATTGAACATCCTTTCGATTATGTTCAGACCCAAATGGACTCACGGAAAGTTTGATGATGCGACTGCAAATGGTTGCACGCACTTCTTGGTCTTGCGCACCAAGATTTATATTTCTGTGTGGGGTCATGCTATTTTGCTGCATTGGTCCGTCTGAGGCCCATAGTTACTCAAAACACTAAATGCGTACCAGTTGGTTACTGGTTATGAGCCATATGCCTCATATGAACGCGTGTTTGAGTGCTTAATATTTTGATTGAGCTGCTATAGCGTTCAAAATATGGACCTCTGAAGGGGACATAAGTCGATTATGAATCCCCTGCCTATCATTTGATAGAGTAACCTTGGCAAGCGATCTCTTTACCGCATGATATGCGAAAGTGACATCGCTAAGACTGTTCTCCCCGTCGTTAGGGGGAGATTTGCACGTTACCGTCGATAAGGAACGACGTGAAATAACGTGGCATAACCCACTCAGTCTTAGCTTGATCCCCAAAACTGCACTTAGTGATAAGTAAGTGCATAGACTCCCTCAAGTCTAACTAAATGCCAGACGCATTTAATGACTTTATGAGATGTCACGAGATCATTTATACCTACTGCAAAATGCTTGCAAGGATAGACGTCCCTGTCGGACGCCGTGTTCCTGTCGTAACACGTTGCTTTGGCCGAACCCACCAAGCAAATGACGCTGCCGTCGGCCGTCAGTCTATCGTCCTTCCTAATATATGAGGAAGTTGGCCGGTTCTTAATTCGTTCAGCCCCAGAGGTGGTGAACTGAAACTCGTTTGTCGCACGAGATTACAAAGGATCTAGGAGATGTGTGATTCCTCCTCATCCTGAGAATCTTGAAATATCTGTTGATCATGATATCTTAGACGATATTGAAGCGAAATGAGACTGTCATTGATTACTTATTCATATATTCGGTGACGACTGATAATATGAGCAAATTATGACAGAGAACCATGTACCGTTGCCTGAAGTCAACGGAGAATAGACTGTACTAATGGAAACTTAAAATCCAAGCAGACTCCTTAGCGAAAGTGTGTTCGGACCTGTAGATCCAACACCACCAATGTTAAACGAGTTCGTTTATTTGGTTATTCGTAAGGAAAAGTGATGAGAATAATGAGATTGTAGAATGCTCGCCTAGTAGCGCAAGGCTTCTCTCACACCTTGGAATTGATTACGAGATGGTTGATTTCCTCGTAATGGACATTATAACAGTCCCCTACTTTACCAGTTTAGTAGTTTCCGAAAAACTGAGTATGCAGCCATGAATGTGGTCACGGTTTTATCTCTATGGGGATTTAGACAAAGAGATATAGATGAAGGTCCCTATGTGACTTCATGTGCTTAAATCAAGTAGTTTCTGACCACGGAACACGATCTCAATTGACTGAGACGTTCACTATATGGATTAATATAATCCGAGCGGATGAGGTATACCGCCTAAGTGAGTACTTGATTAGCTTGGGATACTTGAACAAGTATTATGCCCTTGCGTGTTTTATTACGCGATCCATTTTTGGATTTGCCTTCGAGATGAAGGATTTTGGGAAGACACGGTAGTGACTCAACCTGATGATTGAGTCCCGTAAATATTGAATCTAAGTCCATGATTCAGACTACACCCAGAAGGTGTTATGACGTTTTAGTCATCATGACGCTAAGTCGTCAGATTCTCCCATGATCGTTCGATCACTAGACATTGATATAGACCCAGTCCGTCCCTGATGAGACGATGAAGAGATATTGAACCATAATGTTCATATCTAAGTACAATAAGCGCATCATTGTACTTGATCTAATGTGCTAGGACGAACATCTCGTCTGTTGTGAATGGTATAGCTCGACACAACATCGCGCTAACACGCTGCCATCGAAATGGCACTAAAGACACATTCCCTTACCTTATGGTAATTTTGGAAGTGGGCTAGTTTATCCCATTTGCGTCATCGAGTGTACCTACCCCCTTCGGTACTCGAATTAACGCAACCCTTTTTCGGTTATACCGATGCCGGTTACTTATCAGACCCGCATAAGGGATATTCCTAACATGGTATGTCTTTACCATTAGGAATAAGGCGACATCTTGGAGGTCTTGGAATGACTCCAAGTGAATCACTCTGATCTATTCGTGCTCTATGAGTCGACTAGAGTGTGTATATGGCTTCGAGCTAGTATTAGTCATATTTGAATTACATATGTTCTGTCTCACGATCCAGATAAAACACTTGTCATAGAAGACAACTTGTTGTTATTGATCAAGAGAGACATGACTACATTATGCTATTTAGTATTTCTCGCCGAAATTAATCTTCACAAATGAAGTTTAAGAGCATCCAGTTGAATGCTCGTTCTATTCCACGTTAGATTTTCTTGCATCCAGTCGTATGCAAGTAAATGAGGCATCCAGTCGAATGCTCGTACTCTTTCTTGGAATATGAAATCTTTGCACCCAGTCGTGTGCAAGTGAGGGGGAGCATCCAGGTGAATGCTTATTGCACTAATTACTACTTAGTCGAAATCTTCGCACCCTGTCGTGTGCAAGTGAGGGGGAGCATCCAGTCGCATGCTCGTGTACTCTTTTTGTCCTTAGACCAAGGTTTTTTCCCACTGGGTTTTCCTTGGCAAGGTTTTTAGCGAGACACGTTCCCATCATATCTCACTTAAGATTGCCGAAATTAGGGGGAGTATCCGGTTGTATACTTCTTACCACTGTGTACTCTTTTGTCCTTCGACTAGAGGTTTTTCCCACTGGGTTTACTCTAGCAAGGTTTTGATGAGGCACCTGTTTTGTGGTTGATCCCCTACTACTACCACTGTTGCACTCTTTTTCCTTCGATCAGGGATTTTCCCATTGGGTTTGCTCTGGCAAGGTTTTGATGAGGCACACTGTTTTGTGGTTAGTTACTTACATGATATTTCGGCCTATATCATTCGGCTACACAGTTTCTCCTAGGTACCGGTTTTGTCCCACACTGGGTTTTCCGTCCCTAAGGTTTTTATGTGTTTAGCACTGCGAATGAACTCGACTCAGATCGAATGCATGAAGACGAAGAATTCAAGACGTCCAAAGGGGGAGTGTTGTAAGATATTATTGGACTATTGAGCCTTACTCATAGTGGGCCTAAGTTGGGCTTTCTATCTTGTATAACCCTAACCTCTAGTATATAAATAAGGTTAGGGTCCCCTTTTATTGATACATTCTGATTAATAAAGACTCTATTGTTGTCTCTCTCATATCTCTCTCTATATCTGTACATATCTCTATATATATCTATAACGAGCTAATATGTCACACAACAAAAAAAAAAATAATAATAATTATTATTATTATTATTATTATAATAGTCTCAACGATCAATGTGTCTTGTTGGTTTTAAAGTATTTGTGTACTACTAGATGGATACACTATACATAGGAGGTATACGGTACTAAGAAAAAAGGAAAAACAACTAAACATGCCTAAAGTAAAGAAAAAAAGTACATAGTTTTTTTGACTAATACATTTGAATGAGATTTTTTTAGAAATATTGATCGTTTTGTGTTTTTGTTTTTAAGGTAATTATCCCATCCATCAACATGGAAATGCCACTGCATATCAATCCAAACACCCAAAAAAACAACTAAATTAATCCCATGTACATTATTTGTAAACCACACAAACCCACACAAGCACAATAACCCTTTAGTAATTAAAGAACACAAACCCACACAAACCAAGAAAAAACATGCGTAAAGAAAAAAAAAATATATATTTTAGACTCATATTAATTTGAATGAGATTTTTTAGAAATATTGATCTTTTTGTCCTTTTCTTTTTAAGGTCACTGGCCCGCCATCAACATCGAAACACCCCAAGAAAAGAATTAAATAAATGATAAATCTCACACAAACACTATAACCCACACAAACCCACACAAACCCACACAAACACTATAACCCTTCATTAAACAACACAAACCCACACATACAATATTAACCCTTCAGTAAACCACACAAACCCACATAATTACCCTTCTAAACCCTTGCATGGAAATTTTCAAGTAATTCATTTCCACAGTGAACATTATTAATTTTATTCCTCAAACAACATCCCCAGCTATCTATAAACATTTCCCCTGCATTCATCTTTCCAGAAGCATACCACGAGACCGAACAGCTAGCTATAAGCATAAATTTCCAAATTTGAGAGAGAGATCAGAGAGATGGATGGTGGAAGGCAAAGTAATGTAAAAGCTGGTAACAATAGTGTGGTTCCAAAGCCAAAGGAAACGGTGAAGCAGATGATGGTTAAGGCGGTTGCTTCATCCATTAGCAAGGCCAAAGACAAGAGCAAGGTCAGACCAAGCTAGCGCTTCTTAGCACCTCTATGGTCTGAAACTAATTTTTTTTTCATCATCTATTGTTTCATATTTGTGATAATAAAATGTCATGTAATATTCTGTTGTTCATATTACATTTCATTGTTATGTTATATATAGTATGTAGTTTTATACATTTTTGTAGCTTGTATTGTGATAGTAAAATTTCATGTAATATATTACATTTCATTGTTATGTGATAGTATGGGGTTTTATACACCTTTGTAACTTGTATTGCTTCATTTACCTCGTTTAGTACCTTACATTGCTAATTGCATTTTGGTTCATTAGGGTTCCAGAAATATAAATAAAAGCATAATCTTTCTCTCTCTCTCTCTATAAGCGCTGGAGTGATTAATAGCTAGCTAGTAATTGGTGGCGTATAATCAAACTAGGTTGTAGATTGTAAAATATAACAGTCTCGGTGGTGACCGTTCCATCTCTTGCCCTTTTTCTATGCCCATGGATGATATTGAGGATGCGACTCGAAGGAATCTAGGATAAGTATCAATATAGTGTAGGTTATATCGTTGTAAATTACTGAGATGCAATCGACATTTTTCTTGTAAAACCGAAGGGGTAGCTAATAGAGTGAATTTTAGCTTGCTTTTGGTATATATTCAAGAACTGGGAGTTAATGCTCGAAAGTCTCGGCGATTGATGAATTGGTGTCTTATTGGTTTTAAAGTTTTTACTGTACTACTACGTTTAGTTAGATACACCATGAGGTACGATACTAACAAAAAAGAAGAAGAAGATCTAAACATTTTTATATAAATTGGTAGGGAAGACCCACTATTTCATTAAAAATAATAAGAATGATCAAAACATAGAGATCTAAAAAAAAAACTGTTAAGCATTAGTAAATCATACTAGTTTTTCACCTTGTGCGTATGGCTGAAACAAAACAAAAATAAACATGAACACAAGTGAAAGCGAAAAAAAAGTAAAATCAAGCCCGAAGGTGGGTGCTAAACCGCTATAGCCTGGACGGCAAAGCAATGTAAAAGGTAGCAATAGTGTGGTTCCAAAGCCGAAGGAGACGGTGAAGCAGATGATGGTTAAGGAGGTAGCTTAATCTTATAGCAAGGCCGAAGACATGAGCTAGGTCAGACCTAGTGCTGGTGCTTCTTAATTAGCGCCTCTATGGTTTGAAACTGAAAAACTTTTATGATCTATTGTATCATATTTGTGATAATAAAGTTTCATGTAATATTCTGTTTGTTCATATTACATTTCATTGTTATGTTATAGTATGGGGTTTTATACACCTTTGTAGCTTGTATTGTTGTGTTTTCTCGTTTAGTACTTGCATTGCTGATTTTTTCAGTCATGTATTCATGTTAATTAGTACATTTTTATGCACATTTTTGCCGATCATTATTACCTTTTTTTTTTGGAAATGAGATCTTTATTACCTTGTGTCAATTAGTACATCATACTATTATTTCATCTTGTGTGTATGGCCGAAACAAAAGAAAAATAAACATAAACACAAGCAAAAGCGGAGGAAAGAGTAAAGCTCCGAAATTGGGCGCCGCTAAACTATTAATGCATGAATGTCGAAACAAGTTTATGTATGGAGACTATAGATTCGTTTTGGTCCTTAACTTTAGATAAAAAAAGTCATTATTATTTGTCTTTTATTAGCTCCTGTCGCGGGCCAATTTGCGTAAAGATTAATGCCGACCAATTGATGCTTTTCTAATAAGTGATACCAGGGCATGATCCACGAAGAACATATTATATGGCGATATATTTGATATATGGTATCGAAATATAGGGCTATGTCCCCATCAATGACGGACGTCATGGTGTTTAGCTTTGCTACTATCCGCGCCAATCTAAAAACTAAGGTTGCTTCTGAGTGGTGCTCGAAGATGAGAATCATGAGGTTATCATTAGCTCTCGATTTGAGAACCTGCTGGAAATAGAGACATTAGAGCAGTGTTTTAATAATCACGATTTAAAGAGCTAAAAGCGTGATAAAGCGTTTTACGAAATATAATTACATACGCTTTTTTGTTTTTAGGTAGGTAAAGCGCTAAAAGCGTGATTTTGGAGATAATAGCGCAAAAAACATGATTTATAGGGACTTAAAGCGTAAATAGCGTGTAACTCTTTTTTTTTAAGGAAAAGAAATCAAAACGACGTCGTTTTATTTTCGGTTTCTGAAAAAGAAATAGCTCGTCCATCTTCTCTCATATATATCCCTAACTTCATAAATAAGACTGAAATCCTACCTGTCTCTCCGATCTCTATTCTCCAAAGTCCAATCCTCTCTCTATTCGATCTTCTTCCTATAATCTCGTCAATCTCCATCCCAATTTCTTGTATATTCTACTCTAATGGTGGAAGTTACATCTAGAGGTTAAGCTCAAAAACGAATGCCCTAACTTGCAAGCATTATGAATATATCTATTTCTAGCGTTATCAATTACATTCACAAAATTGTTTAAACTATTAACAAGCGAAAATTCGATCTCCTTAATGACATTCGACCGTTGAGACTTTACCAGTATTATAACTACCAATTCCTGAATATATACCAAAATCAATCTAAGTTTCACAGTATTAGTTACCTCTTCGGTTTTACAAGAAAAATAGAGAAAATCAACCCTAGTCCCATTAATTAATCCCCTTTAACTCCTTTGAACTTCCTAGAGAGAACCGCAATTGTATACGGAGACTATCTCCAGGTAATTTACAACGATATAACCAACACGTGGAACGATACTTCTCGTAGATTACTTTGAGTCGCATTCTCGATGTCAACCTTGAGCATAGAAAAATGGTGAGTGATGGAACGGCCGCCATTGAGATTGTTATAAGGTATAATCGGGATTATTATGTTTTAATATCATTGTCTATGAAAGTTTTACTATTTAGTAAAATGAACTACGAATTTTCCCTTTTAGTAATATTAACTATATATACATATACATATATATTTGTTAGCATTTCATACATAAACATAATTAAAACGGATAATGTAATACTATCAACTATTATTTTTAGTACCATAATATATCAATTATACACCATTTTAGTACAATCATTTATCAAGTTATTTAGGTTTTTAAATCAAATGTTAACAAAGTGTATAGTTGATAGAGCACTAAAAGAAAAAACTCGTAGTTCATGATAACTAAACGCTAAAACATCCATAGTTAAATGTATTAAAACATAATAAACCCCGGTATAACCTATAACCTAGTTTTAGTTTATGCCATCAATTACTATTTATTAATCACTCGAGCGATTTTAGAGAGAGAGAGTCTATGCTTTAGCGATTTTACACATGGACCTATCTTTCTATATTTAGTTCATTTTAATTAAGAAATGTCGTAATTTTCCTTCCACTAACCATGCTTTCATAACCTCTCCACCACCACTACAAAAAAAGAGGAACAATCATTGACGGATTTTGTGACATTTTTTACCCCAACGCCATTATCGTAGACGGATTTGCAACATAATTTGTTTTTTTGACAGTTTTTATTATTTCGTGACAGATTTCTGATAGATTTGGCTATACCTAATTGAACTTATTTTTGTAGTGCGCACAGTCGCCTTAGAAATACATTTCCTTTCTACTTACGATGAGGTAAATTCTATATCGGGTAAGTTTATCTACATATATTTGGATTGAATTGGCCGGGTGTTTGGTTGTGTTTTTTGGTCCTAATATTTGGTAGTAACAATTAGATCGGATTAATTAGTGTGTTTGTATCCCGATAGAGTTTATTGTGATTCTTAGTAATTAGATATTAAAAGCCCTCTGTTAGCCAAAAGAAAATTAGCGATCCAAGAACTACTAGTTAGGTATACTCGATGAGAGGTCCATCTTTCAAAGAAAGGTTTGGTAAAAAACTGTTGAACATATGCTACCACAAGACGTGAAAAATTTTCGAATAAGAATTTGAAGTGCGTAGAATGAGCGATGAAAATCTCTTATTAGCTTTAGTATGCATTTTGAAAGTTTTTATTTTAATTTCCGTTGTAATAAGGTCGTTTCGAACATACATTATTCTCATTAATGAAATTGTTGGCATTCCGTCATTCCCCTCCAATTTATATAGAAAAAATGGTATGCTGCCATTGTGTTGTGCATTAAATTTTTTCCAATTCGGGTAATTATTTCAGACATTATAGCGACATTGTTGTCATCGTCCTTCATGGATGACATATGACAATGAACGACATCCGTGCTGTATGGCTTCATGGATGTTGGGGGTTCATAGGGGGGACGTTTTTTTTGGATTTAGCCTTTTGACAAAATTGAAAGAAGATTGGCAATTTGGGTTATATTGCTAAACAAGTCGGCAACATAGTAGCTTAAGACAATATTCTCAAGGTATTTTTCATGCATGCATTGCTTCAAAAGTATTAAAAATTCTTTGCAGACGTAGTAAGATTTACCATATTATGAATGGACAAGCTAAATTTATCACTCAAGGCAAGGGAATGAAAAAACGAAACTATTGATCATACAAAATCTTGAAGACAAATGTTGGGTTACTTTGACACAACAATTCTGATACATGCAATAAGGGTTATTAGCGATTTCGTACCTTGTAGTATTGTGTAATTCTTATTGAGTAATCCATATTGTTAATTTTTTCAACTAGTATTCATGTTTTTTTTTAAATTAATTTTGATATTTTCCATTCAATTATGAATGAGAACATGACATCATGATTTTTACCCGTTATAGTCAAGGGTATTTCGGTCAGGTACAAAGGATTAGTTCCATCCAGAATTTGGATGGAAAAGTTCAAAATTACAAAAAACACGAGTATAGGGTATAATAATTGAAAAAATTAACATTGTAAGAAACTAAAAGAGAAAAACGTAATAATACAAGCTACAAAAGTGTATAAAACCCCATACTATAATAAAAGAATGAAATGTGATATGGAAATAATATTACATGAAATTTTCTTACACCAAATATGAAACAATAGATGCTAAAAGTTTTCCAGTTTCAGAACATAGAGACGTTAAGAAGCGCTAGCTAGGTCGGACCTTGCTCTTGTCTTTAGCCTTGCTAATGGATGAAGCTACCGCCTTAACCATCATCTGTTTCACCGTCTTCTTCGGCTTTGGAACTACACTATTTCCACCTTTTACATTGCTTTGCCTTCCACACTCCATCTCTCCGATCTCTCTCAAATTCGGAAATTTGGGCTTATAGCTAGCTGTTCGGTTTCGTGGTATGCTTTCTGGGGAGTTGAAGGAAACATTTATAGATAGCTGGGGTTGTGGTTTGAGCAATAAAATATAGTTCAGCTGTGTGCAAATGAATTACATGAAAATTTCCATGCAAGGGCTTAGAAGGATAATTGTGTGGGTTTGTGTTGTTTACTGAAGGGTTATTGTGTTTGTGTGGGTTTTGTGTGGTTTACTGATAATATATATATGTACATGGAATTAATTATATTATTTTCTTGGGGGGTTTCGATTAATATGCAGTGGCAATTCCATGTTGGTGATGGGATAATGACCTTAAAAAGAAAAAAAAAAAGAAAAAGGTAAAACGGTCGGTTATTTGTAGAACTTTTTTTTCCCCTTTACTTTAGGCATGTTTAGATGTTTCTATTAACAAATTTGTGAATGGAGAGGATATCGTTAGAAATAGATATATTCGTAGTGCTTGCAAGTTAATTAGGTCATACGTTCGGGGGTTGATCGAGTTTTGTAACCTTTGGGGGTTGAGAGGTGCTAACTTCCCTTGAGCCTTTTGTAACCTTCGGGGGTTGATCGAGTTTTGACTTTTATACTCCTCTTAATTTCCAAAAAAATAATAATAATAATAGTCTCAACGATCAATGAATCAGTGTCTTATTAGTTTTAAAGTATTTGTGTACTACTAGATGGATACACTATATACGAGGTACGGTACTAAGAAAAAAAAGGAAAAACATCTAAATTACTTGCATAAAGTAAAGAGTAAATAATTTTTTTTACTCATACATTTGAATGATATTTTTTAGAAATATTGATCGTTTTGTGTTGTTGTTTTAAGGTCATTATCCCATCCATCAACATGGAAATGCCACTGCATATCAATCGAAACACCCCAAGAAAATAACTAAATTAATCCCATGCTTGTACATTATTTGTAAACCACACAAACCCACACAAGCACAATAACCCTTTAGTAAACAACCCTGCACAAACCAATAAAAAACATGTAAACATGTCTAAAGCAAATATAAAATGAATTTTTTTGTTAGACTCATACATTAATTTGAATGAGATTTTTTAGAAATGTTGATCTTTTTGTCCTTTTCTTTTTAAGGTCACTGGCCCGCCATCAACATGGAAATCCCACTGCATATTAATCGAAACACCCCAAGAAAAGAATTAAATAAATGATAAATCCCATGTACATTATCAGTAAACCACACAAACCCACACAAACACTATAATTCTTCAGTAAACAACACAAACCCACACATGCAATATTAACCCTTCAGTAAACCACACAAACCCACATAATTACCCTTCTAAACCCTTGCATGGAAATTTTCATGTAATTCTTTTCCACACTGAACAGTATTAATTTTATACCTCAAACAACATCCCCAGCTATCTATAAATATTTCCCCTGCATTCATCTTTCCAGAAGCATACCACGAGACCAAACAAGCCTAAATTTCTGAATTTGAGAGAGAGATCAGAGAGATGGAGGGTGGAAGGCAAAGCAATGTAAAAGCTGGTAACAATAGTGTGGTTCCAAAGCCGAAGGAGACGGTGAAGCAGATGATGGTTAAGGCGGTAGCTTCATCCATTATCAAGGCCAAAGATAAGAGAAAGGTCAGACCTAGCTAGTGCTTTTTAGCGCCTCTATGGTCTGAAACTGATTTTTTTTTTCATCATCTGTTGTTTCATATTTGTGATAATAAAATTTAATGTAATATTCTGTTTGTTCATATTACATTTCATTGTTATGTTATATGTTGTAGTATGTAGTTTTATACACTTTTGTAGCTTGTCTTGTGATAGTAAAATTTCATGTAATATTCTGTTGTTCATATTACATTTCATTGTTATGTTATAGTATGGTGGGTTTATACACCTTTGTAACCTGTATTGTATTGTTGTGTTTTCTCGTTTTGTACTTACACTGCTGATTTTTTCAGTCATGTATTCGTGTTAATTAGTAAATTTTTTGCACATTTTTGCCGATGATTATTACCTGTCTTTTTATTTTGAAAAGAGATCACTATTACCTTGTGTCAATTAGTACATCATACTATTATTTCACCTTGTGTGTATGGCCGATACAAAAGAAAAATAAACATAAACACAAGCAAAAGGGAAAAAAAGTGTAAAGCTCTGAAATTGGGCCCTAAATCGCTAAATTATTAATACATGAATGTCGAAACAAGTTCATGTATGGAGACTATAGATTCGTTTTTGATATTTAGATAAAAAAAAAAGTAATTATTATTTGTCCTTTATTAACTCCCGTCGCGGGCCCGTTTGCGTAAGATTAATGCCGGCCAGTTGATGCTTTGCTAATAAGTGATACCAGGGAGTGATCCATGAAGAGCATGCCACGCCCCCAAAATCCGTAAACGGACATCAAGGGGTGCTTTGCCATTTATTTTAATTCCTTTTTTTTTTTTTATCTTATTAGACCACACCTTTGCCATTTTCTCTGTCTTTCTAAAAAAAAATATCAAAAAAATATTTATTTGGAAAAAATAACATGGTTGGGTGCTTTGCTTAGCGTATAGAATTTGTCAAACGAAGTGGTGGGACCCACAAGTTACTTTTTACATATCATTTAATTAATTTACTTACACTTGTGCCTTCCAATTTTTTAGAAAATTATATATTTGAGTCACCATAAACTATCCTTAATTTTCACGACGCATCAGAGGAAGCAGAGTACTTGACCTAAGAGTGAGGGTTACTCAGCTTCCAAACCATTGGATATTGCTACAGTAAATTTCATATTTTAACTGTAGCAATATTTAATGGCTGTGGACTCTGAGTCACTCTGACTCAGAGTCAGAGACGCTGCTTCCCGCATCAAGTTACCGAAAAACTCGTTTATGTTCTAAGAACCATGTTTCGCGTTGTTCGCTTATCGTTTCTCGTTTACTGCTTTGTATTTTTTCACGTTTATGTTTTATATATATTTTTAAAGTTTCACATTTTCATTTCTCCTTTCGTTTCCCATCCTGACAACCACGTCAGACACTACTACGTGTTGATAGAATGGTATAATAAAAGACATGATTTATTGGCGGTTTTAGTATTTATTTATTAACAATGAATGTTTTATTTGACAATAAATGTTACCAGTGTTGTATATGTACATGTGTCTTTATTTTGTATATTAAGTGATTTCGTGTGTATAATACGATTTACACACAGAAAATCAAATCACTGGTTATAACAGAATATATTTTATCGTTCACAATTTTAGATAGAGTGGACAACCATCGATATAGTTGTAGAACAGAGTTTTAGTAGGCATGTCTTGATTACAAGGAACGGTTGAATTACAACTCTTTGTGATATAATTAGAGTATATATTGAACATAACAAAGTGATATTACTTTATGTTACTGACCATAATAAAATAATTATATCTAATGAATTATTATGATTACTTATACTTTTAATCACTAGATTATTTTTGATACACATTTATAATGTATACTGCTTTGATTTGCGATGAGTGAGATTTGTTATGGTCAACAAAACCATACGTTGGACAGTAATATTATTTATATGGTGTGTGTCTATAGTCAACAGAATTCACCTCCTTTAATAAGTATGATGATATCACTTTGAGAAACTTATAAGTTTTGTGTCAAAATCATGCAAGTGTAATTTATATCCGATACAACATATAAGTTAAGCGCAAAGGTCGAGGAAATAATATGTCGAGTAAAATAATTGTAATTTATTTAATTGATTGGTATCTGTAATCTTAACGTGAGTAGAAAATTAAGTATTTAACAATATGCTCTCAAATATTATTTAAGAAGCAAATAGAATGTAATTATATTGTATAGTGGAAATGAATATAATTTATCGATAGAATATGGTAAGATTGGTAAAGTATTAATTAGATAATATTATATTATTTTTGTTAATAAGATTATATAATATTTATTAATTAAGTACTAATATAAGTAGCCTTAGAGTTCTAAACAAGGTAGAAGTTTATTTATTTTTATGCACTAAGTCCCTAGTATATATATACTGTTCATATGTTGAAGTAAAAGATACAACCTCCATAACTCATATATTAGAGTTAGGATTTCCTAACAATTTTGAGAGTCCCGCTCTTTAAGAGCAAGACGTATAATAGGAATACAACAGAAATCAAGTATGATCTACCTCCGCCCGTGAGATATTTCTGTATCATTTTTATATAATTCATATAAAGTATAATCAGGATGTAAGTTCAGTTTTTAGCTGTATAATAAAACGTGTTTCCAAGGCGTGTCTGTCGAAATCTTGAAAACATAGGACACGACATAGGGACGCGGTCATAAAAGTATATACATAAATGTATATTATATTATGTATTTAAATTTACAGATATATTAAATGAATTATGCGGCCCGGCTGCATTTAAGATTAATGACGATCAGTTGATGCTTCGCTAATAAGTGATTGTACCAGGTCGTAAGGACGTATCTATCCATGATAAAAATGGCATTGCATTTGATATATGGAGTCAAAATACAGAGCTCTCTCTCTATTAATGGTCGATGTCATAGTCCTTAGCTTTGCTTGTATCCGCCTCAAAGGAAATTCTATGCTAGCTCCTGGATGATGAATATCATGAGGTTATCAATTGTCCTCGATTCGCGAGCATGCTGGAAATTAATATAGACTTGATAGAGACTATTCGTGATTTAACATTATATTTGAGGGCAACGAGAGCTTTTTATCAAAATCGAGGACGCCAAACTCTCCCTCAAAAAGCATGACTACATTTGCTTATAATTGTTCATAGTTCTCGGCGCTCGCTCTTATAGTTGGCCCGATGAACTGTGGTCTCTTAGTGCACTTGACTCTTCTTAATAAGTTCAAGTTTGTCTAGTGCATCTTTTTGTTTAAGAGACCACCATTATACTAAAGTGTTAGGTTGCATTACTAGTATCCAAGTACCATGTTTCATAATTCTATGTCAAATTCAAATTCATCTAAAACTCCATAGCAATTTAGTTTTCTTTATTTATCATGAAACAAGAGAACACGCCACAATTGTAGACAAATATTAAACACAAAATCAGGTTTACATTGAAAAATCAGAATTCTTAAGTATTTCTCAATTCACATACCTATAAACTGATTTTCCATGACGAATAGGAACCCATATTTTCCGCAATTTTCTTGAGCAAGAATTTCTGGATATTTTCTGTCAATATCTTTGGAAGTTCATTAAGCAAAATCCGTCAACATGTCTATTGCCAAAGAGGAAACCTTTTTTTAGCAATTTCCTTGAGCAATAGATGTGTCTTTCCCTGAGTTCTTTAACATATTGACCAGCAAGGGTGCCACACACATGCGTGTCACATTGTTTCGAAGTATATTTTCAAAAACGATAGATACATCAAACTTATGAAAACGCACATTTGTTCCGCCTACAGCCGCGATGCCCTAAGGGAAACTCCAAAGTCCGTCCAAAAGAATGTACTAAAACATAATAAACCCTGGTTCATCCCGTAACCTAGTTTTATTATACGCCACCGGTTACTAGCTATTTACCACTCGAGCGATTAGAGAGAGAGAGAGTCTTCTTTAGCGATTTTACATGTGGACATGTCTTTCTTACATTTAGTTCATTTTAATTAAGAAATGTCTGAATTGTCCTTCCATTAACCATGCTTTCATGAGTACCTCTCCAGTCAGTGGCGGTCTGGTATCACGGAATGTCTAACTCTCGAATTTTGTTTGTTGCTCAATAAATAAAAATAAAAATAAAATTAAATTGTAATTAAAAAATTTCAAACTCATAATCTTCTATCTAAAATACCAAACTATTCAACCATTTGAGCTGCCGCAACACATTATAAACAAATTAGTATTTAATATTTTTATTTTAACTAACAATTATATTAAAAATATAGTCAGGTGTTGCCCGTAATTTTTTTTCCGAACCAATTGCCCAAGACTCAAGCCTTACTCGACTTGGGCCTGGGCCGCCCCTGTCTCTAGTCTCCACCACCCAACCGTCCTAGACATACATTTCCTTTCTACTCACGACGTCACAATGAGGTATGCCGCCATGTCGTTGTGTATTTTTTTTTCAAATTCTGTAAGTATTTCAGCCGTTACAGCAACATTAATCCGTTGTCCTTCATGGATGGCAGACAATGAACGCCAGCCGTGATGTATGGCTTCATGGATGGTGGGGCCAGTGTTGGCAGTTGTTCATAAGGGGGACGGTCTTTTCGGATTTAGCTTTTTGACCAAATTGAGAGAAAGATTGTCAATTTGTGTTATTGCTAAACAAGTTGGTAAGATAGTAGCTTAAGCTAATTTTCTCAATGAAATTTTCATGCATGCATTGCTTTAAAAGTATTAAAATTATTTGTACGCGTAGTAAGATTTACCATATACTATGTGTTAGGTCAATATTTATAAACCAGTGAACTATTTGTTGTCAATTTGTTTAAGTAAATAAATAAATATAAGCTAAGTGATAATTGATAAAACAATTTTTATGTTACCGGTGAAATTGCAATCTCAGTTGCAACCATAGTTATAGCATATTGATACGCACGATTCTGTTTTACTGTATTACTTTTTCTTTAAGTTGATTATTTTAAATAAAAGTATGCAGGATATATTCACATATATTTATACGGATTTAATTTATAGAGTTATTTAAGGATTGATCATTATAAACAAAACTATTTAAGAATTGATCACCATTCAAAACCCAATAAAAATAAAAAATTTGGAAAAAATTAAAAAATCCCAACAAATAACAGAAATGGAAAAAAAAACAGAAAAATCAGAAACATATAAAAAATCCGAAAATACCAAAAAAAGATGAAAAGACCTTTATAAAAGTCGGAAACCCGAAAAAATGGTAAAAAAAAAAAAAATCAAAACTTTTTTTTCAAAAAAGTCGGTAACCCGAAAAAACCCAAAAAATGGTACAAAAATAAAAAAAAACTAAGAAAAATCTAAAAAATCCAAAATCACAAAAAATGAAAACACATTCAAATAAGTCGGGAACCCGAAAAAACCCCGAAAAATGGTACAACAAATTTTAAAAAAACCAAGAAAAATCCAAAAAATCCAAAATCACACAAAAATTGAAAAAAAGTTGAAAAAGTCGAAAAAAGCCAGAATGTTCAAAAAATGTTAAAAACTTTAAAATAACTTGCAATTGTTTTCAAATGACTCAACATGACTTCAATGACTTAAAAACGACTCTGACTATTTTTATAATTACTCGAACTGTTTTTTAAAATGACTTAGACTATTTTTAAAATTACTCAAACTATTTTTAAAATAACTGAAAACGACTTAAACTGTTTTATAATTACTCAGATTATTTCTAAAATAAATTAAAATGACTCATACTATTTTTATAATTACTCAGAATATTTTTAAAATGACTTAAAACGGCTTAGATTGTTTTTATAATGACTTAAAACGACTCAGACTATTTTTAAAATGACTCAGACTATTTTTTAAAATAACTTCAAAAATGAATCAGACTATTTTTAAAATGACTTAAAACGACTCAGACTATTTTTAAAATTAATTAGACTATTTTTAAAATGACTTAAAATAATTCTGACTGTTTTTTAAAATGGCTTAAATTGAATCATTACTTATAATGACTTAGACTGTCTTTAAAATGAGTTAAAATGACTCAGTCAGTTTTTAAAATGAATTATACTATTTTTAAAATGACTTAAAACGACTCAGACTGCTTTTAAAATGATTTAAGACGACTAAGACTATTTTTTTTTTGTGTTTTTGGATTTTTGTTTATTTTATATTTCTTGGGATTTGTTTTTCGATTTTTTGGATTTTTAAATTTTATTCGTGTTTTTTCGGGGTTTTGCCTATTTTTAAGTTTTTTTTTTGATTTTTTGGTTTTTCCTTTTTGATTTTCTGAACTTTTTTCCATTCTCTCTTATTTTTTAGATTTTTATGTGTTACTTAGGTGAAATTGACCAATACTTAAATAATTTTGAAAATGATGACCAATCCTTAATTAGTTTCTATAAAGTGTACCAATCATAAATTTACCCTTTAAAAATTATATCTTTTAAGACTTTTTTAAAAGAGATTAGATTTTTTCTCTTTAATGTGTTAACTAAATCTTCTATTCTAATGCAATCTTTATCAAGTTTCAATCTATCTTAATTTAGAACTCTTTATGATTTAAAGAGATTGGATTTATATATACGAAGTTATTTGATTTTATATGAAATAGATTTTATCTTAAGAGATATTATTTTATAGGTTTCTTTTAAATGAAATAATAAGGTTTAATACCTCATAGGTAACACTTTTGAACTTTAATTCTCACAAGATATCTAGAATAAGTTGCATTCTTCATAGGTATCACTTTTCTAAAATATAAATACCCCTAATTTTCTATTTTTTCTCACACGTTACATAAAAAATAGAAATATAATTTTCTCACTTTCTTCCCAATACAGATGATGGGGATTAATTCAACAACGACGATTGCTGCAGTGGATAATCGTCTCCGGCCACATCTCCGACGGCGCCGTCTCATCGTCGTCTTCGGCGACGTCTTTGACAAAACCACAACACGATCGAGATCAAACTAGTCATCATCGCTGATCGGAAGAAAAATCAGGATGGGTTCGGATCGAACAGATTGGATCGCAGGAGAAGACGAGGATCAGACCGCCCTTAGGCTTTAGTTCGAGATTATTGTCGCCCTTCCGCCTCCGTCTCCGTCGAGCTCGCAGTTCATTATTGCTCTAGATTTGAAGGTATGCATCTATCTATCTACGTATGTATGAATTTTTTTTCCAGTTTATCTTATATTTTGTAAATTCGTTGTTACATTTACGATTATGGTTTTGTTTTTCCTGATTTATACTTGAATCCAAATAACTAGCAATATGATTTTTTTCAACTTTATTGGGACGGTTTTTGAGTGGTTATTGGAACGGTTTTTTGTGATGGTTTGGGTGTTTTTGGTTTATTTGAACAAGAGCGGTGGCGGAACTC
Source organism: Primula veris (assembly GCA_963682055.1). Taxonomy (NCBI): domain Eukaryota; kingdom Viridiplantae; phylum Streptophyta; class Magnoliopsida; order Ericales; family Primulaceae; genus Primula; species Primula veris. The sequence continues at coordinate 4,362,944 of OY821751.1, forward strand.
ATTTGGGGACTGAAACAGAGCTCGTTTTGGGTTGAAACGGAGCTCGTTTCGGAACCAAGAGAGATTCCAGTTTGGGGCACTCCAAGTGTTCGAGGGTTTTCCCGAGAATGTTTAATACTTGGGCTATTTTCTTAACCGCCTTGCGGGGAATTGGGAATTTTAGACTATTTAAGTAAAAAGATAATTTATTGAATTTTGGATTATAAGCTAGCCGTGTTTGCTTTTTTGTAGTACTATCCCTAAAACACGTTGTTTACCCTTTTTTTGTGTGGGGGTCATTATGATATTTATATACCTGTATATTGCATGTGTTGATTTATGAGTATTTGCTAATCTTTTATATTTTAGTGTATGCGTGGATAAATGCTGAGTTTTTATTTTTGAGTTTGGCTGTTTTGGTGATGAAACGGGCCTCGGTTTTGGGCTGAAACGGGGAGCGTTTTAGGGTAGATTTACGTATGTTTTGCGGTATGTTTTGGTGCTTAATCGAACCCGTTATAAGGCTGATTTTAGGGTCCGTTTTGATGCTGGAACAACCCTTTTTTAAAGCTGATTTGGAGTCTGTTTTGGTGTTAAATCCAGTCCATTTTATGGTTGAATTGGAGTCTGTTTCGGGGCTGAACCAGACTCCAGTTCGAGGCTGAAAGAGGTTTCGGTTCGAGGCTAAAACAAGCTCAAAATGGTACATGTTTGTATGATTTTAGCTGTACATGTTTGTATGATTTTATTCAGTAACTATATAGATCCGTAAGCTTAAAATGGTAAGATCGCTTGTACCAACACCGAGGTTTAAGAGTTTGGTGGTTCGAATCCTTCCGGATTTTATTTGTTTAATTTGAATTAAATTATAGTTCTGTCAAAAGTGCATCTGGTTCAGCTGAAAGTGCATCTTTTTCAGTTGAAAGTGCATATGGTTAAGCTGAAAGTGGATCTGTTTTAGCTGAAAGTGCATCTGGTTCAGATAAAACTGCATCTAATTTATCTCAAACTGCATCTAGCTCGGTCAAAAGTGCATATAGTTCATCTCAAAATGCATCTAGTTCAGTTGAAATTGAATATAGTCCAGTCGAAAGTGCATATAGTTCAGTCGAAAGTGCATAATGTTTAATATAAACACAATATAATTAACAAAATAAAGTGCATATACCTTACTTTGAATTAAAAAAAGCAAATTCGGATGGATTCAAACCACCAATCTCTTGAACATTATTCACTTTCAACTAAACTAGATGCATTTTGAAATGAACAACATGCACTTTCAGCTGAACTAGATGCACTTTTAGCTAAAATAGATGTACTTTCAGATAAAACAGATACATTTTTGGTTGAATCAGATGCACTTTTAACAGAACTATATGCCATTTTATTGAACTATATGCACTTTTAGCTAAACCATATGCATTTTTGACTGAACTATATTCATTTTTGACTGCAATATATGCACTTTTGACTTAACTATATATATTTTTGACTAAATTAGATACACTTTTAGATGAAACAGTTGTACTTTTAGTTGAAACAGATACACTTTTAGCTGAACTATATACATACGCACTTTTATTGAACTATATTTTAAAAATAATTTTTGTAATTTTTTTATACAAATACATTTTTTGTGATTTTTTAAAAATTTTTGTATTTTGTTTCCATTTTTGTTGAGTTTTTTCGGTTTTATAGAATTTTATTGTAATTTAAAACTATTTTTGTTTTGTTTTTAGAGAGATAAAATATATGTATTATGTTTTGGATTGTATGATGACGTTTTGGTAAATAAAGTAAATAATTAAAAAGTGATAACTATGAGGAATATGAACTTATGGAGGCATATAAGACAAATATAAGTTGCTATGATGTATCTATAGGAAATTTTCCCAAATAATAACTCATATATTCAAGCAAGTTATATCTCGTGTTGACTACAAGAAGATTGAGCTCAATATGCAACAAGTATTTCGTGCGTGTAAGAAAGTTCGAGATCAATCAAACCTATAAAGATTCAATAAAGAAGATCTTGAAAAATGAAGATGGAAAGATAAATATTTATGAATATATTAGATTATTGTATTTTTATCATTTTATATTGATAGTAGCATTACTTATAAAAAATGTTTGTTCTAAATTATAAAAAAGTCTAACTTACAGAGAATGCACGTGAGAACTTAAAACGAAAAATAATGGTGGAATGTCATTAATATTTTGAGTGATAGTTATAGAGTTTGAGTCTTCTACTGTAGTTTTTTATAATATCACTAATTTGGGTGAGTGTCCCGAAAACATAGACGTAGACTGGAATGTCATTGCGTGCGAATTTAATTTCAAGTACGTTTAATTTTTTGTTCAGTCCATTAGTATTCTTAGATTACAAATGTGGTTATAACTGTAGTAGCAACCTAACAGTTTAACAACAACTAGAACATCGAATATGAACAACTTAAATTTATCACTCAAGGCAATGGAAGTGAAAAAAAGATAATATTGATCATTGAAAAAACTTGAAGACAAATATTACAGAATATGAATAAGAGAATACTGCATGAAATTTTACTATCACAAATATGAAACTATTGGATGATAAAAGTTTTTCAGTTTCAGACCATAGAGGCGTTGAGAAGCGCTCTCTAGGTCGGACCTTGCTCTTGTCTTTGGCCTTGCTAATGGACGAAGCTACTGCCTTAACCATCATCTGCTTCACAGTCTCCTTCGGCTTTGGAACCACACTATTGCTACCTTTTACACTGCTTTGCTTTCCACCCTCCATTTCTTTGACCTCTCTCTCAAATTTCCAAATTTGGGCTTATAGCTAGCTGTTCGGTTTCGTGGTATCCTTTCTGGGGAGATGAAGGAAATATTTATAGATAGCTGGGGGGGTTGTTTGAGGAAAAAAATATAGTTCAGCTGCGTGGAAATGAATTACATGAAAATTTCCATGCAAGGGTTTACTGAAGGGTTATTGTTTTTTTAAAGATTACTTATTGTGTTTGTGTGGGTTTTGTGTGGTTTATTGATAATATATGTACATGGGATTAATTACATTATTTTATTGGGGGGTTTCGATTAATATGCAGCGGCATTTCTATGTAAATGGATGGGATAATGACCTTAAAAAGAAAAGGACAAAACGATCAGTATTTCTAGAACTTCATTTATTTTTTCTTTACTTTAGGCATGGTTTGGATTTATTTTTTCTTTACTTTACTTTAGGCATTGTTTAGATGTTTGGATTAAAAATTTGTGAATGGAGAGGATAACGCTATAAATAGATACATTCGTAATGCTTACAATTTAGGCCATTTGTTTTTGAGATGAGCTGCTAACTTACATTGACCCTTTTGTAGCCTTCGGGCATTGATTGAGCTTTTGGCTTTTATACTACCCTTCATTTCCAAAAATAAAAATAAAATAGTAATAATAATAATAGTCTCAACGATCAATGAATCAGTGTCTTATAGGTTTTAAAGTATTTGTGTACTACTATAGGAGGTATGGTACTAAGAAAAAAGGAAAAACAACAAAACATGCCTAAAGTAAAGAAAAAAGTAAATAATTTTTTTGACTCATATATTTGAATGAGATTTTTTAGAAATATTGATCGTTTTGTGCTTTTGTTTTTAAGGTAATTATCCCATCCATCAACATGGAAATGCCCATATCTGTAAAATCCCGTATTTTATTTTTATTTAGTTATTTGTAATTTTTTTTCTTGTTAAATTTTACCGTGTTTTGATAGGTTGTCTAATTGTGTACTATTAGTAAGTATGATCATAGGTCCTATAAGAGTATTTATAATCAAATAGGTATGTATGACACAATCATTTGAACATAGTTACAAATACACGTTATGAATTAGCCTAGTATTTATCATGTACTTCAATGCCATACTTATTTTTAGATAAATAATGTTGAATGTATTAGGATGTAAGTTATGAAATGGCTACCGTATGGTTGATGGTTCTTGTATGTGAATTTATGCTAATAGACTTGTGAGAAAATGATACTATTACTACTATCAGTTAGAAATTTCCTATGTGAATTATAACATCTAAAAGATTAATTGGAATAATTAATAGCATTTAGGAGGTAGCAACAAATATCATTCATGTATTATTTATACACTGTTGTATTGTCTTGAAATGTCACATTTATTGTAGGAGTTTTGTACGTTGATATGATATGCAAGAGTCTTTAATTTCTATTACTATTTCTATTACTATATAGACATGCATAGAAAGAAAACTAGTATATATATGAGACATAGTGTTTTACTGTTGTTATACTATACTTATTATACTATATAGAAAAAATACATGTGTATAACAATAGAAGAAATTGAGAGATAGGAGAGTGGCATAGTTAGACGCAGTAGAGAGAATGATTAAAGAAAAAGGTTAAGATGTAACAGAAGCTTTTCGTAGCTTTTGTAGTAAAATGTTTCAAGTTCCAGATTCGTAATGAGATGAGCGGTTTTTCTTACTTGCTATTATATAATTCCATTGCATTTTCTAAAAAGTGTTTGCAGACTCAATTATATTTTGGAAGTATAAAAAATTATATATATATTGTATTGCTAGTTGCTGGTTCCAAAGAGAAAAAAGTTATATTGGGTACGTTAATTAATTATTTTTTTTAAAAAGAAAGTCTATTATTTTTATTTGTCCTGTTATGATATTTGGAAATTCCGGAAGAAATAAAGTTAGTTCGGGAAGTTTGAAAAGAGAGAGAATGTTATTTTGGGAAGTTCGAAAAGAGAGAGAATATTATTTTGGCAAGTCCGAAAAGAGAGAGAATGTTATTTCGGGAAGTCCGAAAAGAGAGAGAAAGTTATTCGGGAAGTCCGAAAATAAAGTAAGAGATTTGGAAAGTCCAAATACCAAGAATTAAAAGAGATTCAGGAAGTCTGAATCCGCCAAAAAATTAGGTAGTTTAATCGATTATTTTGAAAGTTATTTACTTAATTATCGTTACAATATTCTTTTTCAAGAAAATGTTCTACTATCAAGTATTTGGGAATTTTTCTTAAATTTTTGGGAATTTTTCTTAAATTTAAATAGATAATTTATTTATTTTTTACAACAAAAGAAATGATTAAAACCTATTTTAGACCCTTATATATATTGCAACATTTATCATTCACTAAACTCGTTTAGCTTAACCCTCGTTTTGTTAATGTTTTCAGGTATATAGTGTTGAGATCGTTTTAGTTGGGACCAGACAGACATCCTAAGATTTTGTATCTATCTTTCTGCTCCGTTAATATATTAATTTAGATCGTACGAATTAAGCGTTTGAAATTTCGAGCTTGTATTTGCAAGGTTTTTAAGTATAAATTGATCTTTTTATTTGTGTATTTTATTAGTATTTTAAATTAGGGTTCGTTAGCACGTGCCGCTGCACGTGTTATTTGGTCGTGTGACGTCCAATGGGATCGGGGTCGTTACAGTTACAATATCAATCGAAACACCCCAAGAAAATAACTAAATTAATCCCATGTACATTATTTGTAAGCCACACAAACCCACACAAGCACAATAACCCTTTAGTAATTAAAGAACACAAACCCACACAAAACAAGAAAAAACATGCGTAAAGAAAAAATATATATTTTAGACTCATATTAATTTAAATGAGATTTTTTAGAAATATTGATCTTTTTGTGTTTTTCTTTCCAAGGTTACTATCCCGTCCATTAACATGGAAATGCCACTGCATATTAATCGAAACACCCCAAGAAAATAATCAAATAAATGATAAATCCCATGTACATTATCAGTAAACCACACAAACCCACACAAACACTATAACCCTTCATTAAACAACACAAATCCACACATACAATATTAACCCTTCAGTTAACCACACAAACCCACATAACTACCCTTCTAAACCCTTGCATGGAAATTTTCAAGTAATTCATTTCCACAGTGAACATTATTAATTTTATTCCTCAAACAACATCCCCAGCTATCTATAAACATTTCCCCTGCATTCATCTTCCCAGAAGCATACCACGAGACCGAACAGCTAGCTATAAGCATAAATTTCCAAATTTGAGAGAGAGATCAGAGAGATGGATGGTGGAAGGCAAAGTAATGTAAAAGCTGGTAACAATAGTGTGGTTCCAAAGCCGAAGGAAACGGTGAAGCAGATGATGGTTAAGGCGGTTGCTTCATCCATTAGCAAGGCCAAAGACAAGAGCAAGGTCAGACCAAGCTAGCGCTTCTTAGCACCTCTATGGTCTGAAACTAATTTTTTTCCCATCATCTATTGTTTCATATTTGTGATAATAAAATGTCATGTAATATTCTGTTGTTCATATTACATTTCATTGTTATGTTATATATAGTATGTAGTTTTATACACTTTTGTAGCTTGTATTGTGATAGTAAAATTTCATGTAATATTCTGTTGTTCATATTACATTTCATTGTTATGTTATAGTGTGGTGGGTTTATACACCTTTGTAACCTGTATTGTTGTGTTTTATTGTATGGTAGTTTTATACACCTTTGTGACCTGTATTGTTGTGTTTTCTCGTTTAGTACTTACATTGCTGATTTTTTCAGTCATGTATTCGTGTTAATTAGTAAATTTATGGCACATTTTTGCCGATGATTATTACCTCTCTTTTTATTTTGAAAAGAGATCACTATTACCTTGTGTCAATTAGTACATCGTACTATTATTTCACCTTGTGTGTATGGCCGATACAAAAGAAAAATAAACATAAACACAAGCAAAAGGGAAAAAAAGTGTAAAGCTCCGAAATTGGGCGCTAAACCGCTAAACTATTAATGCATGAATGTCAAAACAAGTTCATGTATGGAGACTATAGATTCATTTTTGATCTTAACTTTAGATAAATAAAAAAAAAGTCATTATTATTTGTCCTTTATTAGCTCCCGTCGCGGGCCCGTTTGCGTAAGATTAATGCCGGCCAGTTGATGTTTTGCTAATAAGTGATACCAGGGAGTGATCCATGAAGAGCATATATGGCGATGTCTTTGATATATTGAATCAATATGCAGGGCTATATCCCCATCAATGGCAGACGTCATGGTCTTTAGCTTTGCTACTATCCGCATCAATGAAAACACTATGGTTGCTTCTGAGTGGTGCTCGAAGATGAGTATCATGAGGTTATCATTAGCTCTCGATTTGAGAGCCTGCTAGAAATAGAGACATTAGAGTAGTTCTTTAATAATCGCGCTTTAAAAGGCTACAAGCATGATAACGTGTTTTGCGAAATCGAATTGGATATGCTTTTTTGCTTTTTGGGAGGTAAAACGCTAAAAGCGTGATTTTGGTGATAATAGTGCAAAAAACATGATTTATAGGGACTTAAACCGTAAATAGCGAGCAACTCTTTTTTCCTTTTTGGAAAAGACATCAAAACAACGTCGTTTTGTTTTCGGTTTCTGAAAAAGAAATAGCTCGTCCATCTTCTCTCATATATATCCCTAACTTCATAAATAAGACTCAAATCCTCTCTCTCTCCGATCTCTATTCTGCAAAGTCCAATCCTCTCTCTATTCGATCTTCTCACTATAATGTCGTCAATCTCCATCCCAATTTCTTGTCTAATGAAGTAAGTTGCATCTAGAGGTTAATCTCAAAAACAAATAGCCTAACTTGCAAGCATTATGAATATATCTATTTCTAATGTTATCAATTACATTCACAAATTTGTTTAAACTATTAACAACCGAAAATTCGATCTCCTTAATGACATTCGATCGTTGAGACTTTACCAGTATTATAACTACCAATTCCTGAATATATACCAAAATCAATCTAAGTTTCACACTATTAGTTACCTCTTCGGTTTTACAAGAAAAATAGAGAAAATCAACCCTAGTCCCATTAGGTAATCCCCTTCAAGTCCTTTGAACTTTCTAGAGAGAACCACAATAGTATACGAAGACTACCTACACGTGGAACGATACTTCTCATAGATGCCTTTGAGTCGCATTCTCGATATCAACCATGAGCATAGAAAAATGGCAAGTGATGGAACGGCCGCCATTGAGACTGTTATACGGTATAATCGGGATTATTATGTTTGAATATCATTAACTACGAAAGTTTTATTATTTAGTAAAATGAACTACGAAATTTCCCATTTAGTAATATTAACTATAAATAAATACATATTTCTTTGTTAGCATTTGATAAATAAACGTAATTAAAAGGGATTATCATTTATCAACTTATTTATGTTTTTGTATCAAATGTTAACAAAGTGTATAGTTGATAGTAATAAAAGAAAAAACTCGTAGTTCATGATAAATAAACGCTAAAACGTCCATAGTTAAATATATTAAAACATGATAAACTCCGGAACAACATATAACCTATTTTGATTTTACGCCATCAATTACTATTTATTAATCATTCGAGCGATTTTAGAGAGAGATTCTATGCTTTAGCGATTTTACACGTGGACCTCTCTTTCTATATTTAGTTCTCATTAATTAAGAAATGTCAGAATCTTCCTTCCACTGGCCATGCTTTCATAACCTCTCTACCACCACTACAAAAAAGAGGTACAATCAGGGATGAATTTTGTCACATATATTTTCCCTAACTCGGTTATCGCAGACGGATTTGCAACGTAGTTTAATTTTACTGACGGTTTTTGTTATTTCATGACAGATTTCTGACAGATTAGGCCATGTATGATTGAACTTATTTTTGTATTGCACACAACTGCCTTAGACATACATTTCCTTTCTACTTACAATGAGGTAAATTCTATATCGGTAAGTTTTTCTACATATATTTGTATTGAATTGGCCGGATGTTTGATTGTGTTTATTGGTCCTAATATTCGGTAGGAACATTTAGATCGGGTTAATTAGTGTTTGCACTCCGACGGAGTTTATTGTGAGTCTTACTAATTGGATATTAAAAGCCCTATGTTAGCCAAAAACAAATTAGCGATAGAAGAATTGCTAGTTACGTATACTCGATAAGAGTTCCATCTCTCACAGAAAGGTTTGGTAAAAAAACTGGCAAACATATGTTGCCATAAGACGTGGAATAGTTTCGAATAAGAATTTGAAGTGTGTAGAATGACAGATGGAAATCTCTCCTTAGCACTAGTATGTATTTTTGAAAGTTTTTATTTTAATTTCTGTTGTAATAAGGTCGTTTTGACCATACATTATTATCATTAATGAAATAGTGGGCATTCCCCATTGCACATCAATTTATATAGAAAAAAGGGTATGCCGCCATGGTGTTGTGTGTTAATTTTTTTCCAATTCAGATAAATATTTCGGCCATTATAGTGACATTGTTGCCATCGTCCTTCATGGATGACTTACGACAATGAACGACATCTCTGCTGTATGGCTTCATGAATGGTGGGGTTTCATAGGGGAACGTTTTTTTTTTTTGATTTAGGCTTTTGACCAAATTTCTCAAGGAAATTATCATGCATGCATTGCTTCAAAAGCATTAAAAATTCTTTCCAGACGTAGTACGATTTACCATACTATGAATGGGCAAGCTAAATTTATCACTCAAGGCAAGGAGGGAAGGAAAAAATCAAAATACTGATCATACAAAATCTTGAAGATAAATATTGGGTTACTTTGACGCAACAATTCTGACACATGCAATAAGGTTATTAGCGATTTCGTACCTTGTATTGTTGCGTAATTCTTATTTAGTAATCTATATTGTTAATTTTTTCAATTAGTATTTGTGTTTTTTTAAATTGTTTTTGATATTTTCCATCCAATGATGAATTAGAACATGGCATCATGTTTGTTTCCCGTTATAGCCAAGGGTATTTCGGTCAAGTATAAGATTTGTTCCATTCAGAATTTGGATGGAAAAGTTTAAAATTACAAAAAACACGAGTATAGGGTATAATAATTGAAAAAATTAACAATGTAAGAGCATGTACAATAGTGTTGTTATCTCTATTGTTAACTAAAAATGTTAGCTAACAATGCAATTTTGTCTACCCATTAGTTGTGTTAAAGTGTGTGTTAACTTTGTAGATGTTAAAAATAATTTTAAAGATAACAATATTTTTAATTGTTATTACTTGATGACATGGCAAAAAAGTCTATCAACACCCACAATTAACTGTTATTTCTCACGTATATCTTTTATATCTCTTACATACAGCTATTTATTTTCTCCCAGCACCTATCCATAGTACTATATTTTGAATAATTAATTTTTAGTTAAAATAGATAACATTTTTAAAGTTAAAACTAATGTGGGTGTTTAACTTAATATATCTATGTGTCATTTAATAGCTTTTTAAATAATGATGTGTCACTAGTTAACAATAAAAGCTAACAAAATTATTATGGATGCTCTAAAAACTAAACGAGAAAAACGTAATAATACAAGCTACAAATATGGTGGTTTTATACACCTTTGTAACCTGTATTGTTGTGTTTTATTGTATGGTAGTTTTATACACCTTTGTGACCTGTATTGTTGTGTTTTCTCGTTTAGTACTTACATTGCTGATTTTTTCAGTCATGTATTCGTGTTAATTAGTACATTTTTTGCAAATTTTTGCCGATGATTATTACCTCTCTTTTTATTTTGAAAAGTGATCACTATTACTTGTGTCAATTAGTACATCGTACTATTATTTCACCTTGTGTGTATGGCCGATACAAAAGAAAAATAAACATAAACACAAGCAAAAAGGGAAAAAAAGTGTAAAGCTCCGAAATTGGGCGCTAAACCGCTAAACTATTAATACATGAATGTCGAAACAAGTTCATGTATGGAGACTATAGATTCGTTTTTGATCTTAACTTTAGATAAAAAAAAAAAAAAAAGTCATTATTATTTGTCCTTTATTAGCTTCCGTCGCAGGCCCGTTTGTGTCACGCCCCAAATTCCAAAAGACACGGACATCGAGACATGACCTTTTTAAAAGGAAAGAAAATAGAACCTGTTGGTACGAATTTAAAATTTTAAAGAAAACAATCACGAGCTAAAGGAACAATTAAACAATAAATAAAAGTATTTGCCAAACGCGGCTACAAGACGAGATAAAATAAAACGAATGTAAATTACCCGTAGGCTACAACCTCAAAATAAAATATACATGAAAAGAAAGCAAAAGCCCGAACCCATGCAATACCGCGCTAATGCACCTAGCCAACGCCTCAAGCTAATTTGTACCTGAAAGACAAAAATTGTAACGGTGAGTCCCACGCACATAACTAGACGGGACGGCACCACAGATACCGTCACTCCATCCCATAAATGCAAGAACTCATAAATTCTACAACTACGATAAACGACGTATAAAACGAAATGTAATGACATTCTACAACTACGATAATCTATGAATCAAAAAGAATATAACGACATTCTACAACTACGATAAATTAAATAAATTAACTAACATCAACATACATCTAAACATACATGGACCTCTCACGCCACCTACCCCGGTCCGTAAGGTAGGTCATTCCCTATCCCTTCGGCCGTCATATGTCCCCGGAATTAGGGAGAGACATAGACCATTGCAACATAAAAGTAGATTTATAGTGCGCACTTGGACCTCTCACGCCACTCGCCCCAGTCCGTAAGACGAGTCATTCCCTATCCCTTCGGCCGTCATATGTCCCCGGAATTAGGGAGAGACATAGACCATTGCTAACATAAAAGTAAATAGTGCACACTGGGACCTCTCACGCCACTCGCCCCGGTCCGTAAGACGAGTCATTCCCTATCCCCTCGGCCGTCTTCTGTCCCCGGAATTAGGGAGAGACAGAGACCATTGCCACTACAGCTAAAACACAAGGACTCGGCCAATAATATAAAATCATCCAATTAACACAATCTCATACGTATAAATTTTAAGGCCTCGGCCAATAATATTATACAAATCAAATGACACCAACTCATACGTCACTAACGTAATACAACATACACACAATCACATGTAATAATTCGCAACTAGCCAAACAACTCCAATAACGTAAAATCCCATTCGGGCATTTTAACAAACACCTTGTAAGCATAAACTACAATTCACCATTATTCAACATAAATTCATCCAATACCATCAATAATTATATAATCGCATAATCAACGCATAAAACATGCAAACCCATCCATAATATCATTAATCCGAAATTAATATATCTAAGGTCTCAACCTCTACCATTCAAATAAATGGAATTAAAAGTGTAACAACTAACCCCAATTAACAATATAAAAACATAATTAATAAAAAGGCAAAAACCCCCAATTTATAATAAACGTAAAACCTAATCCTAACATACACCCTCGTCTAGTCGCAATGGATAACCCCCGTTACCTTAGCGTGTAGAAGAGATACTCCCGGTAAAAACCCGCTAACGTGGTTCTCTTCTTCTTCTTCTCTTTCTTCTCTTTTCTCTCTTCTTACTCTTTCTCTCTCTTTTCTCTCTTCTTACTCTGAATCTTATCTGTAGAAAGTGGCTGAAAAGAGTTTATAAAAGCTGTTTTGGTAAAATTTGAGGTAGCGAACTATTTGGTCCCCAAAGTTCTAAAAGTTAACGCTTAATCCAAAAATATTGTTTTACTACTCAAAAATAACAAATCTTTAGAAACAAATCTATTGGGTCCTTTTTATTAGTAAAATTAGTAACAGGTTTTTAAAATAAAGTTTTTCGGAAGAATTTCGGTTTTTGGCTAAAAATTAGTCGAGTGACCGGTTTTTGGTAAAATTTTGAATAAAACGTTTTTGGATAAATTAAATCATAAATAAAACCATTTATAAAAATACGGGATGTTACAGCTAACCCTCCTTAAAAGAATTTCGTCCCGAAATTTCCTATCTAAACAACTATACCCAGAAATGATAAAATTACAATAAGACCATAAGAATGTAACCGCTCAATTCGTGTGATAATTCAAAAATAAAATACGCAGGGTTCACAACCCGTAACAGCTCCATAACTCATCATATGAACAACATATAAGCATCTCAAATAAGGTAAATATGCAATATCAAACATAATAAAAGACAACTCAACAACTTCGTAACTCTAGGCGTTACAACCAAAAATAAACTCCAAACTCTAGGCGTTACAACCCTTCCCCGATGAAGAAATTTTGTCCCGAAATTAGAATGTATTTAAAGAAAAGTACCTAAAGAAAAGTCGAGATTAGGATATTTCCTCTTCATCTCATTTTCACGTTCCCAAGTTGCCTCCTCGGCCCCATGGTGTTTCCAAACCACCTTTACCAATCTAATCGTTTTTCCTCGAAGTTCCTTCTCTTACACATCGATAATCCTCATAGGTCCCACTTCGTAGGTCACATCCGCACTAACCTCAATGTCCTCAAAGTCCACCACGTGTGAAGGGTCGTGATGATACTTTTTCAACATCGACACATGGAACACCGGGTGAACCCCCGCCAACTTTGGTGGTAAGTCCAACCGATAAGCAACTTCTCCAACTCGGTCCACGATTTCAAATGGTCCGATAAATCTCGGGCTCAACTTCCCTTTTGAGCCAAACCTCATAACCCCCTTCCTTGGCGAACCTCGCAAAAATACTTGATCCCCTTTTTCGAACTCCAAAGGTCTCCTCCTCTTATCCGCATAACTCTTTTGCCTACTTCGAGCCGTCTCAAGCCTTTGTCGAATCAACTTAATCTTTTTTGTCGTTTCTTGAACCAATTGCGGTCCTAACATTTCCGCTTCTCCCACCTCGGTCCAACACACCGGAGACCTACACGGCCGCCCGTATAAAGCCTCGAAAGGTGCCATGCCAATACTAGCTTGAAAGCTATTATTATACGCAAACTCCACTAAGGGTAGATGGCTCTCCCAACCTCCCTTAAAGTCGTTCACACACGCGCGCAACATATCCTTTAGCACTTGGATAGTTCGCTCCGATTGTCCATCCGTTTGGGGATGGAACGCCGTACTCATTGTCAACTTGGTCCCTAAGGCATTTTGTAATGCGCCCCAGAACCTCGACACAAACCTTGCGTCTCGATCCGATACTATCGAAATTGGTACCCCATGAAGTCTAACAATTTCCTTGATATACTTCCGTCCCAAGATTTCCACCGAATTCGTCATCTTAATCGCAATGAAGTGTGCGGATTTGGTCAAACGGTCGACCACAACCCACACAGCGTCATTCCCACTTACCGATCTAGGTAAGTTGGTCACAAAATCCATTGCTATCCTTTCCCACTTCCATTCCGCTACCGGTAAGGGTTGGAGCATACCCGCCGGCCTTTGGTGTTCTGCCTTCACTTGTTGGCAAGTTAGGCACTTGCTAACATATGAAGCTACATCTCGTTTCATTCCGGGCCACCAAAATTGTCTCTTCACATCGTGATACATTTTCGTCCCGCCGGGATGAACGGCTAATCGGGAGTGATGAAACTCCTTTAATACCTCGTTCCTCATGTTTTCTGTCACATAAGTCCTTCCCTTAAAGCGTAGTCCTCCATCGGTTCCTTTCGTCCAACCCTCTAATCCTTCGCTAGAACCCATCTGGTTCTCATAGCTCTCCACTTTCTCGTTCCCATCTTGTGCTTCTAGAACCCTACTCACAAGTTCCGGTTGTACCACTATTGTGTACAAAGTCCCCCCATTAACATGTCCAAACTCCAAGTCGAACTCGTTCACCTTTCCCATCATCCTCCATTCCTCGATCGCCACATGCGCTAATGTCGCATGGGACTTTCGACTCAAAGCATCCGCCACTACATTGGCCTTTCCCGGGTGATAGTGCAAGTCATAGTCGTACTGTTCCAGATATTCCATCCATCGTCGTTGTCGCATATTTAGATCACGTTGGGTAAAGATATGCCCTAAGCTCTTGTGATCCGAGAACACTTCGAACTTTTCCCCGAACAGATAATGTCTCCATATCTTCAACGCATGAACTATTGCCGCTAGCTCTAGGTCATGAGTCGGATAGTTCTTTTCGTGAACCTTTAATTGTCGCGAAGCATATGCGATAACCTTTCCGTCTTGCATCAAGACGCAACCCAAGACTTCTTTCGATGCATCGCAATACACTTGATAACCCTTTCCTTGCTCGGGAATAACTAGTATGGGAGAACTAGTCAACCGCTTTTTGAGCTCTAGGAAAGCTTTCTCGCAAGCCTCACTCCACACGAACTTCACCCCTTTCTTGGTAAGGTAAGTCATTGGAGTTGCTAACTTAGAGAAATCCTTGACGAACCGTCGATAGTACCCCGCTAACCCCAAGAAACTTCGAATCTCAAACAAATTCTTCGGTTGTGTCCAATTCGAAACCGCCTCAATTTTCGTCGCGTCCACCTTTACCCCTTCTTCCGAGATCACATGTCCAAGAAATTTCACCTCATTTAGCCAAAACTCACATTTGCTAAATTTTCCGTAAAGTTGGTGCTCCCTCAACGTGAGCAATGCTAAACGGAGATGCTCCTCGTGTTCCTCTCTTGAACTCGAGTAAATCAAAATATCGTCGACGAAGACCACCACGAACTTCTCGAGATACTCCTTAAAGATTCGGTTCATTAACTCCATAAATGCTGCCGGCGCATTAGTTAACCCGAACGGCATGACCACAAACTCATAGTGACCATACCGGGTCCTAAAGGCCGTTTTCGAAATATCCTCATCCTTCACCCTCAATTGGTGATAGCCTGATCGCAAGTCGATTTTTGAAAACAACGTCGCTCCTTTCAGTTGGTCAAACAAATCGTCAATTTGAGGCAGTGGGTACTTATTCTTAACAGTCACCCTATTTAGCTTTCGATAGTCGATGCACATCCTCATCGATCCATCTTTCTTTTGCACAAATAAGGCCGGTGCCGCCCACGGTGACGTACTCCACCTAATAAACCCCTTCTCTAGCAGTTCTTCTAACTGCTTACTTAACTCTTTCAACTCTGCTGGAGCCAAACGGTACGAGGAGATGGCTACGGGTGCCGTTCCCGGTACCAGGTCGATAGAAAAGTCTAACCCTCTCTTCGGTCGCAACCCCGGTAGATCCTTCGGAAACACATCTCGAAATTCGTCCACTACGCGTGGCCACATTTCCACTTCTTCGTCGTTATCCACTATCGAGAGATTAGCCAAAAGACAAGACAGGTTGCCCACAACCCGCTTGGAATAATATGGAATAGAAGAAAGGGTAGAGTCCCTTTCCCCTTGAAAGAACACCTCATCTCCAGATGAAGTTGTAAGGAAAACCTTTCGTCGAACAAAATCGATGAAAGAGTTGAAATGAACCAACCAGTCCATTCCAAGAATCACGTCGAACCCCGACATCTCTATAACAATTAAATCAAATATAAACACGTGGTCCGCGACCACCATCTCACAAGACCGACACACTCGGTCCAACACAACTCGACCCCCAACAGGAGTCTCTACAACAATCGGGTTCTCTAGAACCCCAATTTCTAACGACAAAGACGCAACTAGACTTCTAGATATAAAAGAACACGACGCCCCCGTATCGAAAAGAACATGTGCCCAAGATGAGCACACAAGAACCATACCTTGTACATTTGCCGGATCTCCTTGGTTTGGAAACTGTGGCAAGGCAAATAGACGAGCTTGAATTGGTGGGTTTCCTTGCGGTCCTCGATTTCCTCCATGATTTCCTCGATTTCCCAGGCCCTGATAGCCTCCTCGATAGTTCCCACGGTTTCCCCCTCCTTGGTAGTTACCTCGAGACCCTCCCCCTTGGTTCCCAGGTAATTGGTGTGGTGGTACGAATCCTGGTCCTCTTGGTGGTGGTGGTGGCAACCTAGGTTGGTTAAAGGGTCGGTTGGTGTCGATTCTTCCTTGTCCCCCGGGACAAACCCTTGCCGTATGTCCAAATCGGTTGCAAGTCCTACATTGGACCCTAGGGCATTCGAATTGTCGATGGCTCGCGTCTCCACAGTGGAAACACGCTCCCCTTATCACGACGTTTGTCGGCGGTGGGTTAAAACTCCTCTCTCCTCTTCCCGGTTGTTGAAATCGCGAATTATTCGCCACATCCCAAGTCCGCTTTTTATCTTCCCTCGGAGCATTTCCGGCTTTCGACTTCTCCGAGATTCGCTTGTTATGGAGTAGAGCTCCTTCCACAGCTTGGGCTGATTTTACCAATTCGTTATAGTTGACATGTCGAGCCGATGCTAATTGTAATGAGATGGTCGGATTCAACCCCTTCATGAATCTCCTACATCTTTCTGCACCCCCTATAACAGATTCTGGGGCATACCTCGAGAGTGAGGTAAACTTTAGCTGGTATGCTTGAACGGTCATACCCCCTTGATACAGCTCCTCGAAACGTCTTCTCATTTCGTCCTTATAAGAATCTGGAAGAAACTGTCGATTAAACAATTCGATGAACTCATTCCATTCGAAGTTGCTTATGTCGTATGTATCCACAATTCCCAACCACCACTTCCGTGCTTCACCCTTTAGGTGAAACTGAGCCATATTCATCCTTTGCTCCCCATTTACTATTCCTGCAGCCGATAAATATTTCTCCATTTCATCCACCCATCCCTCAGCTATGGATGGTTCACCTAACCCATCGAAAGTCGGAGCCCCCAATCGGGTGAAGTTAAGCAATCCATTGTTGCTTGAACTCCCAGCTTGTGCATTCTGCACCATCATTTGCACCACCTTCTAAAGGTCGGTCATCACTTGATTAGCATTGACCGTTTCCGGTTCCGGTGCAGAGGTCTCTTCTTCTTCCACATTCACTTCCTCATCAACATTCTCAACCTCTACCTCCGCCTCGGGTTGCTCAGGTAGTAGGGCATTAGTGTTACCTCTTCCCCCACGACCTCTAGTAGCCCTTCTTCCTCGAGTTGTTCCCCGTCCCCTTGGAGCTCTTCCTCCTCTTACATTTGCTCCACCTCGGGTAGCCGCACCGCTTGATGGTGATGCGCCCCCGCGTGTAGCTGGTCTCCTTCCACCAGTCCTTGTAGTAATAGCCATTACTACATACATTTAAAACCGACATTTTAGTTGTCTTACTCGACACTACTACTCGTACATGTATATTCATACATGATAAAAGCTCGGTTTACAAATCAATCACTTTATCAAGCTTTCTAAGGTTCAAAAACTGATTTTACGAATTCTCAATTTCGACGATATAACGCTTTGACTTTTCCAAAAGTAGAAAATGAAAATTCTGAGACGCCAGAAAGATAGAGTACTGAAAAACGAAGCCAACGCTTCAAGCGGAATCAGAATCGGAGTTAAAACGAAGAAGTTATGAGCGTTTGAAGTATAACGAGAAAAATAGCAAAATTGCCAGAACACGACCGATCGTTTTGGACAAAACGACCGATCGTTTTGGACAAAACGACCGATCGTTTTTGATCAAAATCCTTCCAGTGAGATCACCAAAAATTCGACCGATCGTTTTGGGAAAACGATCGATCGTTTTTGGTAAAAATTCTTCCAGAGAGTCAGAAAAATTTCGACCGATCGTTTTGGGCAAACGACCGATTGTTTTTCTGCAGAAAATAAAGATTCAAAAACGCAAAATTTCTCAACACTCGTAAAATCCTACATGGCATATATTACACAAATAAGCCATTTAAGTCCACAAACTTATTACGATCAACATCCATTCGCATAAAATGTACATTAACACACATGTTAATAATATGGAAACGCACTACGTAAAATCATCAACTTCACAATTTTCGCACTTTAATACACCGCTACTACTAGACATGTGAACTCACACCTCATACACACTATTTCAATCCACACACGCATACAAACAACACAAAAGAGCGAGGGATAACCCATCACGATACGTTATCCTAAAGCACCCGAGCGTCCTCGCATACTCTAGAATTCCACATCGCTAAGGTATTCCTTCACCCATACCGACGAAAGGTCTATTCACTAGTTCGGCGAGCCGGGATCAACAAGCGTCCTCACTGTCCCCAACTTGCCTCACATGTGAACTTTCCTTTCATCAACTACTACTAAATTCTAGCTACATGTCTTAAGCTAAATGCAACCCCCCCGTTTTTAGAAAAGATAGAGTTTTTGGAAAAAGTTTTGTAAAAATTGATACAATGGATCTTGGTCCAATGGTTACCCATCTTCCCGTCGTCCCAAAGTATACAAGAACCTAGTTAGCTCTGATACCAACTTGTCACGCCCCAAAATCCAAAAGACACGGACATCGAGGCATGACCTTTTTAAAAGGAAAGAAAATAGAACCTGTTGGTACGAATTTAAAATTTTAAAGAAAACAATCACGAGCTAAAGGAACAATTAAACAATAAATAAAAGTATTTGCCAAACGCGGCTATAAGACGAGATAAAATAAAACGAATGTAAATTACCCGTAGGCTACAACCTCAAAATAAAATATACATGAAAAGAAAGCAAAAGCCCGAACCCATGCAATACCGCGCTAATGCACCTAGCCAACGCCTCAAGCTAATTTGTACCTGAAAGACAAAAATTGTAACGGTGAGTCCCACGCACATAACTAGACGGGACGGCACCACAGATACCGTCACTCCATCCCAAAAATGCAAGAACTCATAAATTCTACAACTACGATAAACGACGTATAAAACGAAATGTAATGACATTCTACAACTACGATAATCTATGAATCAAAAAGAATATAACGACATTCTACAACTACGATAAATTAAATAAATTAATTAACATCAACATACATCTAAACATGCATGGATCTCTCACGCCACCTACCCCGGTCCGTAAGTTAGGTCATTCCATATCCCTTCGGCCGTCATATGTCCCCGGAATTAGGGAGAGACATAGACCATTGCAACATAAAAGTAGATTTATAGTGCGCACTTGGACCTCTCACGCCACTCGCCCCAGTCCGTAAGACGAGTCATTCCCTATCCCTTCGGCCGTCATATGTCCCCGGAATTAGGGAGAGACATAGACCATTGCTAACATAAAAGTAAATAGTGCACACTAGGACCTCTCACGCCACTCGCCCCGGTCCGTAAGACGAGTCATTCCCTATCCCCTCGGCCGTCTTCTGTCCCCGGAATTAGGGAGAGACAGAGACCATTGCCACTACAGCTAAAACACAAGGCCTCGGCCAATAATATAAAATCATCCAATTAACACAATCTCATACGTATAAATATTAAGGCCTCGGCCAATAATATTATACAAATCAAATGACACCAATTCATACGTCACTAACGTAATACAACATACACACAATCACATGTAATAATTCGCAACTAGCCAAACAACTCCAATAACGTAAAATCCCATTCGGGCATTTTAACAAACACCTTGTAAGCATAAACTACAATTCACCATTATTCAACATAAATTCATCCAATACCATCAATAATTATATAATCGCATAATCAACGCATAAAACATGCAAACCCATCCATAATATCATTAATCCGAAATTAATATATCTAAGGTCTCAACCTCTACCATTCAAATAAATGGAATTAAAAGTGTAACAACTAACCCCAATTAACAATATAAAAACATAATTAATAAAAAGGCAAAAACCCCCAATTTATAATAAACGTAAAACCTAATCCTAACATACACCCTCGTCTAGTCGCAATGGATAACCCCCGTTACCTTAGCGTGTAGAAGAGATGCTCCCGGTAAAAACCCGCTAACGTGGTTCTCTTCTTCTTCTTCTCTTTCTTCTCTTTTCTCTCTTCTTACTCTTTCTCTCTCTTTTCTCTCTTCTTACTCTGAATCTTATCTGTAGAAAGTGGCTGAAAAGAGTTTATAAAAGCTGTTTTGGTAAAGTTTGAGGTAGCGAACTATTTGGTCCCCAAAGTTCTAAAAGTTAACGCTTAATCCAAAAATATTGTTTTACTACTCAAAAATAACAAATCTTTAGAAACAAATCTATTGGGTCCTTTTTATTAGTAAAATTAGTAACAGGTTTTTAAAATAAAGTTTTTCGGAAGAGTTTCGGTTTTTGGCTAAAAATTAGTCGAGTGACCGGTTTTTGGTAAAATTTTGAATAAAACGTTTTTGGATAAATTAAATCATAAATAAAACCATTTATAAAAATACGGGATGTTACAGTTTGCGTAAAGATTAATGCCGACCGGTTGATGCTTTGCTAATAAGTGATACCAGGAAGTGATCCATGAAGAACATATATGGCGATGTATTTGATATATTGAATCAATATGCAGGGTTATATCCCCATCAATGGCAGACATCATGGTCTTTAGCTTTGCTACTATCCACGTCAATGAAAACAATATGGTTGCTTCTGAGTGGTGCTCGAAGATGAGTATCATGAGGTTATCCTTAACTCTCGATTTGAGAGC
The DNA here is from genome assembly GCA_963682055.1 of Primula veris. NCBI lineage: Eukaryota > Viridiplantae > Streptophyta > Magnoliopsida > Ericales > Primulaceae > Primula > Primula veris. Next base: position 4,384,217 of record OY821751.1, read on the forward strand.
CTGCTGGAAATAGAGACCTTAGAGCAGTGGTTTAATAATCGCGATTTAAAGGTCTAAAAGCGTGATAACGCGTTTTGCGAAATCGAATTGAATACGCTTTTTTGCATTTTGGGAGGTAAAACCCGGAAAGCGCGATTTTAGTGATAATAGCGCAAAAACCATGATTTATAGGGACTTAAAGCGTAAATAGCGAGCAACTCTTTTTTCTTTTTAGGAAAAGACATCAAAACGACGTCGTTTTGTTTTCATTTTCTGAAAAATAAATAGCTCGTCCATCTTCTCTCATATATATCCCTAACTTCATAAATAAGACTCAAATCCTCTCTCTCTTCGATATCTATTCTCCAAATTCCAGTCCTCTCTCTATTCGATCTTCTCCCTATAATGTCGTCAATCGCCATCCCAATTTCTTTTCTATTCTATTCTAATGGAGGAAGTTACATCTACAGGTTAATCTCAAAAATGAATGGCCTAACTTGCAAGCATTATGAATATATCTACTTCTAGCGTTATTAATTACATTCACAAATTTATTTAAACTATTAACAACCGAAAATTCGATCTCCTTAATGACATTCAATCGTTGAGACTTTACCAGTATTATAACTACCAATTCCTGAATATATACCAAAATCAATCTAAGTTTCACACTATTAGTTACCTCTTCGGTTTTACAAGAAAAATAGAGAAAATCAACCCTAGTCCCATTAAGTGATCCCCTTTAACTCCTTTGAACTTCCTAGAGAGAACCACAATAGTATACGAAGACTACCTCCCGGTAATTTACAACGATATAACCGACACGTGGAACGATACTTCTCATTGATGCCTTTAAGCCGCATCCTCGATATCAACCATGAGCATAGACAATTTGCAAGTGATGGAACGGCCGCCATTGAGAATGTTATACGGTATAATCGGAATTATTATGTTTTAATATCATTAACTATGAAAGTTTTACTATTTAGTAAAATGAACTACGAATTTTCCCTTTTAGCAATATTAACTATATATATATATATATATACATATTTCTTGGTTAACATTTGATAAATAAACGTAATTAAAAGGGATAATATAATACTATCAACTATATTTTTTTAGTACCATAATATATCAATTATACACCGTTTTAGTACAATCATTTATCAAGTTATTTACGTTTTTGTATCAAATGTTAACAAAGTGTATAGATGATAGTACTAAAAGAAAAAAGTCGTAGTTCATGATAACTAAACGCTAAAACGTCCATAGTTAAATATATTAAAACATAATATAGTCCGGGACAACATATAACCTAGTTTGATTTTACGTCATCAATAACTATTTATTAATCACTCGAGCGATTTTAGAGAGAGAGTCTATGTTTTAGCGATTTTACACATGGACCTATCTTTCTATATTTAGTTCATTTTAATTAAGAAATGTCGGAATCTTCCTTCCACTAGCCATGCTTTCATAACCTCTCCACCACCACTACAAAAAGGAGGTACAATCAGGGACGGATTTTATGACAGATTTTTTCCCAACGCGCTTATCGCAGACGGATTTGCAACGGAATTTAATTTTACTGATGATTTTTATTTTTTCGTGACAGATTTCTGACAGATTTAGCCATCCATGATTGAACTTATTTTGGTAGTGCACACAGCTGCCTTAGACATACATTTCCTTTCTACTTACAATGAGGTAAATTGTATATCGGTAAGTTTTTCTACATATATTTGTATTGAATTGGCCGGGTGTTTGGTTGTGTTTATTGGTCCTAATATTTGGTAGTAACATTTAGATCGGGTAAATTACAATTTATATCCCGATGGAGTTTATTGTGAGTCTTACTAATTGGATATTAAAAGCCTTCAGTTATCCGAAAGCAAATTAGCGATACAAGAATTGCTAGTTACGTATACTCGAGGAGCGGTTCATCTCTCAAAGAAAGGTTTGGTAAAAAAATAGGCGAACATATGTTGCCATAAGACGTGGAAAAGTTTCGAATAAGAATTTGAAGTGTGTAGAATGACAGATGAAAATCTCTCCTTAGCATTAGTATGTATTTTTGAAAGTTTTTATTTTAAAAGTGGGCATTGCCCCATTCCCCATCAATTTATATTGAAAAAAGGGTATGCCGCCATGGCGTTGTCTATTAATTCTTTTCCAATTCGGGTAAATATTTCAGCCATTATAGCGACATTGTTGCCTTCGTCCTTCATGGATGGCATACGACAATGAACGACATCCCTGCTGTATGGCTTCATGGATGGTGGGGGTCCATAGGAGGGACGTTTTTTTGGATTTAGCCTTTTGACCAAATTTCTCAAGGAAATTTTCATGCATGCATTGCTGCAAAAGTATTAAAAATTCTTTGCAGACGTAGTACGATTTACCATACTATGAATGGGCAAGCTAAATTTATCACTCAAGACAAGGGAAGGAAAAAATAAAAATACTGTTCATACAAAATCTTGAAGACAAATGTTGGGTTACTTTGACACAACAATTCTGACACATGCAATAAGGTTATTAGCGATTTGGTACCTTGTATTGTTGTGTAATTCTTATTTAGTAATCTATATTGTTGATTTTTTCAATCAGTATTCGTGTTTCTTTTTATTAATTTTGATATTTTCCATCCAATGATGAATTAGAACATGACATCATGTTTTTTTCCCGTTATAGCCAAGGGTATTTCGGTCAAGTATAGGATTTGTTCCATTCAGAATTTGGTTGGAAAAGTTCAAAATTACAAAAAACAGGAGTATAGGGTATAGTAATTGAAAAAATTAACAATGTAAGAAACTAAACGAGAAAAACGTAATAACACAAGCTACAAAAGTGTATAAAACACCATATTCTAATATAACAATGAAATGTGATATGGAAATAATATTACATGAAATTTTCTTACACCAAATATGAAACAATAGAAGATAAAAGTTTTTCAGCTTCAGAACATAGAGGCGTTAAGAAGCGCTAGCTAGGTCGGACCTTGGTCTTGTCTTTAGCCTTGCTAATGGATGAAGCTACCGCCTTAAACATCATCTGTTTCACCGTCTCCTTCGGCTTTGGAACTACACTATTGCCACCTTTTACATTGCTTTGCCTTCCACCCTCCATCTCTCTGATCTCTCTCTCAAATTCGGAAATTTGGGCTTATAGCTAGCTGTTCGGTTTCATGGTATGCTTTCTGGGGAGGGGAAGGAAATATTTATAGATAGCTGGGGTTGTTGTTTGTGGAAAAAAATATAGTTCAGCTGTGTTGAAATGAATTACATGGAAATTTCCATGCAAGGGTTTAGAAGGATATTTATTGTGTGGGGTTTGTGTTGTTTACTGAAGGGTTATTGTTTTTTTTTAAGATTACTGAAGGGTTATTGTGTTTGTGTGGGTTTTGTGTGGTTTATTGATAATATATGTACATGGGATTAATTACATTATTTTCTTGGGGGGTTTCGAGATTAATATGCAGTGGCATTTCCATGTGAATGGATGGGATAATGACCTTAAAAAGAAAAGGACAAAACGATCGGTACTTCTAGAACTTCATTTATTTTTTCTTTACTTTAGGCATGGTTTAGATTTATTTTTTCTTTACTTACTTTACTTTAGGCATGTTTAGATGTTTCGATTAACTAATTTGTGAATAGAGAGTTTGTTGTTACCGTCAGGATGAATGTTAAGGTGTTGATTTTACTCCGCCGCCACATTTGACACGTGATGACGTCTATGGTGAACAAATGTCTGAAATTAACATATTGGAGCAATCTTTCACCAAAATACTAGTTTGGATATTGTATTCCATAAGCAGTATTGTGAATTTATATTCACCATGTTCCTTTATCGCCCATCTGTTATTGGATAAAAAAATTACCCCGGTGAGTAGTTTTAATCCTATTGGGTAAATGGCGAATTGTTTGCCTGATATTAATGCTCTTCGTGTATATTTTTTTTTCACGAATCGAGAACCGAGACAAGTGTTATTTATCTCGAACTGTCGCGATCCCGATAAATCGCCTAGCCAAGCGAGATTTTAGACAATCGTCAAAATCGAAAACATGTGGCTCCAAGACAGTAATTAAAAGGAACAATATGGCCCGTTGTCATAAAGTAAGAGATAATGCTCAAGAAGGCAACTCTATGCTATAAAGACAAAGGTCATGCACGGTTACTGCTTAAATAGTTCAAAATTATTATAAAGGTGAAAAAACCGATGCTAATGTGGTTAAAGATAACTGAAAGGAAACTCTTGAGACCCCCGGTTTTGTGGCTCAAATAAGTTTGGTAACTTTCTTTATTGATTTTGATAAATCATTAAGCCATTTTTTTCGCTCATCTGAATTATGTTTTTCCATTTGGATTATGATTTTTGCATTTGGACATACTTTTGGATTATGGTTTGCCTGTTTACGAAATTTCTCGAAATAATTTAAAGTGTTTAGAACAAATTCCTTTGACCAATGTGACCAAACTTTAAATTATGAAATTTTAGGCAATACTTGTGGGGTATTTGATTTTTTTGGAAATAGTGGGTAAAAGAGTACTCAGTGATAACGATTCTAGACCTATAGTTCCAAATCAAAATCTTTGGTAAAACCAAATTGATTTGTCAAATATGAGGTCTTATACTCATGTAGGTCATGCCGTACCTTGTTGAGTTATAAAATATTCGAGAAAACCAGTGTTATCTGTTAATAGCTCATGAAAGAAATGAAATTTCTTTACATAGCCTCCACTCAAAAACGTATTTTAGAGGAGTTGTAATGTTTTTCAAGTTGTTGCTACCATATTTTTTTAAAGTATTTAAAGTTAACTTATTATTTCACCTGTCGTCGATTGATAAAGGATTTAGATGCTAAGACATGATTGTCTATACTATCATTCGCCTATCGTTGATTGATCAAAGCATTTTGATATTGTGGCATTGACCGGATGAGATATTTCCGGATCAAAGATGATGCTTGATTTATAATCGCATCGCATTTGGATTCTCTTTGAGGATATATTTCGTGATTAATCCGAAATTCATGCCACTAATGCTCACTTTGAAAGACTAGTATGTGTAAAGATCACGAAATGAACTCGTAGAATACTTGTAAAGAATTGAAGGAGTTATTATGGACTTATCCAACCATAAGACGGACCATAAATATTAATGGTTATGGTTGATGCATCGACAATATGGTCACATTTTATCGTTGTCCACATAAATGCAGCACTTTCCAAACTCTTAGGCTTATCATTAAATTGATGGCTCGTGATCCGGATTATCCTGAAAAGTCTAGTCGACTTGATAATGCCGAAGAGTAAGAATCGAAATTTCGATTTGTATTACTTGACTTTGGGAATTGAAATTGAACATAATGTTGATTATGTTCCGACCCAAAATGGACTCACATAATTTTTAAGCAGTTGCAAATGATTGCACGCGTTATTTGGTGATGCGTACCTATATATAATTCTGTGTGGAGTCACAATACATTGCATATTGCTGCATTGGTCTATCTAAGGCCCATAGTCACTCAAAACACTAAATTCGTACCAGTTGGTTATTGGTTATGAGCCAGATGCCTCATATGAACGCGTGTTTGAGTGCTTAATTTTTTGATTGAGCCGCTAAAGCGTTCAAAATATGGACCTCTGAAGGGGACATAAGTCAATTATGAATCCCCTGCCTATCATTTGATAGAGTAACCTTGTCAATCGATCTCTTTACCACATGATATGCGAAAGGGACATCGCTAAGACTGTTCTCCCCATCCTTAGGGGGAGATTTGCACATTACCGTTGATAAGGAACGATGTGAAGTAACATGACATAACCCACTCAGTCTTAGCTTGATACCCAAAACTACACTTAGTGATAAGTAAGTGCATAGACTCCCTCAAGTCTAACTAAATGCCAAACGCATTTAATGACTTTATGAGATGTCACGAGATCATTTATATCTGTTGCAAAATGCTGGTAAGGATAGACGTCCATGTCTGACGTCGTGTTCCAGTCATAACACGTTGCTTTGGCCGAACCCGCCAAGCAAAGGACACTGTCGTCAGCCGTCAGCCGTCAGCCGTCAGCCGTCAGTCTGTAGTCCTTCCCAAGATACGAGAAAGTTGACCGGTTCTTAATTCATTCAGCCCCAGAGGTGGTGAACTAAAACTCGTTTTTCACATGAGATTATAAAGGAGAAAGGAGATGTGTGATTTCCTCCTCATCCTAAGAATCTCGAAATATCTGTCGATCATGATATCTTAGACGATATTGAAGCGAAACGAGACTGTCATTGATTACTTGTTCATATATTCGGTGACGATTGATAATATGAACAAATTATGATAGGGAACCATGTACCGTTGCCTAAAGTCAACGGAGAATAGACTGCACTAATGGAAACTTGCAATCCAAGTATACTCCTTAGCGAAAGTGTGTTCGGACCTGTACCTCCAACACCACCAATGTTAAACGAGTTCGTTTATTTGGTTATTCGTAACGAAAAGTTATGAGAATAATGAGATTGTAGAATGCTCGCCTAGTAGCGCAAGACTTCTCTCACATCTTGGAATTGATTACGAGATGGTTGAGTTCTTCGTAATGGACGTTATTAAGGTCCCCTACTTCATCAGTTTAGTAGTTTCCCAAAAATTGATTATGCAGCATGTGATTGTGGTCACTGTTTTATCTCTATGAAAATTTAGACAAAGAGATATAGATCAAGATCCCTCTGTGACTTCATGTGCTTAAATCAAGTAGTTCATGACCACGGAACATGATCTCAATTGGCTGGGACGTTCACTATATGGATTAATATAATCCGAGCGGATGTGGTATACCGCCTAAGTGAGTACTTGATCAGCTTGGGATACTTGAACAAGTATTATGCCCTTGCGTGCTTTATTATGCGATCCACTTTTGGATTTGCCTTCGAGATGAAGGATCTTGGGAAGAAACAGTAGGGACTCGGCCTGATGATCGAGTACCGTAAAGATTGAATCTAAGTCCATGATTCAGACTACACCCAGAAGGTGTTATGATGTTTTAGTCATCATGACGCTAAGTTGTCAGATTCTCCCATGATCGTTCGATCACTAGACATTGATATAGACTCAGTCCGTCCCTGATGAGACGATGAAGAGATATTGAACCATCATGTTCATATCTAAGTACAATAAGCGCATCATTGTACTTGGTCTAATATGGTAGGATGAACATCTCGTATGCTATGAATGGTATAGCTCGACACAACATCGCACTAACACGCTGCCATCAAAATGGCACTAAAGACACATTCCCTTACCTTATGGTAATTTTGGAAGTGGGCTAATTTATCCCATTTGCGTCATCGAGTGTACCTACCCCATTCGGTACTCGAATTAACGCAACCCTTTTTCGGTTATACCGATGTCGGTTACTAATCAGACTCGCATATGGGATATTCCTAACATGGTCTGTCTTTTACATTAGGAATAAGGCAATATCTTGGAGGTCTTGGAATGACCCCAAACGAATCACTCTGATCTACTCGTGCTCTATGAGACGACTAGAGAGTGTATATGGCTTCGAGCTTGTATTAGCCATATTTGAATTACATATGCTCTGTCTCACGATCCAGATAAAACACTTGTGTTATTTGAGGACAACTTGTTGTTATCGATCAAGAGAGACATGACTAGATTATGCTATTTAGCATTTCTTGCCGAAATGAATCTTCACATATGAAGTTTAAGAGCATCTAGTTGAATGCTCGTTCTATTCCACGTTAGATTTTCTTGCATCCACCTGTGTGCAAGTAAATGAAGCATCCAGTCGAATGCTCGTACTATTTCTTGAAATATGAAATCCTTGCACCCAGTTGTGTGTAAGTGAGGGGAAGCATCCAGGTGAATGCTTATTGTACTAATTACTACTTAGTCGAAATCCTCGCACCCTGTCGTGTGCAAATGAAGGGGAACATCCAGTCGTATGCTCGTGTGCTCTTTTTGTCCTTAGACCAAGTTTTTTCCCACTGAATTTTCCTTGGCAAGGTTTTTAGCGAGACACGTTCCCATCATATCTCACTTAAGATTGCCGAAATTAGGGGGAGTATCCTGTTGTATACTTCTTACCACTGTGTACTTTTTTGTCCTTCGACTAGAGATTTTTTCCCACTGGGTTTACTCGAGCAAGGTTTTGATGAGGCACCTGTTTTGTGGTTGATCCCTAGTAATACCATTGTTGCACTCTTTTTCCTTCGATCAGAGATTTTCCCATTGGGTTTGCTCTGGAAAGGTTTTGATGAGACACACTGCTTTGTGGTTAGTTACTTACATGATATTTCGGCCTATATCATTCAACTACACAGTTTCTCCTAGGTACCAGTTTTGTCCCACACTGGTTTTTCCGGCCCTAAGGTTTTTATGTGTTTAGCACTGCGAATGAACTCGACTCACATTGACAGCATGAATACGAAGAAATCAAGCCGTTCAAAAGGGGAGTGTTAAAAGATATTATTGGCCATCTTGGGCCTTACTCTATTGGGCATATCTTGGGCTTTTCTAGTATATGTAATCATACACTCTATTATATAAAGAGGGTCAGGGGTTTCTTGATGTATCTCTCTGTACACTCATATTAATAAATAAACACTTCATCTTGTTATCTCTTTCTATATTCTCTCCCTATATCTATATACATATATATGTGAGCTAATATGTCACACAACAATAATAATAATAATAAAAATAAAATTGTTGTAAGATATTATTGGACTATTGGGCCTTACTCATAGTGGGCCTAAGTTGGGCTTTCTATCTTGTATAACCCTAACCTCTAGTATGTAAAGAAGGTTAGGGTCCCCTTTTATTGTTACATTCTGATTAATAAAGACTCTATTGTTGTCTCTCTCATATCTCTCTCTATATCTGTACATATCTCTATATATATCTATAACGAGCTAATATGTCACACAACACGTTATCAGCACTTTGCTCACGTATATTGGAGATTTTGGGTAAACGCACGGATATTAGGTATTTATAAACCTTGAGGTTTATCCCGGTTTAATTGAGTTCGTTTCGACCTTCTACAAAATACGAGGAGTACGGTATACAAATATTTTTTTTACATCTTGCAAATAAATTATGTAATTGCATGTGAAATCATCTATGTTTAAACCGTTACTTAGTCTGAGATTTTGGCAATAGCAAAACATGGATATATATGTGTAGCCCTTAATTATGAAATCACTGTTGTTTGTTTGTATGTGATGTTACCAGGTTAATCATAACATTATGCTGCATATAATCATATCTAACTTGCTGAATGTTTAGTAAAACATATAGTGTTTAAACATAGGCCTAGTCCCCTATATGATTTTTAAAAAAAAATCTACATGTACGGCTCTGTTTGTATATTAATAGCTCGATTAAAACTTGATAAGTTGATCTAGTATACATATAAAACAGTATATATGTTTGCATGTGTATAAAATCGGCCCATAATAATTGTTTAATTGGGTAGTAAATAAAAATTACCATATGAATGAAAATTGCGTGAATATTATTAAATTGGCCATTAAAATATATTATGTACATGAATGATTTAGTTACCGTGTATAGAACTTACACATATAGCAATATAATAATAAAATATTGACTAAATCTTGCTAGTGTAAATTGGTAATTACTAATAAATTATAGATTGATGATAATCTTGATTAATTTGATTTGCTTATTAGGAAATATATATTGCAATATATATGTTAATCATGCAAACAGGTACAATCTAAAATATTAGTTAATCATGTACTAATTTATTTATTGCCATGTACACATATGTATAATATGGTAATTTGCGAAATCATATATTTTCACATTTAAGTTGGAAAAATTATGAACCTTCCCTAAATAGGCTCACATATTTGGATACGATGTCTAGGAAAGATATAGGCGGAAGTCGATATCCTAATGAGGTCGGGTTTTAAGTGGCATTCGTGCCCTCCACCCTCACCGTCTTTCCTGGTCGTTTTTCAAGTAGAGCTACCGAAAGGGGTTGACTAAATAATAATTTCCCCGAGTGTGTTTATATAGTGATGTATGTTTCACCGAATTGGTGTTTCAGTATCGACCCGTCGTTCGATCAATGAGAACCGATTCACATGAGAAGCAAAACTAATGTTTTCGAACCTGTCGTTTCGAAAAGAAAAAAAGTTTGTGCTTGTGCAAACCATAAACATATAAACCAGTCGTTTTATATGAAAAATAATCCAGAACTCCCAACATATGTTGGATGCCATCTATGATGAGAAAATTCGTAAAACATACTTGCGAAATGATTGTTTAAACGTTGATTTTAATCCGTCACCACATGTTACTCACCCTGATGTGTGAAAATGTGATGCCCAAAAATTTTTTTTGGATGCCATCTTGGATGAGTAAAACACGAGTTTGTTGTTACCATCAGGATGAATGCTAAGGCGTTGATTTTATTCTGCCTCCACATTTGAGACGTGATGACGTCTATGGTGAACAAATGTCTGAAATTGACATATTGGAGCAATCCTTCACCAAAATACTAGATTGGAAATTGTATTCCATAAGCAGTATCGTGAATTTATATTCACCATGTTCCTTTATAACCCATCTGTTATTGAATAAGAAAATTACCCCGGTGAGTAGTTTTAATCCTATTGGGTCAATGGCGAATTGTTTGCCTGATATTAATGCTCTTCGTGTACAATTTTTTTTCCACGAATCGAGAACCGAGACAAGTGTTATTTGTCTCGAACTGTCGTGATCCCGATGAATCGCTTAGCCAAGAGAGATTTTAGACAATCGTCAAAATCGAAAACCTGTGGCTCCGAGACAGTAATTGAAAGGAACAATATGGCCCGTTGTCACAAAGGAAGAGATAATGCTCAATGAGGCAACTCTATGCTATAAAGACAAAGGTCATGCACGGTTACTCCTTAAATAGTTTAAAACTATTATAAAGGTGAAAAAACCGATGCTAATGTGGTTAAAGCTAACTGAAAGGAAACTTTTGAGACCCCCGATTTTGTGGCTCAAATGAGTTTGATACCTTTCTTTATTGATTTTGATAAATCATTAAGCCATTTTTTCGCTCATTTGGATTATGTTTTCCATTTGGATTATTATTTTTCCATTTGGACCATACTTTTGGATTATGGTTTGCCTGTTTACGAAATTTCTCGAAATAATTTAAAGTGTTTTGAGCAAATTCCTTTGACAAATGTGACCAAACTTTAAATTATGAAATTTTAGGCAATACTTGTGGGGTAGTTGATTTTTTTGGAAATAGTGGGTAACAGTGTACCACATAATTTCACCAACTATTTGCCTAAAAGAGTACTCAGTGACAACGATTCTGGACCTGTCGTTCCAAATCGAAATCTTTGGTAAAACCAAATTGATTTGTCAAATATGAGGTCTTATACTCATGTAGGTCCTGCCGTACCTTGTTGAGTTATAAAATATTCGAGAAAACCAGTGTTATCTGGTAATAGCTCATAAAAGAATTGAAATTTCTTTACATATCCTCCATTCAATACGATCAAAAGCGTATTTTAGAGGAGTTGAAATGTCTTTCAAGTGGTTGCTACCATATTCTTTAAAGCATTTAAAGTTACCTTATCATTTCGCCTGTCGTCGAATGATAAATGATTTAGATGCTAAGACATGATTGTCTATACTATCATTCGCCTGTCGTCGATTGATCAAAGCATTTTGATATTGTGGCATTGACCGGATCAGATATTCCCGGGTCAAAAGATGATGCTTGATTTATAATCGCATCGCATTTGGATTCTCTTTGAGGATATATTTCGTGATTAATCCGAAATTCATGCCACTAATGCTCACTTTGAAAGACTAGTATGTGTAAAGATCACGAAATGAACTCGTAGAATTCTTGTAAAGAATTGAAGGAGTTATTGTGGACTTATCCAACCATAAGACGGACCATAAATATAAATGGTTATGGTTGATGCATCGACAATAGATCACATGATTATTGTTGTCCACAGAAATGCAGCATTTCCCAAACTTTTAGCCCTATCATTAAGTTGATGGCTCATGATCCGGATTATCCTGAAAAGTCTAGTCGACTTGATTATTCCGAAGAGTAAGAATCGAAATTCCGATTTGAATTACTTGAGTTTGGAAATTGAAATTGAACATCCTTTCGATTATGTTCAGACCCAAATGGACTCACGGAAAGTTTGATGATGCGACTGCAAATGGTTGCACGCACTTCTTGGTCTTGCGCACCAAGATTTATATTTCTGTGTGGGGTCATGCTATTTTGCTGCATTGGTCCGTCTGAGGCCCATAGTTACTCAAAACACTAAATGCGTACCAGTTGGTTACTGGTTATGAGCCATATGCCTCATATGAACGCGTGTTTGAGTGCTTAATATTTTGATTGAGCTGCTATAGCGTTCAAAATATGGACCTCTGAAGGGGACATAAGTCGATTATGAATCCCCTGCCTATCATTTGATAGAGTAACCTTGGCAAGCGATCTCTTTACCGCATGATATGCGAAAGTGACATCGCTAAGACTGTTCTCCCCGTCGTTAGGGGGAGATTTGCACGTTACCGTCGATAAGGAACGACGTGAAATAACGTGGCATAACCCACTCAGTCTTAGCTTGATCCCCAAAACTGCACTTAGTGATAAGTAAGTGCATAGACTCCCTCAAGTCTAACTAAATGCCAGACGCATTTAATGACTTTATGAGATGTCACGAGATCATTTATACCTACTGCAAAATGCTTGCAAGGATAGACGTCCCTGTCGGACGCCGTGTTCCTGTCGTAACACGTTGCTTTGGCCGAACCCACCAAGCAAATGACGCTGCCGTCGGCCGTCAGTCTATCGTCCTTCCTAATATATGAGGAAGTTGGCCGGTTCTTAATTCGTTCAGCCCCAGAGGTGGTGAACTGAAACTCGTTTGTCGCACGAGATTACAAAGGATCTAGGAGATGTGTGATTCCTCCTCATCCTGAGAATCTTGAAATATCTGTTGATCATGATATCTTAGACGATATTGAAGCGAAATGAGACTGTCATTGATTACTTATTCATATATTCGGTGACGACTGATAATATGAGCAAATTATGACAGAGAACCATGTACCGTTGCCTGAAGTCAACGGAGAATAGACTGTACTAATGGAAACTTAAAATCCAAGCAGACTCCTTAGCGAAAGTGTGTTCGGACCTGTAGATCCAACACCACCAATGTTAAACGAGTTCGTTTATTTGGTTATTCGTAAGGAAAAGTGATGAGAATAATGAGATTGTAGAATGCTCGCCTAGTAGCGCAAGGCTTCTCTCACACCTTGGAATTGATTACGAGAAGGTTGATTTCCTCGTAATGGACATTATAACAGTCCCCTACTTTACCAGTTTAGTAGTTTCCGAAAAACTGAGTATGCAGCCATGAATGTGGTCACGGTTTTATCTCTATGGGGATTTAGACAAAGAGATATAGATGAAGGTCCCTATGTGACTTCATGTGCTTAAATCAAGTAGTTTCTGACCACGGAACACGATCTCAATTGACTGAGACGTTCACTATATGGATTAATATAATCCGAGCGGATGAGGTATACCGCCTAAGTGAGTACTTGATTAGCTTGGGATACTTGAACAAGTATTATGCCCTTGCGTGTTTTATTACGCGATCCATTTTTGGATTTGCCTTCGAGATGAAGGATTTTGGGAAGACACGGTAGTGACTCAACCTGATGATTGAGTCCCGTAAATATTGAATCTAAGTCCATGATTCAGACTACACCCAGAAGGTGTTATGACGTTTTAGTCATCATGACGCTAAGTCGTCAGATTCTCCCATGATCGTTCGATCACTAGACATTGATATAGACCCAGTCCGTCCCTGATGAGACGATGAAGAGATATTGAACCATAATGTTCATATCTAAGTACAATAAGCGCATCATTGTACTTGATCTAATGTGCTAGGACGAACATCTCGTCTGTTGTGAATGGTATAGCTCGACACAACATCGCGCTAACACGCTGCCATCGAAATGGCACTAAAGACACATTCCCTTACCTTATGGTAATTTTGGAAGTGGGCTAGTTTATCCCATTTGCGTCATCGAGTGTACCTACCCCCTTCGGTACTCGAATTAACGCAACCCTTTTTCGGTTATACCGATGCCGGTTACTTATCAGACCCGCATAAGGGATATTCCTAACATGGTATGTCTTTACCATTAGGAATAAGGCGACATCTTGGAGGTCTTGGAATGACTCCAAGTGAATCACTCTGATCTATTCGTGCTCTATGAGTCGACTAGAGTGTGTATATGGCTTCGAGCTAGTATTAGTCATATTTGAATTACATATGTTCTGTCTCACGATCCAGATAAAACACTTGTCATAGAAGACAACTTGTTGTTATTGATCAAGAGAGACATGACTACATTATGCTATTTAGCATTTCTCGCCGAAATTAATCTTCACAAATGAAGTTTAAGAGCATCCAGTTGAATGCTCGTTCTATTCCACGTTAGATTTTCTTGCATCCAGTCGTATGCAAGTAAATGAGGCATCCAGTCGAATGCTCGTACTCTTTCTTGGAATATGAAATCTTTGCACCCAGTCGTGTGCAAGTGAGGGGGAGCATCCAGGTGAATGCTTATTGCACTAATTACTACTTAGTCGAAATCTTCGCACCCTGTCGTGTGCAAGTGAGGGGGAGCATCCAGTCGCATGCTCGTGTACTCTTTTTGTCCTTAGACCAAGGTTTTTTCCCACTGGGTTTTCCTTGGCAAGGTTTTTAGCGAGACACGTTCCCATCATATCTCACTTAAGATTGCCGAAATTAGGGGGAGTATCCGGTTGTATACTTCTTACCACTGTGTACTCTTTTGTCCTTCGACTAGAGGTTTTTCCCACTGGGTTTACTCTAGCAAGGTTTTGATGAGGCACCTGTTTTGTGGTTGATCCCCTACTACTACCACTGTTGCACTCTTTTTCCTTCGATCAGGGATTTTCCCATTGGGTTTGCTCTGGCAAGGTTTTGATGAGGCACACTGTTTTGTGGTTAGTTACTTACATGATATTTCGGCCTATATCATTCGGCTACACAGTTTCTCCTAGGTACCGGTTTTGTCCCACACTGGGTTTTCCGTCCCTAAGGTTTTTATGTGTTTAGCACTGCGAATGAACTCGACTCAGATCGAATGCATGAAGACGAAGAATTCAAGACGTCCAAAGGGGGAGTGTTGTAAGATATTATTGGACTATTGAGCCTTACTCATAGTGGGCCTAAGTTGGGCTTTCTATCTTGTATAACCCTAACCTCTAGTATATAAATAAGGTTAGGGTCCCCTTTTATTGATACATTCTGATTAATAAAGACTCTATTGTTGTCTCTCTCATATCTCTCTCTATATCTGTACATATCTCTATATATATCTATAACGAGCTAATATGTCACACAACAAAAAAAATAATAATAATAATTATTATTATTATGATTATTATTATTATTATAATAGTCTCAACGATCAATGTGTCTTGTTGGTTTTAAAGTATTTGTGTACTACTAGATGGATACACTATACATAGGAGGTATACGGTACTAAGAAAAAAGGAAAAACAACTAAACATGCCTAAAGTAAAGAAAAAAAGTACATAGTTTTTTTGACTAATACATTTGAATGAGATTTTTTTAGAAATATTGATCGTTTTGTGTTTTTGTTTTTAAGGTAATTATCCCATCCATCAACATGGAAATGCCACTGCATATCAATCCAAACACCCAAAAAAACAACTAAATTAATCCCATGTACATTATTTGTAAACCACACAAACCCACACAAGCACAATAACCCTTTAGTAATTAAAGAACACAAACCCACACAAACCAAGAAAAAACATGCGTAAAGAAAAAAAAAATATATATTTTAGACTCATATTAATTTGAATGAGATTTTTTAGAAATATTGATCTTTTTGTCCTTTTCTTTTTAAGGTCACTGGCCCGCCATCAACATCGAAACACCCCAAGAAAAGAATTAAATAAATGATAAATCTCACACAAACACTATAACCCACACAAACCCACACAAACCCACACAAACACTATAACCCTTCATTAAACAACACAAACCCACACATACAATATTAACCCTTCAGTAAACCACACAAACCCACATAATTACCCTTCTAAACCCTTGCATGGAAATTTTCAAGTAATTCATTTCCACAGTGAACATTATTAATTTTATTCCTCAAACAACATCCCCAGCTATCTATAAACATTTCCCCTGCATTCATCTTTCCAGAAGCATACCACGAGACCGAACAGCTAGCTATAAGCATAAATTTCCAAATTTGAGAGAGAGATCAGAGAGATGGATGGTGGAAGGCAAAGTAATGTAAAAGCTGGTAACAATAGTGTGGTTCCAAAGCCAAAGGAAACGGTGAAGCAGATGATGGTTAAGGCGGTTGCTTCATCCATTAGCAAGGCCAAAGACAAGAGCAAGGTCAGACCAAGCTAGCGCTTCTTAGCACCTCTATGGTCTGAAACTAATTTTTTTCCCATCATCTATTGTTTCATATTTGTGATAATAAAATGTCATGTAATATTCTGTTGTTCATATTACATTTCATTGTTATGTTATATATAGTATGTAGTTTTATACACTTTTGTAGCTTGTATTGTGATAGTAAAATTTCATGTAATATTCTGTTGTTCATATTACATTTCATTGTTATGTTATAGTGTGGTGGGTTTATACACCTTTGTAACCTGTATTGTTGTGTTTTATTGTATGGTAGTTTTATACACCTTTGTGACCTGTATTGTTGTGTTTTCTCGTTTAGTACTTACATTGCTGATTTTTTCAGTCATGTATTCGTGTTAATTAGTAAATTTATGGCACATTTTTGCCGATGATTATTACCTCTCGTTTTATTTTGAAAAGAGATCACTATTACCTTGTGTCAATTAGTACATCATACTATTATTTCACCTTGTGTGTATGGCCGATACAAAAGAAAAATAAACATAAACACAAGCAAAAGGGAAAAAAAGTGTAAAGCTCCGAAATTGGGCGCTAAACCGCTAAACTATTAATGCATGAATGTCAAAACAAGTTCATGTATGGAGACTATAGATTCATTTTTGATCTTAACTTTAGATAAAAAAAAAAAAAAGTCATTATTATTTGTCCTTTATTAGCTCCCGTCGCGGGCCCGTTTGCGTAAGATTAATGCCGGCCAGTTGATGTTTTGCTAATAAGTGATACCAGGGAGTGATCCATGAAGAGCATATATGGCGATGTCTTTGATATATTGAATCAATATGCAGGGCTATATCCCCATCAATGGCAGACGTCATGGTCTTTAGCTTTGCTACTATCCGCATCAATGAAAACACTATGGTTGCTTCTGAGTGGTGCTCGAAGATGAGTATCATGAGGTTATCATTAGCTCTCGATTTGAGAGCCTGCTAGAAATAGAGACATTAGAGTAGTTCTTTAATAATCGCGCTTTAAAAGGCTACAAGCATGATAACGTGTTTTGCGAAATCGAATTGGATATGCTTTTTTGCTTTTTGGGAGGTAAAACGCTAAAAGCGTGATTTTGGTGATAATAGTGCAAAAAACATGATTTATAGGGACTTAAAGCGTAAATAGCGAGCAACTCTTTTTTCCTTTTTGGAAAAGACATCAAAACGACGTCGTTTTGTTTTCGGTTTCTGAAAAAGAAATAGCTCGTCCATCTTCTCTCATATATATCCCTAACTTCATAAATAAGACTCAAATCCTCTCTCTCTCCGATCTCTATTCTGCAAAGTCCAATCCTCTCTCTATTCGATCTTCTCACTATAATGTCGTCAATCTCCATCCCAATTTCTTGTCTAATGAAGTAAGTTGCATCTAGAGGTTAATCTCAAAAACAAATAGCCTAACTTGCAAGCATTATGAATATATCTATTTCTAATGTTATCAATTACATTCACAAATTTGTTTAAACTATTAACAACCGAAAATTCGATCTCCTTAATGACATTCGATCGTTGAGACTTTACCAGTATTATAACTACCAATTCCTGAATATATACCAAAATCAATCTAAGTTTCACACTATTAGTTACCTCTTCGGTTTTACAAGAAAAATAGAGAAAATCAACCCTAGTCCCATTAGGTAATCCCCTTCAAGTCCTTTGAACTTTCTAGAGAGAACCACAATAGTATACGAAGACTACCTACACGTGGAACGATACTTCTCATAGATGCCTTTGAGTCGCATTCTCGATATCAACCATGAGCATAGAAAAATGGCAAGTGATGGAACGGCCGCCATTGAGACTGTTATACGGTATAATCGGGATTATTATGTTTGAATATCATTAACTACGAAAGTTTTATTATTTAGTAAAATGAACTACGAAATTTCCCATTTAGTAATATTAACTATAAATAAATACATATTTCTTTGTTAGCATTTGATAAATAAACGTAATTAAAAGGGATTATCATTTATCAACTTATTTATGTTTTTGTATCAAATGTTAACAAAGTGTATAGTTGATAGTAATAAAAGAAAAAACTCGTAGTTCATGATAAATAAACGCTAAAACGTCCATAGTTAAATATATTAAAACATGATAAACTCCGGAACAACATATAACCTATTTTGATTTTACGCCATCAATTACTATTTATTAATCATTCGAGCGATTTTAGAGAGAGATTCTATGCTTTAGCGATTTTACACGTGGACCTCTCTTTCTATATTTAGTTCTCATTAATTAAGAAATGTCAGAATCTTCCTTCCACTGGCCATGCTTTCATAACCTCTCTACCACCACTACAAAAAAGAGGTACAATCAGGGATGAATTTTGTCACATATATTTTCCCTAACTCGGTTATCGCAGACGGATTTGCAACGTAGTTTAATTTTACTGACGGTTTTTGTTATTTCATGACAGATTTCTGACAGATTAGGCCATGTATGATTGAACTTATTTTTGTAGTGCACACAACTGCCTTAGACATACATTTCCTTTCTACTTACAATGAGGTAAATTCTATATCGGTAAGTTTTTCTACATATATTTGTATTGAATTGGCCGGATGTTTGATTGTGTTTATTGGTCCTAATATTCGGTAGGAACATTTAGATCGGGTTAATTAGTGTTTGCACTCCGACGGAGTTTATTGTGAGTCTTACTAATTGGATATTAAAAGCCCTATGTTAGCCAAAAACAAATTAGCGATAGAAGAATTGCTAGTTACGTATACTCGATAAGAGTTCCATCTCTCACAGAAAGGTTTGGTAAAAAAACTGGCAAACATATGTTGCCATAAGACGTGGAATAGTTTCGAATAAGAATTTGAAGTGTGTAGAATGACAGATGGAAATCTCTCCTTAGCACTAGTATGTATTTTTGAAAGTTTTTATTTTAATTTCTGTTGTAATAAGGTCGTTTTGACCATACATTATTATCATTAATGAAATAGTGGGCATTCCCCATTGCACATCAATTTATATAGAATAAAGGGTATGCCGCCATGGTGTTGTGTGTTAATTTTTTTCCAATTCAGATAAATATTTCGGCCATTATAGTGACATTGTTGCCATCGTCCTTCATGGATGACTTACGACAATGAACGACATCTCTGCTGTATGGCTTCATGAATGGTGGGGTTTCATAGGGGAACGTTTTTTTTTTTTGATTTAGCCTTTTGACCAAATTTCTCAAGGAAATTATCATGCATGCATTGCTTCAAAAGCATTAAAAATTCTTTCCAGACGTAGTACGATTTACCATACTATGAATGGGCAAGCTAAATTTATCACTCAAGGCAAGGAGGGAAGGAAAAAATCAAAATACTGATCATACAAAATCTTGAAGATAAATATTGGGTTACTTTGACGCAACAATTCTGACACATGCAATAAGGTTATTAGCGATTTCGTACCTTGTATTGTTGCGTAATTCTTATTTAGTAATCTATATTGTTAATTTTTTCAATTAGTATTTGTGTTTTTTTAAATTGTTTTTGATATTTTCCATCCAATGATGAATTAGAACATGGCATCATGTTTGTTTCCCGTTATAGCCAAGGGTATTTCGGTCAAGTATAAGATTTGTTCCATTCAGAATTTGGATGGAAAAGTTTAAAATTACAAAAAACACGAGTATAGGGTATAATAATTGAAAAAATTAACAATGTAAGAGCATGTACGTACAATAGTGTTGTTATCTCTATTGTTAACTAAAAATGTTAGCTAACAATGCAATTTTGTCTGCCCATTAGTTGTGTTAAAGTGTGTGTTAACTTTATAGATGTTAAAAATAATTTTAAAGATAACAATATTTTTAATTGTTATTACTTGATGACATGGCAAAAAAGTCTATCAACACCCACAATTAACTGTTATTTCTCACGTATATCTTTTATATCTCTTACATACAGCTATTTATTTTCTCTCAGCACCTATCCATAGTAATATATTTTGAATAATTAATTTTTAGTTAAAATAGATAACATTTTTAAAGTTAAAACTAATGTGGGTGTTTAACTTAATATATCTATGTGTCATTTAATAGCTTTTTAAATAATGATGTGTCACTAGTTAACAATAAAAGCTAACAAAATTATTATGGATGCTCTAAGAAACTAAACGAGAAAAACGTAATAATACAAGCTACAAAAGTGTATAAAACCACATACTATAATATAACAATGAAATGTGATATGGAAATAATATTACATGAAATTTTCTTACACCAAATATGAAACAATAGATGATAAAAGTTTTTCAGCTTCAGAACATAGAGGCGTTAAGAAGCGCTAGTTAGGTCGGACCTTGCTCTTGTCTTTAGCCTTGCTAATGGATGAAGCTACCGCCTTAAACATCATCTGTTTCACCGTCTCCTTCAGCTTTGGAACTACACTATTGCCACCTTTTACATTGCTTTGCCTTCCACCCTCCATCTCTCTGATCTCGCTCTCAAATTCGGAAATTTGGGCTTATAGCTAGCTGTTCGGTTTCGTGGTATGCTTTCTGGGGAGGGGAAGGAAATATTTATAGATAGCTGGGGTTGTTGTTTGAGGTAAAAAATATATTTCAGCTGTGTGGAAATGAATTACATGGAAATTTCCATGCAAGGGTTTAGAAGGATATTTATTGTGTGGGTTTGTGTTGGTTACTGAAGGGTTATTGTTTTTTTTGAAGATTACTGAAGGGTTATTGTGTTTGTGTGGGTTTTGTGTGGTTTATTGATAATATATGTACATGGGATTAATTACATTATTTTCTTGGGGGGTTTCGATTAATATGCAGTGGCATTTCCATGTGAATGGATGGGATATTGACCTTAAAAAGAAAAGGACAGTACTTCTAGAACTTCATTTATTTTTTCTTTACTTTAGGCATGGTTTAGATGTTTCGATTAACTAATTTGTGAATGGAGAGGATAACGCTATAAATATATATATTTTTTGTAGACTTCGTACTCTGATCGAGCTTTTGGCTTTTATACTAATCTAAATTTCCAAAAATAAAAATAAATTAATAATAATAATAATAATAATAATAATAATAATAATAATAATAATAATAATCATCCTTTCAACGATCAATGTGTCTTATTGGTTTTAAAGTATTTGTGTACTACTAGATGGATACACTATACATAAGAGGTACGGTACTAAGAAAAAAGGAAAAACAACTAAACATGCCTAAAGTAAAGAAAAAAAGTACATAATTTTTTTGACTAATACATTTGAATGAGATTTTTTTAGAAATATTAATCGTTTTGTGTTTTTTATCCCATCCATCAACATGGAAATACCACTGCATATCAATCGAGACACCCAAAAAAACAACTAAATTAACCCCATGTACATTATTTGTAAACCACACAAACCCACACAAGCACAATAACCCTTTAGTAATTAAAGAACACAAACCCACACAAACCAATAAAAAACATGCGTAAAGAAAATAAAAAATAACAATTTTTTTAGACTCGTATATTAATTTTGAATGAGATTTTTTAGAAATATTGATCTTTTTGTGTTTTTCTTTCCAAGGTCACTATCCCGTCCATTAACATGGAAATTCCACTGCATATTTATCGAAACACCCCAAGAAAATAATCAAATAAATGATAAATCCCATGTACATCATCAGTAAACCACACAAACCCACACAAACACTATAACCCTTCATTAAACAACACAAATCCACACATACAATATTAACCCTTCAGTTAACCACACAAACCCACATAACTACCCTTCTAAACCCTTGCATGGAAATTTTCAAGTAATTCATTTCCACAGTGAACATTATTAATTTTATTCCTCAAACAACATCCCCAGCTATCTATAAACATTTCCCCTGCATTCATCTTTCCAGAAGCATACCACGAGACCGAACAGCTAGCTATAAGCATAAATTTCCAAATTTGAGAGAGAGATCAGAGAGATGGATGGTGGAAGGCAAAGTAATGTAAAAGCTGGTAACAATAGTGTGGTTCCAAAGCCGAAGGAAACGGTGAAGCAGATGATGGTTAAGGCGGTTGCTTCATCCATTAGCAAGGCCAAAGACAAGAGCAAGGTCAGACCAAGCTAGCGCTTCTTAGCACCTCTATGGTCTGAAACTAATTTTTTTTTCATCATCTATTGTTTCATATTTGTGATAATAAAATGTCATGTAATATTCTGTTGTTCATATTACATTTCATTGTTATGTTATATATAGTATGCAGTTTTATACACTTTTGTAGCTTGTATTGTGATAGTAAAATTTCATGTAATATATTACATTTCATTGTTATGTGATAGTATGGGGTTTTATACACCTTTGTAACTTGTATTGCTTCATTTACCTCGTTTAGTACCTTACATTGCTAATTGCATTTTGGTTCATTAGGGTTCCAGAAATATAAATAAAAGCATAATCTTTCTCTCTCTCTCTCTATAAGCGCTGGAGTGATTAATAGCTAGCTAGTAATTGGTGGCGTATAATCAAACTAGGTTGTAGATTGTAAAATATAACAGTCTCGGTGGTGACCGTTCCATCTCTTGCCCTTTTTCTATGTCCATGGATGATATTGAGGATGCGACTCGAAGGAATCTAGGATATGTATCAATATAGTGTAGGTTATATCGTTGTAAATTACTGAGATGCAATCGACATTTTTCTTGTAAAACCGAAGGGGTAGGTAATAGTGTGAATTTTAGCTTGCTTTTGGTATATATTCAAGAACTGGGAGTTATAATTTATTATAATGCTCGAAAGTCTCGGCGATTGATTAATTGGTGTCTTATTGGTTTTAATGTTTTTACTGTACTACTACGTTTAGTTAGATACACCATGAGGTACGATACTAACAAAAAAGAAGAAAAACATCTAAACATTTTTATATAAATTGGTGGGGAAGACCCACTATTTCATTAAAAATAATAAGAATGATCAAAACATAGAGATCTAAAAAAAAACTGTTAAGCATTAGTACATCGTACTAGTTTTTCATCTTGTGCGTATGGCTGAAACAAAAGAAAAATAAACATGAACACAAGTGAAAGCGAAAAAAAAGTAAAATCAAGCCCGAAGGTGGGCTCTAAACCGCTATAGTGTGGACGGCAAAGCAATGTCAAAGGCAGCAATAGTTTGGTTCCAAAGCCGAAGGAGACGGTGAAGCAGATGATGGTTAAGGCGGTAGCTTAATCTTATAGCAAGGCCGAAGACAAGAGCGAGGTCAGACCTAGCGCTGGTGCTTCTTAATTAGCGCCTCTATGGTCTGAAACTGAAAAACTTTTATGATCTATTGTATCATATTTGTGATAATTAAGTTTCATGTAATATTCTGTTTGTTCATATTACATTTCATTGTTATGTTATAGTTTGGGGTTTTATACACTTTTGTAGCTTGTATTGTTGTTTTTTCTCGTTTAGTACTTGCATTGCTGATTTTTTCAGTCATGTATTCATGTTAATTAGTACATTTTTATGCACATTTTTGCCGATCATTTTTACCTTTTTTTTTTTTGAAATGAGATCTTTATTACCTTGTGTCAATTAGTACATCGTACTATTATTTCACCTTGTGTGTATGGCCGAAACAAAAGAAAAATAAACATGAACACAAGCAAAAGCGAAGGAAAGAGTAAAGCACCGAAATTGGGCGCCGCTAAACTATTAATACATGAATGTCGAAACAAGTTCATGTATGGAGACTATAGATTCGTTTTGGTCCTTAACTTTAGATAAAAAAAAAAGTCATTATTATTTGTCTTTTATTAGCTCCTGTCACGGGCCTATTTAGATAAAGATTAATGCCGACCAGTTGATGCTTTGATAATAAGTGATACCAGGGCATGATCCATGAAGAACATATTATATGGCGATGTATTTGATATATGGTGTCGAAATATAGGGCTATGTCCCCATCAATGGCGGACGTCATGGTGTTTAGCTTTGCTACTATCCGCGCCAATGTAAAAACTAAGGTTGCTTCTGAGTGGTGCTCGAAGATGAGTATCATGAGGTTATCATTAGCTCTCGATTTGAGAACCTGCAAGAAATAGAGACATTAGAGCAGTGTTTTAATAATCACGGTCTAAAGCGCTAAAAGAGTGATAAAGCGTTTTGCGAAATATAATTGCATACGCTTTTTTGTTTTTAGGGAGGTAAAGCTCTAAAAGCGTGATTTTGGTGATAATAGTGCAAAAAACATGAATTATAGGGACTTAAAGCGTAAATAGCATGCAACTCTTTTTTCTTTTTAGGAAAAGAAATCAAAACGGCGTCGTTTTATTTGCAGTTTCTGGAAAAGAAATATCTCGTCCATCTTCTCTCATATATAGCCCTAACTTCATAAATAATACTCAAATCCTCTCTCTCTGTGATCTCTATTCTTCAAAGTCCAATCCTCTCTCTATTCGATTTTCTCCCTATAATCTCGTCATTCTCCATCCCAATTTGTTGTCTATTCTACTCTAATGGAGGAAGTTAGTCCTAGAGATTAAGCTCAAAAACGAATGGCCTAACTAGCAATAATTATGAATATATCTATTTCTAGCGTTATCAATTACATTCACAAATTTGTTTAAACTATTAACAAGCGAAAATTCGATCTCCTTAATGACATTCGACCGTTGAGACTTTACCAATATTATAACTACCAATTCCTGAATATATAACAAAATCAATCTAAGTTTCACACTATTAGTTACCTCTTCGGTTTTACAAGAAAATTAGAGAAAATGAACCCTAGTCTCATTAATTAATCACCTTTAACTCCTTTGAACTTCCTAGAGAAAACCGCAATTGTATACGGAGACTACCTCCCGGTAATTTACAACGATATAACCAACACGTGGAATGATACTTCTCATAGATTACTTTGAGTCTCATTCTCGATGTCAACCTTGAGCATAGAAAAATGGTAAGTGATGGAACGGCCTCCATTGAGATTGTTATAAGTTATAATCGGGATTATTATGTTTTAATAGAAAGAGACATAGACCATTGCTAACATAAAAATAAATAAGGTGCACACTAGGACCTCTCACGCCACTCGCCCCAGTCCGTAAGACGAGTCATTCCCTATCCCCTCGGCCGTCTTATGTCCCCGAAATTAGGGAGAGACATAGACCATTGCCACTAATCTAAATCACAAGGCCTCAGCCAATAATGTGAAACCATTCAATTATTACATTCTCATACGTCACTTTAATGTAATTCAACAAAACTCATAAGCATAGGTGCTAGATTCACAACTAGCCAAACAAGTCCAACAACATAAATCTCATTCAGACAATTTAACAAACACCTTGTATGCATAAACTACAATTCATCTTTATTCAACATAAATTTACCCAATTTCACCAACAACTATAATATCACATAATCAACTCATAAAACAAGCAAACCCATCCATAATCTCATTAATTCGAAATTAATAAGTCTAATTTCTCAACGTCTACAATTCAAATAAGTGAATTAAAGGTATAAACAATAAAACCCAATTATCAATTTAAGAACATGATTCCCCCCAATTTAAAATAAACGCAAGACCTAACCCTAACATACACCCTCGTCTAGTCGCAATGGATAACCCCCGTTACCTTAGTGCGTAGAGGAGATGCTTCCGGTAAGAATCCGCTAACGTGTTTCTTCTTCTTCTTCCGAGGCTTGTAATCTCTCTTTTCTCTCTTGTTTTAGGTTTTATGTTTTAAAAAGTGGCTAAAAAGAGGTTTAGAAAACAGTTTTGAGAAAGTTTGGGTAAGCAAACTATTTGGTCCCCAAAGTTCTAAAAGTTAACTCTTAATCAAAATTATTAATTTACTGCTAAAAAATAACCAATCTTTAGAAACAAAACTATTGGGTCCTTTTTATTTATAAAATTAGTAACAGGTTTTAAAAATAAAGTTTTTCGGAAGAGTTTCGGTTTTTGGCTAAAAATTAGTCGAGTGACCGGTTTTTGGTAAAATTTGTATAAAACATTTTTGGATAAATTAAATCATAAATAAAATCCATTTATAAAAATACGGGATGTTACAACTAACCCTCCTTAAAAGAATTTCGTCCCGAAATTTTCCTCTCTAATGAACTATACCCAGAAATGATAAACTATAAATAAGACCATAAGAATTTAAACGTACAATTCGTGTCATAATCCAAGAAATAAAATACACTGAGTTCAAAACACATAACAACTCCACCATCCATAACTCCAGATAATGAACAACATGTAAGAATATCAAATAAAATAACCGCCTGTATACAATATCTAATAGAATAAAAGACAACAATGTAAAACAAGCAGCTACAACATAAAAGACAATAAAGTAAACTAAGATGACATGCTTCTACCTCAACAACTCCACAACGTCTACATCACTCAAAATACGGCCTTTGCCTTTCTAGTAAACTCTACTCTAATAAAATAAACTCCAAATTTTAATAAAATAAACTCCAAACTCTAGGTGTTACAATCCTTCCCCGATAAAGAAATTTTGTCCTGAAATTAGAAAAACATCTAAACAAAAGTACCTAAAGAAAGCACGAGGTCAGGATACTTCCTCTTCATCTCATCCTAGCGTTCCCAAGTTGCCTCCTCGGCCCCATGGTGTTTCTAAACCACCTTTACCAATCTAATTGTTTTGCCTCGAAGTTCCTTCTCTTGCACGTCGATAATTCTCGTAGGTCCCACCTCGTAGGTCACATCCGCACTAACCTCAATGTCCTCAAAGTCCACCACGTGTGAAGGGTCGTGATGATACTTTTTCAATATTGACACATGGAACACCGGGTGTACCCCCGCCAACTTTGGTGGCAAGTCCAACCGGTATGCAACTTCTCCAACTCGGTCCACGATCTCAAATGGTCCGATAAATCTCAGGCTCAACTTCCCTTTAGAGCCAAACCTCATAATCCCCTTCCTTGGCGAAACTCGCAAAATACTTGATCCCCCTTTTCGAACTCCAAAGGTCTCCTCCTATTATCCGCATAACTCTTTTGCCTACTTCGAGCCGTCTCAAGCCTTTGTCGAATTAACTTAATCTTTTCTGTCATTTCTCGAATCAATTGCAATCCTAACATTTCCGCTTCTCCCACCTCGGTCCAACACACTGGAGACCTACACGGCCGCCCGTATAAAGCCTCGAATGGTGCCATGCCAATACTAGCTTGGAAACTATTATTATACACAAACTCAACTAAGGGCAGATGGCTCTCCCAGCCTCCCTTGAAGTCATTCACACATGCGCGCAACATATCCTCTAGCACTTGGATAGTCCGCTCCGATTGTCCATCCGTTTGGGGATGAAACATCGTACTCATTGTCAACTTGGTCCCTAAGGCATTTTGCAATGCACCCCAGAACCTCGACACAAACCTCGTGTCTCGATCCAATACTATCGAAATCGGTACCCCATGAAGTCTAACAATTTCCTTAATATACTTTCGTCCCAATATTTCCACTGATTTCATCATCTTAAATGCAATGAAGTGTGCGGATTTGGTCAAGTGGTCGACCACAACCCACACAACGTCATTCCCACACACCGATTTAGGTAAGTTGGTCACAAAATCCATTGCTATCATTTCCCACTTCCATTCCGCCACCGGTAAGGATTGGAGCATACCCGCCGGCCTTTGGTGTTCCGCTTTCACTTGCGGGCAAGTTAGGCACCTGCTAACATATGAAGCTACATCTCATTTCATTCCGGGCCACCAAAATTGTCTCTTCGCATCGTGATACATTTTTGTCCCGCTGGGATGAACGGCTAATCGGGAGTGGTGAAACTCCTTTAATACCTCGTTCCTCATGTTTTCTGTCACATAAGTCCTTCCCTTAAATCGTAGTCCTCCATCGGTTCCTTTCGTCCAACCATCTAATCCTTCGCTCGAACTCATCTGTTTCTAATAGTTTGCCACTTTTTCGTCCCTATCTTGTGCTTCCAAAACCCTACTCACAAGTTCCGGTTGTACCACTATTATGTATAAGGTCCCCACATTAACATTCCCCAACTCAAAGTTGAACTCATTCACTTTTCCCATCATCCTCCATTCGTCGACCGCCACATGCGCTAAGGTCGCATGGGACTTTTGACTCAAAACATCCGCAACTACATTGGCCTTTCCCGGGTGATAGTGCAAGTCGTAGTCGTATTGTTCCAGATATTCATCCATCGTTGTTGTCGCATATTCAGATCCCGTTGGGTAAAAATATACCCTAAGCTCTTGTGAACCGAAAACACTTCGAACTTTTCCCCAAACAGATAATGCCTCCATATCTTCAACGCATGAACTATTGCCGCTAGCTCTAGGTCATGTGTTGGATAGTTCTTTTCGTGAACCTTTAATTATCGCGAAGCATATGCGATAACCTTTCCGTCTTGCATCAAGACGCAACCCAAACATTCCTTCGAAGCATCACAATACAACTGGTAACCCTTCCCTTGCTCGAGAATAACTAGTATGGGGGAACTAGTCAACCGCTTCTTGAGCTCTAGGAAAGCTTCCTCGCAAGCCTCACTCCATACGAACTTCACCCCTTTCTTGGTAAGGTGAGTCATTGGAGTTGCTAACTTCTAAAAATCCTTGACGAACCATCGATAGTATCCCGCTAAACCCAAGAAACTCTGAATCTCGAACACGTTTTTCGGTTGTGCCCAATTCGAAACCGCCTCAATTTTTCGTCGCGTCCACCTTTACTCCTTCTTCCAAGATCACATGTCCAAGAAATTTCACCTCATTTAGCCAAAACTCACATTTGCTAAATTTTCCGTAAAGTTGGTGCTCTCTCAACGTGAGCAACGCTAAACGGAGATGTTCCTCGTGTTCCTCTCTTGACCTCGAGTAAATCAAGATATCGTCGACGAAGACCACCACGAACTTGTCGAGATACTCCTTAAAGATCCGGTTCATTATATCCATAAATGCCGCCGGCACATTAGTTAACCCAAATGGCATGACGATAAACTCATAGTGACCATACCGGGTCCTAAAGGCCGTTGTTGAAATGTCCTCATCCTTCACCCTCAATTGGTGATAGCCTAATCGCAAATCGATTTTTGAAAAGAACGTCGCTCCCTTCAGCTGGTCAAACAAATCATCAATTCGAGGTAGTGGGTACTTATTCTTAATAGTCACCCTATTTAGCTTTCGATAGTTGATGCACATCCTCATCGATCCATCCTTCTTTTGCACGAATAAGGCCGGTGCCGCCCACGGTGATGTGCCCCGCCTAATAAACCCCTTCTCCAGTAGTTCCTCTAACTGCTTACTTAACTCTTTTAACTCAGCCGGTGCCAATCGGTACGGGGAAATGGCTATGGGTGCCGTTCCCGGTACCAGGTCGATAGAAAAATCTAACCCTCTTTTCGGTGGCAACCTAGGTAGATCCTTCGGAAACAGATCTCTAAAATTGTCCACTACGTTTGGGCATGTTTCCACTTCCTCGTCGTTATCCACTATTGAGAGACTAGCCAAAAGACAAGACAGGTTGCCCATAATCCGCTTGGAATAATAAGGAATAGAAGAAAGGGTAGCGTCCCTTTCCCCACGAAAGAACACCTCATCTCCGGATGAAGTTGTAAGGAAAATTTTTCGTCGAACACAATCGATGAAAGAGTTGAAATGAACCAACCAGTCCATTCCAAGTATCACATCGAATCTTGACATCTCTATGACAACTAAATCAAATATAAACACGTGGTCCGCGACCATTATCTCACAAGACCGACACACTCGGTCCAACACAACTCAACCCCTAACAGGAGTCTCTACAACAATCGGGTTCTCTAGAACCCCAATTTCTAATGACAAAGACTCAACTAGATGCCTAGCTATAAAAGAACGCGAAGCTCCCGTATCGAAAAGAACATGTGCCCAAGATGATCACACAAGAACCATACCTTGTACATTTTCCGGGTCTCCTTGGTTTGGCAGATGTGGCAAGACAAATAGACGAGCTTGAGCTGGTGGGTTTCCTTGCGGTCTTCGATTTCCCCCATGATTTCCTCGGTTTCCCAGGCCTTGATAGCCTCCTCGGTAATTCCCACGGTTTCCACCTCCTTGGTGGTTACCTCAAAACCCTCCCCCTTGGTTCCCAAGTAATTGGTGTTGTGGCACAAATTCCGGTCCTCTTGGTGGTGGTGGTGGCAACCTAGGTTGGTTAAAAGGCCGGTTGGTGTCGATTCTTCCTTGTCCCCCAGGACAACCCCTTGCCGTATGTCCAAATCGGTTGCATGTCCTACATTGGATTCTAGGGCATTCGAATTGTCAATGAGTCGCATCTCCATAGTGAAAACATGCTCTCCTCATCACGACGTTTGTCGATAGTGGATTAAAACCCCTCTCTCCTCTGCCCTGTTGTGGAAAACGCGAATTATTCGCCGTATCTCAAGTCCGCTTCTTCTCTTCCCTCTGAGCACTTCCGGTTTTCGACTTCTCCGAGATTCTCTTGCTATGGAGTAGAGATCCTTCCATAGCTTGAACCGATTTTACCAACTCATTATAGTTGACATGGCGGGCCGATGCCAATTGCAATGAGATGGTCGGGTTCAGCCCCTTCATGAATCTCCTATATTTTTCTGCAGCCCCTAGAACCGAGTCTGGGGCATACCTCGAGAGTGAGGTAAACTTTAGCTGGTATTCTTGGACAGTCATACCTCCTTGATATAATTCATCGAACCGCCTCCTCATTTCATCCTTATAAGAATCAGGAAGAAACTGTCGATTAAACAACTCGATGAACTCGTTCCAGTCGATGTTGGTTAAGTCGTAAGTATCCACGACCTCTTGCAGCCCTTCTCCCTCTAGTTTCTCCCCTCCCCCTTGGAGTTCCTCTTCCTCTCCCATTTTCCCCACCTCGGGTAACCGCACCCCTTGATGGTGGTGCGCTTCCGCGTGTAGCTGTTCCTCGTCCACCAGTCTTTGTGGTAATAGCCATGACTACAAACTTTTTAAACCAACACTTTAGTTGCCTCTCTTAACAATACTACTCATACATGAATATTCTACTTGTTCGTATTGACTCCCAACACTTAACAAAATCCACATTCCCCCAAAAAAAATTACAAATTCCGCTAAATCTCTCAAGTTGAGCGTTTTGATAACAACAAAATATGCAAAACATGATAAAAGATATTTTTGTATGCTAATAATTTTATCAAGATTTCTAAGGTTTATAATTATAGAGTACTGAAATACGAAACCAACGCTTCAAGCCGAATCAAATTCGGAGTAAAAAAGAAGGAGTTACGAGCGTTTGAAGTTTAGCGAAAAACCGCAAAATTTGCCAGAAAACGAACAATCGTTTTTGACAAAACAACCGGTCGTTTTGGTCAAAATCTGACCCAAGAGGTCTGAAAAAGTCGACCGGTGACAAAACGACCGATCGTTTTGGTCAAAATCTGACCAGAGAGGTTTGAAAAATGCGACCGATCGAAATAATACTTAAAAAAAAACGACCAATCGTTTTTCTGCAGAAAATTAACGATACAAAAACGTAAAATTGCTCAACACTTGTAAATTCCTTACAAGGAACATATCACGCAACTACATCATTTTAGTCCACAACATTTTAACATCCATTCGCATAAAAAGTTCATTACCACACAAGTTAATAATTTGAAAAATGCACTACATAAAACCATCAAATTCACAATTCTCGAACTCTAATAGTTCGCTACTACTTGACATGCAAACTTATACCTCATACACACTATATCAATCTACACATGCATACAGAGAACACAAAAGTGCGAGTGATAACCCATCATGATACGTTATCCTAAAGCACCCGAGCGTCCTCGCATACTCTAGAACTCCACATCGCTAAGGTATTCCTTCACACATACCGACGAGAGGTCCACCCACTAGTTTGGCTAGCCAGGATCAACAAGCGTCCTCATTGTCCCCAACTTGCCTCACATGTGAACTTTCCTTCCACCAACTACTACTAAATTCTAGCTACATGTCTTAAGCTAACTGCAACCCCCCGTTTTAGAAAAAAGTTTGAGTTTTTGGAAAAAGTTTTGTGAAAATGATACGATGGATCTTGGTCTAATGGTTACCCATCTTCCCGTCGTCCCAAAGTATACAAGAACCTGGTTAGCTCTGATACCAACTTGTCACGCCCCGAAATCCGTAAAATGAATAACAAGGAGTGACCTTTTTAAACAAAAGAAAAAAGAAACCTGTTGGTACAAAATTTAACTTTTAAAAGAAAATTACTTGTGAGCTAAAGGAACAATTAAATGAATAAATATAAAGTTTGCCAAACGCGGCTACAAGACAAAATGGTTTTAATAAAATTATATAAAAAGAAATAAACAAATGTAATTTGTCCGTAGGCTACAACCTCATAAATGAACTAAGTATAAAGAAAGCGAAGCTCCGAACCCATGTGATGCATTGCAATAGCTCCTATCAAAACGTCTCAACCTAAGTTGTACCTGAAAGACAAAACTGTAACGGTGAGTCCCACGCACATACATAGACGGGACGGCACCACAAAATACCGTCACTCCATCCCATAAATGCAAGAACTCACAAACTACAACTATGATAATAAACATATAAAAAGAAATAATAATAACATCGTACAACGAAATAAATTAAATAAACATCTATAGCAAACATGGACCTCTCACGCCACCTACGCCAGTCTGTAAGGTAGATCATTCCTTATACCCCTCGGTCATCTATTGTCCCCGGTATAGGGAGAGACATAGACCATTGCTAACATAAAAATAAATTTAAAGTGCGCACTTGGACCTCTCACGCCACTCGTCCTAATCCGTAAGACGAGTAATTCCATATCCCCTCCGTGGTCTTTTGTCCCCGGAATTAGGGAGAGACATAGACCATTGCTAATAATAAAATAAATATGGTCCACACTAGGACCTCTCACGCCACTCGCCCCAGTCCGTAAGACGAGTCATTCCCTATCCCCTCGGCCGTCTTATGTCCCCGAAATTAGGGAGAGACATAGACCATTGCCACTAATCTAAATCACAAGGCCTCTGCCAATAATATAAAAACATTCAATTATCACATTCTCATATGTCACTATAACGTAATCCAACATAACTCATAAGCATAGGTGCTAGATTCACAACCAGCCAAACAACTCCAACAACATAAAATCACATTCAGGCATTTTAATAAACACCTTGTATGCGTAAACTACAATTCATCCATATTCAACATAAATTTACCCAATTTCATCAACAACTATAATATCACATAATCAATTCATAAAACATGTAAACCCATCCATAATCTCATTAATTCGAAGTTAATATGTCTAAGGTCTCAACCTCTACAATTCAAATAGTGGAATTAAAAGTGCAACAAATAAAACCCAATTAACAATTTAAGAACATAATTAAGATAAAAGGCAAAAACCCCCAATTTAAAATAAACGCAAGACCTAATCCTAACATACACCCTCGTCTAGTCGTAATAGATAACCCCCGTTAACTTAGAGCGTAGAGGAGATGCGTCCGGTAAGAACCCGCTAGTGGTGGTTTACTCTTCTTCTTCTTCTTCTTCTTCTTCTTCTTCCTAGGGTTTGAAATATCTCTTTTCTCTCTTGTTTTAGGTTATATGTTTTAAAAAGCGGCTGAAAAGAGTTTTAGAAAAACTGTTTTGAGAGAGTTTGGGGAAGAGAACTATTTGGTCCCCAAAGTTCTAAAAGTTAACTCTTAATCAAAATTATTATTTTACTGCTAAAAAATAATCAATCTTTAGAAACAAAGCCATTGGTCCTTTTTATTTATAAAATTAGTAACATGTTTTTAAAATAAAAATTTTTGGAAGAGTTTCGGTTTTGCTAAAAATTAGTCGAGTGATCGGTTTTTGATAAAATTTGTATAAAACGTTTTTGGATAAATTAAATCATAAATAAAACCACTTATAAAAATACGGAATGTTACAATTAGTACATCGTACTATTATTTCACCTTGTGTGTATGGCAGATACAAAAGAAAATTAAACATAAACACAAGCAAAAGGGAAAAAAAGTGTAAAGCTCCGAAATTGGGCGCTAAACCGCTAAACTATTAATACATGAATTTCGAAACAAGTTCATGTATGAAGACTATAGATTCGTTTTTTATCTTAACTTTAGATAAAAAAAAAATTCATTATTATTTTTCCTTTATTAGCTCCCGTCCCAGGCCCGTTTGCGTAAAGATTAATGCCGACCAGTGATGCTTTGCTAATAAGTGATACCAGGGAGTGATCCATGATGAACATATATGGCGATGTATTTGATATATTGAATCAATATACAGGGTTATATCCCCATCAATGACAGACGTCATGGTCTTTAGCTTTGCTACTATCCGCGTCAATGAAAACACTATGGTTGCTTCTGAGTGGTGCTCGAAGATGAGTATCATGAGTTTATCATTAACTCTCGATTTGAGAGCCTGCTGAAAATAGAGACCTTAGAGCAGTGCTTTAATAATCGCGATTTAAAGGGCTAAAAGCGTGATAACGCGTTTTGCGGAATCGAATTGCATACGCTTTTTTGCTTTTTGGGAGGTAAAGCGCTAAAAGCACGATTTTGGTGATAATAGCGCAAAAACCATGATTTATAGGGACTTAAAGCGTAAATAGCGGGCAACTCTTTTTTTCTTTTTAGGAAAAGACATCAAAACGACGTCGTTTTATTTCAGTTTCTATAAAAGAAATAGCTCGTCCATCTTCTCTCATATATATCCCTAACTTCATAAATAAGGCTCAAATCCTCTCTCTCCGATCTCTATTCTCCAAAGTCCAATCCTCTCTCTATTCGATCTTCTCCCTATAATGTCGTCAATCTCTATCCCAATTTCTTGTCTATTCTACTCTAATGGAGGAAGTTACATCTAGAGGTTAATCTTAAAAACGAATGGCCTAACTTGCAAGTATTATGAATATATCTATCTCTAGCGTTATCAATTACATTCACAAATTTGTTTAAACTATTAACAACCAAAAATTTGATCTCCTTAATGACATTCGATCGTTGAGACTTTACCAGTATTATAACTGCCAATTTCTGAATATATACGAAAATAAATCTAAGGTTCACACTATTAGTTACCTCTTTAGTTTTACAAAAAAAAAATAGACAAATTCAACCTTAGTCCCATTAAGTAATCCCATTTAACTCCTTTGAACTTCCTAGAGAGAACCACAATAGTATACGGAGACTATGTTAGTACCATATTTCTAGCCTAATAACTTTTTGTTGTGAATTGTTTTGAAAAAAATAATACAAGTTGAATGATTAAGAATTAAGATAGTTTATATTTACAGGTGAGGTTGCAACCTTAGTTGCAACCACAGTTCCAACCTTCCAATACGGATGATTCTGTTTAATTCTGTCTAACTGTATTACTAAATCATTAAAGTTTTTTATGTGAATTAAAGTATGTAGGATATATTATCATTTGTTTTAAATTGATTTACTTTTTATATATTGGGAATATTAAGGTGATGAAGAATGGAAGTTACGTAAAAGATATATGGAGATTAGTTTAGGAGATATTGTCTTTTTATTGTGCAAACTAAATCTCTATTATTATGCCAAGTCTTTATCACGAAATTCAATCTATGTGCTTATAAAATCTGTTATAATACAATTAGATTGAATATTATATGGAGTTGTGGTTTCGAAATAAATTAAGATTTTATCACTAAAAGATATTGTTTTATATGTTCTTTGTTTAAGAAAATAGTAACTCCTATTGGCAAGCAGGTTATTAACATGTATTAATATGAAGATTGAGATTAATAAAATGCAATATTATCTTGTTCGAATATGGGAAGATTGAGATCGATTAGAAGAGTCCAAATCAATCAACAAAATCTTGAAGAAAGAATATTGTTTTTACTCTTTAAAAAGTTGATAACTTTGCTTGTAAAAAGGGTGTGTTCTAAATTATAAAGAACTCAACTTTGAGAGAATACACAGTGAGCTTTTAAAACGAAAAACAATGGTGGGATGCCATTGATCTTTTGAGTGATAGTTATAAGGTAGAATCAATATAGAGATAGGTGGAAAAATTTAGAGGGAGTCTGAGAGTTTTTCAATAAGAATTGAATCCTATATTGTAAGCTTTTATAATATCATTAATCTGGGTGAGTGCCCCGGAGACGTAGCCTTGTTGGGTGAACTCCGTTGTTAAATGTGCATGTGATTTAATTCAAGTATATTTAACTTTACAAGTTTTATCAATCATTATACTTAAGTTTCAACTGTGGTTCCAACTGTACTTGAAACCTAACTGCATAACAGCAACTAGAATAGCTTATAGTAATTTCAATTGGTATTAGACCTTCACACTAGATTCTACTTAGTGTGGATCATGTGTTCTGGTAAAGATGGATTTAATGAGGGAAGGAAATGCGCTTAACAAGCCACAAATGCTTGAAAGAGGAGTTAACTTTGGAGTTTGAAAAATAAGAATGAGATCATTCATCAAACAATAAGATGAACAAGCATGGAAGTCTGTACTCTATGGTTGGAAACTTCCAACAGTTACTGATAATGAAGGTGAACTAGTTTATGTACCTGAAGATAGATGGTCTGATGATGAGGACAAAAATTCAAATGCAAACTCAAGAATAATAAACTTAATCTTTGATGGTGTAACTTTAAGCGTCTTTAGGTATATCTCTCACTGTAAAACTGTCAAAGAGGCATGGGACATCTTACAAGTAACCTTTGAGTGAACTGTTAAAGTAAAAGCTAATAAAGTACAACAATTAACTACTCAGTTTAAAAATCTAAGAATGGAGGAAGATGAAACTATTGAATAGTTTAATGGAAGAAATTGTCATATTGCCTATCAAGCTGGAAGCTTAGGTGAAAAATATAGTGATGCTAAACTCGTGAACAAAACACTAAGGTCTCTTTCAGAAAGATTTGAAATTAAAGTAACTGCTATTGAGAAATCAACAGATCTAGAAAACTTAAAAATTGAAGAACTTATAGCAAATCTAAGCACTCATGAGTTAAAATTCTTCAAACCAAAGAGAATAGAAAAGGGAATAGCCTTTCAAGCTAATAAAACTGAATCTTAACTCTGTGATAATCTGCATGATGAAGAACAGCTGGCCTTCTTTACTAAAAATGTTTACAAAAAATTCTATAAGAAAACGCAGGATGATACTGGAATATCTAAAAAAATTCAGAAAAGAGAAAATCAATTTAGGCCAGAATCTAGGCTTAATAATAATTCTAAAGGAAAGTGGAATCTAAAACAAAACGATTACAGAGACTGTCAGTCCAGAGAAATTCAATGCAGATAGTGTAGGAACTATGGTCACATTCAGGCTGAGTGTGCTAACATTTTAAAAAGAAACAAAAATGCTTATATAACCACTCACAGTGATAGTGAATCTGAAAAAAACAATGATGTGGAGGATGAATCTAATTTTGTTAACTTTATGGGAAGAATCACTAATAATGAACCTATTTATGAAAGTGATTGTGCGTCAGTTTCAACCTTAGTTACAACTGCTCTTAAAACCTATAGCAGTGATGAGAAAAAACCTTCAGAAGAGGGTATTACTCAACAATATATTATTTTTTATGAAAAATATCAAATGCTGAGCAAATAATCTATTATCATCAACGAACTCAATATAAATCTAAAAGATGAAATAAAGAACCTCACTGAACAACTCAACAGACAACAATTTGAGTTAAAAGAAAATGAAACTGTTGAATGCTTCATATTCAGATAAATTAGATGATACGCTATCCTATTCTAGAGGCTCAAAGGATAATAGTGGTTTGGAGTACTATGTAAATAAAACAGAGGACTCGAAAAAATCTAACTAGGTTGTAGATTGTAAAATATAACAGTCTCGGTGGTGACCGTTCCATCTCTTGCTCTTTTACTATGCCCATGGAAGATATTGAGGATGCTACTCGAAGGAATCTAGGATAAGTATCAATATAGTGTAGGTTATATCGTTGTAAATTAGTGAGATGCAATCGCCATTTTTCTTGTCAAACCGAAGGGGTAACTAATAGTGTGAACTTTAGCTTTGTTTTGGTATATATTCAAGAACTAGGTGTTATAATTTATTATAATGCTTGAAAGTCTCGACAATTGATGAATTGGTGTCTTATTGGTTTTAAAGTACATATTGTACTACTACGTTTAGTTAGATACACCATGAGGTATGATACTAACAAACAAAAAAAAACATATAAACATTTTTATATAAATTGGTGGGAAATAACCATTATTTCATTAATAATAATAAAAACGATCAAAACTTAGAAATCTAAAAAAAAAAACTGTTAAGGATTAGTACATATAAATGCAAAGGAAATAAAATAATCATCATATTTCCACCTGTAATTCTGCATACTTCATATTGTTATTCCACAGTTTTCCAAGTCTTGTGACAGCATATATTGTATCGAAATCTTTCTGTAAGAGAAATACCCCTCATCGAGTGAACATAAATGGCAATTCTTGAATC
Source organism: Primula veris (assembly GCA_963682055.1). Taxonomy (NCBI): domain Eukaryota; kingdom Viridiplantae; phylum Streptophyta; class Magnoliopsida; order Ericales; family Primulaceae; genus Primula; species Primula veris. The sequence goes on from OY821751.1 coordinate 4,423,224, forward strand.
GCTAATTTACTTTATTTATAATAGGACAAAATAAGGCCTTAAATATCCAATTAGAATGACTGACAGTAGGCTCCATCTGTGTGCCAACACATTACTTAAACCGATCTAAACGTTTATACAAAATATTATGACACAAAAGTACGATCAAACACCCAATTCTATCCAAATAGACGTAGACGAACTTACCCGATATATGATTTATCGCTTATTTATTACGAATTTTTATCTTTATCGGTTATTAACCTTTAACCTTTAATCTAACCCGAGTGTATGAGGAGTTTCAAGACGAACTGTAATGAGGTCAGACCCATCCTATGATGGAACGGATATGCTTTTCACGAAACGTGAGAGTAGGGTTGAGATGGGGAGGAGGATATGAGACCACAAAGATGGGGATGAGAAGATAGAGGAGAAAGGGTGAGAGAAAGAAATACGTGTTGGTTTTGGTACTATATCGAAAACAATAATTGAAATGACAATAAATAACAAAGACAGGAACGCAATGAAAATAACAATTTATTTCTCACAATTGGAATATAAATTATAATTACTGACTCGTACAGAATTTAAATAACGCTAATTAAAATTCCAGACAGATTAATATAAATTATTAAACTGCTGGACTGTTTTGTAATAAAACAAACTGCCGGACTGTTTCGTAATAAAACAAACTGTCGGACTGGTTTTGTAATAAAATAAACTGCCGGACTGGTTTTGTGATAAAATAAACTGCCGGACTGATTTTTAACAAAAAACAAACTGCCGGACTGGTTTTGTAAAAACTGGAAATTACAGAACTGAAAAATAAATTACATAATAGAAAGACTGAAAGTAAACAGTACTGAAATGTAAATACAAAAAGAAACAGTACGGAAAAGTAAATTACAGAAAAGAAACGGTATTGAAATGAAATGAACAGAATGTAAATGACTGAAAAATAAATAACATAAATATAAAAGAAGAGGCAACTGCTGAGCAGTTTCCCTTAAATAATATTTCCCGAACCACCTTTAAAGGTTTCTGGTTTCGGGACTTTGTTCCCAAGGTACAACTTCTATCTCAGAGTGGCTCGTAAGGAAACCGGCACCGAACCACAGGTCGAGCTGTTGGTGGTGCGGTTCTCTCTCTCTATATGATGCTTATGTTGTGTTGTGTGTATTTTGGTGTGTTGAAATGAGAGGGGGAGGGCTGCCTTTTATAGCCTCTAATGAAACCGCAGCCATAAATGTTGGTCTTTAATTCTGGGAGTTACACCCCCAGAATCAGCTCAATCAATTCTGAAACCGCAGCATTTAATCTCATTCATTGCTGGCGTTTCTGTTGCTGGAAACTCTAGGGACTGCTTTGTATTTTATACAAAACTTCCTATTCGGGTATGGACCCAAGACCCGAGACATTCCCCAAATCCCAAATCCCAAGCCCAAGCCCAAGCCCAAGCCCACGCCCGCGCCCGTGCCCGAGACCCGAGACACGAGACACGAGCGAGCGCGCATGTGTGGTACACACTAATACTCTTAGGTGTATGTGGACATGTTAGTTTATTAACTACATGGGTTGGTATGGTATATATATTGTAAGATTAACTCTTAATCTTCCAATATGGGATTATACTAAATGGTTTTCCTTTACCATTTCGGTTTTTCCAGATTTGAGCTTTCGAGACACCAACTTTGAAGCCACTTTGTATTCACACCCATTCTCCGAATAGGTCATGTGATATACTGTTACGAAGCTCATCACACGGGCTACTCAAACACATTGAGTACGGTATAAACAACTCAGTGCTGTCACACGAAATAATGACTCGAAGTTGGTCCAGTGACCATTCGGAAACACCCATGTTTTTCACATGTTTTTCCAACAATCCCCCACATGAATACAATTGGCTGAAAATAAAAATGCTCCTAAATGCATACGAGAGAACCGCAAGAGTTCATTGCATAAGGACAGGTAGCGCGTGCCTTGAACCTGTCGTAGTGACATAAAATCTGATATGCTACTATTGGGTAGCCTTTAAGCCTTGAACCCTTTAGCGTTTGTGCATACCAGGGTAATGCGCACACAGTATCCTCTCTACACCACTTACTAAGCCCTTTGGTTGTTGTCCATATTTGGCCGTGGACTGCCTTGGCAAAATTCAACCGAGTGCTCTAGTGATTTAGCCCATGGCTCATCACATAGTATCGGCCATACACACTCGTCATAGGTGATTTCAAGTCAAGGGTGTCCTGACTCACCCCTCTCGACCTTCGAGATACTTGTTTTCATTAAGATCCTCATGCTCACCCTTAAGATGGTCTAGGTCTATCACTCTTTCATCCTAGAAATGGGCTGGGAACTTAAGTTTCCGAGTGCTTTGTTCGGTCACCCCCACAGTTCGGTTTTCCCGTTGAACCCGAGGCTAGAGAATCCAGTTCGGGTTGGGTTGCCTCTGAGGAGGTTTCCAGTTTGATGGGCTTCAACCCCATTCCACTCGATGAAACTTCAACTCCTACCTGAGTCAAGCCTTTTGTAAATGGATCCGCTATATTGTCTTTAGATCTCACAAAATCTAATGACACCACACCGTTAGCTAACAATTCTCTTACGGATTTATGTCTCCGACGAATATGTCGGGACTTTCCATTATACATATGATCCTGCGCCCGCCCAATAGCCGACTGACTATCGCAGTGCATGCTTATTGCTGGGACAGGTTTCGGCCACATTGGAATTCCTTCCAGAAAGCTTTTCAGCTAGTCAGCCTCTTCTGTTGCTAGATCCAACGCTATAAACTCGGATTCCATAGTTGATCTAGCTATGCAGGTCTGCTTGGATGATCTCCATGACACAGCTGCTCCTCCCATCACGAACACATATCCGCTAGTGGATCGTGTACTGTTGGAATCCGAGATCCAGTTCGCATCAGAATACCCTTCCAGTACAGCTGGATATCTGGTATAATGCAATCCTCGGTCGGCTGTGTATCTCATGTATCTGAGAAGTCTCATGATGGCCTTCCAGTGTTCCTCATTTGGATTACTGGTGTACCTACTCAGTCTACTCACTGAGTTGGCTATGTCTGGTCTAGTACAGTTCATGACGTACATCAGACTGCCTATTATTCGAGAGTATTCCAATTGTCTCACACTCTCCCCAAAATTCTTTTTCAGGATGGTTGAGATCTCTATCGGAGTTCTGGATGTAGCTCTACTATCTTTATCAAATTTGTCAAGCATCTGCTTGACATAGTGAGTTTGAGATAGCGCATATTCGTCTGATATCTTGGTAATTTTCATACCAAGTATAACATCAGCGACACCCAAGTCTTTCATCTCGAATTTTTGTGACAACATTTTCTTAGTGGAGTTGATGTTATCAATACTCCCTATTATAATCATGTCATCTACGTAGAGGCAGACTACCACGTAGTCCTTTTCATTACCTTTTACATAGATGCATTTGTCACATTCATTTATTCGAAAACCGTTTGATAGCATCACTCTATCAAATTTTTCGTGCCATTGTTTCGGTGCTTGTTTGAGTCCATACAAGGACTTCACAAGTTTACACACCTTGTGAGCTTTACCTAGAACCACAAACCCTTCCAGTTGTTCCATGTAAATTTCCTCTTCTAGTTCACCATTCAAGAACGCCGTTTTAACATCCATTTGATGTATTTCCAGATCGAACAGTGTTGCGAGAGCAATGACTATCCGGATTGACGTCTTCCTGGAGACACGAGCATAGGTGTCGAAATAGTCGACACCTTCGGTTTGTCTAAAACCTTTTACTACAAGCCTCGCCTTGTATTTCTCGATCGTTCCATCGAGCTTTCTCTTCCTCTTGAAGATCCACTTGTGTCCTAGTGGCTTACACCCGGGTGGTAAATCCACTAGTTCCCAAGTGTAATTTTGTAATATTGATTCAACCTCATTGTTGATTGCCTCCTCCCAATATTGGGCTTCCGGGGAAGACATTGCTTGTTTAAATGTCGCCGGTTCGCCTTCTATCATGAAGGTTACAAAATCTGGACCGAAAGACGTTTCCTTTCTAGCCCTTTTACTACGTCGAGGATTTTCTTCTTCTTCCTCCAACGGTTCACTTGCCCCCACATTTTCCTCACTGTTTGACTCCTCAGTCTCTATAGTTATGGAAGACTTTCGATGATAGTATCTACATGCACATCGGGATTATCCGACTTGTGCATGAGAAAACGATAAGCACTACTGTTTTGTGCATATCCTATGAACACACAGTCTACCGTCTTTGGCCCTATTCTCATTGAAAGCGAGACAAGGACCTTCGCTAGACAACCCCAAACCCTTAAGAATTTATAGCTCGGCCGATGGCCTTTCCATAGTTCATAAGGTGGTTTATCATGCTTCTTATGCGGTAGCTTGTTCAATACATAGTTGACGGAAAGCAACGCTTCCCCCACATGTTCTGGGGTAACCCAGAACTTATTAACATGGCATTCATCATTTCCTTGAGCGTTCTATTCTTACGCTCGACAACCCCATTCTGCTCCGGAGAGTATGGGGCTGTGGTTTGATGTACAATGCCACTTTCTGCGCATATCTGCGCAAACGGTGCCTTGTATTCACCGCCTCTATCACTCCTCAACATTTTAATCTTTTTATTGAGTTGATTTTCTACTTCGGTCTTATAAAGAGCGAATTTCTCTACCGCTTCGTCTTTACTTCTCATTAAGTAGACATAGCAGTATCTAGTACAATCATCTATAAATGTGATGAAATACTTTTTCACTCTTCGCGTTTGTATAAACTTTAAGTCGCATACATCCGTGTGTATTAGACCGAGAGGTTCAGTACTTCGTTCAATATGTTGATACGAAGACTTGGTTAATTTTGCCTCAACACAAACCTCACATTTATGTTGTTTATCAAATACAAAATTAGGTAGTAGATTCAGTGATATTAATTTCTTCATAGAATTAGAATTCACATGACCTAATCTACCATGCCATAAATTAAATGAATCGTAAGAATAAGCAAATGAAATTTTATTGGCCACTTGGGCAACATTAACGGTTACATTATTCTTGGTACTGGCCTCAGCCTTAGTACCCACAATAGCAGACTCGGCTTTAGGAGCCGGAGTACCAACATTTAATTTAAACATGTCGTTGGTCATATAGCCATGGCCTACATACATTCCATTTAAAGTGATTACAATTTTAGCAGATTCAAATACAAGTTTAAATCCTTTGTTCACCATAACAGACCCGGAAACCAGATTCTTGCGAATTTCCGGCACATGGAGCACGCCATTCAGTGTGAGCTCCTTTCCCGATGTCATCTTTAGCAGCACGGTTCCTTTTCCTTCCACCCTGGAAGTAGCCGAGTTCCCCATGAAACAGCTCTCATTGTCCACGGCCGTATAGGTCTTGAACATCCATTTGCTGGCACAGATATGACTGGTGGCACCTGTGTCCAGCCACCATTCCTTTGGGTTGCTCCCCACCAGGTTCACTTCAGAAACCACAGCACTCAGGTGCATGTAGTCTTGTCCAGCATCATCTTCTCCCTCAGCCACATTAGCCTGAGAAGGTGCCCTCTTCCTCCCTTTCCCTTGGAACTTCCGTTTGGGGGGGGGGGGGGGGGGGTTTGGGCTTGTCAGTGCGCATCTTACAATCCGCAGCACGATGGCCCGGTTTGTTGCACACAAAGCAATCTCCCATGAATTTCTTCTGGAGAGAAGCACCGACTACGCCGTCAAAGCGTTTCCGCTTAGACATAGCGTTCTCAACCACATGGGCCTTGGCAACCGCGTTGCCTGCTCCGCCACCGCCTTTCCTTCCGGATCGACGGTTGCTTTGCTCAATATTAAGCCTCTCAATGAGTCCCTCCAAGGTCATAGCCTTTCGCTTGTGTTTCAGGTAGTTTTGAAACTCTTTCCAAAAAGGTGGCAGTTTCTCAATCATTAATGCCACTTGGAAAGGTTCGTTGATAACTAGCCCCTTAATCTCAAGCCTATGGTATATGAGTTGGAGTTTCTCAACCTGCTTGATAACACTCTTCCCATCAGTCATCATGTACTCATGAAAGTCCATGACGACAAATTTCTTTGCGCCAGCGTTATTCACTTTGTACTTTCTTTCGAGAGACTCGCAAAGCTCCTTTGCAGAAGCCTTGGGCTCAAATACACTGAAGAGAGTGTCATCCAGAGCACACAGGATGTAGTTCCGGCATAGGTAGTCGCCGTGTTTCCACACTTCCACCGCCAAAACCGTCTGCACGTCCTCATCGTCCTCGCTTAGGACGGGTGTAGTCTCCTTGAGAAAGCGGGTCAGATTAAGGGCAGTTAAGTAAAACAACATCTTTTGCTGCCAACGTTTGAAGTTGTTGCCCGTAAACTTTTCCGGCTTCTCTAAATGAGAGGTTGGCAACATTGGCATAGACGGCGTTGCCGGAGCCTTGTCCTTTGCCCTGGCCGCAGCCACAAGCGCTGCCTTGGCCGCAGCCTTAGCAGCAGCTTGTGCTGCAGCCGCAGCCGTAGCCATAGCATCGGCCTCTGCCGCAGCGGCGTCGGCCGCAGCCTTTACCGCAACAGCTTCGGCCTCAGCCTGAGCCTGGGCCTCCCCACTCGCAGCGCTCGCATTGTTATGGCTACTGCCAATCACAAGTGAGCCCTGCACGTCTCCCGAAGGAACGATGGGTGTTTGATCCTCATTAGTCATCTGAAATGACAAAATTATCCCGTTTAGTTTCTCGCAAGAAAACTAAATTCTTAATCGCAAATACTAATTATAACTTAATTAGTTTGCTTCAAAAGAATAAAACCAATAAAAGATATTCGAGCGTGAAAATCAAATCAATTTTGATTTCACTAAGAATTCTTTATAGTATTCTAGAGTAAAAAGATTAAAACCAATTCGGATTTATTCTATGTGCAAATTTCAATTTCTAGTAAACTAGCAATGATTTTGCGAGAATAAAAACCGAGATGTCAACAAAACAAAATAAAAGAAAAAGTCCTTTTCTTTTCGAAATTAGTAAAACCAAAAATTAATATTGTTTAAGATTGTTGGTTTTGGTACTATATCGAAAACAATAATTGAAAGGACAATAAATAACAAAGACAGGAACGCAATGAAAATAACAATTTATTTCTCACAATTGGAATATAAATTACAATTCCTGACTCGTACAGAATTTAAATAACGCTAATTAAAATTCCAGACAGATTAATATAAATTATTAAACTGCTGGACTATTTTGTAATAAAACAAACTGCCGGACTGTTTCGTAATAAAACAAACTGCCGGACTGGTTTTAATAAAAAACAAACTGCCGGACTGGTTTTGTAATAAAACAAACTGCCGGACTGGTTTTGTAATAAAATAAACTGCCGGACTGGTTTTGTAATAAAATAAACTGCCGGACTGGTTTTTAACAAAAAACAAACTGCCGGACTGGTTTTGACAAATAAAAAACTGCCGGACTGGTTTTGTAAAAACTGGAAATTACAGAACTGAAAAATAAATTACAGAATAGAAAGACTGAAAGTAAACAGTACTGAAATGTAAATACAGAAAAGAAACAGTACGGAAAAGTAAATTACATAAAAGAAACGGTACTGAAATGAAATGAACAGAATGTAAATGACTGAAAAATAAATAACAGAAATATAAAAGAAGAGGCAACTGCTGAGCAGTTTCCCTTAAACAATATTTCCCGAACCACCTTTAAACCGAACCACAGGTCGAGCTGTTGGTGGTGCGGTTCTCTCTCTCTATATGATGCTTATGCTGTGTTGTGTGTATTCTGGTGTGTTAAAATGAGAGGGGGAAGGCTGTCTTTTATAGCCTCTAATGAAACCGCAGCCATAAATGTTGGTTTTTAATTCTGGGAGTTACACCCCCAGAATCCGCTCAATCAATTCTGAAACCGCAGCTTTTAATCTCATTCATTGCTAGCGTTTCTGTTGCTGGAAACTCGAGAGACTGCTTTGTATTTTATACAAAACTCCCTATTCGGGTTTGGACCCAAGACCCAAAACCCAAGACATTCTCCAAATCCCAAATCCCAAATCCCAAGCCCAAGCCCAAGCCCAAGCCCGTGCCCGTGCCCGTGTCCGAGCCCGAGACCCGAGACCCGAGACACGAGACACGAGCGAGCGCACGTGTGTGGTACACAGTAATACTCTTAGGTGTATGTGGACATGTTAGTTTTATAACTACATGGGTTGGTATGGTATATATATTGTAAGATTAACTCTTAATCTTCTAATATGAGATTATACTAAATGGTTTTCCTTTACCATTTCGGTTTTTCCAGATTTGAGCTTTCGAGACACCAACTTTGAAGCCACTTTGTATTCACACCCATTCTCCGAATAGGTCATGTGATATACCGTTACGAAGCTCGTCACACGGGCTACTCAAACACGTTGAGTACGGTATAAACAACTCAGCGCTGTCACACGAAATAATGACTCGAAGTTGATCCAGTGACCATTCGGAAACACCCATGTTTTTCACATGTTTTTCCAACAATACGGCCTAGGGACAGGAGGAGCGGAGATGGTGCCGCCGGCCGCATTTGACGACAGCATTTCTTAAGATTTTAGACTTTAGGGTTTTGAATTGTAAAGAGAAAGGGAGGGGCCAAAAAAAAAAAACACATCTAAACATGCCTAAAGAAAAAAAAAGGTCAAGAAATATTGATCGTTTTGTCTTTTTCTTTTGAAGTTCATTATCTCATCCATCAACATGGAAATGCCATTGCATATTAATCGAAACCCCCAAAGAAAATAATTTAATTAATCTCATGTACATATATTATCAGTAACAATGAAATGTAATATGAACAAACAGAATATTACATGAAATTTTATTATCACAAACATAAAACAATAGATGATAAAAAGTTTTTCTGTTTCTGACCATAGAGGCGTTAGGAAGCGCTCCCTACAAATGAGAGCTCATATAGTAACAGAAATATCCAAAATAATTGATATTTCTGAACTATTAACTCTTTTGTTGTTAATTGGTTTGAATAAAATAATGCAAGTTGAGTGATTAAGAATTAAGACAGTTTTATGTTTACAGGTGAGGTTTCAAGTTCAGTTGCAGCCACAGTTTTAACCTGCCAATACGCAGGATTCTGTCTAATTCTGTCCAACTGCATTACTTAATCTTTAAATTCTTTTATGTGAATTATAGTATGGAGGTTACTTTATATATATTGATGATATTAAGGTGATGAAGAATGAAAGTTGCTTAAAAGATATATGGAGATTAGTTTAGAAGATATTGTTCATTTTATTGTGCAAACTAAATCTATATTATTATGCAAAGTTTTTATCACGAAATTCAATCTATGTGCTTACAAAATCTGTTATGACCCAATTAGATTGGAGATTGATATCAATTAAAAGAGTTCAAATCAATCAACAAGATGTTGAAGAAAGAAGATTGTTTTGCTCTTTAAATAGTTAATAGATTTGCTTGTAAAAAGTATGTATTTTAAATTATAAAGAACTCAATTTTGAGAAAATACACAGTGAGCTTTTAAAACGAAAAACAATGATGGAATGTCATTGATCTTTTGAGTGAGAGTTATAAGCTATGAGCAATATAGAGATAGGCAGAAAAAACTAGAGTGAATGAAAGTTTTTCAATAAGATTTGAATCCTTTATTGTAATCTTTTATAATATCATTAATCTAGATGAGTGTCCCAGAGACGTAAGCCAGTTGGGTGAACTCCGTTGTTAAATGTGCGTGTGATTTAATTCAATTACATTTAACTTTACAAGTTCTGTCAATTATTATATTTAGATTTCAACTGTGATTCCAACTGTACTTATAAGATAACTGCATAACGGCAAATAGAACAACGGATAGGAATTTCACACTTATTAATAATTGTACTTTTAATTCACTTATTGAAATGGAGAAGTTGAGAATTTAGTCATATTAATTTCGAATTAATGAGTTTATGGTTGGTTTGCATGCTTTATAAGTTGATTATGTGATATTATAGTTGTTGATGAAATTGGGTAAAATTATGTTGAATATAGATGAATTGTAGTTTATGCATACAAGATGTTCGTTAAAATGCTTGAATGAGATTTATGTTGCTGGACTTGTTTGGATAGTTGTGAATCTAATACCTATGCTTATGTGTTATGTTGAATTACGTTAAAGTGACGTATGAGAATGTGATAATTGAATGGTTTTATATTATTGGCCGAAGCCTTGTGATTTATATTAGTGGCACTGGTCTATGTCTCTTCCTATGCCGGGGACATAAGACGGCCGAGGGGATAGGGAATGACTCGTCTTACGGACTGGGGCGAGTGGCGTGAGAGGTCCTAGTGTGCACTTTATTTATTTTATTGTTAGCAATGGTCTATGTCTCTTCCTATACCGGGGACATAAGACGGCCGAGGGGATAGGGAATGACTCGTCTTACGGAGTGGGACGAGTGGCGTGAGAGGTCCAAGTGCGCACTATAAATCTAATTTTTGTTAGCAATGGTCTATGTCTCTTCCTATACCGGGGACATAATACGGCCGAGGGGTATAGGGAATGACCTACCTTACGGACTGGGGTAGGTGGCGTGAGAGGTCCATGTTTGCTATCGATGTGTGTGAAAGTTATTTAATTTATTTCGTTGTACGATATTATTATATTTCTTTTTATACGTTGATTATCGTAGTTGTTGTTTGTGAGTTCTTGCATTTATAGGATGGAGTGACGATATTTTATGGTGCCGTCCCGTCTATGTATGTGCGTGAGACTCACCGTTACAGTTTTGTCGTTCAGGTACAACTTAGGTTGAGACGTTTGGATAGGAGCATTAGCGATGTATCGCATGGGCTCGGAGATTCTTTCAGTTGCATTCTTTTAGTTAGACCATTTTCGAGATTGTAGCCTACGGGTAAAATATTCGTTTGGTATTCTTTTTGTTGGAAAAGTTGGAAAATATGTAGTTTTAAACATATTTGTTCCAAGTGGTCAGGGACCACCTTTGAGTCAATTTTTAATGCGACTCCTCAGTTTTTCTGAGGCCATACTCTATGCGTTTGAGTAGCTCGTGCGACGAGCTTCGCAACGGTATATCGCATGACCAATTCGGAGGAATGGTGTGAATGATAATTGGACTCGAATGTTGGTACTCGAAAGAGGGAAAAACCGAAATCTGGAAAATGGGGTAGAGAGTGGGAATAAACCATGAGGGTTATCCCACATTGGAAAATCAAGGTTGATTTTCACTCTATATATACAAACCCATCCCATGTAGTTGGTAAACTAATTAAGTCCACATACCCATGAGTGGGTTAGTGTGTACCACACACGCGCGCGCTCGCTCGGGTCTCGGGACTCGGGCCTCGGGTCACGGGACGCGGGCCGCGGGATGCGGGCCGCGGGATTTGGGGTTTGGGGTTTGGGGTTTGGGGTTTGGGGAATGTCTCGGGTCTCGGGTCTTGGGTCTTGGGTCCCTAGAGTTCCAGAAAGGTTGAAACTCCAGCAGTAATGGAGGCGGATTCTGGGGATGTAACTCCCAGAATTAAATGACCACATTCAATTCTGCGGTTTCAGAATCCTCTATAAAGAGGCAGCCATCCCTTCACATTTCAGACATTCAAATCAGTCTATCTTCTCTCTAAAAGCTGCATATATTTTTCCATAGCATTTAGAACCAGAGAGAACCACCCACCAACAGCTCGACCTAGACTCGTCGCCAGTTTTCGGCGAGTCTTCCGAGAGACGTTGTACCTTGGGATCGAAGCGCCAACGCAACCAGAAACCTTAAGGTGGTTGGGCGAATATCGGTTAAGGGCATACTGTTAACAGTAGCCTCGTCCGTTTATTTTTACATTCTGTCCGTTTTATTTTTTCCGCATTTAAATTCAGTTTCTTACATTCTGTCCTTTCAATTCAGTATTTTAATTTCAGTTTTTTAATATTCTGTCCTTAGCTGTAGTTTTTCTTTTCTGTTTGTACTATTCTGTAATTATTTTAAAGTTCTGTTTCTGTTCTGTAATTTCAATTCTGTAATTTAATTCTGTAATTAGATTAGTTTCAATTCAGTCCTGTATTTTAAATTCATAACAGAACAGTCCGGCTGTTAAGTTTTTACTTTCCAGTCCGGCAGTTTCTTTTAATCACAAAACCGTACATCAGATTATTAATTGATAATAATCTGATAGCGTTTGTTTTATTTACATTTCAGTACCTACATGTTGTAATCAATTTATTGTATTTCATTTGGAAATTAATAAAGATTACACTGGTTTTATTTAATTACTGTTTAGTCCTTTATTTATTATTAATTGTTATTTCGTACACGGAAACCAACACTTTTTCTATAAATCTGTTAAACCATTTTGGTCTTGTAGCCGGGTTTGGCAAATATTTCTATTTAGTTGTTTAATTGTACCATTAGCTCGCAAATTGTTTTTCTTTAAAAATTAAATTTTGTACCAACATGTTTCTTTTTTCCTTTTGTTTGAAAAGGTCACGCTTGTGTTCTTGTTTTCGGAATTTCGGGGCGTGACAATGGTGTTGTGTATTATTTTTTTTCCAATTCGGGTAAATATTTCGGCCATTATAGTGACATTGTTGTCGTCGTCCTTCATGGATGACTTACGACAATGAACGACATCCCTGCTGTATGGCTTCATGAATGGTGGAGGTTCATAGGGGGGACGTTTTTTTTGGATTTAGGCCTTTTGACCAAATTTCTCAAGGAAAATTTCATGCATGCATTGCTTCAAAAATATTAAAAATTCTTTGCAGACGTAGTACGATTTACTATACTATGAATGGGCAAGCTAAATTTATCACTCAAAGCAAGGAGGGAAGGAAAAAATAAAAATACTGATCATACAAAATCTTGAAGACAAATATTGGATTACTACAACAATTCTGACACATGCAATAAGGTTATTAGCGATTCCGTACCTTGTATTGTTGCGTAATTCTTATTTAGTAATCTATATTGTTAATTTTTTCAATTAGTATTCATGTGTTTTTTTAATAATTTTTATATTTTCCATCCAATGATGAATTAGAACATGACATCATGTTTTTTTTCCGTGTACCCAAGAAAATAATCAAATAAATGATAAATCCAAGAAAATAATCAAATAAATGATAAATCCCATGTACATTATCAGTAAACCACACAAACCCACACAAACACTATAATTCTTTAGTAAACAACACAAACCCACACAAACACTATAACCCTTCATTAAACAACACAAACCCACACATACAATATTAACGCTTCAGTAAACCACACAAACCCACATAACTACGTCTACCCTTCTAAACCCTTGCATGGAAATTTTCATGTAATTCATTTCCACAGTGAACAGTATTAATTTTATTCCTCAAACCACATCCCCAGCTATCTATAAATATTTCCCCAGCATTCATCTTTCCAGAAGCATACCACGAGACCGAACAGCTAGCTATAAGTATAAATTTCCAAATTTGAGAGAGAGATCAGAGAGATGGAGGGTGGAAGGCAAAGTAATGTAAAAGCAGGTAACAATAGTGTGGTTCCAAAGCCGAAGGAGACGGTGAAGCAGATGATGGTTAAGGCGGTTGCTTCATCCATTAGCAAGGCCAAAGACAAGAGCAGGGTCAGACCAAGCTAGCGCTTCTTAGCACCTCTATGGTCTGAAACTAATTTTTTTTTCATCATCTATTGTTTCATATTTGTGATAATAAAATGTCATGTAATATTCTATTGTTCATATTACATTTCATTGTTATGTTATATATAGTATGTAGTTTTATACACTTTTGTAGCTTGTATTGTGATAGTAAAATTTCATGTAATATATTACATTTCATTGTTATGTGATAGTATGGGGTTTTATACACCTTTGTAACTTGTATTGCTTCATTTACCTCGTTTAGTACCTTACATTGCTAATTGCATTTTGGTTCATTAGGGTTCCAGAAATATAAATAAAAGCATAATCTTTCTCGCTCTCTCTCTATAAGCGCTGGAGTGATTAATAGCTAGCTAGTAATTGGTGGCGTATAATCAAACTAGGTTGTTGATTGTAAAATATAACAGTCTCGGTGGTGACCGTTCCATCTCTTGCCCTTTTTCTATGCCCATGGATGATATTGAGGATGCGACTCGAAGGAATCTAGGATAAGTATCAATATAGTGTAGGTTATATCGTTGTAAATTACTGAGATGCAATCGACATTTTTCTTGTAAAACCGAAGGGGTAGGTAATAGTGTGAATTTTAGCATGCTTTTGGTATATATTCAAGAACTGGGAGTTATAATTTATTATAATGCTCGAAAGTCTCGGCAATTGATGAATTGGTGTCTTATTGGTTTTAAAGTTTTTACTGTACTACTACGTTTAGTTAGATACACCATGAGGTACGATACTAACAAAAAAGAAGGAAAACATCTAAACATTTTTATATAAATTGGTGGGGAAGACCCACTATTTCATTAAAAATAATAAGAATGATCAAAACATGGAGATCTAAAAAAAAACTGTTAAGCATTAGTACATCGTACTAGTTTTTCATCTTGTGCGATGGCTGAAACAAAAGAAAAATAAACATGAACACAAGTGAAAGCGAAAAAAAAGTAAAATCAAGCCCGAAGGTGGGCTCTAAACCGCTATAGTGTGGACGGCAAAGCAATGTAAAAGGCAGCAATAGTGTGGTTCCAAAGCCGAAGGAGAAGGTGAAGCAGATGATGGTTAAGGCGGTAGCTTAATCTTATAGCAAGGCCGAAGACGAGAGCGAGGTCAGACCTAGCGCTGGTGCTTCTTTATTAGCGCCTCTATGGTCTGAAACTGAAAAACTTTTATGATCTATTGTATCATATTTGTGATAATTAAGTTTCATGTAATATTCTGTTTGTTCATATTACATTTCATTGTTATGTTATAGTTTGGGGTTATATACACTTTTGTAGCTTGTATTGTTGTGTTTTCTCGTTTAGTACTTGCATTGCTGATTTTTTCAGTCATGTATTCATGTTAATTAGTACATTTTTATGCACATTTTTGCCGATCATTATTACCTTTTTTTTTTTGAAATGAGATCTTTATTACCTTGTGTCAATTAGTACATCGTACTATTATTTCACCTTGTGTGTATGGCTGAAACAAAAGAAAAATAAACATAAACACAAGCAAAAGCGAAGGAAAGAGTAAAGCACCGAAATTGGGCGCCGCTAAACTATTAATACATGAATGTCGAAACAAGTTCATCTATGGAGACTATAGATTCGTTTTGGTCCTTAACTTTAGATAAAAAAAAAAAAAAAAAAAGTCATTATTATTGTCTTTTATTAGCTCCTGTCGTGGGCCTATTTAGATAAAGATTAATGCCGACCAGTTGATGCTTTGATAATAAGTGATACCAGGGCATGATCCATGAAGAACATATTATATGGCGATGTATTTGATATATGGTATCGAAATATAGGGCTATGTCCCCATCAATGGCGGACGTCATGGTGTTTAGCTTTGCTACTATCCGCGCCAATGTAAAAACTAAGGTTGCTTCTGAGTGGTGCTTGAAGATGAGTATCATGAGGTTATCATTAGCTCTCGATTTGAGAACCTGCTAGAAATAGAGACATTAGAGCAGTGTTTTAATAATCACGGTCTAAAGCGCTAAAAGAGTGATAAAGCGTTTTGCGAAATATAATTGCATACGCTTTTTTGTTTTTAGGGAGGTAAAGCTCTAAAAGCGTGATTTTGGTGATAATAGCGCAAAAAACATGAATTATAGGGACTTAAAGCGTAAATAGCATGCAACTCTTTTCTCTTTTTAGGAAAAGAAATCAAAACGGCGTCGTTTTATTTGCAGTTTCTGGAAAAGAAATAGCTCGTCCATCTTCTCTCATATATAGCCCTAACTTCATAAATAATACTCAAATCCTCTCTCTCTCTGATCTCTATTCTTCAAAGTCCAATCCTCTCTCTATTCGATTTTCTCCCTATAATCTCGTCATTCCCCATCCCAATTTGTTGTCTATTCTACTCTAATGGAGGAAGTTAGATCTAGAGGTTAAGCTCAAAAACGAATGGCCTAACTTGCAATAATTATGAATATATCTATTTCTAGCGTTATCAATTACATTCACAAATTTGTTTAAACTATTAACAAGCGAAAATTCGATCTCCTTAATGACATTCGACAGTTGAGACTTTACCAATATTATAACTACCAATTCCTGAATATATAACAAAATCAATCTAAGATTCACACTATTAGTTACCTCTTCGGTTTTACAAGAAAAATAGAGAAAATGAACCCTAGTCCCATTAATTAATCACCTTTAACTCCTTTGAACTTCCTAGAGAGAACCGCAATTGTATACGGAGACTACCTCCCGGTAATTTACAACGATATAACCAACACGTGGAACGATACTTCTCATAGATTACTTTGAGTCTCATTCTCGATGTCAACCTTGAGCATAGAAAAATGGTAAGTGATGGAACGGCCGCCATTGAGATTGTTATAAGTTATAATCGGGATTATTATGTTTTAATAGAAAGAGACATAAACCATTGCTAACATAAAAATAAATAAAGTGCATACTAGGACCTCTCACGCCACTCGTCCCAGTGTGTAAGACGAGTCATTTCCTATCCCCTCGGCCGTCTTATGTCCCCGGTATAGGAAGAGACATAGACCATTGCCACTAATCTAAATCACAAGGCCTCAGCCAATAATGTGAAACCATTCAATTATTACATTCTCATACGTCACTTTAATGTAATTCAACAAAACTCATAAGCATAGGTGCTAGATTCACAACTAGCCAAACAAGTCCAACAACATAAATCTCATTCAGACAATTTAACAAACACCTTGTATGCATAAACTACAATTCATCTTTATTCAACATAAATTTACCCAATTTCACCAACAACTATAATATCACATAATCAACTCATAAAACAAGCAAACCCATCCATAATCTCATTAATTCGAAATTAATAAGTCTAATTTCTCAAATTCTACAATTCAAATAAGTGAATTAAAGGTATAACAAATAAAACTCAATTATCAATTTAAGAACATGATTCCCCCCAATTTAAAATAAACGCAAGACCTAACCCTAACATACACCATCGTCTAGTCGCAATGGATAACCCCCGTTAACTTAGTGCGTAGAGGAGATGCTTCCGGTAAGAATCCGCTAACGTGTTTCTTCTTCTTCTTCCTAGGCTTGTAATCTCTCTTTTCTCTCTTGTTTAGGTTTTATGTTTTAAAAAGTGCCTAAAAAGAGGTTTAGAAAATTGTTTTGAGAAAGTTTGGGGAAGCAAACTATTTGGTCTCCAAAGTTCTAAAAGTTAACTCTTAATCAAAATTATTAATTTACTGCTCAAAAATAACCAATTTTTAGAAACAAAACTATTGGTTCCTTTTTATTTATAAAATTAGTAACAAGTTTTAAAAATAAAGTTTTTCGGAAGAGTTTCGGTTTTTGGCTAAAAATTAGTCGAGTGACCGGTTTTTGATAAAATTTGTATAAAACATTTTTGGATAAATTAAATCATAAATAAAATTCATTTATAAAAATACGGGATGTTACAACTAACCCTCCTTAAAAGAATTTCGTCCCGAAATTTTCCTCTCTAATGAACTATACCCAGAAATGATAAACTATAAATAAGGCCATAAGAATTTAAACGTACAATTCGTGTCATAATCCAAGAAATAAAATACACTGAGTTCAAAACCCATAACAACTCCACCATCCATAACTCCAGATAATGAACAACATGTAAGAATATCAAATAAAGTAACCGCCTGTATACAATATCTAATAGAATAAAAGACAACAATGTAAAACAAGCAGCTACAACATAAAAGACAATAAAGTAAACTAAGATGACATGCTTCTACCTCAACAACTCCACAACGTCTACATCAGTCAAAATACGGCCTTTGCCTTTCTAGTAAACTCTACTCTAATAAAATAAACTCCAAATTTTAATAAAATAAACTCCAAACTCTAGGCGTTACAACCCTTCCCCGATAAAGAAATTTTGTCCTGAAATTAGAAAACATCTAAACAAAAGTACCTAAAGAAAGCACGAGGTCAGGATACTTCCTCTTCATCTCATCCTAGCGTTCCCAAGTTGCCTCCTCGGCCCCATGGTGTTTCTAAACCACCTTTGCCAATCTAATTATTTTGCCTCGAAGTTCCTTCTCTTGCACATCGATAATTCTCGTAGGTCCCACCTCGTAGGTCACATCCGCACTAACCTCAATGTCCTCAAAGTCCACCACGTGTGAAGGGTCGTGATGATACTTTTTCAACATTGACACATGAAACACCGGGTGAACCCCCGCCAACTTTGGTGGCAAGTCCAACCGGTATTCAACTTCTCCAACTCGGTCCACGATCTCAAATGGTCCGATAAATCTCAGGCTCAACTTCCCTTTAGAGCCAAACCTCATAATCCCCTTTCTTGGCGAAACTCGCAAAATACTTGATCCCCCTTTTCGAACTCCAAAGGTCTCCTCCTCTTATCCGCATAACTCTTTTGCCTACTTCGAGCCGTCTTAAGCCTTTCTCGAATCAATTGCGATCCTAACATTTCCGCTTCTCCCACCTCGGTCTAACACACTGGAGACCTACACGGCCGCCCGTATAAAGCCTCGAAAGGTGCCATGCCAATACTAGCTTGGAAGCTATTATTATACGCAAACTCAACTAAGGGCAGATGGCTCTCCCAGACTCCCTTGAAGTCATTCACACATGCGCGCAACATATCCTCTAGCACTTGGATAGTCCGCTTCGATTGTCCATCCGTTTGGGGATGAAACACCGTACTCATTGTCAACTTGGTCCCTAAGGCATTTTGCAATGCGCCCCAGAACCTCGACACAAACCTCGTGTCTCGATCCGATACTATCGAAATCGGTACCCCATGAAGTCTAACAATTTCCTTAATATACTTTCGTCCCAAGATTTCCACTGAATTCATCATCTTAAATGCAATGAAGTGTGCGGATTTGGTCAAGCAGTCGACCACAGCCCACACAGCATCATTCCCACATACTGATTTAGGTAAGTTGGTCACAAAATCCATTGCTATCCTTTCCCACTTCCATTCCGCCACCGGTAAGGGTTGGAGCATACCCACCGGCCTTTGGTGTTCCGCCTTCACTTGCGGGCAAGTTAGGCACCTGCTAACATATGAAGCTACATCTCGTTTCATTCCGGGTCACCAAAATTGTCTCTTCGCATCGTGATACATTTTTGTCCCGCCGGGATGAACGGCTAATCGGGAGTGGTGAAACTCCTTTAATACCTCGTTCCTCATGTTTTCTGTCACATAAATCCTTCCCTTAAATTGTAGTCCTCCATAGGTTCCTTTCGTCCAACCATCTAATCCTTCGCTCGAACTCATCTGTTTCTCATAGTTCGCCACTTTTTCGTCCCCATCTTGTGCTTCCAAAACCCTACTCACAAGTTCTGGTTGTACCACTATTGTGTACAAGGTCCCCACATTAACATTCCCCAACTCCAAGTTGAACTCATTCACTTTTCCGATCATCCTCCATTCGTCGACCGCCACATGCACTAAGGTCGCATGGGACTTTCGACTCAAAGCATCCGCAACTACATTGGCCTTTCCCGGGTGATAGTGCAAGTCGTAGCCGTACTGTTCCAGATATTCCATCCATTGTCGTTGTCGAATATTCAGATCCCGTTGGGTAAAAATATACCCTAAGCTCTTGTGATCCGAGAACACTTTGAACTTTTCCCCGAACAGATAATGCCTCCATATCTTCAAGGCATGAACTATTGCCGCTAGCTCTAGGTCATGTGTTGGATAGTTCTTTTCGTGACCCTTTAATTGTCGCGAAGCATATGCGATAACCTTTCCGTCTTGCATCAAGACGCAACCCAAACATTCCTTCGAAGCATCACAATACAACTGGTAACCCTTCCCTTGCTCGGGAATAACTAGTATGGGGGAACTAGTCAACCACTTCTTGAGCTCTAGAAAAGCTTTCTCGCAAGCCTCACTCCAAACGAACTTCACCCCTTTCTTGGTAAGGTGAGTCATTGGAGTTGCTAACTTCGAAAAATCCTTGACGAACCGTCGATAGTATCCCGCTAAACCCAAGAAACTCCGAATCTCGAACACATTTTTCGGTTGTGCCCAATTCGAAACCGCCTCAATTTTTCGTCGCGTCCACCTTTACTCCTTCTTCCAAGATCACATGTCCAAGAAATTTCACCTCATTTAGCCAAAACTCACATTTGCTAAATTTTCCGTAAAGTTGGTGCTCTCTCAACGTGAGCAACGCTAAACGGAGATGTTCCTCTTGTTCCTCTCTTGAACTCGAGTAAATCAAGATATCATCAACGAAGACCACCACGAACTTGTCGAGATACTCCTTAAAGATCCGGTTCATTATATCCATAAATGCCGCCAGCGCATTAGTTAACCCGAATGGCATGACGACAAACTCATAGTGACCATACCGGGTCCGAAAGGCCGTTGTTGAAATGTCCTCATCCTTCACCCTCAATTGGTGATAGCCTGATCGCAAATCGATTTTTGAAAAGAACGTCTCTCCCTTCAGTTGGTCAAACAAATCGTCAATTCGAGGTAGTGGGTACTTATTCTTAATAGTCACCCTATTTAGCTTTCGATAGTTGATGCACATCCTCATCGATCCATCCTTCTTTTGCATGAATAAGGCCGGTGCCGCCCATGGTGACGTGCTCCGCCTAATAAACCCCTTCTCCAGTAGTTCCTCTAACTGCTTACTTAACTCTTTAACTCAGCCGGTGCCAATCGGTACAGGGAAATGGCTATGGGTGCCGTTCCCGGTACCAGGTCAATAGAAAAATCTAACCCTCTTTTCGGTGGCAACCCAGGTAGATCCTTCGGAAACACATCTCTAAAATTGTCCACTACGTTTGGCCACGTTTCCACTTCCTCGTCGTTATCCACTATCGAGAGACTAGCCAAAAGACAAGACAGGTTGCCCACAATCCGCTTGGAATAATAAGGAATAGAAGAAAGGGTAGCGTCCCTTTCTCCATGAAAGAACACCTCATCTCCGGATGAAGTTGTAAGGAAAAATTTTCGTCGAACACAATCGATGAAAGAGTTGAAATGAACCAACCAGTCCATTCCAAGTATCACGTCGAATCTTGACATCTCTATGACAACTAAATCAAATATAAACACGTGGTCCCCGACCATTATCTCACAAGACCGACACACTCAGTCCAACACAACTCGACCCCCAACAGGAGTTTCTACAGCAATCGGGTTCTCTAGAACCCCAATTTCTAATGACAAAGACTCAACTAGATGCCTAGCTATAAAAGAACGCGAAGCTCCCGTATCGAAAAGAACATGTGCCCAAGATGAGCACACAAGAACCATACCTTGTACATTTTCCGGGTCTCCTTGGTTTGGCAGATGTGGCAAGACAAATAGACGAGCTTGAGCTGGTGGGTTTCCTTGCGGTCTTCGATTTCCCCCATGATTTCCTCAGTTTCCCAGGCCTTGATAGCCTCCTCGGTAGTTCCCACGGTTTCCACCTCCTTGGTGGTTACCTCGAAACCCTCCCCCTTGGTTCCCAAATAATTGGTGTTGTGGCACAAATTCCGGTCCTCTTGGTGGTGGTGGTGGCAACCTAGGTTGGTTAAAAGGCTGGTTGGTGTCGATTCTTCCTTGTCCCCCAGGACAACCCCTTGCCGTATGTCCAAATCGGTTGCATGTCCTACATTGGATTCTAGGGCATTCGAATTGTTGATGAGTCGCATCTCCACAGTGGAAACACGCTCTCCTCATCACGACGTTTGTCGGTAGTGGATTAAAACCCCTCTCTCCTCTGCCCTGTTGTGGAAAACATGAATTATTCGCCATATCCCAAGTCCGCTTCTTCTCTTCCCTCTGAGCATTTCCGGTTTTCGACTTCTCCGAGATTCTCTTTCTATGGAGTAGAGCTCCTTCCACAGCTTGAACCGATTTTACCTACTCATTATAGTTGACATGGCGTGCCGATGCCAATTGCAATGAAATGGTCGGGTTTAGCGCCTTCATGAATCTCCTATATTTTTCTGCAGCCCTTAGAACCGAGTCTGGGGCATACCTCGAGAGTGAGGTAAACTTTAGCTGGTATTCTTGGACAGTCATACCTCCTTGATATAATTCATCGAACCGCCTCCTCATTTCATCCTTATAAGAATCGGGAAGAAACTGTCGATTAAACAACTCGATGAACTCGTTCCAGTCGATGTTGGTTAAGTCGTAAGTATCCACGACCTCTTGCAGCCCTTCTCCCTCTAGTTTCTCCCCTCCCCCTTGGAGTTCCTCTTCCTCTCCCATTTTCCCCACCTCGGGTAACCGCACCCCTTGATGGTGGTGCGCTTCCGCGTGTAGCTGTTCCTCGTCCACCAGTCGTTGTGGTAATAGCCATGACTACAAACTTTTTAAACCGACACTTTAGTTGCCTCTCTTGACACTACTACTCATACATGAATACTCTACTTGTTCGTATTGACTCTCAACACTTAACAAAATCCACATTCCCCCAAAAAAAATTACAAATTCCGCTAAATCTCTCAAGTTGAGCGTTTTGATAACAACAAAATATGCAAAACATGATAAAAGATATTTTTTCATGCTAATAATTTTATCAAGATTTATAAGGTTTATAATTATAGAGTACTAAAATACGAAACCAACGCCTCAAGCGGAATCAAATTCGGAGTAAAAAAGAAGGAGTTACGAGCGTTTGAAGTTTAGCGAAAAACCGCAAAATTTGCCAGAAAACGACCAATCGTTTTTGACAAAACGAGCGGTCGTTTTGGTCAAAATCTGACCCGAGAGGTCTGAAAAAGTCGACCGGTCGTTTTTGACAAAACGACCGATCGTTTTGGTCAAAATCTGACCAGAGAGGTTTGAAAAATGCGACCGATCGAAATAATACTTAAAAAAACGACCAATCGTTTTTCTGCAGAAAATTAACGATACAAAAACGTAAAATTGCTCAACACTTGTAAATTCCTTACAAGGAACATATCATGCGACTACATTATTTTAGTCCACAACATTTTAACATCCATTCGCATAAAAAGTTCATTACCACACAAGTTAATAATTTGAAAAATGCACTACATAAAACCATCAAATTCACAATTCTCGCACTCTAATAGTTCGCTACTACTTGACATGCAAACTTATACCTCATACACACTATATCAATCTACACACGGATACAGAGAACACAAAAGTGCGAGGGATAACCCATCACGATACGTTATCCTAAAGCACCCGAGTGTCCTCACATACTCTAGAACTCCACATCGCTAAGGTATTCCTTCACACATACCGACGAGAGGTCCACCCACTAGTTTGGCTAGCCAGGATCAACAAGCGTCCTCATTGTCCCCAACTTACCTCACATGTGGACTTTTCTTCCATCAACTACTACTAAATTCTAGCTACATGTCTTAAGCTAACTGCAACCCCCCGTTTTAGAAAAAAAGTTTGAGTTTCTGGAAAAAGTTTTGTGAAAATGATACGATGGATCTTGGTCTAATGGTTACCCATCTTCCCGTCATCCCAAAGTATACAAGAACCAGGTTAGCTCTGATACCAACTTGTCACGTCCCGAAATCCGTAAAATGAATAACAAGGAGTGACCTTTTTAAACAAAAGAAAAAAGAAACATGTTGGTACAAAATTTAACTTTTAAAACAAAATAACTTGCGAGCTAAAGGAACAATTAAATGAATAAATATAAAGTTTGCCAAACGCGGCTACAAGACAAAATGGTTTTAACAAAATTATATAAAAAGAAATAAACAAATGTAATTTGTCCGTAGGCTACAACCTCAGAAATGAACTAAGTATAAAGAAAGGCAAGCTCCGAACCCATGTGATGCATTACAATAGCTCCTATCCAAACGTCTCAACCTAAGTTATACCTGAAAGACAAAACTGTAATGGTGAGTCTCACGCACATACATAGACGGGACGGCACCACAAAATACCGTCACTCCATCCCATAAATGTAAGAACTCACAAATAACAACTATGATAATCAACATATAAAAAGAAATAATAATAACATCGTACAACAAAATAAATTAAATAAACATCTATAGCAAACATGGACCTCTCACGCCACCTACCCCAGTCTGTAAGGTAGATCATTCCTTATACCCCTCGGCCGTCTATTGTCCCCGGTATTGGGAGAGACATAGACCATTCCTAACATAAAAATAAATTTAAAGTGCGCACTTGGACCTCTCACGCCACTCGTCCTAATCCGTAAGACGAGTAATTCCCTATCCCCTCGGCGGTCTTTTGTCCCCGGAATTAGGGAGAGACATAGACCATTGCTAATAATAAAATAAATATGGTGCACACTATGACCTCTCACGCCACTCGCCCCAGTCCGTAAGACGAGTCATTCCCTATCCCCTCGGCTGTCTTATGTCCCCGGAATTAGGGAGAGACATAGACCATTGCCACTAATCTAAATCACAAGGCCTCTGCCAATACTATAAAAACATTCAATTATCACATTCTCATATGTCACTATAACGTAATTCAATATAACTCATAAGCATAGGTGCTAGATTCACAACTAGCCAAACAACTCCAACAACATAAAATCTCATTCAGGCATTTTAATAAACACCTTGTATGCGTAAACTACAATTCATCCATATTCAACATAAATTTACCCAATTTCATCAACAACTATAATATCACATAATCAATTCATAAAACACGTAAACCCATCCATAATCTCATTAATTCGAAATTAATATGTCTAAGGTCTCAACCTCTACAATTCAAATAATGGAATTAAAAGTGCAACAAATAAAACCCAATTAACAATTTAAGAACATAATTAAGATAAAAGGCAAAAACCCCCAATTTAAAATAAATGCAAGACCTAATCCTAACATACACACTCGTCTAGTCGCAATAGATAACCCCCGTTAACTTAGAGCGTAGAGGAGATGCTTCCGGTAAGAACCCACTAGTGGTGGTTTACTCTTCTTCTTATTCTTCTTCTTCTTCTTCCTAGGGTTTGAAATATCTCTTTTCTCTCTTATTTTAGGTTTTATGTTTTAAAAAACGGCTGAAAAGAGGTTTAGAAAAACTGTTTTGAGAGAGTTTGGGGAAGAGAACTATTTGGTCCCCAAAGTTCTAAAAGTTAACTCTGAATTAAAATTATTATTTTACTGCTAAAAAATAATCAATATTTAGAAACAAAGCCATTGGGTCCTTTTTATTTATAAAATTAGTAACATGTTTTTAAAATAAAAAAATTCGGAAAAGTTTCGGTTTTGGCTAAAAATTAATCGAGTGACCGGTTTTTGGTAAAATTTGTATAAAACGTTTTTGGATAAATTAAATCATAAATAAAACCACTTATAAAATTACGAGATGTTACAATTAGTACATCGAACTATTATTTCACCTTGTGTGTATGGCCGATACAAAAGAAAATTAAACATAAACACAAGCAAAAGGGAAAAAAAGTGTAAAGCTCCGAAATTGGGCGCTAAACCGCTAAACTATTAATACATGAATGTCGAAACAAGTTCATGTATGAAGACTATAGATTCGTTTTTTATCTTAAATTTAGATTAAAAAAAAAGTCATTATTATTTGTCCTTTATTAGCTCCCGTCCCAGGCCCGTTTGCGTAAAGATTAATGCCGACCAGTGATGCTTTGCTAATAAGTGATACCAGGGAGTGATCCATGATGAACATATATGGCGATGTATTTGATATATTGAATCAATATACAGGGTTATATCCCCATCAATGGCAGACGTCATGGTCTTTAGCTTTGCTACTATCCGCGTCAATGAAAACACTATGGTTGCTTCTGAGTGGTGCTCGAAGATGAGTATCATGAGTTTATCATTAACTCTCGATTTGAGAGCCTGCTGGAAATAGAGACCTTAGAGCAGTGCTTTAATAATCGCGATTTAAAGGGCTAAAAGCGTGATAACACGTTTTGCGGAATCGAATTGCATACGCTTTTTTGCTTTTTGGGAGGTAAAGCGCTAAAAGCACGATTTTGGTGATAATAGCGCAAAAACCATGATTTATAGGGACTTAAAGCGTAAATAGCGGGCAACTCTTTTTTTCTTTTTATTAAAAGACATCAAAACGACGTCGTTTTATTTCAGTTTCTGTAAAAGAAATAGCTCGTCCATCTTCTCTCATATATATCCCTAACTTCATAAATAAGACTCAAATCCTCTCTCTCTCCGATGTCTATTCTCCAAAGTCCAATCCTCTCTCTATTCGATCTTCTCACTATAATGTCGTCAATCTCTATCCCAATTTCTTGTCTATTCTACTCTAATGGAGGAAGTTACATCTAGAGGTTAATCTTAAAAACGAATGGCCTAACTTGCAAGTATTATGAATATATCTATCTCTAGCGTTATCAATTACATTCACAAATTTGTTTAAACTATTAACAACCAAAAATTTGATCTCCTTAATGACATTCGATCGTTGAGACTTTACCAGTATTATAACTGCCAATTTCTGAATATATACGAAAATAAATCTAAGGTTCACACTATTAGTTACCTCTTTAGTTTTACAAAAAAAAAAATAGAGAAAATCAACCTTAGTCCGATTAAGTAATCCCATTTAACTCCTTTGAACCTCGTAGAGAGAACCACGATAGTATACGGAGGCTATGTTAGGACCATATTTCTAGCCTAATAACTTTTTGTTGTGAATTGTTTTGAAAAAAATAATACAAGTTGAATGATTAAGAATTAAGACAGTTTATGTTTACAGGTGAGGGTTGCAACCACAGTTCCAACCTTCCAATACGCATGATTTTGTTTAATTCTGTATAACTGTATTACTAAATCATTAAAGTTTTTTATGTGAATTAAAGTATGTAGGATATATTATCATTTGTTTTAAATTGATTTACTTTTTATATATTGGGAATATTAAGGTAATGAAGAATGGAAGTTACGTAAAAGATATATGGAGATTAGTTTAGAAGATATTGTCTTTTTATTGTGCAAACTAAATCTCTATTATTATGCCAAGTCTTTATCACGAAATTCAATCTATGTGCTTACAAAATCTGTTATAATACAATTAGATTGAATATTATATGGAGTTATGGTTTCGAAATAAATTAAGATTTTATCTCTAAAAGATATTGTTTTATATGTTCTTTGTTTAAGAAAATAGTAACTCCTATTGGCAAGCAGGTTATTAACATGTATTAATATGAAGATTGAGATTAATCAAATGCAATATTATCTTGTTCGAATATGGAAAGATTGAGATCAATTAGAAGAGTCCAAAT
This sequence comes from Primula veris, assembly GCA_963682055.1. Classification (NCBI taxonomy): domain Eukaryota; kingdom Viridiplantae; phylum Streptophyta; class Magnoliopsida; order Ericales; family Primulaceae; genus Primula; species Primula veris. Next base: position 4,450,553 of record OY821751.1, read on the forward strand.
CAATCAACAAAATCTTGAAGAAAGAATATTGTTTTTACTCTTTAAAAATTTGATAACTTTGCTTGTAAAAAGGGTGTGTTCTAAATTATAAAGAACTCAACTTTGAGAGAATACACAGTGAGCTTTTAAAACGAAAAACAATGGTGGGATGCCATTGATCTTTTGAGTGATAGTTATAAGGTAGAATCAATATAGAGATAGGTGGAAAAATCTAGAGAGAGTCTGAGAGTTTTTCAATAAGAATTGAATCCTATATTGTAAGCTTTTATAATATCATTAATCTGGGTGAGTGCCCCGGAGACGTAGCCTAGTTGGGTGAACTCCGTTGTTAAATGTGCGTGTGATTTAATTCAAGTATATTTAACTCTACAAGTTTTATCAATCATTATACTTAAGTTTCAGCTGTGGTTCCAACTGTACTTGAAACCTAACTGCACAACAGCAACTAGAATAGCTTATAGGAATTTCAATTGGTATTAGACCTTCACACTAGATTCTACTTAGTGTGGATCATGTGTTCTGGTAAAGATGGATTTAATGAGGGAAGGAAATGCGCTTAACAAGCCACAAATGCTTGAAAGAGGAGTTAACTGTGGAGTTTGAAAAATAAGAATGAGATCATTCATCAAACAATAAGATGAACAAGCATGGAAGTCTGTACTCTATGGTTGGAAACTTCCAATAGTTACTGATAATAAAGGTGAACTAGTTTATGTACCTGAAGATAGATGGTCTGATGATGAGGAGAAAATTTCAAATGCAAACTCAACAATAATAAACTTAATCTTTGATGGTGTAACTTTAAGCGTCTTTAGGTATATCTCTCACTGTAAAACTGTCAAAGAGGCATGGGACATCTTACAAGTAACCTTTGAGTGAACAGTTAAAGTAAAAGCTAATAAAGTACAACAATTAACTACTCAGTTTAAAAATCTAAGAATGGAGGAAGATGAATCTATTGAACAGTTTAATGGAAGAATTTGTCATATTGCCTATCAAGCTGGAACCTTAGGTGAAAAATATAGTGATGTTAAACTCGTGAAGAAAACACTAAGGTCTCTTTCAGAAAGATTTGAAATTAAAGTAACTGCTATTGAGGAATCAACAGATCTAGAAAACTTAAAAATTGAAGAACTTATAGGAAATCTAAGCACTCATGAGTTAAAATTCTTCAAACCAAAGAGAATAGAAAAGGGAATAGCCTTTCAAGCTAATAAAACTGAATCTTAACTCTGTGATAATCTGCATGATGAAGAACAGCTGGACTTCTTTACTAAAAATGTTTACAAAAAATTCTATAAGAAAACGCAGGATGATACTGGAATATCTAAAAACTTTCAGAAAAGAGAAAATCAATTTAGGCCAGAATGTCGGCTTAATAATAATTCTAAAGGAAAATGGAATCTAAAACAAAACGATTACAGAGACTATCAGTCCAGAGAAATTCAATGCAGATAGTGTAGGAGTTATGGTCATATTCAGGCTGAATGTGCTAACATTTTAAAAAGAAACAAAAATTCTTATATAACCACTCACAGTGATAGTGAATCTGAAAATAACAGTGATGTGGAGGATGAATCTAATTTTGTTAACTTTATGGGAAGAATCACTGATAATGAACCTATTTATGAAAGTGATTGTGCGTCAGTTTCAACCTTAGTTACAACTGCTCTTAAAACCTATAGCAGTGATGAGAAAAAACCTTCAGAAGAGGGTATTACTCAACAATATATTATTTTTTATGAAAAATATCAAATGCTGAGCAAATAATCTATTATCATCAACGAACTCAATATAAATCTAAAAGATGAAATAAAGAACCTCACTGAACAACTCAACAGACAACAATTTGAGTTAAAAGAAAATGAAACTGTTGAATGCTTCATATTCAGATAAATTAGATGATACGCTATCCTATTCTAGAGCCTCAAAGGATAATAGTGGTTTGGAGTACTATGTATATAAAACAGAGGACTCAGAAAAATCTAACTAGGTTGTAGATTGTAAAATATAACAGTCTCGGTGGTGACCGTTCCATCTCTTGCCCTTTTACTATGCCCATGGAAGATATTGAGGATGCTACTCGAAGGAATGTAGGATAAGTATCAATATAGTGTAGGTTATATCGTTGTAAATTAGTGAGATGCAATCGTCATTTTTCTTGTCAAACCGAAGGGGTAACTAATAGTGTGAACTTTAGCTTTGTTTTGGTATATATTCAAGAACTAGGTGTTATAATTTATTATAATGCTTGAAAGTATCGGCAATTGATGAATTGGTGTCTTATTGGTTTTAAAGTACATATTGTACTACTACGTTTAGTTAGATACACCATGAGGTATGATACTAACCCAAAAAAAAAACATCTAAACATTTTTATATAAATTGGTGGGAAATACCCATTATTTCATTAATAATAATAAAAACGATCAAAACTTAGAAATCTAAAAAAAAAAAAAACTGTTAAGGATTAGTACATATAAATGCAAAGGAAATAAAATAATCATCATATTTCCACCTGTAATTCTGCATACTTCATATTGTTATTCCACAGTTTTAAGTCTTGTGACAGCATATATTGTATCGAAATCTTTCTGTAAGAGAAATACCCCTCATCGAGTGAACATAAATGGCAATTCTTGAATCGCTAATTTACTTTATTTATAATAGGACAACATAAGGCCTTAAATATCCAATTAGAATGACTGACAGTAGGCTCCATCTGTGTGCCAACACATTAATTAAACCGATCTAAATGTTTATACAAAATATTATGACACAAAAGTACGATCAAACACCCAATTCTATCCAAATAGATGTAGACGAACTTACCCGATATATGATTTATCGCTTATTTATTACGAATTTTTATCTTTATCGGTTATTAACCTTTAACCTTTAATCTAAACCGAGAGTATGAGGAGTTTCAAGACGAATTGTAATGAGGTCAGACCCATCCTACGATGGAACGGATATGCTTTTCACGAAACGTGAGAGTAGGGTTGAGATGAGGAGGAGGATAGGAGACCACAAAGATGGGGATGAGAAGATAGAGGAGAGAGGGTGAGAGAAAGAAATACGGCCTAGGGACTGGAGGAGCGGAGGTGGCGCCGCCGGCCGCATTTGACGACAGCATTTCTTAAGATTTTAGACTTTAGGGTTTTGAATTGTAAAGAGAAAGGGAGGGGCCAAAAAAAAAACATATCTAAACATGCCTAAAGAAAAAAAAAAGGTCTAGAAATATTGATCGTTTTGTCTTTTTCTTTTGAAGTTCATTATCTCATCCATCAACCTGAAAATGCCATTGCATATTAATCGAAACCCCCAAAGAAAATAATTTAATTAATCTCATGTACATATATTATCAGTAACAATGAAATGTAATATGAACAAACAGAATATTACATGAAATTTTATTATCACAAACATAAAACAATAGATGATAAAAACTTTTTCTGTTTCTGACCATAGAGGCGTTAGGAAGCGCTCCCTACAAATGAGAGCTCATATAGTAACAGAAATATCCAAAATAATTGATATTTCTGAACTATTAACTCTTTTGTTGTTAATTGGTTTGAATAAAATAATGCAAGTTGAGTGATTAAGAATTAAGACAGTTTTATGTTTACAGGTGAGGTTCCAAGTTCAGTTGCAACCACAGTTTTAACCTGCCAATATGCAGGATTCTGTCTAATTCTGTCCAACTGCATTACTTAATCTTTAAATTCTTTTATTTGAATTATAGTATGGAGGTTACTTTATATATATTGAGGATATTAAGGTGATGAAGAATGAAAGTTTCTTAAAAGATATATGGAGATTAGTTTAGAAGATATTGTTCATTTTATTGTGCAAACTAAATCTATATTATTATGCAAAGTTTTTATCACGAAATTCAATCTATGTGCTTACAAAATCTGTTATGACCCAATTAAATTGAATGTTATACAGAGTTATGGTTTCGTAATAAATTATGATTTTATCTCTAAAAAATATTGTTTTATACGTTGCTTGTTTAAGAAAATAGTAACTCATTTTCTCAAACAAGTTATTAACATGTATTTACATGAAGATTGAGATCAATCAAATGCAGCATTATCTGTTGCAAATATGGAAAGATTGATATCAATTAAAAGAGTTCAAATCAATTAACAAGATGTTGAAAAAAGAAGATTGTTTTGCTCTTTAAATAGTTAATAGATTTTCTTGTAAGAAGTATGTATTTTAAATTATAAAGAACTCAATTTTGAGAAAATACACAGTGAGCTTTTAAAACGAAAAACAATGATGGAATGTCATTGATTTTTTGAGTGAGAGTTATAAGCTACGAGCAATATAGAGATAGGCAGAAAAAATTAGAGTGAATGAGAGTTTTTCAATAAGATTTGAATCCTTTATTGTAATCTTTTATAATATCATTAATCTGAATGAGTGTTTCAGAGACGTAAGCCAGTTGGGTGAACTCCGTTGTTAAATGTGCGTGTGATTTAATTCAATTATATTTAACTTTACAAGTTCTGTCAATTATTATATTTAGATTTCAACTGTGATTCCAACTGTACTTATAAAATAACTGCATAACGGTAAATAGAACAACGGATAGAAATTTCATATTTATTAATAATTGTGTTCGTAGTTCTTACTCTTATAATTAGCCCGACTAACAGAGATATAGAACCAAGAAATTCATATGGGAGGTGGTGATATGTTATATGATTCTTTTTTATATTTGGATTTCAACGCAATTTTTTAAAGAATTTAAAAAAAAACATGCAGTTTTTTTTAAAAAAAATTTTATCAAAATGAGAGGGGCAAAAGAGCCCACGGCTGCCTCGCCCTGGTTACTTCCCTGCCAACGAACTGTGGTTTCTTAATAAGAGTTTGTCTAGTGCAGCTTTTGTCAAGAGCCCACGAATACGCTAAAGTTTAGTTGTATTATCCAAGTACCATATTTCAACACTGTCAAATTCATGTAAAACTTCATCGCAACTTCGTTTTCGTTATTTCTCATGATAATGAAACAAAACAACACACAACAATGGTAGACAAATATCAAAAGCAAAATCAGTTTTACATTGAAAAAAATCTGAATTCTCAAATATTTCTCAGTTCCCATCCCTACCTACAAACTGATTTTCGCTGACGAAGAGGAACACAATTTTTTCGCAATATCCTTGAGCAAAAATTTCTGAATCTTTCCTGTCGATGTCTTCGGAAGCTCGTCTTTAAAAATAACAGTCTTCGGCGCCATATAATGAGGCATCCGACCCCTACAAAACTCTACCATCTCCTCCTCCGTCACCACTTTGTCGTTAGTAGATATATCCGTATTTAAACTTATAAAAGCACACGGCGTCTCTCCCCAAAACTCGTCGGGCTGTGCTACAACCGCCACCTCATTCACCTTCGGATGACTATACAACACATTCTCCACTTCGACACTACTCACATTCTCTCCACCGCTTATGATTATATCTTTGGATCGATCTTTAATCTCCATATACCCATCCGAATGCATAACCCCAACATCTCCCGTGTAAAACCAACCATTCTCCCTCATAGACTTAGAGGTTTCTTCGGGATCTTTTAAATAACCTAACATTGTGCACCCACCTTTTATCACTACCTCCCCGAGAGTGGATCCGTCTCGTTTGACACTTATCCCTGTATCAGGCTCGATAACATCCATTTCCGTAACTGAACTCAATGCACGCACGCCTTTTATAAAAAGGAAATTTATAATTATAAATGATTTGATCAAATTAAATTTCAGTGATTCAACAAGATCTAGAGATTAATTTTATATGTAGAATTTTTTGACACACATTATTGCAAATACTAGATGCGAGTCATTTGATCACATGTAATAGGGAACCCTATGATTTTACGAATATTTGATCAAATGTAATATATATCGATGTACTTTCATATGCTTGGATCGAAAGTTCTTATTTACTATCTGCAATTTGTGCTTGTATATACCCATGTCATTAGTCATTTAATAATAATATCATATTTTATTAAAATCATTAATAATTATATAGTATAATTCAAGTCATCTAAAATATTACCTTGTCTCGCCTTTAGATTTGCCCGTGTGGCTTCCGGCAAATGATCCCATTCCGGTTTCCACGCACACCACACGATCACCCCGGCTAGCTCAGTCAACCCGTAACCGTGTGTCACCAAAAAACCCAAGGACTCGGTTCGAGTAATCACTTTCGCAGGAGGTGGTGATCCAGCTGTTAAAATATGAACAGTTTTATCAAGCCGCTCAGCTATTCCCGAGTTTGATAACATGTTGAGCACCACGGGTGCGGCACACATGTGTGTCACATTGTATCGGCGTATATAGTCAAATACGATAGATACATCAAACTTACGCAAACACACATTTGTTCCACCAACCGCCGCGATGCCCCAAGGGAAACTCCAACCATTGTTGTGAAACATAGGAAGAGTCCATAAGTACACCGGGTTTTTCAGTATGGACCATTCTATTAGCGATTCCACGGTCACCATGTAAATCGAACGGTGGTAGTTAACTACCCCTTTAGGTGAAGATGTCGTGCCGGAAGTGTAATTTAGCACCATTGGGTCCCACTCGCTACTAGGACGTATCCACTTAAATTTCGGATCACCTTTGTTTACCAATTTCTCGTACGTGCACAAAAAATCAACGGTAGGACTAAATGCCACGTCATCATCGATGATGAGGACGAGAGTTGGGCACGGAGAGGATTGTGGGAAGAGAGTGAGGGCTTCTAGGACAACATTGGCTGATTGATAGTCAACAAATACTAGTTTTGATTCGGCGTGCCTCAAGAGATTGGACATGATACGAGCATCTAAGCGTGTATTGATATTGTTAAGTACGGCGCCTGCCATAGGCACCGCAAAATGGAGTTCGTACATTGCTGGTACGTTTGGAGCTATAACGGAAACCACCTGGCCTTTTCCTATGCCCATGGATGATATCGAGGATGCGACTTGAAGGCATCTGCGGTAGGTATCATTCCACGTGTAGGTTATATCGTTGTAAATTATCGAGGGGCAATCTCCGTATACTGTTGCCGTTCTCTCTAGGAAGTTTAAAGGAGTTAAAGGGGCCGAGTTTACGGAACTAGGGTTGAGTTTCTCCATTTTTCTTGTAAAACCAAAGAGGTATGTTGGTGTTATTTTGAGCTTGCTTTTGGTTTTCCTTTAAGAATTGGGAGTTATAATGCTTATGCTGGTGATTCTAAGTCTCGACAATGAATTAATCCTTCTCTTATTGGTTTAAACTTTAAAGTATTTGTACTACTACGTTTAGTTAGATACACTAGATATGAGGTATGGTACCAAGGAAAAGAAAAATATCTATGTGTAAAAGGTTGACTTCTAAAATCAATTAAAACCTATGAAATACTACATCTAGATGCATGGACAACAGCTATTAAGGCTGTACTTTATTGCATCAGTTTATTAGGAAAATTAAATTCCATCTGTTACTTGGTGTCAAATGTTCCATACGGTATTTATTTTTAATGTATGAGAAAGTCAGAAGATGACCAAGACATTCAGTTTTTCATAATCTATCTTATAACTTAAAACTGTACTACTATGCTGTTATAACTTATAAGTAATTTGATGAATACTTCTGAGTGCACCTGAGAATTAAAATCAGTAAATATTCTTGGTTTTTAATTTTATTTTATGACAGTGGTTAAGATCTTGTAATCTTTCTAGTTAAATTGTAATCAGAGACATTCAGACCAATGGTATACAATATGTAAACATGTTATCATTTGTTTCTAGGAAAGGAAGTCTATTCTTTTAAAAAATAGTAATTCATTTCTATTATGAAAGAAAAAAACCAACGTCAAGCAGTTTCGCAAGGGCAAACGAAATAATAATGTTTTCAGGGGAAAAAAATATATGTCATTTTAATTTTTTAGTAATCGACATTTTTCGAAATTCTAGTGGCATACCGAGATATAGTTAAGATCAGTACAGAAGAATCCCTTCAATGAGAAGAAAATTCGCAACTAGTCTATTTGTTCAAATATGTTAAGATTAAATAGAAGAGAATATTCAAATATGTTCTATTAAATGCATTTTCTTCTGCTACTTTACTTAGCAGGCTAATCTATTTATCATAGCATTTTGATAAGAGCTGAAAATGAAGTATTTTTATTGAATTTCTTAGTCGATATGGTCCATAAAGTATTAACTTTACGACGAACTTCTTTGGCTCAACTCCAGCAATGCTTTCTTCAAAATTTTCGACATTCTCTTTCCAATTTCCAACTACCGCCGTACACATCATTTGGATGTCCATAGTCGAAAAACTTGCATCGACCTAGCAAAGGAACTAGATGGAGGCAGTCGAGAGCAGCAACCCCCATTTTGAAAAAAAATTACGAATAAGTACTTTTTTTTGTATGTAAGTTGATTAAAATCTTAAAAAATTAGCGTTCTCCCCCAATTTATGGAAAAAAAACAAACATATGTGGAATGAAAAAAATATATAGAGAGAATATCGGCCCCTCCAATTTTCAATTCCATTCCGTCGCTGACATCCACAAAACATATGGAATTACGTATGTGAAACTAGGAGGTCTCTGTTGAATCTAATTCCTTGAGATCCATAATGTATAATTAAGTACCATAAACTTTATATATATAATTAGTTTATTATAATCTGCCTGGATATCAGCATAAACCTGAGAATACATCTTTAGATCATCACTAGTTATGATCAATTATCCCTGTGTTTAATTAGCCAATACCACAATGTGTACTACTCGAAGAGATAATTCTTTTTAAATCAATATAACCAACTCCAACGTGAGACACTAACACACTATCCCACTAAATTTGGTGCAGTTTTTGCACCAAATCTCGCTCCAACATGAGAGTAAAATAGTACAGTTTTAACACTATTTTAGTGTAAATAAACATTGTTGCATCAAATTTAGTGTAACACTATTTATATGAGTTAATAATAGCATCTTATTAAAATATTAAAGAACATATTCCAAAAAACATATTTTTTTAATGTAAAATTTGGTGTAGATGGTTGGAGATGAAATAATAAATAGTTTAAAAATTATACTAGTTTAATGTAAAAGTTACAACATTTTAATGTTTTATGGTCATAAATGTTTTAGGGTAATTATCATAGACCACTTTTTTTATTTATATATACAGGTATGGCCGTATGGGGCCTACTTTTTTTAGTTTTAAAGACTCAACTTTTGATACAAATTCTCTTTTGTTTGTTACAATGACCGTCATTTGACAGTCTATGAAACGTAAACGTTTTGTACCTTTTTCTCACATTTGAAATTTAACAACAATAAGCCAACACTTGGCCCTTTTAACTTTATATATATATATAAGTCTACACTTTAATTTTAAATTGAAAATATATTTCACTGTAGAATCAAAAAAAAAATCAAAATTTACCATCCTTATAGGAGGACGTTAAAGCTCCATAATTTATTCTCTCTTTAAGGCATCATTTTGTTTTTTACCTGGTAAAATTCTTCTATATGGATTGAATTTACTAAATTAAGCTAAATATGACCATTCCAATGATAAAGATGGACCTCAAATGGTTGCATAAGAATCCCTCTGAGTTTTGTATTTAGTTTAAATAGGAACATTATAAAGATTGAGAGTTTTGGTTGAAGTTATATATTTATATATATTGGCTGTTAATTTTATTTTTTGGAGTTGATTTGACTGTTAAGTTATTATCCAACACCAAATAGATGAAAAAGAGGACTATATAGAAAAGAAAAACGGACTTTCAAATGACGGTCATTTTAACAAACTCCAAAGAATATGTATCCCTCAATTTTTGTTCCATTTCATTATAAATTTACAAGTCGTGCATGTTGCTGCCCAAATGGGCTTTTGTCGATTAGCTTGTGGTTGACTTTAAACATATATACCACATGCATCGACATAATCAAATTCAATAAATCCCCTAATTAAATTAAAGGGAATGATTAGTAAAGAGTGGTTTCATCGGTTTGCCATTTAACATTCTTAAAATTAAAACAGTTTCATCATATTTTTTATTTAAAATGTAACTTGCCTCCCCCCTAAAATCATATAAATACATTTTAATATTTATGTTTTATTTTCAACCACACATCATTCAAACACGATGATTTTTTTTCTTATTAAATGTTATTAATTTATTGTAGTAGGGTATTTGATAAGAAAGTTGAAAAATTGTCAATAGTTAATTGGTTACCCTAAAATATATAAAAGTGTAACTTTCATCCTAATTTTAAGAAAAAACTTGAAGTAACCGATATGGTTGCTCTAAGTTATAACAAGATTGGTGTAATTAAACATTAATTTTGAAATTATTAGCTTTATCCTGTGCAGTAAAGAGCTTCTTGAATATCTTAGCTAGTAGTATTTTCTTTTTATTGTACAAAACTTAAGTTATACATAGTCATGTGTTGACTTTGACGACTCACTAGCTAGCTAGCATGTTCGATCGGATGGGTGTTCACTTCATGCATTGAACTTATTTATTACTTTAAGTTCTTAAATAAGTCAAAAAAGAAATATCAACATAACAGCAACCTACATCTTACTATACGCGGCTTGATCTAAAAAATTCAATACAATATAACAACAGTTATCAACAACTATTACTAAACTGTTGCTATATAAATATTTTTTTTTCCAGTAACTATAGATTAGAGTTTAAACTTTGAGTGTTTTTTTAGTAAAATGTCTATAGATCCAGAAAACGCATGTCTTCCCCATGTCACGTTGTCCGGAAGTGGAGGCCATGACTCAAGATTTTTTGAGTCACTCTAACTCAAATGTATTCCAGCCATTCGATCTTATGAAAACCATCTAACGATTACAATAAATCTAACCAATACAAAAAGAAATCACACAATAAAAACTATGCTATATCTACCGATACATACATACATACATACATATGAAAAGATAGAAGCACATTCTCATCTGTCGTCTATGGCCTATCGGATATGTCTCGTCGTAACAAGTGCGGAAACTCCCCGATCTAGGCAATTTACAGCTTACAATTGTTATTTTTTTGCTTTACAATGAATTCGTTTGGTTTATTGCCAATAAGCTGGTCCTTTGTATTCTTTTTGCATATGATGAAACATTAAATTGTAACTTTCAAGTGAGTCTAACATCCATAAATAATTACAAATTTAAAACATATGAGATTAAATTTTTTGTTTTTTGTTTTTTTTAAAAAAAAATATGAGTTGATTTTAAATTAGACGGATTTGTTGGTATCAGATTGAGTTGATATTTTATGGATCTAAAATGAAAGACAAAAAAGAAATTGAGGTGGGGTTCACATGGGAGAAGAAAGAGAATAGGAGAGAGAGAAAATAATTTGGCTTAATATTTATTATGGTCTTCTTTGGTTGAGCTTGTATTGGTATGGTATTATAGTGGATGAGATTAGAAATACTGTCGGATTCACAAATATCGTGTTTGGTTCAAAAAATGGAGACGGGACTATTAGTAACATTAGATTAGAAATAATGAGAAATGAAGGTATTTGGAGTAATATGGGGGTGTGGTATTGAGAAATGAAGGTATTTGGAGTAAAGGGGTGTGTGGTATATATATATTAAAATCATATATATATATATATATATATATATACACACATATAGGGGAGGGATCCATACACACATTAAAAGAGGGTTGTGATTGATGTGTAAACATAATGTGTATTTTTACGTGTGTATAGATCCTTCCCTATATATATATATATATATGTATGTATTTTGCAAGTTTATTTATTATGGATATAAATGTAAATTTGTAAAATAGTACAAACTCAATAAAAATTAAATAAACACTTCATTGATATTTCATGTCTATACTGTTAATTCGGCCTTCGTTTGTTATTCCGTCATAGTCCGAAGGTATTGTTAATCTCATTAGTACTACTACTGTAAACAAACGAGTATATGTTTATTATTTCTATATAATTAATCATATCTTTTAGATCTTTAAAAATACATCGAACGACTGAATTATTTTTGAGTAAGAGTGACTGAGTCGGACGCGCTGCTTCCCAGTTATCCAGTAAGAATGAAAGTTAATGTCTGTGGATCCAGAAAAAAAAGGTGTCGGGATCCAGAAAAATGAGGTTACCAATTTCCTAGATATTAAAAAAGAAGTGGTAACATGCACGTACTTAATTTATTCATAAAAAAATAACAATGTGTACAGTGAATAACAATTAGATACACAGTTCTTGCTGGGTTGAATTATAAATGGTGAAGTAAAATCTTTTAGTAAAAACAAGCTAGAAAGCTTTCAAGTTTTAACTGAAAGCTGTGCAATTTTTTTACTAGATATTATAAACTACAAGCGACTTTTTCCTGAGAAAGACGAGCCTATAGTTTTGGCAATTTCTCTAAGCACAAATTTCTTGATCTTTCCAGTGGCGGTCTTGGGTAATTCCTGCTTGAAAACAACCGTCTTTGGCGTCATGAAATGAGGCAAACGAGCCCTACAAAACTCCACCATCTGCTCCTCCGTCGGCACCTTCAAGTTCATAGATTTGTCCATTTTCAGACTTATAAAAGCGCATGGTGTCTCCCCCCAAAACTCGTCTGCTCGTGCCACCACTGCCGCCTCATTCACCATTGGATGAGTGTATAACACCGACTCAACTTCTACGCTACTAACATTCTCTCCACCACTTATTATTATATCCTTGGACCTGTCTTTGATCTCCAAATAACCGTCTGGGTGCATAACACCAACATCTCCCGTATAAAACCATCCGTTCGCCCTTATACACTTGGCTGTTTCTTCGGGATCTTTTAAATAACCCAACATCACACACCCGCCTCTTACCACTATCTCCCCCAACGTTAATCCATCTCGTTTCACACTCACTCCCGTATCGTGTTCAACCACATCTAGGTCAATTGCGGCACTTAATGTCCGCACCCCTTGTCTAGCCTTTAGTTTAGCTCTTTCCATTTCATTCATTTCGTTCCATCGTGGCTTCCACGTACACCAAACAGCACACCCTCCTAATTCCGTCATACCATACACATGAGTGACCTGAAAACCTAACGACTCGGTCCGAAGGATCACCGATGCAGGAGGTGGCGCTCCAGATGTTAATATATGAACCGAAGAATTAAGTCGCCTAGCTTTTTGCGATTTTATTAACATAATGAGTACTACAGGGGCGGCACAAAAGTGGGTCACGTTGTATTTACTTATGGAGGCATAGATCGTGGGACCGTCAAATTTTCGAAGGCACACGTTCGTTCCACCTACCGCGGCAATTCCCCAAGGAAATCCCCAACCGTTACTATGGAACATCGGTAGGGTCCATAAGTATACCGGATTTTTTGGTAGTGACCACTCTACGAGAGTTTCGAGGACTATTTGGTAAATTCCACGGTGGTAGTGAACTACCCCCTTAGGTGACGATGTAGTCCCCGAGGTGTAGTTCAACACCATCGGGTCATACTCGTTCTTTGGTCGTAGCCACTTGAATCCTGGGTCGCCTTTCTTCACTAGATCCTCGTACGTTAAAGGGAAATTGACGGTGGGGATCGAAGGAGAGTCCTCATCGGAGATTAATAAAAGAGTTGGACGTGGTGTGTTTGGTGGGAAGAGAGTAAGGGCTTCGAGGATGAGAGATGTCAGCATGCAGTCAACGAATACAAATTTTGATTCGCTATGACGAAGTAGTACGGACACAGTTTGAGCATCTAGACGCATGTTGATAGTGTTGAGAATTGCTCCAGACATAGGTACGGCGAAATGAAGCTCATACATGGCAGGGATGTTGGGGGCCACGATAGATACGACGTTACCCCTTTCGATGCCCATGGATACTAAAGAAGATGCTACTCGAAGGCATCGTTCAAGTGTGTCGTTCCATGTGTATGTCAAGTTGTTGTATACTATGGAGAGGCAATCGCCATATATAAGAGCTGTTCTCTCAAGAAAGTTCAAAGGAGTTAACGGAGCCGAATGTTCAAGACTGGGCTTCATCAACTCCATCGGCTCTCTTATTCGGTTGTACTTTCAAGAAGAAAAGCTGGCTAGCTTTTCGCACGACAAGATAAAAACTGATGGATCTTTGATATATCTTCTAGTTTTTAGACTATCCAAAGCAAAACAATGGGCTTAAAAGTAGCTATATAGACAAAATTTTACTCAACTTGAAAGCTAAAAGAGCAGATAAGCTGGTTAAAAAAAAGACAGATAGGCTAGCATTATAAGCATTACCAAATGAATTATGTATGACAAATAAGTTAACAGATGACTCTAGAGTTTTGTTTAACGAAATATAATTAGGGAACAATTGAAGATGCCATGTTTAGACTTGATCTTTAAAGTTGACTTCTATACTTTAATATTTGTTCATTGTCATGATCACTTATGCAGCAACACTAACGCTGTTATATATAATTGGTTCATTATTTGGCATTTGCTAAGCATAACCTTCCGAAGCTTAAAATATATTCTGCAAAATAATAATAGTTAAAAAATATATTGCGTGCAAATACTTAAAAAAAAAAAAGGATTTGAAATATCTTATTGGTTCATTGCTTTAATTTCATGTCATAACATCAAAAAACTTTAGATTTTTTCAGTCAACTGTATATTATTGACTATAATTAAAGTTCACTGAAAAACTGTATTTTTTCAGTGAACTTTAAATATTTATCTCTGTAAGAATACATATGTTTATTTATGTTTACATCCAATGTAGTTGAATCTATATACTTGTCAAAGAATGACAACTGATCAAGTTATATTATAATTATGATTCAAGTCAATGCAGGCTAGTTCTAATTAAGCACATTATGTGGATCTGGAGATTATATTCTTACTACAAAAATATAAGAAGAAAGTAATTTACAATTGAAAACGTTTTGTCCCACTCTTTGTGGTATTCCGACCCAATTACTTAAAGAACGAAATGCAATTTATGGTCTCGTAGACTAGTTCAGACTCTTTACCATACAAATAAAATAAAAATCAATCTAAAGCTCAAAATAACGACTTGAGGTTTATTAAATATCTAAAACATTAATATCAGAGGCTCTAACCTTAAATAATAATTCTAAGTGTTGATTCTGGTGAAGGATTGCAGTCAAAAAACTCATAATGAAATTGGTGATGAGTTTAGAAACGTTTCGAGTTTTAGTAAGCCAAAGGAAGACAAATTTTGCAAAGCTCAGTCTATTTCTCCTCATGTTTGGATTGTGTTTTACTTTTACCTTTAAGTTTAGCCAGAATGTTGCTTCCTTTTGCTTTTTTTTTTTATGATGCGTGCGTGACTGGATTTTAAGCTGTGTTTTCTTCTTCGAACTTCTATGTATGTTCGGAATGATAGGTGCTGTAAAAATCTCTTCTCAAATAAAAGCTAATTTCGTTTGCTTAAAGAAAAAGAGCGGATACGGCCTTACTGTAAACTTATGTGAGTGAGGTTGTTATCCAGTCGATTTATAATGATCCATTCCATAGCCATATGTTTTTGAAGATAGGATCATCATACCTCAACTTATATAGTTATAAATGCTGAGCGAGTTATCTGGTTTATATATATATTCAGAATTATCAGTTTTGACCTCATTTGCCCATACTGCCATACATTTTATCCTCAGTATGCTTGAAAATTATGGAGAAGTTATTGTCACAATAACATCGCTTCCGAGGGAAAAGCCAAATACAGAAAAACATTTAGTAAGCGTTTAGGAAAAATGTGAAATTACAAAAGATGAAAAAGTACATAGATCAACCTACAAATGGTAAACAATTAGAGAGCTGCAGATCTGTAACTACTAATTTTCTGAAGGCCTTGAGCGAATGCAGAAGCAAATGTTTCCATTTCATGGCGGATTAAACTTACCTCGACCTCAACCCCTCCTCCGTCAACATTATTAAATTGGACTCCACCTGATCCATCATTTGCACTGTACAATTTTCTTAGCTTTCCCCAACCGAAATCAATATTTTCATACCCAAATCTAGGCGAACCCACAACATAAATTTTTGTTGTACTAGAAGAGAAACCTGCCTCAAAAAGACTCGAGAGCCATTCTTTTGGTTCTGTGACTCGTCGGTCATCTAAAGCTTTTTTTATTTTAGTTATCAAATTAAGAAACAAACTCTTTTCATCTGTTTCCAATAACTCGTCTTTGGCAAAATATATGACAAATCGACCGATACAAGTTCCAAAATAATTGACAGGGAGGGGTGGCTCTAGCAGATCCCGACAATCAAATGGAAAAGCAACGACAAGCCTGTTGATCGTTGATTTTTTCGCTTTAACCAAACAATGCATCGCATAAGCATAAATCACTGCAAATGTTGATACATTAGGAACATGGCTAACTTTTCCTCGCTCATATTTTGCTAAATGAGTACGTGCAAGTTCCTTAAGTTTTTTCATACCTAAACCCGACAGCTTAAAATGTACCCCGGAGCATATCTGGTGGTAGTTCAGGATCGTCAACTGACAACAAGTATTGACTGACCCCATTTTGTTTCAAAACCTGAAGATACAATCTTCGATAGACATATACTGTTCCCTGACAAGTTTTCTGTCAAAATTTGGAATTAGTTCAGGGTCCAAGTCATTTTTTTTTCCGCCAAACTTAGAGAGCCATGCCCATGATTCAGCGAACGATACCATCGATTTTCCATCAAAAACACCATGATGGAGTGTGATACCGATACAAAACCCTTTGTTTGGGAAAAGTGTAACTTTTATCGCAATGAGGGGGACTTGGGAAGGGGATCCAACTATATGGGCAATGAAAGGGATGAATTTTCTACATTCTCGAATGTTTTTACTAGAAAGATGGTAAAAGTCAGCATCAGATACAGTTGCGGTGAGTAAAACTCCATCACCCTCGTTGTAGCGGACAGCAAAGTTATGAGAGTTGGTTGGCCAAACAAGGTTTCCAGCTACAGGCAGAAAGTATCGGAGTGTTGAAGACAGAGAGGTCTTAAACTTGGGAAGGACGCGATTCAAAAAGTGAGATTCAGTGAAATGGGATTCATAAAACAAGAGTATTTGAGATGGTGAGATTCTTAACCAAGCCAGATCAAAGAAAGTAAGCGGTAAACATATACTGGTGGGTGACCCTAGTGGCGGTTTCACCTTACAGATCTCCAATATTTTCTCTACCATTTGATTTGTGTTGAAGAGAAAATTGGACTAAAAGCTCTATTTTTTAGAATGTGAGGTACCATCAAAAACTTGTGCTTGCAAAATATTTCAAGAAAAGAAGTCAACTTCTGGCGGAATAGATAGCTCAAAACAATATTTCGAGAATATTTCCGTTTTTCTTCCTAATTCGATTATAATACAGGCTGGTACTAAAATTTACCAATAAGAGGCACATATATATTTAAAATGCCTGACTACCTATATTTGAAACAAATAAGTAGAATAATTACAACAACAACAAAAAAACTTCAAGGGAAACTGTACTGGGGTAGAACAACTATGCGGAATTAAATAAGCGCCAATAGAAATTAAGGTAAGTTATAAAGATTTGAGGAAGACCAGTGACTATTTAACTCTTTTTTTCATGTGGGCTGCAAAAAAAAAGTTGTATATATATACACAAGAGACATATTTTTATGATTTGATCTATGAGATTAACAAAAACCTGGATCCACTTACGTACTACTTTCTTCTCTTAACATTTTTTTTACCTTGCTGATTCCTATAGCCTGATCTATTGTTGTTGACTTTGTTCTTGCATTAAATTCGGGAGTTAATTAGGGGCCGATACCAGTTTTTGATTAATTGAAAAATAAGATGTCGACTAACTCATCAAGTACTCCACATGACGTGTGGGAAGGAGTCAGAAAATTCAAACGAGGGGTTGATATTGTGTACTATGATTTTTTTCATATTCGATATAAATACATAGAAAAGATTTACTTTTTCGTGAATTTTGATCACATGTAAGCGGCTGCAGCCTCCGAATGTCACCGCTCGATATATATACATAGAAAAGATTTACTTTCTTGGTTTCACTCGACTTGTACTTTGACATATAGCTTCTGTTGACAAAACCCAACATATGTTTATCTATGTTTACATCCAATGTAGTTGAATCTATATACTTGTCAAAGAATGACAACTGATCAAGTTATATTATAATTATGATTCAAGTCAATGCAGGCTAGTTCTAAGCACATTATGTTGGATCTGGAGACTATATTCAAACTACAAAAATATAAGAAGAATGTAATTTACAATTGAAAATGTTTTGTCCCACTCTTTGTGGTATTCCAACCCAATTACTTAAAGAACGAAATGCAATTTATGGTCTCGTAGACTAGTTCAGACTCTTTACCATACAAATAAAATAAAAATCAATCTAAAGCTCAAAATAACGACTTGAGGTTTATTAAATAGCTAAAACATTAATATCAGAGGCTCTAACCTTATATTATAATGCTAAGTGGTGATTCTATAAAATTTGAGATTTTATATTTATTTTTATTTTTTTATTAATAGGAAAAATATCCATTAAATCATACATTTTGAACTTAATTCTTAAAAAGTCACATAAAATATCACTCTTCCCATTTAATCATACTTTATCTAAAATATAAATACCCCTACAAATTCTATTTTGTAGTTTTTTCTGCTAACACCTCCTTTATCTCTGTCATCTCTCTCTCTAACTCTCATTCACGATCTCATCTCTCTCTGCATATCCATGGCGATCAGAACTCGTCGGAACCGTTCATCAACCGGAGCTCTGTCACCACCACCAGAGACGGCAAATCCGCAAAGAATCAGGGCCGGCTTGCTCTCTCTCTCCCCCTCCCGTCTCTCTCTCTCCCTCTTCCCTCATTTCCGTTTGTATCGTCAGGTGATGGGACAGCGGCGACGACGATCTCCGCCTTCGTGGTGCTCGTCGGTTAGGTCTTGTTTGGTTAGGTGAAATTTTTTGAGAGAAATTTGCAAGGTTTATATGAGATGAAATTTAGGTATGATAACTTAAATAATTATTCTAATTTTCGTCGGCTAGGTCTTGTTTGGTTGGGTGTGGACATTTATCTTTTCAATATTTATTGGTGATGGACGGGGATAATGAATTGTTTGGATGCAATCATGTAAATGTGTCCATAATTATAGTTATACAAATTTATGTCGATCTCATGGACGAGTCGATCAAATCGATCTTATCTTTGTGACTAGTTGAATGGATATGAGAATGTAAATGGTTGTGGAAGAGCTCTGTTTGGTTTTCATCTATTTGTTTTAAATTAATTTTTTGGTTTTTTTTTAATACAAATGTGATTTGGGTTTTTGCTGAATTTGTGTCAATTGGTCACATTTGTTAAAAAAACTGATTTGGTATGTTGATTGGTAGTAATTTGGGAAAACTATTTAGCAATATGCATTTTTTATTGATCCGCCTTATATGCACTTTTTATTGATAAATTATCCAATGTTATTCACTTTTTATGTACATTTTATACACTTTTTATTGATTCGTATCTATTTTTATGCACTTTTTATGCGACTTTTATTAATCTGTATCCACTTTTATGCACATTTTATGCAAAAGAAATTATCCGTATCCATTTTATGCGCATTTCATGTACTTTTTATGTACTTTTATGCATTTTTTATGCAACCGTATTCACATTTTACCCAATTTTTATGCACTTTTATTGCTTGCATGCACTTTTTATGCACTTTCTATTAACCCATATGTTTTTTTGTTTTTTCTTTATTTTATTTATTTCGGGTTTTTTTGATTTTTTGAATTTTATTTTTATTTTGTTGTGATTTTGTTGTGATTTTTATTTTTATTTTTATTCACCCGTATGAAATTGTATTGACATTTTATGCATCTTTTATGCACCCGTATGCAATTTTATTGATTTTTTATGCACATTTTATGCACCCATACGTATCCACTTTTATGAACTTTTATGCACTCGTATGCAAATTTATTGACATTTTATGCACTACTATGCACTTTTATGCATTCGTATTTACTTTTTTATGCACTTTTATTGCATCCGTATGCAATTTTATTGACGTTTTATGCACTTGTATGCACTTTTATTGATATTTTATGCACCTGTATGCATTTTTTATGCACCCGTATGCACGATTTATGCAATTTTTATGCATTTTTATTGACCCGTATGCACTTCCTATTGACCCGTATGATTTTTATTTTATTTTATTTTTCTTGATTTTATTTATTTACTTTTGGTTTTTTGATTTTTTTTTGTAAATTATATATTTTTTGACATTTTTATGCATCCGTATGCACATTTATTGAATTTTTATGCACATTTTATGCACTTGTATCCACTTTTATGCATTCGTATGCAATTTTATTGACTTTTTATGCATCCATATATTGACCTATTATACACATTTTATGCATTTTTATGCACTCGCATGCACTTTTTATGCACCCAATATGCACGGTTTATGCACTTTTTATGCAATTTTGTTAACCCGTATGCACTTTTGATGAACCCGTATAATTTTTTAATTTTTTAAATATATTTTGGGTTTTTTTTTTAATTTTTATATTTTTTTTGTGGAAAAACTATTTTTTGTGTGATTTTTTTTTTTTGTGAAAAACAATTTTCTTTTTGTTAAAAAAAGTGAGTTTTTTTTTTATACATTTTTTGTAATTTTGAAAATATTCTTAATTTTTTCATATGTATTTTTTTTAGATTTTAATAGGAATAAATAATAATTTCTAGATTGTGATAATGGCAATTTGGTAATTTGGTTGAATTTTAAAAAAAATGTGACTTATTGGAGATATAAACATTGAGATCTTTTAGGAATAAAATATCAAAAATGTGACTAATAGCGAATTACCCCTTATTAATATTACTATCTTATAAATTGTTAAATAAACAATTAATATATATATATATATATATAAATGTCAAGTTTTATATATTTTTTTTAACAAACATTTTAGAAATAAAATATTAAGTTGATTTACAAAAAAAAAAATCGAAAAAAATTATAAATACATATGAAAAAACTGAAACCGGACAAAAATATGACAATTCGAACATGATAAAATTTGAAACCGAAGGCGTCACCTTGGATTTAAATATAAGGAAGATTAGTGATTAATTATATCTTTAAAAAAAATACAATACACTTATTTTATATATGGAAGGTTGAATAATTGAACTACATTTCGATCCCGATTTCAAAAAAAGGGCACGTGGACATGTTTCTGGTGCTTGCAATCTTGAATTTTCTTTTAAATTTGTCACCATTTTGCTCATTTGTAGTAGCAAAAAATAGTCACCACTCATCAACTTCAGAGTTGAGAAAAATAACCTAAACAGAATCTAGTGCATATACAGTGCAGAGTTTTATTGAGACAAAAATAATGGACCAACTTAAGCCAACGTTAGCAAACTCCTCCCCTCTCACTCCTCTCAACTTCCTCGAACGAGCTGCTACGGTCTACGGTGATAGCCCCTCCGTAATCTACAACAACGCGATCTACACATGGCACGATACAAACCGTCGATGCCTAAGTGTAGCTTCATCCATCTCATCCATTGGCATCCAACGTGGCGAAGTGGTGTCCGTTTTAGCCCCCAATGTCCCCGCTGTTAGGACCAGATTTCTGGTCTAAATATTGTTAATTGTCTATTGGTTTTTACTAAATAAATCCTAACTGTTATTAATAACTAAGACAGGATTGACAGGTTCCAAGTACCAGTTGCAACCTCAGTTACAACTTACTAAGTTAGTAGTATTAGGTTTCAAGTACTGGTTGCAACCTTAGTTACAACCTGTGGTGACAGGTTTCAAGTACCAGTTGCAACCTCAGTTGCAACCACAGTTCAACCTGCTGTTAAAACAGAATTCTGTCTTGTTTCATTATTTTACATTACTACTTGTTTGTTGCTAATCATTTGTTTTAAAGAATGTAGGATATATTCTCATAAGGTCTTAAACGTGTATATGTGTTTATTGAGAATATTAATGTGTTAAGGAAAGATGTTTTATAAAAGATATAAAGAGATTAGTTTATAAGGTTGTGTTTCCTTTTAATATATATATCTCTATTCTTATGCTTGTCCTTATCACTTGTTTCAATCTTTTGATTCTTATAATATTCAGTAAAGATATGTATAAAGATTGATTGATATGTGGAGTTAAATGTTTCATATGTTTATGAAAAGATATTATCTTTAAAAGATCATATCTTTATATGTTTCCTTTCAAAGGAAAAGATTAACTCCTACTTTCAAGTTTGTTACTAAACAGGTATTAATCAAAGATGATTAGAGTCAATCCATGCTGAAGAATCTCGTGATACTTGGAGAGATTGAAGCTAATCAACCAAGTCAAAAGCAATCAAAAGATATTGAAGATAGAAGATTGTTTTTACTTGTTTATATACTTAGTAACTTAAGCTTGTAAATGTGTGTGTTCTAAATTATAAAGAACTTATTTTCTAGAGAGAATACACGTGAGCTTTAAAAAGAAAACAATGGTGGGATGCCATTGATTTATAAGTGATAGTTATAGAGTAGGAGCAATATAGTGATAGGCAGAAAAACATAGAGGGAGTCTAAGTTTTTCATTAAGACTTGAGTCATATATTGTAAGCTTTTTATAATATCATAATCTGGGTAAGTGCCCCGGAGACGTAGCCTAGTTAGGTGAACTCCGTTGTTAAATGTGCGTGTGAATTATTCCCAAGTACATTTAATTTCAAAACAGTTCTGTCCATTAATACACTTGGTTCCAACTGCAGTTCCAACCTCACTTGGAACCTTATACACTTGGTTCCAACTGCAGTTCCAACCCCACTTGGAACCTTACTGCAAAACTGCATCTAGAACAACGGATAGGAATTTCAATTGGTATCAGAGCTTCACACTAGATCTTACTTAGTGTGGATCCTGTGTTCTAGTAACAATGGACTTAATGAGGGAAGGAAACGCCTTCAACAAACCTCCATTGCTTGAAGGAGGAGTAAACTATGGAGTATGGAAAATTAGAATGAGGTCCTTCATCAAACAGCAGAATGAACATGCATGGAAGACTGTTATGTATGGATGGGAGGCTCCAACTACCATGGATAATGAAGGAGAACTGATTCTCTTACCTGAAGACAGATGGTCTGCTGAAGAAGACAGAAAATCAAGTGCCAACTCAACAGCCATAAACTTGATTTTTGCTGGTGTAACTCTCAGCGTATTCAGGTATATCTCTCATTGTGAAACAGCTAAAGAAGCATGGGATATTTTGCAAGTTACTTTTGAAGGAACAACTAAAGTAAAAGCTTTCAAACTTCAACAGTTAACTACCCAATTTGAGAACTTAAGAATGGAGGAAGATGAAAATATTGAACAATTTAATGGTAGAATCTGCCACATTGCTCATCAAGCTGGAACATTAGGTGAAAAATACAGTGATGCTAAGCTTGTTAAGAAAACTCTTAGGTCACTCCCAGAAAGGTTTGAAATTAAGGTCACAGCTATTGAAGAATCAACTGACTTAGATAATCTTAAACTTGAAGAACTCATAGGAAATCTTAGTACACATGAACTGAAATTCTTCAAACATAAAAGACCAGAAAAGGGAATAGCATTTCAAGCTAAGAAATCTGAATCTAATACCTGTGATAAAATGAGTGATGAAGAACAACTAGCTTTCTTTGCAAAAAAGGTGTACAAGAAGTTTTATAAGAAAAAGGAGGATGATACTGGTTCATCTAAAAACTTTCAGAAAAAGGATAACCAGTTTAAGACAGAGTCTAGATTCAATAATAACTCTACAGGAAAGTGGAATTCCAAAGAAAAGGATAACAAAGAATACAAATCTAAAGAGATTCAGTGTAGAGAATGTAGAGGTTTTGGTCATATTCAGGCTGAGTGTGCAAACACTTTAAAAAGAAACAAAAATGCTTATATAACCACTCATAGTGATAGTGATTCTGAGAGTAACAGTGATGAAGAGGATGGTTCAAATTTTGTTAATTTCATGGGAATAATCACTGAAAAAGAACCTACTTATGAAAGTGACTGTGAGCATGTTTCAACCCCAGTTACAACTGCCTGTGAAACATATAGCAGTGATGAGGAAGAGCCTTCTGATGAAAACATTACTAAGCAATACCTTGTTCTGTATGAAAAGTATAAATGTCTGAGTAAACAATGTTTGATCATAAGCAAGCTGAATGTTGATCTAAAAGATGAGGTTAAAAATCTTACTGAGAAGCTTAAATTACAACTGGCTGAACTTACTGAAACTAAAAAGATAATAAAATTGCTGAATGTCTCTGCTTCAGATAAATTAGATGACATGCTGTCATATTC
Source organism: Primula veris (assembly GCA_963682055.1). Taxonomy (NCBI): domain Eukaryota; kingdom Viridiplantae; phylum Streptophyta; class Magnoliopsida; order Ericales; family Primulaceae; genus Primula; species Primula veris. The sequence goes on from OY821751.1 coordinate 4,474,919, forward strand.
TAGAGGATCCAAAGATATCAGTGGTCTAGGTTACTATGGTGGTAAGAGTACAGGAAAAACTACTTTTATTGAAGCTGTTGCTAAAGCTAAAACTCATGATTTTGATCACAAGGTTAGAAGCTCAGTTGCAACCAGAGTTACAACCAGGAATAAAACTCAGGTTTATGTAAAGAAGGTTGGAAGCTCAGTTACAACCAAAGTTGCAACCATGAACAAACTGAATAACTTTAGGTTGAAATTGTGCAATTTTTGTAAAAAACCTGGTCATTCTGAAATCCAGTGTTATTTAAAAAGAAACAGAAAGTATATTTCCCAGAAAACCTGGTTGGCTTCTGTCAATAAAAATTTGAAATGGGTTTGGAAAGTTAAAGAAAAAGCAACCTTAGTTGCTAACAACAAAGCTGTTATCAACTCTTTGAATGCTGTTACTTCTAATGATTGGTATTTTGACAGTGGATGCTCTAAGCATATGACAGGTACTGCAAGCCTCCTAAAAAATGTCACCATTCTTACAGGTAACACTGTTGTGTTTGGAGGAGGAGATACAGGTAAAATTATTGGTAAAGGTACCTTAAACAAACCTGGAATGCCTGATATTGAGGATGTTTTTCTTGTAGATGGTCTAAAAGCTAATCTTATTAGTATTAGTCAACTCTGTGATAATGAAATGACTGTTAAATTTGACAAAGAAAGGTGTCTAATTACTAATCTTAACAATGATTTAATCATGACTGGAGTTAGATCAACCAACAGTTGCTATGTGTTTGAAAAAGCTGAAAAAGAATTGCCTCAAAGTAGGTGTAATCAAGCTATTACTAATAATGCAGATATTTGGCATAAAAGGCTTGGGCATGTGAATTACAAAACTTTAGATAAGCTTGTTAAAAAGGAATTGATAAGAGGAATTCCTAAACTTAGTGCTAAAACTCAAAGTGTCTGTGGTGATTGTGCTATAGGCAAACAAACCAAAAGTATACACAAAAGTACTAGTCTAATCTACACTAAAAGAGTCTTAGAACTTCTTCACATTGACTTGATGGGTCCTATGCAAACTGCTAGTATAGGTGGTAAGAAGTACATTCTAGTAGTTGTAGATGATTTCTCTAGATACTCTTGGGTAGTGTTCTTAAAGGATAAGTCTGAAACTTTTGAACTATTCAGAACTCTGTGCTTAAAACTGCAAGTTGAAAAAGGTTCCACTAGTGGTAATATTGCTAGGATTAGAAGTGATCATGGAACTGAATTTGAAAATATCAGGTTTAAAGAATTCTGCAACTCCTTAGGAATATGTCATGAGTTCTCTGCTCCTAAGACTCCACAGCAAAATGGCATAGTTGAAAGGAAAAATAGAACCATTCAGGAAATGGCTAGAGTAATGCTTAACTCTAAGAAACTTGCCAATAGATTTTGGGCTGAAGCTGTTAATACTGCCTGTCATATAGTTAATAGAGTTTATATTACTAAAGGTACTTCCATGACAGCTTATGAAATATGGAAAGGTAGAAAACCCAATGTAAAGTATTTTCAAGTGTTTGGATGTGTTTGCTATATTCTCAGAGATAGAGAGCATCTTGGTAAATTTGACTCTAAAAGTGATAAAGGGATTTTTCTTGGTTATGCTCAGAACAGTAGAGCATTTAGAGTCTTCAATCAAAGAACAAACTGTGTTATGGAATCTTATAATGTGTTATTTGATGACCTAAAAACTGTTGATGAGATTACAGGTGATAATGAACAGGCTGAGACTACAGAAAAAGAGAAAGAAGAAACACAACAAACTGGAAGTCCCAGAGTGGTTGGAAGTCCAGTTGCAACTGAGGTTACAACTGAGGTTGGAACTGAGGTTGGAACCACAGTTGAAACCCAAAATGCTGCTGAATCTGAAGAAGAAGAAGAAGAAAGTTCTCATGCTCAGTCAACTAGCAGGCCTCGCTATGTAAGGACTCAGAAAAATCATTCTCTTGACAATGTCATAGGAGAAGTTACTTCAGGTATGAAAACTAGAGGTAAAAGAAATAATGTTGTTCACTTTGCTTGTTATATCTCTCAGTTAGAACCTAAGAATATAAAAGAAGCTCTAGAAGATAGTGAATGGATTTTAGCTATGCAGGATGAATTGGCCCAATTTGAGAGAAATGATGTATGGACTTTAGTACCCAGACCTTCCAATAAAAATGTTATAGGAACTAAATGGATTTTTAGAAATAAAAGTGATGAGGATGGAGTGATTATCAGGAATAAAGCTAGGTTGGTAGCTCAGGGTTATACACAAATTGAGGGAATTGACTTTGATGAAACCTTTGCTCCAGTAGCTAGAATTGAATCCATTAGAATGCTGCTGTCTCTTGCATGTCTGTATGATTTTAAACTGTTTCAACTTGACATAAAGAGTGCTTTTCTGAATGGTGTGATTAATGAAGAAGTTTATGTTTGTCAACCTAAGGGATTTGAGGATCCTAACTTTCCTGAACATGTCTATTTGTTGAAAAAGGCCTTGTATGGTCTAAAACAAGCTCCTAGAGCTTGGTATGATAGATTAACCAAGTACTTGATTGAAAAAGGTTTTAACAGAGGGGGAGTTGATAAAACTCTGTTTACTAAGAAAACCACAAAGGACATAATAATTGCTCAAATCTATGTTGATGACATTGTTTTTGGTTCTACTTCTAATAACAGAATAAAAGAATTCATTTCTGACATGAAGAATGAATTTGAAATGAGTGGAGGAGGTGAACTAACTTACTTTCTAGGATTGCAAGTTAAACAGAATGAGAAAGGCATTTTTCTGTGCCAAAGTAAGTATGCAGACAATCTTGTTAAAAAGTTTGGTCTGAGTGAGAGTAAAGAAAAGAGAACTCCTATGAGTACTACTCTTAAACTGTCTAAAAATGATAAAGGAAAAAGTGTTTGTCCCAGTCTTTATAGATCCATGATTGGAAGTTTGCTGTATTTAACTGCTAGTAGACCAGACCTTTGCTTAAGTGTAGGAGTTTGTGCTAGATATCAAGCAAATCCTTTAGAACCTCATCTTCTAGCTGTCAAAAGAATTCTAAGGTATGTAAAAGGAACATCTCATCTAGGCCTATGGTATTCTAAAGATACAAACCACTTTCTTAGTGGCTACTGTGATGCAGATTGGGCAGGAAACATAGATGATAGAAAGAGTACTTCTGGTGGTTGTTTTTATTTTGGAAATAATCTTGTTTCTTGGTTCAGTAAAAAGCAAAATTGCATATCTTTATCTACTGCTGAGGCAGAATATGTTGCAGCTGGAAGTGGATGCACTCAACTTATTTGGATGAAACAAATGTTAACTGATTATAATGTTAAACAAGAGATATTAACTCTGTTTTGTGATAACAAAAGTGCTATAGATTTAGCTAAAAATCCAGTTCAACATTCCAGAACCAAACATATTGATCTAAGGCATCATTTTATTAGAGAACTAGTTGAAGAAAAGAGCTTAATTTTAGAACATGTTTCAACTGAAAGACAATTAGCAGATATTTTCACAAAGCCCCTTGATACAAACAAGTTTGAATCATTAAGAAGTGACATAGGGGTATGTCATTATCAATCTAATTGAATACTTTTGCTAAATATGTCTGTATTGAGTATCTTTAATAAGTTTTATTTCTAAGGTTAAAGTCTTATTTTGAGCTATGATGTTTTTGTCTTGAAAAAGCCGCTTTTTTGGTGTCTCAAAAACAGATGTGAGGTAACTTGTCCTCAAAAACCTCTCTGGTAATAGAGTTGCTAGCACAAAGTGCAATTTTATATGATGGTTGCAAGTTCAGTTGCAACATCAGTTGAAACCTCACACTCTCTATAGTTGGTTGGAAGTTCAGTTGCAACATCAGTTGAAACCTTGTGTTAAAAATACTGGTTGCAAGCTCAGTTGAAACATCAGTTGAAACCTCAGTCTCTGTTATAGCTGTCAAGACAAAGTCTTGTAAAATTTTGACATCACTTATACTCTTTCCTTGCTGAGGTCATCAAACTAGTTTTTGTGTAGAAATAAAAACGGATTTGCTCAATTTAAGCTCCTAAAATTTAATCTTTATTAGAGTTATTCTTTGATAAACATATTTTCGTGAGTAAATTGCTAGATTTCTTTTGTTCTCCTAAAAGTTAGATATCTGTTTAAGTGTTCTTTATCTTGAATCAAGTCAAATTTCCTTAAAGCTTCAACTTTTGAATTTTCATATTTTGGATGAATCTGTTTTGAAAAAGGAATGTTTATCTGTTTAATTGGCTGAATTTTTCTTAATGCCATCTGTTTTCTTTAGTGATCATAGTATGATTTATTTTTCAAAATTCTGTTGATAAAATACTTCCTATTTTTAAGCCAAAATCTGTTCCTTAATTGATTTGCATGTATCTTTTTCCTATTTCAAAAAGATATGGACTTAATTGCTCTTTATATAAACTTCTTTTACTATCCAAAATCAATTACTTTTTACAGAATAACTATCTCTCTCTCATCTCTGTAAAACCCTAGGCTTGCTGTAGAAACCCACTGCAAGGTTCTAAGTAAGGTTCTAACCCCAGTTGCAACCATGTCATCAAACCCTTCTAAAAACCCCAACCTGAACATTGATGATGATTGCACTCTAAGAGATTTCATGAATAAATCTCCAACAAGTCCAGGATCAAAAGCTAAGGTAAGTGAGACTTCCTCATCTCAGAAAAAGCGCACTAAGAAAAGAGCTAGGAAAACTGTAGAGGATCATCCAACTCCAACTATTTTCACTTATAGGTCTAAGTTTCATGAGACTGATCCTAGGTTTTGGAGTAGGACCTCGTATAGAAGGTTTAGGTCTTTTACTGGTAGGGAGATTCACAGTGAAAGAAGACTTAATCTAGTTAGCTATCCACATATTCAAGTCCATATTGAGAAACTGCTGTCAGCTGTTGGCCTAGATAGAACTATTTCTTATCCTAATTCTTATTATCCTGCTGTCATTAAAGAATTCTATGCCAATCTTAGTAATGCTGTGTTTGTTAAGGGTGATCCTGCCTATGGCAGAGTATTTTTAAGGGGTGTGACTCTGGATTTCACCCCTAAGTTGATCAATGATTATCTGTGCTGCCCTAGTCCTACTGAAGTTGATAATGTTGAACCAGACTTAGAAATACTAGCTTTAATTCTAACTGGCAAGAACAATAGGTTTGATGGTCACTCCATTAAAACCTCCTCCCTCACCTTGTGTGCATCTGTGCTGCACAAAATAGCTAGGTTCAATTGGAATCCCACTAAGCAGCCATCCAAAGTCAATAAGGAAATGGCCATATTTCTATATAGGATCATGTCCTCCTTGCCAATTGATTTTGGTACTCATGTTTTCAATTTGATTAAAGAATTCAGTGCTGATACCTCATCCTCAATTTTGCTCCCCTTTCCTTGTCTAATCACTGGGGTGATTATGGCTCAAATCCTACCTATGACTGGATCCAAGCCTATAAGCACAGCCACAGAACCAATCTCAGATTGTCCCTCTGCTATTTATATCTCTGCAAAACTGCTCAAAGAAGGGCATGTCAATGACATATCTGGAGAAAAGGGCAAAGAAAAAGAAGAAGAGACATCTACTGCTCCTTCAGCAAAGAAGAAAGGAGTAAAGTGGTACTTACTCCAGAAGCTGGCTTATAATCAAGAAAGGAGAGCTGAATTGGATGCTGATGATTATCAAATCAATAAGCTGCTGGTGGACATTATTGAGAGTGAGGATGATGATGATAGTGATGGTGTCTCAATCAGCAGTGAGGATGACAATGAAGAAGATGAAGAAGTGGTCAGGCAGAATCCTCTAAGAGAAAGACCCCCACAATGTGATATTCCAAGTGACTAATTCCATTGGTTGCTGACAAATAGGGGGAGTGAAGTTTGAAGTTTATGCTTTTGTTTTATGTTTTGTTTCATTTTGATGTTTTCAAGACTTCAATCTGTTTTTCAATTCTGCTGTATTAAGACAAGTTTATGCCTGTTTGGCTTTAATCATTCTGCAATTTCTTTCTGCAAATATCTTGATATCTTGTTGAAATATGAAAGCTTTAAACTTGAAACAGGTCTGAAAACTAATTGTGTGCACATACATTGTGCTTATATATTATGCCTGCAATTCTAACATACAGGGGGAGCTTACTGATATGGAATTTGCAGGTGGTTGGGATGATTTATAAACTTTATTGATTTGTCAAAACCAATGACAAAGGGGGAGATTGTTAGGACCAGATTTCTGGTCTAAATATTGTTAATTGTCTATTGGTTTTTACTAAATAAATCCTAACTGTTATTAATAACTAAGACAGGATTGACAGGTTCCAAGTACCAGTTGCAACCTCAGTTACAACTTACTAAGTTAGTAGTATTAGGTTTCAAGTACTGGTTGCAACCTTAGTTACAACCTGTGGTGACAGGTTTCAAGTACCAGTTGCAACCTCAGTTGCAACCACAGTTCAACCTGCTGTTAAAACAGAATTCTGTCTTGTTTCATTATTTTACATTACTACTTGTTTGTTGCTAATCATTTGTTTTAAAGAATGTAGGATATATTCTCATAAGGTCTTAAACGTGTATATGTGTTTATTGAGAATATTAATGTGTTAAGGAAAGATGTTTTATAAAAGATATAAAGAGATTAGTTTATAAGGTTGTGTTTCCTTTTAATATATATATCTCTATTCTTATGCTTGTCCTTATCACTTGTTTCAATCTTTTGATTCTTATAATATTCAGTAAAGATATGTATAAAGATTGATTGATATGTGGAGTTAAATGTTTCATATGTTTATGAAAAGATATTATCTTTAAAAGATCATATCTTTATATGTTTCCTTTCAAAGGAAAAGATTAACTCCTACTTTCAAGTTTGTTACTAAACAGGTATTAATCAAAGATGATTAGAGTCAATCCATGCTGAAGAATCTCGTGATACTTGGAGAGATTGAAGCTAATCAACCAAGTCAAAAGCAATCAAAAGATATTGAAGATAGAAGATTGTTTTTACTTGTTTATATACTTAGTAACTTAAGCTTGTAAATGTGTGTGTTCTAAATTATAAAGAACTTATTTTCTAGAGAGAATACACGTGAGCTTTAAAAAGAAAACAATGGTGGGATGCCATTGATTTATAAGTGATAGTTATAGAGTAGGAGCAATATAGTGATAGGCAGAAAAACATAGAGGGAGTCTAAGTTTTTCATTAAGACTTGAGTCATATATTGTAAGCTTTTTATAATATCATAATCTGGGTAAGTGCCCCGGAGACGTAGCCTAGTTAGGTGAACTCCGTTGTTAAATGTGCGTGTGAATTATTCCCAAGTACATTTAATTTCAAAACAGTTCTGTCCATTAATACACTTGGTTCCAACTGCAGTTCCAACCTCACTTGGAACCTTATACACTTGGTTCCAACTGCAGTTCCAACCCCACTTGGAACCTTACTGCAAAACTGCATCTAGAACAACGGATAGGAATTTCACCCGCCATGTACGAACTCCAGTTTGCCGTTCCCATGTCTGGTGCCGTCTTGAATAACATAAATATCCGATTGGACGCCCATACCGTATCAGTTATCCTGCGGCACAATGAATCAAAACTAGTGTTTGTGGATTCCGAGTTCTTTCCTCTTGTTTTAAGAGCCTTGTCGCTCTTCCCGACATCCTTTTGCCGTCCATGTGTCGTCCTAATCGAGAACGACAAGAAGGATGAGAATTCAGAGGCTAGGATAGGTTTCAAGTCGACGTATGAGGAGATGGTGCGAGATGGAGATAAAGAGTTTAAGTGGATCCGACCGTTAAACGAATGGGATCCGATGGTCTTGAATTACACTTCGGGTACTACCTCCTCTCCCAAGGGGGTGGTACACTCCCACCGTGGCTTATTTATCATGACTGTCGATTCTATAACGGATTGGTCGTTACCTAAACAACCGGTGTATTTATGGACCCTACCGATGTTCCATGCGAATGGGTGGAGCTTCCCTTGGGGGATGGCTGCGGTGGGCGGCAGTAATGTCTGTCTACGGAGGTTTGACGCTGGCGCCATCTACGCCGCTATCTGCCGCCATGACGTCACACACATGTGTGGTGCTCCGGTGGTGCTCAACATGCTTTGCAACTCTCCGGATGAGAAGGCTTTGGAGAGGGGGGTCGAGATCAGGACAGCTGGAGCACCGCCGCCTGCGGCTGTGCTTCGGCACACTGAATCGTTAGGGTTTGTCGTCAGCCACGGGTATGGGCTGACAGAGACTGCAGGGATTGTGGTGTCATGTGCATGGAAGCAAGAGTGGAACCGGCTTCCAGCTACCGACCAAGCCAGATTAAAAGCGAGACAAGGAGTTGGGACACTTGGGACAACTAAAATCGACGTGATTGACCCAAGCACTGGGTTGAGCGTTAAAAAAGACGGGTCTACGCTTGGGGAGGTAGTATTAAGAGGTGGGAGTGTAATGATAGGGTATTTAAAAGATACCGAAGGGACCGCGAATGCACTGAGGGATGGGTGGTTTTTTACGGGTGATGTTGGGGTCATGCACGCGGACGGTTATATGGAGATTAAAGACCGGGCTAAGGATGTTATTATTAGCGGGGGAGAGAATCTGAGTAGCATTGAGGTCGAATCGGTGTTGTATAGTCATCCAATGGTGAATGAGGCTGCTGTTGTGGCGAGACCGGACATGTATTGGGGAGAGACGCCGTGTGCTTTTGTGAGCTTCAAAATTTCGGAACTAAAAAATATAAATAAGAAAATGCCGACAGAGGAGGAGATAGTAGAGTTTTGTAGGGCTAAATTGCCGCGATACATGGTGCCAAAAACGATAGTGTTTAAGGACGAGCTACCAAAGACGTCGACAGGAAAGATTCAGAAGTTTATTCTTAGAGATTTGGCGAAAGCTATGGGGTCACCGTCGTCCTCTTCTCCGAGTAGTCGTATGTAAATGTTTTGAAATGTGGTAAACACAAAACGACCGTATGTACTTACAAAACACGATTTATAAGGACTTACTTTTGCTTTCTTGAATCCATCATCTTAATAATGTATTATGAAATTTCAGTTACCACATTAATTGTAATTTTTCTTGTAATACTTTTTTTCTTGTAATACAATGATATTCAAAATAAACTGAAACTTAAGTGATTATAATCTATAAGGCTAAACTTACTCAAAACTTGTATAATTATGAATAATTAGCAAGTAGTTATACTGTGCTCGAAAATGATGACGAACACCATGATTCGTATAGTGGATCGATATACTCGGGTATGATTTTTTTATGGGGAAATGATAGAAATGCATATTAATATTTTGTAAGTTTGCATATGTAATATTAATTATCAATGGACATTCATGTGATTCTTAGTTTGAGCCCGGAAATTCTACCCCCTTATATATTGATAACCTCTTCTACCACTCCCTAGCTAGTCTCCCTTTATTATTTACATCTTATATATGCTAGAAATTTCAATATAACTGTATGATAATGGACTGATGGTTAATTCCGAATGATATACATTAAATACATGATTATTGATGGACAAAAGTAATAGAGGAACTTAGTCCTGGAAAACTTCATAAACGTATTTAGTGAGGAAAAGCATTTTCCTTTTAATATCCAGTAAAGAGAATAATGTTCAACCACTATTTTAAAAAATAAAGCTTAATATAAAATCCGGTTTTCCAATAAATAAATGATAGTATAAGATTTCGTGGAATTTATGCAATTTATATGTCCTTTATGGTCACTGGTCAGTCTGGTTATGCTTTTAAATTAGCCTTAATACTGGTAGTTTCATGGGAAAGTTCTAATAAATAATAAATGAAGTCTCCCATACAACACCCTTGTTGTGTGACATATTAGCTCACATATATATGTATATAGATATAGAGAGACAATATCGAGAGAGACAACAACAGGGTCTTTATTAATCAGAATGTATATGAATGTATGTAAAATATAAGACCCCTAACCCTCTTTATATAGATAGAGGGTTAGAGTTATAAGCCCACTTGAGCCCATAAAGTACAAGCCCAATAGTCCAATAATATCCTACAACACTCCCACTTTGGACGTCTTGAATTCTTCGTCTTCATGCAGTCGATCTGAGTCGAGTTCATTCGCAGTGCTAAACACATAAAAACCTTAGGGACGGAAAACCCAGTGTGGGACAAAACCGGTACCTAGGAGAAATTGTGTAGTCGAATGATATAGGCCGAAATATCATGTAAGTAACTAACCACAAAACAGTGTGCCTCATCAAAACCTTGCCAGAGCAAACCCAATGGGAAAATCTCTGATCGAAGGAAAAAGAGTGCAACAGTGGTAGTAGTAGGGGATCAACCACAAAACAGGTGCCTCATCAAAACCTTGCTAGAGTAAACCCAGTGGGAAAAACCTCTAGTTGAAGGACAAAAGAGTACACAGTGGTAAGAAGTATACAACCGGATACTCCCCCTAATTTCGGCAATTTTAAGTGAGATATGATGGGAACGTGTCTCGCTAAAAACCTTGCCAAGGAAAAACCAGTGGGAAAAAACCTTGGTCTAAGGACAAAAAGAGTACACGAGCATGCGACTGGATGCTCCCCCTCACTTGCACACGACAGGGTGCGAAGATTTCGACTAAGTAGTAATTAGTGCAATAAGCATTCACTTGGATGCTCCCCCTCACTTGCACACGACTGGGTGCAAGGATTTCATATTTCAAGAAAGAGTACGAGCATTCGACTGGATGCCTCATTTACTTACATACGACGGGATGCAAGAAAATCTAACGTGGAATAGAACGAGCATTCAACTGGATGCTCTTAAACTTCATTTGTGAAGATTAATTTCGGCGAGAAATGCTAAATAGCATAATGTAGTCATGTCTCTCTTGATCAATAACAACAAGTTGTCCTCAAATAAGACAAGTGTTTTATCTGTATCGTGAGACAGAGCATATGTAATTCAAATATGGCTACTACTAGCTCGAAGCCATATACACTCTCTAGTCGTCTCATAGAGCACGATATCAAAGTGATTCGTTTGGAGTCATTCCAATACCTCCAAGATATCGCCTTATTCCTAATGGCAAATACATACCATGTTAGGAATATCCCTTATGCGGGTCAGATAAGTAACCAGCATCGGTATAACCGAAAAAGGGTTGCGTTAATTCGAGTACCGAAGGGGGTAGGTACACTCGATGACGCAAAATGAGATAAGACAAGCCCTCATCCACAGTTACCTTAAGGTAATGGGAAAATGTCTTTTATGCCATTTCGATGGCAGCGTGTTAGCGCAATGTTGTGTCGAGCTATACCATTCACAACATACGAGATGTTCGTCATAGCACATTAGAACAAGTACAATGATGCGCTTATTGTACTTAGATATGAACATGATGGTTCAATATCTCTTCATCGTCTCATCAGAGACGGACTGGGTCTATATCAATGTCTGTGATCGAACGATCATGGGAGAATCTGACGACTTAGCGTCATGATGACTAAAACGTCATAACACCTTCTGGGTGTAGTCTGAATCATGGACTTAGATTCAATCTTTACGGGACTCGATCATCGGGCCGAGTCACTACCGTGTCTTCCCAAGATCTTTCATCTCGAAGGCAAATCCAAAAATGGATCGCGTAATAAAACACGCAAGGGCATAATACTTGTTCAAGTATCCCAAGCTGATCAAGTACTCACTTAGGCGGTATATCACATCCGCTCGGATTATATTAATCCATATAGTGAACGTCTCAGTCAATTGAGATCGTGTTCCATGGTCAGGAACTACTTGATTTAAGCACATGAAGTCACACAGGGACCTTCATCTATATCTCTTTGTCTAAATCCCCATAGAGATAAAACCGTGACCACATTCATGGCTGCATACTAAGTTTTTCGGAAACTACTAAACTGGTAAAGTAGGGGACTGTTATAATGTCCATTACGAGGAAATCAACCATCTCGTAATCAATTCCAAGGTGTGAGAGAAGCCTTGCGCTACTAGGCGAGCATTCTACAATCTCATTATTCTCATCACTTTTCCTTACGAATAACCAAATAAACGAACTCGTTTAACATTGGTGGTGTTGGAGCTACAGGTCCGAACACACTTTCGCCAAGGAGTCTACTTGGATTGCAAGTTTCCATTAGTACAGTCTATTCTCCGTTGACTTCAGGCAACGGTACATGGTTCCCTGTCATAATTTGTTCATATTATCAGTCGTCACGGAATATATGAACAAGTAATCAATGACAGTCCCATTTCGCTTCAATATCGTCTAAGATATCATGATCGACAGATATTTCAAGATTCTTAGGATGAGGAGGAAATCACACATCTCCTAGATCCTTTATAATCTCGTGCGACAAACGAGTTTCAGTTCACCACCTCTGGGGCTGAACGAATTAAGAACCTGTCAACTTCCTCATATCTTGGGAAGGCTGACAGACTGACGGCCGACGACAGCGTCCTTTGCTTGGCGGGTTCGGCCAAAGCAACGTGTTACGACAGGAACACGGCGTCCGACAGGAACGTCTATCCTTGCAAGCATTTTGCAGCAGGTATAACTGATCTCGTGATATCTCATAAAGTCATTAAATGCGTCTGGCATTTAGTTAGACTTGAGGGAGTCTATGCACTTACTTATCACTAAGTGCAGTTTTGGGGATCAAGCTAAGACTGAGTGGGTTATGCCACGTTACTTCACGTCGTTTCTTATCAACGGTAACGTGCAAATCTCCCCCTAACGACGGGGAGAATAGTCTTAGCGATGTCACTTTCGCATATCATGCGGTAAAGAGATCGCTTGCCAAGGTTACTCTATCAAATGATAGGCAGGAGATTCATAATCGACTTATGTCCCCTTCAGAGGTCCATATTTTGAACGCTATAGCGGCTCAATCAAAATATTAATTAAGCACTCCAAACACGCGTTAATATGAGACTTCTGGCTCATAACCAGTAACCAGCTGGTACGCATATGGTGTTTGAGTGTCTATGGGCCTCATAACGGACCAATGCAGCAAAATAGCATAACCCCACACGGAAATATAAATCTTGGTGCGCAAGACCAAGAAATGCGTGCAATCATTTGCAGTCGCATCATCAAACTTTCCATGAGTCCATTTGGGTCTGAACATAATCGACAGGATGTTCAATTTTCAAACTCAAGTAATTCAAATCGAAATTTCGATTTTTTACTCTTCGGAATTATTAAGTCAACTAGACTTTTCAGGATAATCCGAATCATGAGCCATCAACTTAATGATAGGGCTAGAAGTTTAGGAAATGCTGCATTTCTGTGGACAACAATAATCATGTGACCTTATTGTCGATGCATCAACCATAACCATTTATATTTATGGTCCGTCTTATGGTTGGATAAGTTCACAATAACTCCTTCAATTCTTTACAAGAATTCTACGAGTTCTTTTCGTGATCTTTACACATACTAGTCTTTCAAAGTGAGTATTAGTGGCATGAATTTCGGATTAATCACGAAATATATTCTCAGAGAGAATCCAAATGCGATGCGATTATAAATCAAGCATCGTCTTTTGACCCAGGAATATCTCATCCGGTCAATGCCACAATATCAAAATGCTTTGATCAATCGACGACAGGCGAATGATAGTACAGACAATCATGTCTTAGCATTTAAATCATTTATCATTTCGACGACAGGCAAAATGATAAGGTAATTTTAAATGCTTTAAAGAATGTGGTAGCAACCACTTGAAAGACATTTCAACTCCTCTAAGATACGCTTTTGGTCGTATTAAATGGAGGCTATGTAAAGAAATTTTAATTATTTCATGAGCTATTACCAGATAACACTGGTTTTCTCGAATATTTTATTACTCAACAAGATACGACAGGACCTACATGAGTATAACGCCTCATATTTGACAAATCAATTTGGCTTTACCAAAGATTTCGATTTTTGGAACGACAGGTCCAGAATCGTTGTCACTGAGTGCTCTTTTAGGCAAGTAGTTGGTGAAATTATATGGTACACTGTTACCCACTATTTCCAAAAAACCAACTACACCACAAGTATTGCCTAAAATTTCATAATTTAAAGTTTGGTCACATTTTTCAAAGGAATTTGCTCAAAACACTTTAAATTATTTCGAGAAATTTCGTAAACAGGCAAACCATAATCCAAAAGTATGGTCCAAATGGAAAAATAATAATCCAAATGGAAAACATAATCCAGATGAGCGAAAAAATGGCTCAATGATTTATCAAAATATATAAAGAAAGGTATCAAACTCATTTGAGCCACAAAATCGGGGGTCTCAAGAGTTTCCTTTCAGTTAGCTTTAACCACATTAGCATCGGGTTTTCCACCTTTATAATAGTTGTGAACTATTTAAGGAGTAACCGTGCATGACCTTTGTCTTTATAGCATAGAGTTGCCTCCTTGAGCATTATCTCTTGCTTTGTGACAACGGGCCATATTCTTCCTTTCAATTACTGTCTTGGAGCCACAGGTTTTCGATTTTGACGATTGTCTAAAATCTCGCTTGGCTAGGTGATTCATCGGGATCGCGACAGTTCGAGACAAATAACACTTGTCTCGGTTCTCGATTCGTGGAAAAAAAATGTACACGAAGAGCATTAATATCAGACAAACAATTCGTCATTGACCCAATAGGATTAAAACTACTCACCAGGGTAATTTTTCTATCCAATAACAGATGGGCGATAAAGGAATATGGTGAATATAAATTCACGATACTGCTTATGGAATACAATTTCCAAGCTAGTATTTTTGGTGAAGGATTGCTCCAATATGTCAATTTCAGACATTTGTTCACCATAGACGTCATCACGTCTCAAATGTGGCGGCGGAATAAAATCAACGCCTTAGCATTCATCATGAGGGTAACAACAAACTCGTGTTTTACTCATCAAAGATGGCATCAAAAAAAATTTTGGGCATCACATTTTCACACATCAGGGTGACTAACATGTGGTGACGGATTAAAATCAACGTTTAAACAGTTATTTCGCAAGTATGTTTTACGATTTTTCTCATCATAGATGGCATCCAACATGTGTTGGGAGTTCTGAATTATTTGTCATATAAAACGACCGGTTTATATGTTTATGGTTTGCACAAGCACAAACTTTGTTTCGAAACGGCAGGTTCGAAAATAGTTTTGCTTTTAATGTGAATTGGTTCTCATTGATCGAACGACGGGTCGATACTGAGACACCAATTCGGCGAAACATACATCACTATATAAACACACTCGGGGAAATTATTATTTAGTCAACCCTTTCGGTAGCTCTACTTGAAAAACGACCAGGAAAGACGGTGAGGGTGGAGGGCACGAATGCCACTTAAAACCCGACCTCATTAGGATATCGACTTCCGCCTATATCTTTGCTAGACATCGTATCCAAATAGGTGAGCCTAGTTGGGGAGGGTTCATAATTTTTCCAACTTAAATGTGAAAATATATGATTTCGCAATTCTACCATTCATGGCAATAAATAACAATATATCTATTCTAGATAACCACATATATATACAAGGCAGTATAAAATATATTCATGATATATATATAATCATGCAGTAGATTTGGTGATAAACTAAATCAATTCAGGATTATCAATCACATAAATTATATCATACCAAATCAAATCAAATCAATTTAAGATTATCAATCAATCCATAAAGATTCTAACATATCAAATCAAATCAATTTAAGATTATCAATCAATCCATGAATATTCTAACATATCAATTTATTCAATTAACATGCAATTTTTATTCACTTGCCTTTTTAATAAATATATATATGCATGTGGGTGAATATTTAGACCGAATATTGACTTTTATAACACATATATACTGTTTTTATACATGTAATATACTACAGGGACTATCCGTGTAATTTCAGCAAACATTATATCTATTTACAGCATTATTACAGCTTCAGTCCATAATTTCAGACAAGTTTCAGTTTAGTCCTTTAGTAATTAACAAATCGGTCCATATGTTGGTAGAGTAGTATACACTGGTCCTTTATTGTTTTTATTCTACACGAATTAAACACATATGCACGTGTAATAGGTTTCCAATATAGTCTATGATACCGTCAATAGGTTTCCAATAGTTTTTAGAATGCACTGGCTACTATATAGTCTATGATACCGTCAATAGGTTTCCAATAGTTTTTAGAATGCACTGGCTACTATATAGTCTATGATATCTTTACACATATCCGTACAATAGGTTTCCAATAGTTTTTAGATACCGTCAAACACTAAAAGTATAACATGCAATAATTATATAAGCAGATATACTAAGCATACAAATATTTTTACACATAGTACAAATAAAAACCGAACATGCAATTATTGGTGATAGTATCTCAGCTAGTATTGTTGCTATTTAATCAATCTATACCCGTAGCAGATTAACAATAATAACAACGCATGCAATTGCTATTTTATTTGGGAAAACTTGTACCGTACGCCTCGTATTTTGGGGAAGACTGGCAAAATAAAAAAAAACTTCAAAGTTTGTCCGTATATTTATAACTCGGTCTTCGAGCGTATAAATCCTAGTTTTCGAACAAATACTCCAATCTCTTAGATTTTTCTCCAATCTACACGAACAAAGTGCTGATAACGTGTTGTAACACACTATTAGCTACGTATATAGGGAGACAGAAGTAGAGAGAGGGGAGAACAGTATGATCTTTATTTATGAAGGAATGTATATGAATGTATGTAAAATATAAGACCCCTAACCCTCTTTATATAGATAGAGGGGTAGGGTTATAAGCCCACTTGGGCCCATAAAGTACAAGCCCAATAGTCCAATAATATCCTACAACAACCCTTTAATTTTCTACTAAAAAATAGATTTTTAATTTCTGCTTTCAGATCAGAGTAGCTTCTTGGTTTTTCCCACAACATTACACCAAACCTACTGCTTTGAGTGCTTTCCCATTTTATTCCCACTAAAAAAAAAAAAAAAAAAACAAGGATTAACGACGTTATTTTTTGTTACAAGCTTATTAGCGACGGTTTTTATGACTGTTTTGTGACAGTTTAGTCAATTTACGACAGATTTGTGACAACTTTTTAAATTAACGACAAACTTGTGACAGTTTTTGACTTTTAATAAATCAAACATTATTTTGTAGCGTTAAATTCATATGAGATATTTTTTATATTTAGTTCATATCATTCTTTCTTTCGGACCTACTTGCACCATATTCAAGATTAGCAATACCAATCTCTTTTCGATATCTAAGATAGTCAAACTTAACAAAATTTATCCAAAATTATCCAACACTTGCTACAATTAATAGACGTGATCCCCAATAGACATCTAAAATAAGTTCCAGTGTGTAGTTCATCCATATTCAACAACTACAAGAAAATGCATGAAGACCGACACAAATTTTGTTGTTATTCTGACGATATTGTTGTTGTGACTAAGTTCGTAATAGATTAGCAACAAATTATGTTGCAACAAGGGGACTGTCTGTGTTCAAACTTTTTCTTATGGTGGAAATGACCTCTTGTTTTTTAGATCGCCCAATTTGGAAATCATTTTTTGATTATGAGAAATAATTATTATACTCTATAAAAAAATACTCAAATAGCGACGGGATTAGTGACGGTATTTTTTGTTACGAGTTTTGATCCAATAATTATCAATGGAGTTTGTGCACAAGTGTGTATAAAAGAGTATGCATCCATATTGCTACCCAATGATGACACTGCAAGATTTTTTTTTATAGAGTCCAAATATTCTATCTCATTTCTCTCGTGCCCCCTTGCTTATTTTATATAAAAAAAATTCTAAAAAACTTGAAAATAATTGTACAATTACTATAATACATGTATCAATACATTTCAATAATTATTTTTAAAATAAAATCCACATAAAATTTATTTTGGAATAAATGTATAAATTAGTGTAAATTAAACATTAAATATTAAAAAAATTGTCTAAAACAATATTATGTTCAAATATTTTAAAATTTGAATACAATATAATATAAAAGTTTATAAAATTGGGGTATAAGTTATGAAAATTTAAAATTTAAGTGAAAATAAACAAGTGGGCATGGAAGGGGACAGAAAATATGGGGCATAAGATTTGTATTTTTTTATATATATAATTGATAGGCAAATCCAATTTTTATTTTATTAATTGAAAGAAATAAAAAAAAGGAAAAAAAACCCCACAAAAAGCGTTGCAAGATGACCATATATATATATTGCAGAAGAGACTGGATTTTTCTACTACACTTTTTTCTGAAAAAACGCACAAACCGTAAATTTTTTGTACGGACCGTACATTTTAATTACAGACCGTATATTTTATTCACGGTTTGCGTTTTTAGTGAAAAACCGTACAAAAAATGTACAGACCGTACATTAAATGTACGGTTTACACATTTAACAAACTAAAAACAGAATTCGATCTCTCTCTCACAAAAGACACAGAAAAGCTTTAAAAAAACCCAAAAAAACCTCAAATCATCAATAATCAATCAAAATAAAAACCATATCCATCCAAATTCGTCCGATTAAACCACGTTTACATTTAATTCACCAAATTAGATACCCTAATTCAAGATATTTCTTTATTCCCTGATTTATTATTTATTTTATATAGTTTCAATTTATAAAATAGAGAAAAATATATAAAATATGCCCAATGGTTATTCAATTGGTTATTATATTGCTTGTTATTAGTTGAATATTAATTAAAATAAGCTGTTTTTCAAGCTGTTTTTTACACAGCTATTACGTGGTTTTTTAAACAGCTTTTAAGCTGTTTAATTAAACAGCTTTTAAGTTGTTTTTAAACAGCTTTTAAGCTGGTTTTACAAGCTGTTTTTAAAACAGCTTAAAAGCTGTTATTTACACAGCTATTACGGATTTTTAATTAAACAGATTTTAAGTTGTTTTTAAACAGGTTTTAAGCTGGTTTTACAGTGATTTTGAGGGGGAAATTATGAGGTTAGATCTTTACCGCAATGCGGTTTTTGAATTCCATGTTTCTTCTGAGATAGTTTTTACCCTTTAATGATTTCTTATTGCATGTCAGTTTTATACTCCAATCATATTCAAAAGTTGCCTCTATGGTGATTGTGTACAGAAAAGGCTAGTTTGAAAATTGGAAGTTATAATATAGTTTGTTTTAGATTGAGTTGAAGTTAAAATTTGAATAAAGATTCACCAGCAAAAAGAGCCACTCCATTAATTAATTTGCAAAACCGGATATCTTATGATTTACAAGATTTGAGAGCTAGCATAGAAGCTGTCCTGGTAGAGTCTTTCGCAAGAAAGTTGGGAACAATTATGTCCATACATCTCCATCTTTTGTTGTGTTCATGATCATGAATGTGGCAAGTAAGGATCGGATTTAAATCTAAAGTCAAGTTTCCTGAATAAGTGCCATTACATAGCCATAAACACAGCTCTAATTATTAGAAACGCAATCAGAACTAGATGAAATGCCAAGGCAACAGCTTCCTTTCTTTTTTTTGGGTTCCTTGTGTTGTCCTATTCTTTTCTCTTTAAGCTCTGATTACTAGTAATTTCTACCATATCTTCATTTTTTACATCTGCTTTTTTGCTCTTGTACTTTTAGCTTTTAGCTTGAACCTACTCTTCCATCTTCTTAATGCATTTGAATAATCATGTAGCTCTTTTCTGCGACTTGCATTTTATCTTCTGTTTTATCCGTTTAGTGTGTTCTGGACCTCTGGTTTTACCCTCTAAATGCTTTTCCTCTCTTTAAACAAAGAAAGAAAACAAAGTCCTGGAACTAAATTTTTGCAAAATATTTTCACAATTCACTATGTGATAAAAACCTAATCCAATTCTTCCCTTGTTTATGTGCTGTACTTTTGTACGAAGGCTTAGTCTAAAAGCATTCTGGGGACATCAAATGTCAATACAGATGGAACGGATTTTGCTGGTTTGGTTTCTCAGATCAGTTCTATGAGTTTTGAAACGTCCAACTTACATTGGCGGTAAATATTTCCTCTTTGAACTCATTTGTATATTCTTATTGTTGCATTGATTATTATGCATCAAGTTTGTTTGTTTATTTTTTCTTTCATTGATGTCTACCTTGCAGGTCCTTGCTGATACATCATCTTCATCGTCATACTTTGCTTGATAAACGAATACATGCATCAAAGAGAAACTATATTTCAGAATAGGACCGGTCAGAGGAATGATAGAAACTCATATTGTATTTTAGCGTTAGCAAGCATCAGGAAATACCCATAAAAACTGTAAAAAGTAATTTTTTGTTACTTTTTTCTTCAGGTACTCTAAATTTGTATTTATAGAATAAGAGTTGTCCTATATTTTTATTTATATAAGCATGAGCAACATTGCTCTGTTACTTTTCCTTTTTCCTCTTCTCGTTAGTTGAAATGAAATATGTATGTGGTGTTCTTTGCACAGTAATGCTGAACTGCAATGAATGGAAATGTACATTTACCGAGGAATGAAAGTTTCACGGGTGTAGATTAATTATTCATTTCGTACACATTCTCCGCATTTCAACATGTCATAAACTTCGCTACTTCCAACTTTATGCAACAGGGTCATCAAACTGAAAGAAAAAGATATCTATCTACCTAGGCTATTAATTTGAGACAAAAATACATTCAATATACATATGATTTAGTAGTATAATTTACAAGAATTTTCTGGTAAGGACCACATTTTAATTATTTATTTGAAAAAGTGATCTTGCCTAGAAGTTGAAAACTCAAAGCTAATCTGGGTGAGAAAACGACATTTTATCTAATCTTGGCTTTGATTTGTCGTTCAATTGATCCTGCAAAAGCAAACAATGACACGAAAAGGCAAACGACGACTTAAATACGAAGAATTATCCACTTCCTTGTCCAAGATCCAACTTTCTTTTGTGTTATATTCATTTCCGTTGGAAAGTATATAACCAAGGGCCAAAACTTGAGCCTGCAAATCCTACAACTTGGTTGAAGTAAGGGAACATAATTGCAATCCATGTGATTAGCGTCACGTAAGCAGCCCGAAAGCACAACCGTAGGAGATCACCTTAATTCCGGAAACAATGGGATATTTAAAATGTAATCGTGATTTACGAATTTGATGTATGTTAATTTTCTAGAAATCACTCCTTCCAAATATGCATATAATGGCTGACTGAAGACCTGGCAAAATATGTATGAAACAACACTCTAGTTATTTCGAAAACAAAGAAACATGGATTTCTTTTCTGTGAATACTTTCTATACTAATTAAGATACATTCTGAAGTTTTTTCACAATCAGGTTTTTTTTTTTTTTTTAGTTTTTATAAGTTGGGTGTTCCCAGGATACTTCTCCAAAATCTGTTTCTAGGAGTAAAGATGCTAAAAAAACAGTTTAAAAACAGCTTAATGACGACCAAACAATTAGTAATAAATATCTAAATAAACAAATTTGAATAAAAACCCTATTTTTTTATAAAACAAGAAAAATATCAACAACCCTAAGTTTTTTTAATTAATATACAACTAATATTTATGCAAACAAAGTAATTAACATAAAAAATCAACAATTTTTTTTTAAAAAAAACCTAATTTTCAAAACGGATAAATATTAATAAAATCTAACTATTTTTATTTTTTACAATCAAAACAAGATAAGGAAACCAAACAATTAGTAATAAATATCTAAATAAACAAATTTGAATAAAAACCCTATTTTTTTATAAAACAGGACAAATATCAACAATCCTAATTTTCTTTAATTAATATAAACAAACAACAAGCAATTATAATCGCTACGTGAATAATCAATTAATCAATTGACATATTTTATATCTTTTTTCCTATTTTACAAATTGAAACTACAAAAAAAACCCGTAATAGCTGTGTAAATAACAGCTTTTAAGCTGTTTTAAAAACAGCTTGTAAAAACAACTTAAAAGCTGTTTAATTAAACAGCTTCTAAGCTGTTTAAAAACAGCTTAAAAGCTGTTTAAAAAACCACGTAATAGCTGTGTAAAAAACAGCTTTTAAGCTGTTTTAAAACAGATTGAAAAACAGCTTATTTTAATTAATATTCAACTAATAACAAGCAATATAATAACCAATTGAATAACCATTGGGCATATTTTATATATTTTTCCCTATTTTATAAATTGAAACTATATAAAATAAATAATAAATTAGGGAATAAAGAAATAACTTGAATTAGGGTATCTAATTTGATGAATTAAATGTAAACGTGGTTTAATCGGACGAATTTGGATGGATATGGTTTTTATTTTGATTGATTAGTGATGATTTGGGGGGTTTTTTGGGTTTTTTTAAAGCTTCTCTGTGTCTTTTGTGAGAGAGAGATCGAATTCTGTTTTTAGTTTGTTAAATGTGTAAACCGTTTAATGTGCGGTCTGTACATTTTTTGTACGGTTTTTCACTAAAAACGCAAACCGTGAATAAAATGTACGGTCTGTAATTAAAATGTACGGTCCGTACAAAAAAATTACGGTTTGTGCGTTTTTTCAGAAAAAAATGTAGTAGAAAAATACAGCCTCATTACAGAAAGTTGTTAATCAGATGTTGATTGGACACCAAATCAAATAATTATTGATATACTTGGAAAATACATTGATCAAATAATTATCAGTGGAGTTTATGCACAAGTGTGTATAAAAGAGTATGCATCCATATTGTTACCCAATGATGACACTTGCAAGACCTTTTTTTATATATATATAATTGGTAGGCAAAATCCAATTTTTATTTTATTAATTGAAAGAAATAAAAAAGGGAAAAATACCCCACAAAAAGCGTTACAATATGACCATATATATATTGCAGAAAGTTGTTAATCAGATGTTGATTGGACACCCAAAACAAAATGAATACAGTTTTTTTTTAAATTGTATCATGACCAGTTATATTCCAATTCACGAAAGTTCTTAGAGAAAAAAGACAAATGATAAACTAAAAAGGGAGGTCAAACAAATGTCAATATTTTAAAATAGAAATAATCAACAAAATATAATAATCAACCAGAGTGTCTACTACTATCATTTGGCACTTTGCTAAATTGTAAGCGAGATGGAAATATCAGAATTATTATTGATATTCTCTAAAACCTCAACCTTAACTACTAATAAAAGCAGATAAAACCTTCGTTTTTAAAACTTTATTTGTTAATTAATTTGTATTCTCTACGGAAGCGAGAGTTTTTTTTAATAAAAATAATGCTCTCTCACCCTATTTTCCAAAATAGGGTTATTAAATTACATGAAAACTTCAACATTTTTTAAATCAATTTAAAAAAATCACTATATTTTAAATCTATGTCATTATTGCTGTCATTAATAAATAATTGAGACTCCACTATAAAAAAAAATCAATTTGGAACGGTCAAATCTGTTACAAATCTGTCGTTAAATGATCAAATCTGTCGGTAAAACAAAAATACGTCGCCGTGCCGTCCCCAATTAGGGCGTTGAGAAGTAAAATATATCACTATTTCCGTCTGCGATCTGACATTTTTTTTGTAGTGCTCATATGCAAGATATTATTTAGAGTGACGATATAAGCATGCAGAGACTATTTGACCATAACATTTTGCAGAGCCTCACTGAGAGCCATTAGATCAACGTAGATCAATTACTCAAAGTGAGTCTCTAAAAGAGCATATGTCAAATACACTCTTGCTGAGACTCATTGTTTATGGGACATACGATCTGTATTCACTTAGATATATAGTAGTAGCTATATTTCGATTAAATATGTAGATTTTTTTTTTTGTCTTTTGTTTTTTACTTTGAATAAAAATATTATGTAAACTTTCTTTTCTAAAAAAGTTTATAATTTCGTAATATTTGTTAATCATCCTAATTAATTACAACTAGTCTTCTTTTTCTTCATTCTCAATATTTAGCTGTGTATTATCATTTACTTTTTATCTGAAAACACTTATATTTTAACAAGATAACAATTAATGATAATCTAAAACTCAAAACATATAAAATTCATGATTATTTCATGCACATCACCACTGTTATATGAAATTAAACAACTATACCTCTATAAGACTATAACTAACAAGAAAATTCATCGTATTGAATACAAATAAATCTCGACATGTATATTTCACAAATTATGGAAACGGGTTGTTTTTAAGGTCATTTTAACTCATAATTCTCGTTCTCATTTTTTAAATCCACTCTCACAATCTTGATATAAAATAAATCCACCAACAAATGCTACTTTGTAAATATGCGTAGTGAGTATATTTGTAATTGTGTTTAAAAATTTAGTATTTTAATTTTACTACTTACATAATATACAAGTATCATGATTTTAAGTTTGCTGAGTGCTTTTGAATGATTTGTAAATTAAATGACCTTTTTATAAGTTAAGGACCCTATTTTTGGGAAATAGTTTGTAAGAAACCCTACTTTTAAGAATTCGTTTGAGAGGGAATATTATTAAAAAGCTCAGAAAAGTCATGTATTTAATGTTGGGTGTATCTTAATTTAGTGTTCATGACGGTAAAATATACTCTAGCTACTACTATATATCTTAAGTGAATCCGGATACTCTGTCTCATAATTCATGTCCCCTTTTATGTCCATTTATTTATTTAATCTAAAATATTTATTTTAAAAAAATTAAAAAATATCTATAAATGATTATATTACAATCAAATAATTATTTTAAAAAGAAACATCACATATAATTTAATTTCGAGTAAATGTAAAAACCAGTATAAAGTAATATTGAAATAAAAAAAGACAGCTTACAATAATATTATATCCAATTTTTATAAAGTTTGCATTTGAATATATTAGATCTAGTACATTCCAACATTGACGACATCTTTTTAGTGATTGCATTAATGCTATGTTTGTTTTGGGATAAAACGGGTGCAAACAAATATTTATGGGTAAATTTGAAATTACAGTTGTTTGGTTGGATGTAAAGTAAAAAATTTAGGAAAATATTTCCGCCATATCAAGGAAAAGTGGTGCAAACAAATTAACCACAAAAAACAACGGAAACAGTTTACAGGGAATGTTAAGTTGTCACAATTTAAATAGAAAGTTATAAAATTTATGAACTTTCCTTTTTAGTTAGCGTCATATTTATAGATAATACCAATTATATCATATCATGCTTCAATTCTCTCGCTCTGCATATAATTTTCATTTGTCCCTTCTGACTTTTCTTTTAACTTTTTGATGCTGTTTTTTTTTTATTATACTATCTTATTTGTTACATACTATTAATTTTTTTTAACACTTTATTGCCGTTCCTATAATTATTTTCTAGTACATGTTTTTCAAATCAATTGTAACAAAAAACCAATTTAAAAGCATATGACCCGATAGGTTTATAAAAAGAATTTGTTTTCCATACTATTTGTTTGTTGCAATTTATTTGTAATTTTTTTATGTTCTAGATTTATATTCTCTCTCTCCTTTTTTTTAATCTTTTTCTGAAAGTCGATTTTGTCTTATAAGTTTATTGTAGAAGGATGAAGGAAATAGAGGGGTTCCAAATAAAATGAAAATTTTTCAAAATTTTCCATGGAAAAAGTATATATGCTCCAAACATCCGAAAATAAATCGTAAACAAAAGAATTCATTGTAAAACATTACCATGTAAAAGTTTTCCTCTTGTAAATATTTTACTAACAAACGAACAAAGCCTAAAAAATTATATATAAACGCTTGGAAAGTTCCACAGAGTGGAAAACATATCATTTAAATGTGATGTTTCTACCGGACCACCACGTACTAAGAAATGTGATGTTTCTACCGGACCACCATGTACTAAGAAATGTGATGTTTGTACCGGACCACCACGCGACACTGCAAAAAATTTAAAAACGATATAAATTTTTTTATTTTTTTTTATAGATATAATCAAATTTTGTATTCAAATGTTAACTTTTCAGGACAAAAATAATCTTTTAGAAACAAAAATAATTTTTGTGTCCCCAAATCTAACTTTTAGACACATAATTTGAAAAAAAAAATTGTCTACAAATACAATCACATACGGACATAATCAGACAATTTAATTTCATCTAAAAACTTATTTGAATATTTTTTTTAACTGTCTCCTTATTTTCGTATGAGATTGTCTTTGAAGACAAAAAAAAATTCAAATTATGTGCCTAAAAGTTAGATTTGGAGATAAGAAATTTATTTTTATGTCTGAAAAATTATTTTTATCCCGAAAAATTACTATTTGAAATCAAAATTTGATTGTCTCTATGAATATTGTTTCTAATTCTTAAATTTGTTTTAGTGCAATCATGATGTAGCTGAGAAAGAATTAGCATGTGGATTAAACAATCACAATTTGAGTTTACCTCAAAGTTATATTTTGTCTTTGTGGCTATGGGTTCTTTATATATATTTAGATAGGCATCTATAAAGTTGGTAGAAATTGTTTATGAGCCTGTGGTGAATGCGATAATGGCCTTTTATTTTCATATTTTCTAAGAAGATAGTTAAGAGTCTACTGACTATGTTCTAAATTATGGATTCATGCTTACATTTTGGTATGTTGTAACAGTTGGTTAATTTTACATCCTTCACATGTTAACTTAGTGAAAAAGTAACGGAGAAATTTAAAAACTTTGAGTAAAAATAAAGTAATCTTGATTTCTCTTTAAATTAGGCTATTTTTCATATTGAGATTTTAAATTGTAACAGTTGTGGAGTAGGACATTGCTTGTGAATTATTATACTTTAAAACTTTTAGAGTATAATAATTCACAATCGATCAATGTCTAATACTCTACCTATTCTAATTTATAATCCCAACATGAAAATTAGAGTAGCTGCACATTTTTGGTGATTCTTCCTTTCTTATTAAAAGATTTTAATGAGAAGTGTATATGGTAATTTAGGAGGTATTATGATTACAAAAGAGCGCAAATGAAGGTGTTGTAGGTAGATTCTAACTACGTTCGTATACACGGCAATAAAAAAGTTCATTTATTATCCTAATTTTTTTCCCGTTTATGTTGCTAAATTGGTTGTGGCTAAATTTTAGCAACAAATTATCTTACTGTTTTTTGCTAAAATTTTACCCCAACCATTTTAGCGACATAAACGGAAAAAAAATTATGATGCTAAATGAACTTTTTATTTGAATGATTTAAGACATATTGAAGGCAATCAGGGCAGAACATGTAACTTTAAATGTGATGAGCTGGTATTTTGTATGATATTTTATACTCTTTATAAGAGTTTTTTTTCTCATAAAATTTAGGGGCTAAAATGCTACTTAAAAAAAATCATAGTACATAGTTTTTTTTTTTTTCATTTGATCAATTTTTATTAAAATTGGAAGCTTGCAGCCCCCAACATCTCCTCCTATACAATATTAATTATCTAACAAAGTAAAAAAATAAAAACATCAATCTTACCATTAAAACAAAAACTATAGATGTAACTTCTCAAACCCATTGAGTGTTACACGACCGAATAGCACGTATGACAGCACGTTTTACACAAAACCTAACTTAAATAGCACACATTTGAAAATAAATTGTCAACTAAATATAACACTTATCAATACTTTTATACAACTTGATATTACATATTTACATCTTACAAGATAAACAAATATAAACGCATCGGAAATTTCACATATAATTCTATGAGTTATGTATGTTCCCCACTAGCTCAACTTCAATACTAAATAACATCACTTTCTCGCAAAAGAGTTTTAAAAGCGATAGCTAACCTAAATGAGATTAGTGAGTAATAAAGTATTATAATAATAATATGGGACAAAATTAAGTTTTACTATTCATTTCTTTCTTACAAAACAAACATTTGAGTTTAGTAAAATATTCCCAATGCATAATAATAATGTAAAACATTTCTTAAAAAATAAACTTTAAAAATTATTAAATTAATATACATGAAATTTTTATTCTTTCTTTTTAGACTCCCCGAAATAAAATACTCTTTTCGGACTCCCCGAAATAAACTACTCTTTTCGGATCTCTCCAAAATAAACTACTGTTTTCGGATCTCACCGAAATAAACTACTGTTTTCGGATCTCACCGAAATAAACTACTTTCTTTTCGGACATCCCCGAGATAAACTCATTTCTTTTCGCATCTCCTGGAAATAAACCGATCTTTCTTTCTTTGTTGCAATGATGAAAAATAATTCAATACATACATATATAGATGGTACATAAAAATAATAAAAATGAATATTTAATACTTGTAACAAAATATGCAATGAGATACTTTATAATAGAAAGAAAAAATCACTCACCTGTATACAGAGCCGGAACCGTATACAGAGCCGGAACCATCGAAACATTATATTTTGAATAAGCTACTGTTGACCAATGAAATTTCCGAAATAAAATTATGTTCTTGCACAAGAACTTGACTTGGCTTCCTTTCTCACTTACTATCTTCTTACCATGGTTATATACATCAATATATATATATATATATATATATATATATATATATATATATATATATATATATATATATATATTGTTGTGTGACATATTAGCTACATATATATAGATATACAAGTATAGAGAGAAGAACGAATCTCTTATTAATATGGTGATAGTGAAACCCTAAGCCTTTTTATATAGTATAGGGTAGGTTACAAGACCTATGAAGCCCAAGACATAAGTAAAGCCCATTAACTAAGACCCAAGATGGCCAATATTATCCTACAACATATATATACTAGTAACCATGGCCCACGCGTTGCGTGCGCGACGCGTGTAAAAGCATGCCACAAACCCAATATTCTCGATTCATATTATATACCGGAACTATTCGGGATAAAAACGAATTGGAAACAAATAAGTTGTCAAAAAGAAGAGAGTAGACAAATTTTAAAACTTCAAAACGTGGCCACATAATTTTAAAACGTACTACTCCATTTAAAAACCAAAGCTAAAACACCAACTAAAAAACTTGAGTTTATGGTGCAATTTCAAAAACATCTCCATACAAATGTGAGCTCGTATACATTGGAATTTTCAAAAGATGACTCGGGATAAAATTTTATGCTTAGCAACCCTTTGTTAAATACTTCGTAAAAGTACTTCGGGATAAACCACATTCCTTGTGTACACCTCGCCTGTCTGTGAACCCGGGCTTTTTGCTACCAAAACCTTGGTTGTTTGACTTGACACACCTCTAGACAACGCCACATATAACTGTCCATGACCAAACACATGGTCTGGCAAATAAATACCAACATGTGGAATAGTTTGTCCTTGTGCTTTATTTATAGTTAAAGCAAAACTCAGCCGAATAGGAAACTGAACTCGTATCATCTTAAACGGGAGTTGAACAGAGTCAGGAGGTTCTAATGGGATGCGGTGCAGAAATGTTCTTGTTCCACGATGGGGTCCTTCTAAAATTTCAGCATCTATGAAGTTTCTATTTAGAGAACGACAAATCAAACGTGTACCATTACATAATCCATTGCCTGGGTCCATATTCCTCAAAAGCATAATTGGAGCACCGACTTTCAAACGAAGAACATGCGGAGGCATTCCACCAGGTGAAATCGAGTTGAGAAATTCTTGTTGATAAGTGTTGTTCGTGTCATTGTCCACTTTATCAAATGAATGGTATATCTTTTCATATCCACTAAATCGCCTTATCACTCTATCATTTATTTTATCAACGTCGTCATTTAAGGGAGTGATTAAAGCCCTTCCCAACATATATCTTGCATCATTGATATGATTGTGTAGTTCAGAAAAAATGTTGTCTATCAAGGTATCTAATGACTCTATGCCTTCCCATGGCATTGTCAATGAGTTTGGAATTTTTATCAAGTCACCGTCAATGTTTGGTTCTGTTCCATCTCCCACTCTGAGAAGAAATTCTGCAAATTCATGATCGTTGACAGATCTTATATTTTGTTTAAGATGTAACACAGTAACGTATCTCCAAAGTGGTGACATGACTATAGAAGCACCAATCGTCTCCGCTCTCGTTCCTTTTTGGATTACAGGAAGCACTTGACGAAAATCACCACCAAAAACCATAATTTTTCCTCCAAAAGGCATGTCAACACCTAATATATCAATGAAAGTACGACTTAAAGCCTCAAATGCATAACGATTAGTCATCGGCGCTTCATCCCAAATAATAGCCTTTGCCTCCCTAATCAACTTAAACAAATCTTGTTGTTTTTTTATATTGCAAATTGTTGTTGGCGAAAGTAGAATTGGTATTTTAAATCTTGAATGAGCTGTTCTCCCTCCTGGTAAAAGCATTGCAGCTATTCCGGAAGTTGTTGTTGCAATAGCAATCTCACCCATATTTCTAACTCTGGCTAATAAAGCCCGATATAAATAGGTTTTACCCGTTCCTCCTAGACCATCAATAAAGAACAAAGCTTTATCATTTTTTTCTACGACTTTCATAATTTTATCAAATGCTATTTTTTGATCATCATTCAAGTTAGTAGCAGAATTCAAGTCTTCTTGGGAAATTGGAATTGAACGTTCATCTTCTATTAGCTTAAGAACCATTGATCTAGAATTAGTAGTCACCGTTAGCCGTGGAATATAACTTGAAACATATTTGCCAAACTGTTTCAAAACAGTATTCATGTCACGGAGGACATCATTAAGTACTCTACTGTCATTAACACCCCATGAAGTAGCATAATCTTGGCTGAGAAATGGGTAAAGCTCGTCCCAGAGAGATCCCGCTTCCGTGACTTCACAACAATACAAAACTGAATCAAACAATCTTCTTAAGGTTGCTGGCATTTGATAGTTTGCTGCTTCCAATAGACATTGTCTAATGTTGTCATCGTGCTCAAGCAATCCATACCGTTCAGCAGTTGTTTTGAAATTTAGACACTCAAACCCGTCAACAGTTAACAGATCCTCAAAAGATTTAGAGCCATTTATATGATTAAGTAGATTACCTATTTTGTGATAAATAGCTCCTTGCGCACGAAATGTGTATATGCCTTGTCCTCTTACCTCTTCATCGACATGAACCCCCATAGATGTGAAAGAAAATATATGGTTATATGCACGAATGTAATGTCTAAAGCGCCGTCCTGTTTGTGACTGATCTGCATATAAATAGAACATCTCAGCTGGTGATACGATTGGTTCCAATCTGATTTTCCCATTATTGCAGCACATCGAGGTAGTTTCACGCTGAAATAATGTTGCATTACAATATTGACAATTTACAGTTGAGTGCAAGAGCAATTTATCTACATGATGATTTTGAGAATAAATTCTTGCACAACGATATACTCTTGGTCGTCCCAAGTCTGTTTGACGTTGTGTTCTTATTTGACGCTATGTAATACGACGATGCTCAAGTCTAGCATTCCTTTCTTGTTCGTTCAGATTTTGTATACGTACTTGTTGTCGTTGACGATGTCGTAGTCTAAGTTGAGTTGCTAGTTCTTGGCTAATATTTTGTCTCCAATTACGATAATTAGTTCGGTTTCTGTCGCTTTGCAAAGAAGATTGCACCTCATCTCTATTGGTATCGAGGGCCGTATTTGAGTTACACACAGGTTCCATGTGTCTGGAAATAAATTGACACA
This sequence comes from Primula veris, assembly GCA_963682055.1. Lineage (NCBI taxonomy): Eukaryota > Viridiplantae > Streptophyta > Magnoliopsida > Ericales > Primulaceae > Primula > Primula veris. The sequence continues at coordinate 4,506,517 of OY821751.1, forward strand.
ACAAATAAAAGTTATATGCAAGTCGTACGTACTAAACAAATTCCTAAGAGATTTCGATAAAAAAAAAGTATCTCTATTGGTATCGAGGGCACCAAAATATAAAATAAAACTGACCAAATCTAGTGGCTCTTTATGTCGAGCAGTGGACGTGCTCTTTATCAAATGTTATTTTTTGATCAAATGAGTGAGTAATTGGTTGACAACAATATCTGCTTACATGAATCTGTAATGGGTAGTAGATATCTGTGTAGCTATAATTATGCATTTAAAAGAATATCTCAAGACACGGGAATACCTATTGGACTTTTCCTATGTGCAAAGTTTTTAAGGATAAGGAAGAGCGTGCTCTTTATGGGACGTGCTCTTTATATTGAGAGAGAAGAGGGGCGAGCAGATTTTTATGAACATGAAAGAGGGAGAGAGAAGAGGGGCGTGGAATCAAAAGAAAAAGTGCAAATTCTTTTATGGAAATGTTGGTATGTAAACCTACTGTGCAGGCAAGAACGTAAATTGCAAAAAGAACGGGGGTATTTTCGGAAAAAATGGGTAAAATGGCACAACGTAAATTGCAAAAAGAACCAGGGGTATTTCCGGAAAAAATGGGTAAAATTTGGCAGCTTATTATAATAGAATGATATATATATATATATATATATATAATAGTAATCGTGGCTCACGCGTTGCGTGTATGACGCGCAGTGCAATTAAAATATAGAAAATAAGTATAGTTATGATACAAATACGTGGATAATACAAAAAAAAAAATAGTATAAGATGATAAGATTTAAAAAAAATGTTTGGTTGTTTAAAATAGATAAATAGTGTTATTAGTTATTACTTTTTATATTTTTTTATGTGAGTATAGTATTATTGTAATTAATAAAAAAGTATAGGGGTATTTTTGAAAAACAAAATGGTTAAATTGGACAGTTTCATTTGACTTGAATTGACTTATTATAATAGAATGATATATATATATCATACTATTAATATAAGCAAACCCAAAAAAAGTTGAGGCTGCCCAATTTTGCCTAAATTTTCCAAAAATATTCTTACTCTATTTTAATAATTACCAATATACATAATCTAATTAATTAACTATTTGTCCTAACTATATTTTTCTAATTACGGATGTACCATAAATCAATTAACAATTCGTTTTAACCTCCATAACTATAATAAATGATAACAAATTTGAATATTATGTTAAAAATAATATATATTACGAGATTTATGTCATTACGCGTCTCACACGCAACGCGTGAATAACTTTTACTAGTATATATATATATATACAGTGATAATATGTATACTTTTGACTAGAAACGGCTGTATATGCATTCCTATAGAAATGGGACTCCTATATATATTAGTAGTAGAAGAACTTCTCGGTTAAATGGACCGTTCATATGGAAATTTTATGAAACGGCTGTGGACTAATTGTCTTTTTTTTTATATAAATTGTGGGGAAAAATCCCACATTTTTATTAATAATAAGAATAAAAAAAAACAACCAGTATCATCATCAAGACACTATTACTACACGAACTGAAACTTGAAAGACTAAAACCAAATCTATACAACTTGAATGACTAATTAGATAAACTTCTAATACTATTAGGACCATCATAGCACTTGCCTAAGTAAAGACCAATTACACGTGTAATGATACCCCCAAAACTATCTGAGAATAAGAAACGTCTCACTTAGGAGAGAGAGAACTTCGTCTTCTTCACAGAACTCTCATCCAATCCAACCTGAACCCATCAAAACCTAAAATTTGGAAGCCCTTTTACTTCCCAATATATGATGTTCTTCATTTTTTGGCTTAGATCATCTGATTTTTGGAATTCTTTGAACCCTTCATCACAGCCAAAGTTTGCTAGAGTATCAGCTGCGTAATTAGCCTCTCTAACTACATGCTGCATCAGGTACACTTTGCCCTTTAATTTGATCTTAATTTCATCAATAATAGCCCTAATATTCCAAGGAGCTACCATATTATTTGTGATAATATTTACCAATTGTAACGAATCACTCTCCAGAATAATTGAATCCATATTCTTTAACTGTAGCATACTTAGAATAGCTTTAGCTTCTGATTCTATAGCTGATGATCCTGTTACCTTTGCTTGAAAACCGTAAATAAAATTTCCTTTAGAGTCTCTAATTAAGCCACCTATACCACAAGAATTCGTAGTAGGTTTAAAACACCCATCTGTGTTAATTTTCACATATCCAGTAGGAGGATTTAACCATTTCACTATAGAACTCCTCTTACCTCTTGCCACCTGTTTTGTAGTAAATATATCACTTAAATTCCAACACTTTGGGAAAATTTTGTTGTTATTGGAACTTAAGTACAACATATCAGTGATCTGGGAACAAATTGTAGTGGTAATCATCTCCTTGTTGTTGAATTTATAACTGCACCTAGCTTTCCAAATCATCCAAACAATTATAGATGGTAATATCTTAAGCGTGAATGAGATGATGCCATTTTTTTCTTTTCTAGCTGTTGACCACCAAGTTAGAAATCTCCCTTTAATACTAATATTAGTATTGATTATACCCATCAAACCACCAAAATGATTCCATACTTCTTGTGCTTTATTTCCAGAGCTAAACAAATGCTCAAAATCTTCTTCTTGCACTCCACAACACTCACACTTTGAAGCTAATTGAATACCAAATTTTTTAATTGCAGAGTCTAGAGGCAAGGATTTGTTGAAGAGTTTCCAAACAAAGCATGTGATTTTCAAAGGTATAGCCTTGTCCCATTTATATATATTAAACCAACTATCTTCATATTTAATTCTGGTAGCATCCCAGGCTGATTTAAAAGTAAAATTCCCCTGATTTTCATTTTTCCAAATAATCTCATCCTTTCCAAAAATATTAGCTTTGAAGTCTTCTTTGAACATAAATCTAAGATGAATAGGAATTATCTCATTAATAATTTGTCTATCCCAACTTCCATTTTGCAGCAATTCTTTGACATTTAGGCTATTACAAATATTTGCATCATTTATATATCCTGTACCCAGCCAATTGTCCAAATTAACAGAAATATTGCCATCTCCAACTAACCATTGCATACATTCTTCTGCTCTTTTTCTTACTATTAGCATTCTATTCCAAGTATTATTCCCTTTTCTAGCTTTAGCCACAACAGAATGACCATTTTTACAGTATTTTGCTTTCATAAACTTAGCCCACAGAGAATTGGTGGTTCTTAATTTCCACCACAGCTTCATTGCATAAGTAGCAGCAATATCCTTCAAACTTCTAATACCTAAACCATCTTCCTCCATTGTTCTGCAAATTTTTTTCCAGCTAACCCAATGATGCTTGTTTTTCCCATCTTTTTCTCCCCACATAAAGTTCGCCAATATTTTTTCTATTTCTTTTATAACCTGTAGAGGAGGATTCATTGCTGCTATAGTATATATAGGAATAGAACTAAGCACATGCTTAATTAATATCAACTTTCCCCCCATATTAAGATACTGGACTTTCCAACCAGATAACTTCTTTCTGATTTTCAAAACCAGTTCATGGTAATTGATACACTTTTTCCTTCCAGCATAAATTTTACAACCCAAATAGGTAAAAGGGGGTTTCTTACACTGAATATCTAGCAACTTGCTCACAATATCTTTCTGTCTTTGGCTCACTCCTTTGGAAATATAAGCAAAGCTCTTGTCAAGACTGATTTCTTGACCAGAATCATTATTATACATGTCCAGTACTTTTTTCACACACTTGACAGAGTTAGTATTAGCAGCTGAGAAAATAATGAAGTCATCTGCAAATGCTAAGTGAGTAATAATAGGGCTACCAATAGGGGCTTTAAACCCTTTCCATCTTTTATTAAAAACTAACTTATTTAAGTTTCTGGACAGAACTTCTGAGCAAATGATGAAGAGGCTAGAAGAGAGAGGATCACCTTGCCTAAGGCCATTTGTTGGAGAGAAAAAACCTGTAGTAGCTCCATTCACCATAACAGTAACACCATTATCAGAGATAAGTCTCCAAACTCTATCTATCCAAACTTCTGCAAAACCCAATTTTCTGAGAGTAGAAATCAAAAAGTGCCATGATATTTTATCATAGGCTTTTTTCATATCTAGCTTCAAAGCTAAACTACTCCCACTGCTTTTATTATCCAGATTAGAAATAAATTCTTGTGAAAGAAGAATATTGTCTAGAATATCTCTCTTTTTAACAAAACCACTTTGATTTTCTGAAATGATAAGAGGCAGAATAACTGAAAGTCTAGAACACATAATTTTGGATATGACCTTATTGAAAAAGGTACAAAGACTTATAGGTCTAAAATCAGCAAATGTCTCAGGGTCATTTTTTTTCGGAATTAGGGCTATAATGGTGGTGGTCATAGCTTTAGGCAAAATAGAACCTGAGAAAAACTGTAAAACAGCTTGATAAATATCTTTGCTTATAATATCCCAACAAACAGTGTAGAAATGGCCATTAAAGCCATCTATACCTGGAGCACTATTCTTATTCAAATCCCAAATTGCACTTTTAACTTCTTCAAATGTAGGATCTTTAGTAAGAAACTCGTTATCTTCCACTGAAATAGCTCTATTCACACACTCTAGGCTTTTGTAAATATAACTATTTGGATGGTAGTTAGCAGCTAGTAGACTTCTGAAATAACTAACAGCTTCCTCTTTTATGTCCTTTTGATCAGTTAAAATATCACCTTGAAAGTTAGAAATAGCAGTAATTATACTCTTGGTTCTTCTTTTTCTCACCACTCCATGAAAAAATTTTGTATTAGCATCCCCTTCTTTAGCCCATTTAATATTTGCTTTTTGAGCCCAGAAATCTTCTTCTATTTTCATTCTATAATTTAATTTAGCTTTGGCTTCCATTAACACAGCTCTATTTGCAGGACCTGGGTCTTCTTCAAAGAGCTTTTCCACTCTTAATGTCTCGTCTTCAGCATCAATCACTTGCTGAAATATATTCCCAAAGGTACTTTTATTCCAGTGTATAATAGCTTTTTTCAAAGTCTTAAGATTGTTAACCAGAGCATGTAAAGCATTCCCTTTAGTATACACTTTCCAGTTTATTCTGACCATTTTGAGAAAATCTTGATGTTTGGTCCAAAACTTTTGAAAGATATACCTCCTTGGATTATTGTCTAGCACTGATTTCATAGTAAGAAGAAGTGGACTATGATCTGAATTAGTTTTACTCAGATGCTCCAAAGAAACATTATTGAATAAGTTAACACCTGCATAATTTATACAAACTTTGTCAATTCTCTCAAAAATAGAACCATCACCACTTCTTTTATTCCACCAAGTAAATTTAGAGCCACTGAACTTCATTTCTGTCACCCCAATACCATCCATGCAGTTTAAATAGTCATTAGCAGCTCTGATATTAATAGGTAGACCTCCTACTTTGTCTTCCTCTTTTGAAACTGTATTGAAATCCCCTGTAACAAACCATGGACTTAGAGTAAAATTTTGTCTCAAAAAATCCCACAAAGCCACTCTTTCACCCAAAGTACACTTAGCATACACCAGAGTTAGAAAAATAGTACTGTTATTCCATTTAATTTCCAAATGCATGCTTTGATCCATTTGCCTCACGATCTTCATCTCTATGCCTTCTTTATAAAAAATCCATATTTTATTCTCCTCATGACCCAACACATAATCAAATCCAAACTTCATTCTATACTTTTCTATTTTTTCGCACCCAACCATAGGTTCTAAACAAATAAGTAGAGTTATTTTATTGACCAAACATAGTTTTTTAATTCTTCTGGTAGTAGCTCCATTCCCCAACCCTCTAACATTCCAGATTAATGATGTTATCATTTATTATACCTTTTTCTATCCCCCACATTAGAGGATGATCTTAAGCTCATTGATTGTTGCTGAGTTTTTTTAACACTAACTTTATTTTTACTCTTCTTTTTCTGACTTTTGGATAGAATTTCTTCCCAATTTTCTTCTTCTTCCTCAGATTCTTTAGTAGTTACTATTCTATTTTCTACTCTTTCTTCTTCTTCAACTTCAATTTCAGTGATGCCCAGAATTTTACTAAGCAGCTGTATATTCTTCGCCTTATAAATTACCATAGGATGCTCTTTATCAAATAGATTATAACCAGTATTTATTGTACTGTTTTCTTCTTTCTCTTTTTCCTCTATTATTCCTTCTTTCTTCTGTAGACTGTCACATATTATCTCTTCATCTATTTCTTCTTCTCTAATTTCCTCTTCACTTATAACCACAACATCTTTTGTAGGAGCTTCTGGAAGGTTAACTGCTACCTGAGGTTCTTCATTGACTTTTGTAAAAGTTTTGGCTACCCAGTCTTTGGTACTTTCTTTCTTACTTGCTTTAATGTTGTATAATTTGGAACTTGGTTTATTTCTCTTCTGTTCCACAGCATTTTTTTCCTTTACTTCTTCTACAGAACTGTCTTTTTTTGCATTCTTGAACTTGCATAAATTAATTTGATGGCCTTGCTTATAACAAAAACTACAATACTTTGGCAAGTCTTCATATTCACAATATTGCCAAAACCCCACTTCACTGTCTTCTCCATAACCAATCCTTACCCTCTGTACCAGTTCTTCACTTAGGTCAACTTCCACACAAATTCTTGCTAAGCTTGGTCTAGTTAAATTTGCTGTAGGTTCATCTACTCTTAATGGATTGCCAAAGGCTCTTGCAATAGAAAAAATACTAGAATTATTGTATAAGTGTATAGGCAGTTTAGATAGATTTATCCAAACAGGTGCCACAGGGGTTTCAAACTCAGGATCAAAATCATATGTCCACTTAAAAACACGCATAGGGTAGTGTTCAATATACCAGATTTTTTTAAGCCAAATTCTTGTGAAGTCTTCCTCGTGGAAACACCGAATCAATATATGTTTGTGGTCTAGCACACCAATTTTGTAATTTGATTTTAGGTCTATCTTTCCGAACAATTTTCTTATACTTTCCACATCTGGTCTTCCATGAGTAAATTTTCCTACTAATGTGTACTTAAAAGGTTCCGATAATTGTTTAACGTCGTCCATTGAGAATTTAATTAAAGGTTCACCTTTATAGCTTCCTACTTCTTTCAACTTTATTGTAGATTTCTTTTGTTGAGAGCATACAATAGCTGCAAAGGACTTCATTGGTGGTGGGTCTGGTGACATACATTGGGGATTACTTTTGATAGCTGTGGGTTTTCCTCTCTCCGGCGAAGCTGGATTTAGGTCAGTCATAATAGCGGCGGCTAGGGTTTTTCACCCTAGTCGTCTCTCTCTTTCTCTCTCTAGGTCTGTTTTTTTGATATAGGCGATAAGTGGCATACTAATGTGGACTAATTGTCATTTTATATTCTAGATTCCAATAAATAGTATATCCCATTAAGTTTAATTCCTATACTTATTCTACCTCTTGATATTTCATGTTACTATTACTATATACTCATCATTATGTTATAAACATGTAACTCTTTATTAATTATAAATGTGGACTTTTAATACAATTATAAATATTGTTGTGCTAACCTGATAACTACAAATTCGTACTCTCAAATCATTTTATATGTAACTCTCTGATCATTTAGTTCCTATAATAAACTCTTCTAAATGACTTGTTTTACCACATAATATACTAATGATAAAATGGCAAAACATTACTATCTCATTTAAGTCTGTTATAAGTTATAACTAATCATCATCATTTTCTTTACGAACTTTGAAATTTTTATCCGCTGTTCTAGTTGCAGTTTTGCAGTTAGATTCCAAGTGATGTTGCAACCACAGTTGGAACCAAGTGTATTAATGGACAGAACAGTTTATTTAAATGTACTTGAAGTAAATCACACGTGCATTTAACAACGGAGTTCACCCAACTGGGCTACGTCTCCGGGGCACTTACCCAGATTATGATATTATAAAAAGCTTACAATATAGGATTCAAGTCTTAATGAAAAACTCTTAAACTCACTCTAGGTTTTTCTGCCTATCTCTATATTGCTCCTACTCTATAACTATCACTTAAAAATCAATGGAATCCCACCATTGTTTTCTTTTTAAAGCTCATTGTGTATTCTCTCAAGAATGGGTTCTTTATAATTTAGAACACACATTTTACAACATAAGTTCTAAACTATTTATACAAGTAAAACAATCTTCTTGCTTCAAGAACTTTTATGATTGCTTTGACTTGTTTGATTGGCTTCAATCTTTCCATGTATCACCAGACTCTTCAGCGTGGATTGACTCCAATCATCATTGGTTAATACCTGTTTAACAACTAGCTTGAAAATAGGAGTTAGTCTTTTTCTATAACAAGGAAACATATAAAGATAATATCTTTTAGAGATAATATCTTTTCATCTACATATGAAACACTAAATTCCATATTACATTCAATCTTAAACAAATCATACAGACTTTGATAAGGAACAAAGATTGACATACGTGATAAAGATTTGCATAAGAATAGAGATTTAAGATTGCCTAGTTTAAAGTAAACATATCTTTTAAAAACTAATCTCTTTATTACTTTTTAGGAAACATCTTTCTTATCACTTTCAATATTCTCAATAAACATAAACTTAACCTTTAAGAGCATATGAGAATATATCCTGCATTCTTTAAAACAAATAATTAACAATTAAAGAATAGTAATACGGAATTACAGAACCAGACAGAATCCTGCAGAACAGCAGGTTGGAACTGTGGTTGCAACTGAGGTTGCAACATTACCTGAAACCTACAATGTTGTCTTAGTAGGTTGTAACTGAGGTTGCAACATTGCTTGAAACCTAACAACACTGTCTTAGTAGGTTGTAACTGAGGTTACAACATTACTTGGAACCAACAATGCTGTCTTAGTTCTAAACAAACAAGTAGGATTATTTAGTGCAAAACAATAGACAACAAATAGTATTTAGACCAGAAATCTGGTCCTAACAATCTCCCCCTTTGTCATTGGTTTTGACAAATCATCTAAGTTTATATAAAGTGAGGGAGGATGTCTTAATGGAAGTACCATCAAATCTATTATTCTTTCCAGTAAGAATCATACCAATAACTTCCATGTCATACTCAACACTCTTATCAGTAGGACTAGAAGAACTCAGAAAATCATTGATTAACCTAGGGGTAAAATCTAGAGTTACACCCCTCAAAAATACTTTGCCATAGGCAGGATCACCCTCATCAAAGACATTGCTACTCAGATTAGCATAGAATTCCTTAACAACAGCAGGATAATAAGAATCAGCATAGCAAATAGTTCTATCTATGCCAACATCAGACAGCAATTTCTCAACATGCACCTGTATGTGCTGATAACTAACCAAGTTTAGTCTCCTTTCACAGTGAATTTCCCTACTAGCAAAAGACCTGAATCTCCTAATCATTTTTCTACTCCAGAAACGAGGATCAACCTCATTGAATTTAGGAACATAATCAAACTTAGCAATAATAGGATCATTATCTAGATTCCTCCTAGCACGTTTTTTAGACCTCTGTTTCTTAGAAGAGGAGGACCACTTAACTTGGCTTTAGAGCCTGGACTGGTTGTAGATTTAGTCATGAAATCCTTAAGAGTACAGTCATCATCAATGTTGAGATTAGGGGTATTAGGAGAGTTGGAAGACATGGTTTCAACTAGGGTTGCAACTGAACTTGGAACTACGCAGTGGGTTTACAGAGAACTTAGGGTTTTGTTTAATAGAAAGAGAGAGAGTAAATCTAATATTGTTACTGATTTGGGATATAAAAAGAGATTGGTGTAAATAGCAAATAAGTACAAATCTTTTTACAATTAGAGAAAGATACACTCAAATCAATTTTGAAACCGGTTTTGCTAGAATAAAGGAAATTTCTTAGCAACAGAAATTTAAAAATTAAAGCACAGTGAGATCACGAAGGAAAGAGTTTACAGTAAGATAAATCCAGCAAATAATACATATAAACATTCCTTGTTAAATAGGTTTATCCAAAATTTTGAATTTTAAGTGGTTGAAGATTCGAAGGAAATTTTGACTTGATTCAAGAGAAAGATAGCAATAATGTAAGATATTTAAACTGTTTAAAAACAAGAATCAAGCAATTTACTCAAAAAGATATGTTTATCATTGGATAACTTTAATAGAAATTAGATTTTAAGAGCTTAAATTGAGCAAATTCATTTTCATCTCTACACAAAAACTAGTTTGATGATCTCAGCAAGGAAAGAGTATAAGTGATGTCAAAAATAACAAGACTTTGTCTTGGCTTTTTCATTTTAGTAGTTCACTATTGTGTGAATCATAGATGGTACAACAACCTTAGGACAATCACTGAATTTTTCCAGTGTTATGAGTATGAGGTTTCAACTGGTGTTGCAACTGAGCTTGCAACCAGTATTACGAGCATGTGGTTTCAACTGGAGTTGCAACTGAACTTGCAATCACTATGTAAAAAGTGCACTTTGTGCTTGCAATCTATTACCAGAGAGGTTTTAAGACAAGTTACCTCACATCTGTTTTTGAGACACCAAAAAGCGGCTTTTTCAAGATAAAAACTTCAAAGCTCAATCAAGACTTACCTCTAGAAATAAAAAGTATTAAAGGTACTCAAAATAGACATACATAGCAAGAGTATTCAATTAGATCCGTAGTGACATACCCCTATATCACTTCTTAAAGATTCAAATTTATTAGTATCAAGAGGCTTTGTGAAAATATCTGCTAATTGTCTTTCAGTTGAAACATGTTCTAAAATTAAGCTTTTTCCTTCAACTAGTTCTCTGATAAAATGATGCCTTAGATCAATATGTTTAGTTCTGGAATGTTGAACTGGATTCTTTGCCAAATCTATAGCACTTTTGTTATCACAAAACAAAGTTAATATTTCTTGTTTAACATTATAATCAGTTAACATTTGTTTCATCCAAATAAGTTGAGTGCATCCACTTCCAGCTGCAATATATTCTGCCTCAGCAGTAGATAAAGAGATGCAATTTTGCTTTTTACTAAACCAAGAAACAAGGTTGTTCCCAAAATAAAAACAACCACCAGAAGTACTCTTTCTATCATATATATTTCCTGCCCAATCTGCATCACAGTAGCCAACAAGAAAATGGTTTGTGTCTTTAGAATACCATAATCCTATGTGAATTGTGCCTTTTACATACCTTAAAATCCTTTTGACAGCTAGAAGGTGATGTTCTAAAGGATTTGCCTGATACCTGGCACATACTCCTACACTTAAGCAAAGATCTGGTCTACTAGCAGTTAAATAAAACAGACTTCCAATCATGGATCTGTAAAGACTAGGACAAACACTTTTACCTTTATCATTTTTGGACAATTTTAGGGTTGTACTCATAGGGGTTCTCTTCTCTTTACTCTCACTCAGACCAAACTTCCTAACAAGATTATCATCATACTTACTCTGACATAGAAAAATGCCTTTTTCATTCTGTTTAACTTGCAATCCTAGAAAGTAAGTTAATTCACCTCCACCACTCATTTCAAATTCATTCTTCATATCAGAAATAAATTCAGCAATCCTATTATCAGAAGTGGAACCAAACACAATGTCATCAACATAGATTTGAGCAATGATTATATCCTTTGTAGTTTTCTTAGTAAACAGAGTTTTATCAACTCCCCCTCTGTTAAAACCTTTTTCAATCAAGAATTTGGTTAATCTATCATACCAAGCTCTGGGAGCTTGCTTTAGACCATACAAGACCTTTTTCAGCAAATACACATGTTCAGGAAATTTAGGATCTTCAAATCCCTTAGGTTGATACACATAAACTTCTTCATTAATCACACCATTTAGAAAAGCACTCTTAATGTCAAGTTGAAACAATTTAAAATCATACAGACATGCAAGAGAGAGTAGCATTCTAATAGATTCAATTCTAGCTACAGGAGCAAAGGTTTCATCAAAATCTATTCCCTCAATTTGTGTATAACCCTGAGCTACCAACCTTGCTTTATTCCTAATAATGACTCCATCTTCATTACTTTTATTTCTAAAGATCCATTTAGCCCCTATAACATTTTTATTTGCAGGTCTGGGAACTAAAGTCCAAACATCATTTCTCTTAAATTGAGACAGTTCATCTTGCATAGCTAAAATCCATTCACTATCTTCTAAAGCTTCTTTTATATTCTTAGGTTCTAACTGAGAAATGTAATAAGCAAAGTGAACAACATTATTTCTTTTACCTCTGGTTTTCATACCTGAAGTAACTTCTCCTATGACATTGTCAAGAGAATGATTTTTCTGAGTCCTTACATAGCGAGGTTTGTTAGTAGATTGAATATGAGAACTTTCTACTTCTTCTTCAGACTCAGCAGTATTCTGGGTTTCAACCTCAGTTTCAACCTCAGTTGCAACTGAACTTCCAACCACTGTTGGACTGTCTGTTTGCTGAGTTTCTCCTTTCTCTTTTTTTGTAATCTCAGATTCTTCATCATCACTTGTAATCTCATTAACAACTTTTAAGTCATCAAATATCACATTATAAGATTCCATGACACAATTTGTTCTTAAATTAAAAACTAAAAGCTCTGCTGTTTTGAGCATAACCAAGAAATATCCCTTTATCACTCTTAGAATCAAATTTACCAAGATGCTCTCTATCTTTAAGAATATAACACACACATCCAAATACTTGAAAGTACTTGACATTTGGTTTTCTACCCTTCCATATTTCATAGGCAGTCATGGTAGTACCCTTAATAATATAGACCCTATTGACAATATGACATGCAATATTAACAGCTTCAGCCCAAAATCTGGTGGCAAGTTTCTTAGAATTAAGCATGACTCTAGCCATTTCCTGAATGGTTCTATTCTTTCTTTCAACTATGCCATTTTGCTGTGGAGTTTTTGGTGCAGAGAACTCATGACTTATACCTAAGGAGTTGCAAAACTCTCTAAACTTGCTGTTTTCAAATTCAGTTCCATGATCACTTCTGACCCTAGCAATATTACCACTGGTGGAACCTTTTTCAAGTTGCAGTTTTAAGCACAGAGTTTTAAAGAGTTCAAAAGTTTCAGATTTATCTTTTAAAAATACTACCAAAGAGTATCTGGAGAAATCATCTACAACTACCAAAATGTACTTTTTGCCACCTATACTAGCAGTTTGCATAGGACCCATTAAGTCAATATGAAGAAGTTCTAGGACTCTCTTAGTGTAGATTTGACTAGTACTTTTGTGAATACTCTTTGTTTGTTTGCCAATTGCACAATCACCACAGACACTTTGAGTTCTAGTACTAAGTTTAGGAATACCTCTTATCAATTCTTCTTTAACCAGCTTATTCAAGGCTTTGTAATTCACATGACCAAACCTTTTATGCCAAATATCAACATTATTAGTAATAGCTTAATTACACCTATTCTGAAGCAATTCTTTTTCAGCTTTTTCAAAAACATAGCAGCTGTTTGCTGATCTAACTCCAGTCATGATCAAATCATTGTTAAGATCAGTAATTAGACATCTATCTTTGTTAAACTTAACAATCATCTTGTTGTCACACAGTTGAATAATACTAATAAGATTAGCTTTTAGACCATCTACAAGAAAAACATCATCAATATCAGGCATTCCAGGTTTGTTTAAGGTACCTTTACCAACAATTTTACCTGCATCTCCACCTCCAAACACAACAGTGTTTCCTGTAAGACTAATGACATTTTTAAGGAAACTTGCAGTACCTGTCATGTGCTTAGAGCAACCACTGTCAAAATACCAATCATTAGAAGTAACAACATTTAAAGAACTAATGACAGCTTTGTTATTAGTAATTAAGGTAGATCTTTTCTTAATTTTTCATACCCAGTTCATTTTTTTATCAAAAGAAGCCAACCAGTTTTTCTGAGAAATATACTTTCTGTTCCTCTTTAAATAACACTGGATTTCTAAATGACCAGATCTTTTACAGAAGTTACATAGTTTAGTTCTAAAAGTAGATTTAACCTCAAAGCTATTCAGTTTTTTCTTGGTTGCAACTGTGGTTGCATCTCTGGTTGCAACTGTACTTCTAACATCTCTGGTTGCAACTGTACTTCTAACCTTATTGTCAATAACATGAGTTTCAGTTTTAACAAGAGCTTTAACAAAGGTGGTTTTTCCAGTGTTTTCATAGCCATAATAACCTAAGCCACTGTTATCTTTAGAGCCTCTGGAATAGGACAGCATGTCATCTAATTTTTCTGAGGCAGAAACATTCAGCAGTTTTATTTTCTTTTTAGTTTCAGTAAGTTCAACTAGTTGTTTGTTAAGTTGCTCAGTGAGACTTTTAACTTCATCCTTTAGATTAACATTAAGTTTGTTCAAGATCAAGGATTGCTTACTCAGGCATTGATACTTTTCATAAAGGATAAGATATTGCTGAGTAATGTTTTCATCAGAAGGTTCTTCCTCATCACTGCTATAGGTTTTAAGAGCAGTTGTAACTATGGTTGAAACAGACGCACAGTCACTTTCATAAGTAAGTTCTTTTTCAGTGATTATTCCCATAAAATTAACAAAGTTAGAATCATCCTCTTCATCACTGGTGCTCTCAGAATCACTATCACTGTGAGTGGTTATATAAGCATTTTTGTTCCTTTTTAAAGTATTTGCACACTCAGACTGAATGTGACCAAAACCTCTACATTCTCTGCATTGAATTTCTCTAGACTTGTAATCTTTGTTATCCTTCTCTTTAGGATTCCACTTCCCTGTAGAATTATTGTTAAACCTAGATTCTGACTTAAATAGATTATCCCTTTTCTGAAAGTTTTTGGATGTTCCAGTATCATCCTGTTTTTTCTTATAAAACTTTTTGTAAACCTTTTTAGCAAAGAAGGCTAGCTGTTCTTCATCACTCACTTTCTCACAGACCTTAGATTCAGATTTTTTAGCTTGAAAGGCTATTCCTTTTTCTGGTCTCTTTTGTTTGAAGAATTTTAGCTCATGAGTGCTTTGATTTCCTATAAGTTCTTCAAGTTTAAGATTATCTAAGTCTGTTGATTCTTCAATAGCAGTAACCTTTATCTCAAACCTTTCTGGAAGTGACCTTAGAGTTTTCTTAACAAGTTTGGCATCACTGAATTTTTCACCTAAGGTTCCAGCTTGATGGGCAATATGACAAATTCTACCATTAAACTGTTCAATGGTTTCATCTTCCTCCATTCTTAAGTTTTCAAATTGAGTAGTTAACTGTTGGAGTTTAAAAGCTTTAACTTTAACAGTTCCTTCAAAGGTTATTTGTAAAATATCCCATGACTCTTTGGCAGTTTCACAATGAGAGATATACCTGAACACACTGAGAGTTACACCAGCAAAGATTAAGTTTATTGCTGTGGAGTTTGCACTTGATTTTCTGTCCTCATCAGCAGACCATCTGTCTTCAGGTACATAAACCAGTTCACCTTCACCATCAATTGCTGTTAGAAGCTCCCAACCATACAACACTGTTTTCCATGCTTGTTCATTTTGTTGTTTGATGAAAGATTTCATTCTTATTTTCCACACTCCATAGTTAACTCCTCCTTCAAGCAATGGTGGTTTGTTGAATGCGTTTCCTTCCCTCATTAAGTCTATTTTTACCAAAACACAGGATCCACACTAAGTAAGGTCTAGTGTGAAGCTCTGATACCAATTGAAATTCCTATCCGTTGTTCTAGTTGCAGTTTTGCAGTTAGGTTACAAGTGATGTTGCAACCACAGTTGAAACCAAGTGTATTAATGGACAGAACAGTTTATTTAAATGTACTTGAAGTAAATCACACGTACATTTAACAACGGAGTTCACCCAATTGGACTACGTCTCCGGGACACTTACCCAGATTATGATATTATAAAAAGCTTACAATATAGGATTCAAGTCTTAATGAAAAACTCTTAAACTCCCTCTAGGTTTTTCTGCCTATCTCTATATTGCTCCTACTCTATAACTATCACTTAAAAATCAATGGCATCCCACCATTGTTTTCTTTTTAAAGCTCACTGTGTATTCTCTCAAGAATGGGTTCTTTATAATTTAGAACACACACCTTTTACAACCTAAGTTCTAAACTATTTATACAAGTAAAACAATTTTCTTGCTTCAAGATCTTTTATGATTGCTTTGACTTGTTTGATTGGCTTCAATCTTTCCATGTATCACCAGACTCTTCAACGTGGATTGACTCCAATCATCATTGGTTAATACCTGTTTAACAACTAGCTTGAAAATATGAGTTAGTCTTTTCCTATAACAAGGAAACATATAAAGATAATATCTTTTAGAGATAATATCTTTTCATCTACATATGAAACACTAAACTCCATATTACATTCAATCTTAAACAAATCATACTGACTTTGATAAGGAACAAAGATTGACATACGTGATAAAGATTTGCATAAAAATAGAGATTTAAGATTGCCTAGTTTAAAGTAAACATATCTTTTAAAAACTAATCTCCTTATTAATTTTTAGTAAACATCTTTCTTATCACTTTTAATATTCTAAATAAACATAAACTTAAAATTTAAGAGCATATGAGAATATATCCTGCATTATTTAAAACAAATAATTAACAATTAAAGAATAGTAATGCAGAAGTACAGAACCAGACAGAATCCTGCAGAACAGCATGTTGGAACTGTGGTTGCAACTGAGGTTGCAACATTACCTGAAATCTACAATGCTGTCTTAGTAGGTTGTAACTGAGGTTGCAACATTGCTTGAAACCTAACAACACTGTGTTAGTATGTTGTAACTGAGGTTGCAACATTACTTGAAACCAACAACGCTGTCTTAGTTCTAAACAAACAAGTAGGATTATTTAGTGCAAAACAATAGACAACAAATAATATTTAGACCAGAAATCTGGTCCTAACAAACTTGTAACTGTGTTAACGTGCAACTAGCTATAACTACACCACTGACTTATATACCCGGTACTTAAATTACTTAAAACTTGTCAAAATCATAGTAATAGACTTAAAACAAAAATATCTGACTAATTAATAATTAAAATAAATATATATAAAATACGGGATTTTACAATAGCTGCTCCGACTCACGCAGGCTTAGTCGAGACTCATATTGCTAATCTGCTAAAATCAACGGAAGGGAACCGTGGGGCCAACGAAGATCGGAGGGTAGCAAGTAAGGCGGTCCCATCCCCACCCGAGGCAAGCACACATATGCTAAAGTTTAGGTTTGGTTGCAGGCGTTTGTACTTGATTTGCCTTCAATAGATATGTCCATTTCAGTCGTGAGTTTCTGTATATTCCCTTGAGAACTTTTTGTCTATCATAGGTATACCGTATACTGACTCACTAAAAAAAATTACGATAAAAACTAAGATAGTTGTTAATAACTTCTAATGAAAGACAATTATATGTAATAAAACATTTCTTTCAGTTTTAAATTTTTTTACTCGAATATGATAATTTGTTATTACATTAAGTCAAAGATATAATTATATACTAATAGTGAGACAATACACTGAAGTTACCACTTCTGACTCGTCAAACGATTCCCTTTTATTATTATTATTGGAAAAACGTTATTGTATCTTAAATATATTTATGCTCAAACCAGACTTGAATCCCTTGAAAGATGAGTGGACCTTTTGTGGTTTTGTACTATATCGAAAAACAATAATTAAAATCGAAAAACAATAATTAAAAAGGCAATAATTGAAAAGACAAGGACTGAATGGAAATAACAATTTATTTCTCACAATTGGAAAATCAATTACAATTCCCGACTCAACAGAATTAAAATTACACCAATTTAAATTCCAGACAGATTTAATATAAATTATTAAACTGCTGGACTGAATTGTAATTGTTTGAAACTGCCAGACAGAATAGTATAATGACTAAACTGCTGGACTGTTTAACAATTAAAAGAAACTGCCAGACAGAATAGTATAATTACTAAACTGCTGGATTGTTTATGTAAATACTGGAAATTAAATTACAGAATTGGAAAATTACAGAATGGGAAAGACTGAATTGAAATTACAGAAAGTAAATGTACTGAAATGTAAAGACAGAATGTAAACAGTACAGAAAAATAAAATACATAATGTAAACAGTACTGAAATGTAAATTACAGAAATAAAAGTACTGAAAAGTAAATAAACAGAAATTAAAGAAGAGGCAACTGCTGGGCAGTTTTCCTTAAACAATATTTTTCGAACCACCTTTAAAGGTTTCTGGTTTCGGGACTTTGTTCCCAAGGTACAACTTCTGTCTCAGAGTGACTCGTATGGAAACCGGCACCGAACCACAGGTCGAGCTGTTGGTGGTGCGATTTTCTCTCTAATATGTATGTATGCTTATGCTGTGATTGTGTGTGTTTGATTGTGTCTGAAATGAGAGGGGGAGGGCTGCCTTTTATAGGCTTTCTTGAAAACCGCAACCATTAATGGTCAATTAATTCTGGGAGTTACACCCCCAGAATCCGCCCAATCAATTTCTGAAA
This sequence comes from Primula veris, assembly GCA_963682055.1. Classification (NCBI taxonomy): domain Eukaryota; kingdom Viridiplantae; phylum Streptophyta; class Magnoliopsida; order Ericales; family Primulaceae; genus Primula; species Primula veris. The sequence continues at coordinate 4,525,006 of OY821751.1, forward strand.
CCGCAGCATTTAATCTGCAATTTATTCTCATTGATTGCTGGCGTTTCAGTTGCTGGAAACTCTAGGGACTACTTTTGTATTTTATACAAAACTCCCTTTTCAGATTTGACCCAAGATATTTCCCAAATCCCAATCCCAAGCCCGCGCCCGTGCCTGCGTCCGCGCCCGAGACCCGAGCGAGCGCGTGTGGTACACACTAATACTCTTAGCTGTATGTGGACATGTTAGTTTAACAACTACATGTGTTGGTATTGTATATATATTATAAAATTAACTCTTAATCTTCCAATATGGGATAAAGCTCATTGGTTTTTCACTTAATTGTTCCATTTTCCAGCAAAGAGTTTTTTCCCTCTTTCGAGAACCCAACTTTGAAGCCACTTTGTATTCACACCCATTCTCCGAATAGGTCATACGATATACCGTTACGATGCTCGTCACACGGGCTACTCAAACACGTTGAGTACGGTATCAACAACTCAGCGTTGTCACATGTAATATTGACTCGAAGTTGATCCAATGACCATTCGGAAACACACATGTTAAAACATATTTTTCCAACAGCTTTAAAGGAAGAGTTTCACACTCAACAATTGGTGGTATGGTTGTTAACATGATTCTACTAAAACTAGATATTTAAGTTGGTTTATATATGTATATATAGCTGTCGTGATAAAGGTTTAGTACTATCAATTATTAATTAATCCCAAATTGTTTACCAAAATATGGAACTGTTTACTGTATATGTTCTAAACAACTAGCTATTTATTCAATAATTTACACGATTTTTAAATTCCATGAGACTTTGGGTCATATTCGTAATGGATACTCCATGGCAAGGTTAGGCAAGTTTAATGGGCCCCTAATTTTTTCGTCAAACATACATACCACTACACTTATTTTAGGTAAGCATTGATACATATAATGTCACTCCCATGACTTCATTTTTACCGATTCAGAGTAGTAAATTTTGTACTTGGAATTTAACATGTTTTTACTTAATTAACTTTGAGCCAACGGTTAAGTGGTCTACAGCTAACGTTTGAATCCGTACTTGTAAGTTTTGTCAAGTACGTACGACAAGTTTCGAGACGGTATATTATACGCACAAAACGGCTTAGCGGTGTGAATAGAAATTGGCTTCTAAAGTCCATCTTGAAAGTGTAACTTCCAAGTGGGAAATGCAAAAAGACTTTGGGGGGTATTTATCCCACATTGAGGAGTAAAAGTTCCAAATAATAGTTTATATACAATTTCTACTGTTATGAGTTTAATTGATTAAATCTATTATTGGGTAGCAAGTCCATCCACACACGTGTACGGGCCGGGTCAGGTTCGGGTTGTGGGTTTTGGTACAGCGGTACGAGTTTCTTGTTCGGTACGAAGTGTGGTATGGTAAAATTTGTATTTATTATAGAGTTAATGCTCAAAATTTTGTAATGTATGTAACCGATATTCATTATTGTGATAATGACGAATTTAATACGTCGATTTCAGAATTTGATTGTGTAACCCCCACAACTGCTCAACCTAACAAACAAATTCATAACACAATACAGAAACTCACTAGCATTCTAGAGAGAGAGTGCCACCTCACAAAAAACTCAGAGAGTGTGGCGGCACCGCTTAATCTGTCACATTATCAGATGTTTTACCTTAGCAATCATTTGTCCAAACAAGCCAGAAGATAAAAGATGGCGGACAAATAGGATTTAAGGAGAAACGGTTTACCGTTATCTCATATGTTTTACTTCCTTTTCTTGCATATTTTTATTTTTGTCTTTTTTACGTTTTCTGTCCAGTTCGGTACATTATCTGACCGGTTCAGCTCTGTACGTTGCCTGGTCAATTCTGTTTTGTTATTTTTCAGTCATACAGTTTTTGTTATTTACATTACAGTCCAGTACTTCCTGTTATTTACTTTCCAGTCATGTACTTTTAGTTATTTACGTTTCAGTCCAGTACTTTCTGTTATTTATTTTTCAGTCCAGTACTTTCTGTTATTTACTTTTCAGTCCAGTAGTTTCTTTAATTTATTTTTCAGTCCAGTAGTTTATGTTATTTATTTTAGTCCAGTAGTTTCTGTTATTTATCTTTTAGTCCAGTAGTTTATGTTATTTATTTTTCAGTCCAGTAGTTTCTGTAATTTACTTTTCAGTCCAGTAGTTTCTGTTATTTACTTTTCAGACCGGCAGTTCCTGTAATTTATTTTCCAATCCAATAGTTTCTGTAATTTACTTTTTAGTCCATAAAGTTTCTGAAATTTCATTTCAGTCCGTAACTTTTCTGTAAATACTTTTCAATCCATGTAATTCATATTCCGGTGACATTTAAGTATACAATGTCTTCACCGGAAGCTCCATATTGGGAGGAGGCTATAATTAATGAGATAGAGTCGAATATGCAAAATCACACTTGTGAATTGGTAGATTTACCACCAATGTGCAAACATTGGGGTTACAAGTAGATCTTCAAAAGAAAGATGAAAACCGATGGCACAGTCGACAAATACAAGGCGAGACTTGTAGTTAAAGGATATAGGCAAACAGAAGGTGTTGATTATTTCGACACCTATCCATCTGTATCGAGGAAAACGTCGATTAGATTAATCATTGCATTTGCGGTGTTGTTTAATCTTGAGATACATCAAATGGATGTAAAGACGGCCTTTCTAAACGGAGATTTAAAATAGAAAATTTACATGGAACAACCCGAATGGTTTGTGGTTCCGGGTAAAGAGGAAAATGTGTACAAGTTGGTTAAGTCCTTGTATGGACTAAAACAAGCACCTAAGCAATGACACGAAAAGCTTGATAGCGTAATGCACTCAAACGGGTTTCGTATCAATGAATGTGATAAATGCGTCTATGTGAAATGAGGTGGAAACGACTATGTAACAGTCTGCCTTGATGTAGATGACATGGTTATCATTGGTAGCAAAAATCACATCAAGACTACGAAGAATATGTTGTCGAGAAACTTCGACATGAAGGACATGGGTGTTGCTAATGTGATTTCAGGTATGAAAATAACTAAAACATCAAATGTCTATGCTCTCTCCCAATCGCACTATGTTAGGCAAGTTCTTGACAAGTTTGATCCAGGAGGTGAGGCAATTACCCGAACATCGATTGAAGTTCTGCCACATCTCAAGAAGAATCTTGACGAGTGCATGCGACAACATGAATATTCTCAGATCATAGGCATTTTCATGTATCTCATAAACTGTACTAGACATGACATTGCCAACACAGTGAGTAAAATGAGTAGACATACGAGTAATCCAAGTATTGATCACTATAAGGCCATAATCAAGTTACTCAGGTACCTGAGGTGTATACATCGGATTATGGTCTACACTATACGAGATATCCAACGGTGCTAGAAGGTTATTCTGATGTAAACTGGATATCTGACTCCAATAGTACAAAGTCCACGAGTGGATATGTTTTTGTACTAGGAGGGGCAACGGTTTCATGGAAATTCTCAAAACATACAGTTATTGCCAGGTCGACTATGGAGTCTTAGTTCATAGCATTGGACCTAGCGACTGACGAAGCCGAATGGCTAAGAAACTTTCCGGAAGGTATTCCACTTTGGCCACAACTTGTTCCCGCCATAAGCGTGCACTGCGATAGTCAGTCATCCATTGGACGGGTAAATAGTACAATGTATAATGGGAAGTGCCGACATGTGTGTTGGAGACATAGATTCGTAAGGAAATTGCTAGCAAATGGTGTTGTATCCATAGAGTTTGTGAGATCTAACGATAATATTACGGACCCATTAACAAAAGACTTAACTAAAGAACTAGTTGAAGCTTCGTCGAGGGGAATGGGCATGAAGCCCAGGACATTGGTTACCCAACGTGATGACAACTAGGGCTGGGAAAAGTTCCTGAAATCCCGACCCGATCCGACATCCGATCCAGTCTCGACCCGTTTTTTCCCGACCCGATGTTGTCCCGATCCGAAAGATCGGATTTTTGTTCCGTCCCGAAATAATTCGGTTCGGGATCAGATTTTTATTTCCAATCCCGATGGATTTCCCGACCCGATAGAATTAATATACATTAAAAAATATATTATTTTTGTAAATCTTATTACGAATAGTACCACTTTATATTTATTAAAAAAAATAAATTTACTCTCACATCGACTCTATTTACTAAATAACACAATTTTATTTCTGTATGGGTTTCTTGTTTCATATGTTTTGTATTCATCTTAATCGTAAATAACTAAAATTATAACATTTGGTTTCTGCCTTTAGTTTGAATTATTTTATTATTTATTTTTTCTTAAAAATAATTATAATTAGTTGTCTTATTTGATAATCAATCTTATAAACGAATACAATACCAACATAGTATTGTACCACTTTTTGATTTTGTTTAAATCTAACAAATTTTTTAACAAAATTGCTAGTTATGTTATAACTTTTTAACAGTTTTTTTTAGGAGTATGAAGTATCGTGAAATCCCGTCCCGACCTTTCGGGATCCCGAATTATCGGCAATCCATATTATCGGTACCCGACCATTTTCAGTTCGGGATCGGGACTTTTAAATGACATCCGAAAACTATTGGACCGGGACACATGTTTAAGCTTTTCGGGTCGGGTCCCGTCCCGATTCCACCCCTAATGGCAACCCAACCTGAATTGGAAACCTCAATTTGCAGGTTCAATGGGACAACCAAATTATGGGGGTGACCAAACAAAGCACTCGGTAATATGAATTCCCTGCCCATTCCTATGATGAAAGAGTGATAGAGTTGTTCCATTAAACGTGAATCATTGAGGCTTATTAAGATCCAAGTATCTCGTGGATACGAGTGGGGTATGACATGATACATTTGACTTGAGATCACCTATATCGAGTGTGTAGGGGCCGTTACAATGAGAAGAGTTTAAGGGATAATTCTCTAGAGTGCTCGATGAAACTACCAAGGCAGTTCACGGCCAAAATGGACAAAACTGGAGAGCCAAGTAGTGAGATAGAGGAAAAGTTGCATGAGCACTGTTGTCTTGTTATGCACAAAATGCCGAAGGGTTAAAATCATCGTGTCTACCCTTTGGCAAACATATCCGATAGTACTTCACTATAGGGGTTCAAAGGGCAAGCTACCTTACCAGATACAACGATTCTTCGTGTTACTCTTGATTGCATTTAGGTTGCATATTGCACGTCAGCCAATTGCCTTCATGTGGGGGACTGTTGGAATTTAACATGGTTTTGCCGTGTTGATGAACCGACTTTGAGCCAACGGTTAAGTGGTGTACACTTAACGTTTGATTCCGTCATCGTAAGTTTTGTCAAGTACGTACGACAAGTTTCGAGACGGTATATTGCACGCGCAAAACAGGTTAGCGGTGTGAATAGAAATTGACTTCTAAAAGTCTATCTTGAAATGGGATAACTTTCAAGTGCGAAGTGGAAAAAATATTGGTGGGATTTAACCCACATTGAGGAGGAAGAGTCCCAAATAATAGTTTATATACAATTAATACTCTTATAAGTTTAATTGATTAAATATATTATTGGGTAACAAGTCCATACATATGCGTGTGCGGGCCGGTTCGGGTCCTGGTCGTGGATTTTGGTACGACGGTACGAGGTATTGGTTCGGTACGGAGTGTGTCCAACCCGTCAATCTAACGCACCAATTCACCACAATATACACACTCACTAGCATTCTAGAGAGAGAGTATCACCTCACAAAAAGTTCATAGAATGTGGCGGCACCGCTTAAGCCATCAAATTATCAGAAGTTTTACCTTGGGAATGTTTTGTCCAAACAAGCCAGAACCTAAAAGGTGGCGGGCAAATAGGATTTAAGGGAAAACGGTTTATCGTTGTCTCACCTATTTTATTTTGTTTTCTTGCATATTTTTATTTTTTATCTTTTTTACATTTTCTGTCCAATTGGTACGTTATCTGACTGGTTCAGTTCTGTACGTGGTCTGGTCAGTTCTGTTTTTTTTATTTTTCAGTCCTACAATTTCTGTTTTATATTTTTCAGTTCTGCAGTTTCTGTTATTTACATTCAAGTCCAGTACTTCCTGTTATTTACTTTCCAGTCCTGTACTTTCTGTTATTTACATTCCAATTCAGTACTTTCTATTATTTACTTACCAATCCTTTACTTCAGTTATTTACGTTTCAGTTCATTATTTCCTGTTATTTATTTTTCAGTCCAGTAATTTATATCATTTACTTCCAAGTCCAGTAGTTTATGTAATTTACTTTTCAGTCCAGTAGTTTATGTAATTTATTTTTCAGTCCAGTAGTTTCTGTTATTTAATTTTCTGTCCAGAAGTTCCTGTAATTTACTTTTCAGTCCAATAGTTTCTGTAATTTACGTTTCAGTCCAGAAAGTTTCTAAAATTTCATTTCAGTTCGTAACTTTCCTGTAATTACTTTTCAGTCCCTGCAATTCATATTCCAGCAATAAAACCTTTTATTTTCCTTTGTGTTCTGTTAAATCCAGAAGTTTCAATTCATTACAAACAGATCCGTCAATCACTTTCTATACAACAGGTACTAACAAATTATTATGCTTCACGAGATTAGTTTCATTTTGTCATTTCATGTACTTAATTTAATGCTTGTTGTTTATCGTTTATACAGTAAAACATAGTGTTTGACTCGCTAGAAAATAGTTTTAGAACTTTTACACAAATTGGCCGTGTTGTGTGCTGAAAGTTTTAGTTTTCAGATTTAATTATTGTTTTGAATCGAAAAGTTGGAAGAATCCATTGTTTTTCTCCTTCTTACAACTCTTTTTTTTCATGTATCATGATTTTGTTAAAGCCAAGTTTAGTTGTAAGTTTCTATATTAAAGTTTTTGTTCCTTTTTTGTTTCCAATTTAACTTGTCTAAGAATTTTTAGTAAGTTATGTTGTTGGAAAATCTTTTATAATCCAACATGTTTATTGAAGATCATTTTTTTTCTAATGAAGAAGTCAAATAGTTAAGATTTTAGGAAAGGCCCACAATATTCGTATTAGTCTCGGGTCTAAGAAAACACTTGAAACCTCGGCACCGCCTGATAATTGGTTGTGGGTGAATGTACTGCAGACTTGAAGATAATGACCGTGCAAGATATCGTAACTTGACAGATGGCTAGTTTTAAAGTACACTGCAAGTCAGTACTCCAAATGCATAAATTCATATTCTGATCAGAAAACTGGTTAAAACTTAAAAGTGATAAAAGGTGAGATACAGGCTCAAATGATGCAAATCTGACCGAGATAATTGGTTTGTGATGAACTTGTCCCGAAGGCACCGGGCTTTAAATCCTTTCTGTTATTGCTGGGATTGGAAAATATAGGTAGCAGGAGGTGAATAATATATGAAGCATGAATGTTGCTACTGTGTGATTTTAAAATCTGGAATACCTAATTAACATAATTCTCTATAAAGTGATAAACACGAAAAGAACCAATGAGTAACATAATTGAGCATTTGTATCTAATTTTAAAAGGATTTCTATGTTGCGTTTCTTTAATAAAGTCTCAAAATATGTATCAATCCATCATTTTGCCATATGTGTATTTAAAGCCAATTAATATGGTTTATAATATGCTTCTTACCACTTTTCCCTACTTTTTTGCAATTTTGATCACTTTATGGTTTCCTTGGCTTGCAAACGTATGGCCAAACTACCTTGGTGTGCTTTATGGTGTCATTTGAAAGCGTTGCAGTGGCAATAGTTTCAGTCACCGGAACCATACGACATAGCGCCCAACACGTTTTCGGTCCCCATGCAGCAGGAGCTTCGTGCATCGGTCTGCCCTTAATTTTCAGATAAAAAGGAAATACTTATTATGTAGTAAGTAAGTAGTAATAAGTAATAACTACTCTATTTTTCTTTAATTCAATAAAAAGGGGATCATTTTTGCACTAGAGGAAACATATATATACATAGTGTAGTAACATTGAAATTTGTGTTCTAGATTTCCTAGTACAGAACTGCAATCCTGTAAATTAGTATACTAAACTTAAGAAACCTTGTATACTTTAGTACTATGGAGTATTTCTTTAATTAATTATCTTAACAATAGTTATTTAATTTATAATTTAAAATGAAACTTCCCAACATCGATTTAAGTGAATGAGTCATTGAATGTGTAGTTGTCACCAGATTTGGGCAAGTGCAGGGGCCAGTAAATGACATACAACTAGGGCAGCGAATGAGACCATAATGTCGTGAACATTTTCGTTTCCGTTTCATTAAGAGTTCGTCTCGTTTTCGTTTATTACTAAATAAAATAATAATGAAATAAAATATAAATTTCGTTTAGTAAACGAGATGATAATAATCATAGCCCTATTCCTATTCGTTTTGTTAAGTTTCATCTAGTATTAAATATATTTCTATATATATATATATATATATATATAAATTTATATGTTTGTAATTATAAATCTATAGAATATTATATTAGATATATGAATTAATAAAACATATACAGTATAAAATATAGTTTATGAGACGAAACGAAACAGAACGAAAATTTCATATCCTCAACGAAACGGTAACGAAACGGAAACGATGGAGCAGCACCGCTAGAATAGAGAAGTTAATTATAGGAGTTTTCTTATACACATGATTACTTTCTGCAATGTTTACATTTAAATTTTGACCAGCTTTTTTTCCTATAAAAATTGAAGGAGCATAATTAATATTTAAATTATATAGATCTAGAATATCAGTCCAACCGCGATATAGACCAAACACAAAAAGATGGAGATTTACGGTTTGCAGGTATATTATTGTGTAACTATATTCATTGTACATTTCTATGCAAAGTAAATGTTCACGTGAAATTGTTTGTTGGATAAAGTATCTATATTAAACCTTTATGGTATGATTCACAGCATGCACGCATGTTAATTAAACTGCCAACTAAAAACACAAAGGGTGATTAATACTTTTAACATATTTTGTAGTAGAAAATGGAGGACTAATTAAAGAAATTTAATTTATCTATTCACTATATATTTTATTTATCATAAGCAAGAGGATACTGCACTATAAAAAAAATACTCAAATAGCGATGGGATTAGTGACGGTATTTTTTGTTACGAGCTTATTAGCGACGGTTTTTGTGACGGATTTGTAACAGTTTAGTCAATTTATGATAGATTTTTAAATTAGCGATATACTTGTGACAGCTTTTAACTATCACTAAATCAAATATTATTTTACAGTGCTAGTGCTGATAACATATTTTAGAAAGTAAGGGATTTGGATCCTGTAGGTATTGGCATGCAGAGGCATCTGTTTAGATAATCTCAGTTTATTAATTATTTTAATTTCTTTGATTACTTTAAATTATAATGAATTGAGAAATATTAATTAATTACCCTTATATATTTATTAGATTAAATATGAATTTTGTTTGATTTTAAATATGTATATATACTTGTTTTCCATATTCTTGAATCAAAACAAAAATATACTAAAAGGCGCCGATGGATCAGCAACGGTTCTTTATGAGGCGATGCCATGTTTATCGACTGGATTGTGGCAGGTTCAGATTTTAATTACAATGGATTTTGTTCAATTGTAGGACTTAGGATCGATTCCTTGTTCAAACTGTCTTATTAACATTCCAAATTATTCAATCTACAAATATGAATAACAGACAGATTATATATAGGCTCTAAAATAAATTTTGCTTCCAATAAATAGACTTTGTACTATATCAACTTTTACCAAAATAAAGACTCCCAGTGACCAAATCAACGCAAAAGGAGTACATCACAAGCTCAAGGAATTTCAATTAAATTAAATTATGAAATATCCACCGACAACTATTGTTTTAGTACATCTTTTTTATTTCAGCAACCAAACGACAACTGTAGCATGTCCTGCTTAACTGCTAGTTTGCCAAGAATGAATTCCTTCACATGCATGCATGAGATCGAAAGCTACAGTTAAAACACTTTGTATATATAGAGGAAAATTGATGCATTTTGGTCGACTACACATGGGAGCTCAAATTTGGTCGGTTAAGTTACGACTAAGCTACAAATAATTGGAGGTTGCTTATCCCAGTCATATAGAATTCTTGTTTGGTAGTAATATTTAAAGGTCGGGATTGGATTATTACTTATTAGTTTGATGGAGTCCACAAATAATTCATTTTGCAACATACATTGTATATCCCGACTATACTTTTGGTGCATTTATAATATATACGGAGGTATGGTATTAGATGTTAAACCTGGTATACATTACTATTAAAATGTCTTGTAATTGTAATAATTGATAACTCATGGCCTAAAATTTTAAGGGTAACTTTTTATAAAACACAGATTCGATCATTATCTAGTCGATATGGGATAATATTATATATAGTCCGTTCTAGTTGAGATTATTTGTCCGACCTTTTTCTTAATCTCACTCATTATGCGGACCGGATTTTAGTCTTGGTCCCGAAAACAAACGAGTCCATGGCATTACAGCCAAAATCCAATGAGAAATTTGGACAATCTAAGCATACTGTCACATAATATAAAAGGAAATTAATCGTATTTTTTTAATAGTGCATCGAATAACCACCTGCCACCACTACAAGATTCAAAATGATAATATAAGTTGCAATAAGAGATGCTGTTAATTTTGCAACACAATAACAACATAAATAACTATTTTTGCAGGGGGCTTTAGAAAAATTGCTAACTGCTTACTAATACTACAAGTTATCCTTTACATGATTATGATTTATAGTTCATAAAGTAGTACAAAAATTAAATGTCATCTTAACAGGTGAGGCATAAATAGGTCCAACAAAAGCTACCTGTACTTTCTCATCCACCAAATGCATTTAAATTCATGAGGTTAAATCGGAGGTGGACTATTCATGACCATTTATTACGGTAAGTACGAACATTCAGTATATAAAGATAAGGAATTCAGAAAAATTAGATACCGTCTCAAAATTGTACAAACAAACACTATGGAACAGCTAAAACCTTCACTAGCAAACTCATGTCCTTTAACACCCCTAACATTCCTCGAACGAGCTGCCACTGTATACGGTGCCTCCCCCTCGCTCGTGCACAATGACACCGTCTACACATGGGCAGAAACACACAACCGTTGCTTGAAATTATCTTCTTCCATTTATGCTCTTGGAATTACCAAAAACGATGTAGTTTCGGTTATATCACCGAATACACCTGCCATGTATGAGCTCCATTTTTCCATCCCAATGTCCGGAGCGGTAATAAACACTATTAACACCCGTCTTGATGCACGCACTGTATCTATACTCCTATGTCATAGCGAGTCAAAACTTGTGTTCGTCGATGAGCAATACAAGCCCCTTGTTCAAGAAGCTTTTACCATGTTCCCTAAGGGGAAAAAACCGCCTACGATTGTTCTCATCACCCAAGATTCAACCTCGGCGGTTGGATACCTAAATTACGAGATTTTAGTAGAGAAAGGTGACCCATGTTTCAAGTGGATCTGGCCTGACTCTGAGTGGGACCCATTGACACTAAATTACACATCCGGTACCACGTCCGCACCCAAAGGGGTCGTCCATTCCCATCGTTCGATATTCATCATGACGGTTGATAGTTTAATAGACTGGTCGGTACCAAAAGAGCCAGTATACTTATGGACCCTACCCATGTTCCATTCTAATGGGTGGTGCTTTACATGGGGAATGGCGGCCGTTGGCGGGACCAATATTTGCTTACGCAAAGTGGACCCGCCAACGGTATATAATGCTATAGTCAAACATAGCGTCACTCACATGTGTGGCGCGCCGGTCATACTCAACATGCTCTCAAACTTTGCACATGCGGAGCCACTTCGCCGTCAGGTCAAGTTCTTGACGGGCGGAGCGCCTCCTCCGGCCTCCGTGCTGCTATGCACAGAGTCGTTAGGTTTTGAGGTGACTCATGGATATGGGATGACGGAGGTGGCGGGGGTGGTGGTGTCGTGCGCTTGGAAGGGGAAGTGGGACCCGCTTCCTGCTAAGGAGAGGGCGAGGCTCAAGGCGAGGCAAGGGGTGCGGACGAACGGGTTGACCGAGGTCGACGTGGTTGACCCGGTCAATGGGAAAAGAGTCAAACGAGACGGATCGACCTTAGGCGAGATCGTGCTTAGAGGGGCGAGTTTAATGCTCGGGTATCTGAAAGACCCGGAGGCGACTAGAAAGTGTATGAGGTTTGACGGATGGTTGTATACGGGTGATGTTGCGGTGATGCATCCAGACGGGTATTTAGAAATAAAGGATCGGTCTAAGGATATTATAATTACGGGTGGGGAAAATGTAAGTAGCGTCGAGGTGGAATCGGTTATTTACTCACATCCAAGAGTAAATGAGGTTGCGGTGGTCGCAAGGTCCGACGAGTTTTGGGGCGAGACGCCGTGTGCTTTTGTGAGTTTAAAAAGTGGCACAGGGAGGGTAACGGAAAAGGATATAATCGAGTTTTGTAGGACAAAAATGCCTCATTATATGGTTCCAAAGACGGTGATTTTTAAGCCGGATCTTCCGAGAAATTCGACGGGAAAAATTCAAAAGAACGTGCTTAGAGATGCTGCTAAGGCTGTGGATGAAGGGCAACAATTAGTTGCGCGATTATAAGCATAATTGGCAATGGAATTTCTTCCTCTTAAAAATATGAAATGCAAAATATACAAGAATCATTAAAGATAATCCAAATTTGATCACTATCGATGCTTTATGCTTGTTTTTTTTTTTTTTTTATCTACTATCTTAACATATATTTGGGAATTTAATACATAAGTGCGAGAATTTGATCAAATTTACTGCTAATTTTGTCTCATCATGGATTTGGTAGTGTCAGTTTAATAATATTGAGTCATTGACTACAGATTAGCAGAGCGAAAACAAGTTTTGATTTGTTTGATGTAATGTGTGTACTGATTGTATAAGAAGCAAAAACTTACCTTATTGCTAATAAAATCTAAACCTTAGCGTGTAAAATTGAAAAAATGTTAAATTTGCCTACAAAACCGTATAGAAATATATCATAATTATGTTTACAATTCAATGTTAACTCAAATATTTTACACATAATATTTTCTCAGATTAAGTGTCAACAGAGCGAGCTCCGGCATAGTCGCTCCTCTCGAAATCATTGATAATAGTCATATTCATATAATGTTTATTTCCGTTCCTGGATCGACCATCTATCAAAACTTTTGTATGACCATATCGACAAAACCTGAGGTAATACTTAAATAAATCAAATCATATAAACGCGAACCGATGATCAGTTTTTCGATGGAAGGCAATAAAACATTATCAGTTTTTAAAGTTATTAAACTTTTTAAAGAACTTTAGATTTTAAAAATGGTTTTCAACGAAACCGAGAGATTTTTTATTTTAAAAAAAAATGATTCATATTAGAGTCATTGAAACCGAGAGATTTTATAATTTTAGAGAGTTACTAAAAGATCAACGGAGTAATTTTGCCCATTTACTCAAATCGAGACCGAAAAACTATAATTTTAGACACCTTATCAATTACATTAATGATTGATTTTCAATGGTTATATTGTAAATTAGTTTTTATTTTTATTTTTTAAAGCTACACATCCTTTGGCAGAAGCATTTGTTTTCAAGGCAAAAGAACTATATTCTGTGTTAGATTAAAGCTTATAGAAGTATTTCGCATAAACTAAGTCTGCAATTTTTACAACTCACTTTAAAAAAAAAAAACCTTTTTACTATTTTAAAATAAAGTTAATTCAGGTTTACCATACTAAATTATTATTCGTTAACAAACTTAATAGCAATCTACAACTTTTAAGGATTTCCATACCAGATAAGTAGAAATCAAACAATCAATGTACTTTCGCCAAGTTAATAAACATAATTTGTCAAAACAGAATGAATTAACACTCATTTTCATTTTCAGATTTAAAAAGTGATGAAAAGTGACGGATTCATACATCAAAACTAGTATAGTTTAAGTTCAAATGTGATATGGATATTGTTTAATGTATGATGACTATTTAAATTCGTAAGGAAACCGTTAAAAGTTATACGCTAATAGTAAATTTGTTAACGGATGATAGTTTGACACGTAATTATCGGGACCAGAAAGTAAGAAACAAAACAAAAAACATAAAATAAATATAGATTCTAAAATTTACATCTGAAATAACAAAAACTCGTCGAAAATGATAAGCGGAAATCGGGCAAAGGTAAACACAGTTTTTAAAAGGTTTCCTATTTAACTATTAGATAGTAAAAATAAATTAGTCATTTAAAATTATTTATAATTACATAGCAGAACTCGAACTCTATTATCTTCTTGAGGTTTTCATGAAAGACTAATAGTAACTTGAACATCAAATTATACATCAATTTGTACATATTTTTTATTTTTAAAAACGGTCCAAATTGAGATTTGATTAACGTAAATCTTCACGGTTTCACAATGGTAACATAAATATACGTCTTGCTTTTTTTTTCGGGATGTATAATGATATGTTTTGAATTTTTAAATTTTACCATAATTTCCAAACCATGTCATTATACATATCGCAAAAAAAAAAAAAAACAAGACACATATTTATCTTCTCGTTATGAAACCGTTGAGATTTGAATTAATAAAATATTCATTTAAACCTTAACGTATAAGTTGATATATACCTAACCTTACTTCCAATTCCCATGGAGGCGAAAAACTAGAAAAACTGAACCGGACCGATAAGCGAACCGAAAAAGACCGATAAAAACCGAAAAATAACGAAATTGGACCGAAAAAAACTGGTCCGGTTCGGTCCAAAAAACAAAAAGACCAAAATCGAAAAAAAACGAACCGAAAAATATGATCGATTTCGGTTAACAAAACCGAACCGAGGACCTAAAGAATAATAATAAGATATGTTCTTATCAAATAAATAAAGAAATAAATACATATGTAATACGTGCGTGTGTGTATATAGAGATCGACTGAAAGTTGAAACAAATTAGTATTTTATTTTTCTCTATATATGGAGATTGACTGAAAATTGAAACAAATTTGTAATTATTTATTTTTAAGGAAAAGATGGTGTGGGGCCTTTTTCCAGTCGACCCTATTCCAGGTAATAATTATTATTATTCATTTCTCTTCTAAAACCCTCGTTTATATATATACCTCAAACACTTGTGTATATATATATATATATATATGTATGTGTGTGTGTGTTTTAATAACCATTTTTTGTGCTTGTGTTTCATTGCTTGCTTTTAATACCCTTTTGTATACTTCTCCGTCCGCTCCCAATTAATTTACCAAACTACGTGACCGGTCAAGTAACTTGTATCAAAACTGTCGGAATGAAATTTTTTAAACATTAATCGTATAGTTCAAACATTAAATTATATGATTTAAGTTTGAAATTTTTCATTTCGACAATTTTGATACGTGTTATAAGACAGTCAAAATTACACGTAATTTCGTAGATGACAATTAATTGGGAACACAAAGAGAGAGTAATTTATCCTAATTTGTAGCAATAAGAGTAAAAAGTTACAGTTCTGGGGCATTGTTTTACTGTTTAAATGATAGGAAATGATAGTTAATTGTATATGTAGTTAAGGGTTTGTTTGGTTGCAGCCTTTAAGCAAATAAACACTCTTATTTCAACATGTGAAAAATATTTGGTGTTTTCTATTATCCATCTTAATACTTGTCTTTTCTGGTTGGAAAATGAAAAAGACTGTTAAACCTAATATAGTACAAATTTACCATTCGTAACGCAACAAGGCTTGGTCTTTTTTTTTTAATCTTCTTTATAGCCAGTTGGTGTGCTTTTTTCATGCCTTTCTTTTGAAACCCTTTTGTCTGTTCAAAGTAATTTGGTCTAATTTGTATCAGAAAGAGTAAAAAGTTACACTCTTGATGCATTTTTTTACTTTTTAAATGATAAGATACTGTTTAAATGATAAGAAATGATAGTTAATTGTATGTGTAGTTTAGGGTTTGTTTGGTTGCAGCTTTTAAGCATATAAACTAGCTTATTTTAACCTCACCCACTTAAGTTTTTTTTTTTAAATGTTTGAACAGCCATTTTGTGTGCTTGTTTCATTGCTTTCTTTTGGAAACCCTTTTGTCTGTTTAAACTAATTTGGCCTAGTTTGTATCAGAAAGAGTAAAAAGTTAACACTCTTGAGCCATTTTTTTTAATGTTTAGATGACAAGAAATGATAGTTAGTTGTATATGTTGTTAAGGGTTTGTTTGGTTGCAGCTTTTCGCATATAAACTAGCTTATTTAAACCTCACCCACTTAAGATTTTTTTTTTCAATGTTTCAATAGCCATTTTTTTGTGCTTGTTTCATTGCTTTCTTTTAAAACCCTTTTGTTTGTTTAAAGTAATTTGGCCTAATTTGTATCATAAAAAAGTAAAAAGTTACAGTCTTGATGCATTCTTTTACTCTTTTTTTTAAAGGCATTCTTTTACTGTTTGGATGATAAGAAATGATAGTTACTTGTATAAGTAGTTTAGGGTGTGTTTGGTTGCAGCTTTTAAGCATATAAACTAGCTTATTTTAACCTCACCCACTTTAGTTGTTTTTTTTTTTTTCTTCATATTTTTAATAGCCAGTTTGTGTGTTTGTTTCATTGCTTTATTTTGAAACCCTTTTTCTGTTTAAAGTAATTTGGCCTAATTTGTATCAGAAAGAGTAAAAAGTTACACTCTTGAGCCATTCTTTTGTTTAGATGATAGGAAATGATAGTTTATTGTATATGTAGTTAAGGGTTTGTTTGGTTGCATCTTTTAAGCAAATAAACTACCTTATTTTTCAATCTGTAAAAGATGTTTGACATATCCATCATCCTGCTTAATACTTCTAGCCTTTTCTGGTTGGAAAAAGAAAAAGACTTCGGTTTTAAGCTGTTAAACCTAATCAGTATTTGAAAAAGGGAAATATTATTAGTTAAAGTGTTTTTGCAAGAGCTACGCTAAAAGCGGGAAAACGAGCTTTCTAAGTTTTTTTAAAGCTTTAATCGAGCTTCAAATCGAGCATTGTTACTACTGCGCGTTTTTCTAAACAGTGAACCTAATACAGTACAAATTTACCATTCATAACGCAACAAACCCCGAGTGTTTTTTTACTTGTAGATTTTATGCAAAAAAAGAAGAAAAAAACGTCCCAAAAGAATATGCAAGAGGGCCTACCTTAACTTACTAGCTTTTTAGGGCATTGATTTTAGCTAGGGTGTGGAACAAACTGTGAAACTTAGCTTATAAGAGCATATAAAATGACTAAGCTCTTGCTTAAACTATCCCTTGCTCTCGACTGCGACCAAGTGGAAAATGATATTATTTATCTTGGATAGGAGTATCCCATTTAAGACGAATTGAAAAGGTTTGGGTTTAGGGTCTTGGCTACTGAGCATTTGGCTTGAAATATTGGTAAGCGTTTGGTCTCGCATTAATCATACCATGTCAATCATCTGCAGGTGAAGATAAGTACTATATATTCAGTAAAGGGACATACAAAGTGGGCAGAAAAGGTATAACTTGTTCGCTTGTTTCTTTGCCTACTTATGTTATTATGATAAGCCACGGTTTCGTCACGTTTAACCTTTGTTTTTACTTTTCAAATTGATGTTTGATCATGATTTATGCATTTGATGCTAAATCACCTGAACTTAAACTTGAAAGATATTTGGTTTCTTTTCTTCAAGACTTTTCCAGTGCTGATGATTTTACCTCTGGTCGTAGGTTCTCATATCGATGGAAGTTAGGTCTTTTAACTACTAGAAAACCCAACAATACACACTCTGAAAATAAATATGCACTTGAAAATACGAGTTGGAATGTAATTTAGATTATCTTGTTTGTTTAACCCAAAAGCATATATCTGTTACCAGTAGTAAGTGAGATTTTCTTGCTTTATAGGATGTGATATAATAGTTAATAAAGATAAAGGAGTTTCTCGAGTTCATTCTGAAGTAGTGGTGGATACCATGGCAAATTTGGAGCATACTCGGAAGAGTTCTGCTTTGGGTGTTCGGCTTAGAGATTGTTCAAAATATGGAACATTTATTAACAGAAAGATGGGGTCAAAGGAAAAAGTTCACGAGTTTGCTAATAAGGAAGCACCAGTAAAAGATGGAGATACGGTGTCGTTTGGAACTGGTAATGCAACCTATAGGTAAGTTTAGTCAATTAAAGATTCAGTGTGTATAAGATTTATAGAGAAATCATCTTGATCTTACACATTTAAACCGATTGTATATTCGGCAGGTTTTGTTTTGTTCCGTTGAAATTTCTTGTTCTCGGGTCAGAACCCTTCAAAGAAAATCAACTTCAGGAAAAGATATCATCTATAGGTTGGTAACTTTCCTCAAACTGACCATGACTCTATATTGATAACTTGGTTTATTTATCATCTTTATTTATTTTCAAAGGCATATATAAATTCATGAATATTAGCTGTTACGGCATTACAGTTTTTTATTACAAGTTTTTTTTGTTAGGTGCTACCATGACTTGTGAATGGAGTCCAAATTCCACACATGTGCTTGTAAATCAGTCCATGGAATTGACAGAAAATCTAGTTGATCCTTTTCTTGCTAAAAAGCCTTTTGTCCTTGCAGAATGGGTTGAGGTTAATTCCTATTTCTTTTAATTCTATACATTGCCAATATTTACCTGTAATAGTATTCTCAATTAAGAGAGATGGTCTGCTAGCTTGAAAAAGATAGCTTTTACACTTGGGACTTGTTTGTTTTCAACTTTCATAGTCCAAGGACTAACAATCCTAGCTGGATTATCCTTGTAATAGAAAAGAACCTTGGGACTCCCAAACCTTGTTTTGAGTAGAACTATTCTAAAACCCAACCCCCCATAGTATTGTAAAAGACCCACTTTTTCTCTATAAGAATCTGAACTTCATAGTTAGTCTCGCACCAACTAAAACAACACCCTATAGTAATTATTAATCTAATTCCAAGCTTGAAAAACTACAAACGAACAAGGCCTTGGGGACCTTACTTGTTAGTGAATTCTTGCATTTGACTTTTCTCTCCTTAATGAATACGCTGTACTATGATTACAGTTTAAAAAAAATACGCTGTATTATAATTCTTCATCTCTTTAAATTCTTGACTCATACTGCTATGTAGGTTGTTGTAGATAAACGTGTCTGCACTGAAATTCCAAGCTGGGATTGGTGAGTACTTTTTTTCATTTCATTTGTCTGTTATCTTTATTTCTCTCTCTTTTTAACATACTTATTTTTTGGTAAAATTTCCCAATTAGTTATGCTCCTACTGTCATGCTCGAAGGAGTATCAGTCAAAGTTGCGGACACTGCATATCGAGAGAGCTGTTTGAGACAATACAGTTTTCTGTTGGAAGCTATAGACAAGGTTATTATTCTAATCTGCATAAACATCCTTATTTTTTATTATCCCTGTGGCTTTGGAATCTTGATTTGCTTTTGGAAACAGATTATAATGGAACGGCTATATAGAGATTTTATTTTGATTCTCTAGGTCACAAGTATGATTGTTTCCTGATATTGCAGTATCAATTCAAGGATAAGCTACTTCCGTTACTGGAGTTTGTTGGTGCACAAGTAGTCTTGGTTGAAGATTTCAGTTCACACAGCCAAGTAGGTGATATTTTTATTTGTTGGCTATCTCCTTTTAAGGTATTTTTTTTTTTAAAACTTCTTTAGTTTGTCTTGGGTGGGTTGTATGAATTTTCGATCACCATCTCCAGACTCCAGTTTTCCGAGGAATTTTGTGATGCACATAATCTTATTCTGAGTTTTTCTTTTAATACCTTTCTGTCTTTTTTTTTTTTTTTTTTGTAGATGGAAACCTTATGCTTTCTTTTTCCTTCAGGGCCCAGAAGACAAAGAAGATAAAATGTTTGTTCTTGTCATCCCGTTTGGGATGACGAATAATCTTAATTCCTCGAGCAAACTTAGTTCCCTATCAAGACTAAAGGAGAAGGATGTAATTTGTGCTGCCTTTTCTGGTCATTTGGATCCTACTTTGATAGTGTCTGCTCCAGGTAAGATTTATAGTCTTTGCTTTTTAAGCTTGTTTGTGAAGGAAGATATATACTCGTGTAGTTGGCTAATGAAACACGTGCCCTGTTATCCAATTGAAGAAATTTTGAAAAATAGTTATACAAACCTATGAGGCATGATTATATTGAGTGAAATGCAGAATTGTTCCCATACTTTAGGTTAAGATTCTATATGATCCCAATATTTTCAATTGCTATAGTAATGGTCCTCACTCTTGGTAAATTTCTATTTGGTGTCCGTATTTCCAAATGAAACACTAATACAACCTCATAATTTGGATTGGTTACTTCACTAGCCCCTACACTTTTAAAAGGTATACAACAGTCCTCTGTATAACTCTATTGGTGCCAAGGAAAGAACCACTGGCATAATTTACTGAAACTGTGGGACCAAGACTGTTATAATCAAAACTATGTGGACCAATAGTGTTGCAACTGAAAATATGGAGACCAAATCAAGATTTCGTACGTAGCATGTGGATCATTCTAGAAATATTCCTACAATGTTCTACACCTTTTAAAGCTATTTTGATTATGCTTTTGATGTATGCATCTTTATATGTTGCAGTGGTGGTGTCATCTTCATGCTCAACAGATGAGACAATTGTAGCTGATTCCGATGTAGAAGAAATAGAAACAGTAACATCTCTCGACAAATCTACCGCTGTTGACACAACTGTATCATATAAACAAGAGGAAATGTACACTGTTACTGAGCCCGCAATACCAAAGAGTAAAATGATCAGTTGCTCAAGTGCAAAAAGAGACCAAGATGATATACCTGAATGTGGAAATGTAGATGTTATATACAGCCAAAATTTAATTGTTAGAGATGCAAGTTTTCCAGCTTCGACCAATTTATCTCATGACAATGGAGTTCCAAATTTTAAGCGCTTCAGGAAGGCAAGTGAAGTGAACTCCCAAACTATATTTCTTATTTTAGTAAAAATATTTTTTGCTTATTGTTGAAATGTGGACGGACTTGCAGTTGAGTGCACCATCAGAAAATAGTTTCAACAGTCTTATCCCGTACGCGAAGAATCCATACAAGTACTATCTCTATTATTGTTTCATTTATACATTCTGGTAAATAATTGTAACGTCTAAGGAGGACTGTATTCAGATTTAAATTCTTTTCATTTTTTGTCTTGGTTGATGGCAGTGAGTCTGGGTATGAAAATGAAGTGGTTGAATCTGTCAAAGAAGAGAAAAAGTGTAAACATATGGAAGCTATGGCAGAGGAGATATTCAATAATGAGAAGGTATGTCGCACAATCTTTTGTACCAACTCATATACCTAAAAAGAAGGCAGACTGGTTATACTCCTTGGGAATTATATTAATGGCAAAATGAGGGTGAAATTTGATGTAATTGAGGTAAAATAACATGAATATTTAAAAAACTGTTACCTGACCCCACTGTATCCCACAATATCTCCCCATTCTGTGACTTAATATAAAAAGTGGGGCTGACAATTTGTTTCCTCTTGAATATGTAGGGGCGGAAACGTGGTGTTTCAGGGTCCATTAGTGCTCTTTTTGCTCGTAGTTGATAGTTTGTGGTGACAGTATATTACCGGAGTGCGCAAAGTATAACCAATTTTCTCCGAGTACGGATTACAAGAGTCGTCATTTTGAAAAAGTTCTTAAGAGCTTGTGTTTTTCTCATATTAGAGGAAACTTTTACGCGGATATATTCCCTCTTGAAATGTTTGGTGCAATTACAGTCTCGGCTAGATTTCTGAAATGAAATTCCCAATTGTGTAAAAAGAACCAATTCACTATAAAGGGTTTGAAGAGAAGGGAAAAAACAGCAATTACATGTTTATGGCTGCAAACCGTTTTCGCTTTCTAATTCATTGGGTTCTACTTGCATTTTAGAGAAGTAACTTTATAGACTGTTTACAATCATCCATCCAGTCACTGTGATATCTTAATCAAATTTCCTGTGCCCCGGCATATTTAGGGTCTGTTTGTTTTGTTCTAAAACGAGTGTAAACAAACATTTACGGGAAAAATAAATTTTTCGGATGATTGATTTACTGTAAAACATTTTTTTTTGGAAAACTTTTTCCACATCCAGTAAAATTGGGAAAAACGGTTACTCCCTCCGTTCCCATTTAATTGTGCACAACGAAATTTTGTGTAATTTTGACCGCCTTATAACTTGTATTAAAATTATCGAAATAATTTTTTTTTAATTTAATCATAAAATTTAACATTTGACTATATGATCAACTTTTGAAAAAAATGGAAAAAATAGGAAATTTTCTATAAAAAAAATGAAAAAAAAAATTAAATCCATAAAATCTAAAAAACCAAAGAAAATATGAAAAAGTTAGAATCTAATAAACCAATAAAAAAGGAAAAAATCTAAAAAAAATAACAAAAAATGGAAAAAATAAAATTAAAAAAATTGCGAAAAATCTAAAAAGCCCAAGAAATTTTGAAAAAGCTAAAAAAAATCAATAATATCTTCTATACTTCTAATTTTATGAATTTATAGGTTGAAAATTTATAACTTATTACAAGTAACGTATATGAAAGAAAATGTGTTTAAATAAAGTTTCTTGTACATGTTGATATTTTTACCAATTATTTGTAAAAAAAACTTGAGTTTGTATAAAATTTTAAGTGGAAAACTTTTTATGCACCAACCCGTCCATAAATGAAAGGCAAACAAAATTTTTCAGTGTAAAACTTTCTCATAGAAATATTTTCTCCATATAAAACTTCTACTATAAATCAAATGGAAAATTTGCGCCACCTTTCATCGTAATCTTTATTGTTAATTATATAAATTTTGTTATGGCATTTGAAAGACGTTCTACAATGTTACCCTCTAGCTTCCATAAGCATCATTCACACACACAGTCATGAGAAATAATATATGTACCGGCTATTTACATTGTCTAGCCAAAAAGGAACATTTTCAGTACATTTGAAAGTGTTGCTGATTCTATCCGCAAATTACTGAAACAACGCATGGAAAAGTTTTTTGTGTTGTTCTTTAGTTTAAATATACGCAGTGAAGACAGCATTTCTCTTAACTTGTTTTCAGAGGAATAATTAGCCTTCGGAATACACTCCTAGTAAAACTCGACTCTGGTCCCTATGTCGAACACTACTCTTTAAACTCTTGATAATGTTGTTCAACCGTTGAACATAATTTACGAAATTTTCGACAAAAAAGCCTATTAAACTTCCAAATACAGATAATGTATTTGGAATGTCATTTTTCTGGTACTAGCCTGGAATTGAAGAATATACATACAAGATTCCAGGAAAGCCAGCTTTTATTTTATTTGCTATATTTAAAAGATTGAAGAGTCGAAGACCATGAGGCATGGAGATTCCTGATATAAGACTCATTCAATCCCTTAGTATTTAAGTAATGACCGTGTCAAAGAAAAGAATAGTCCTATACTCCTTTACCCAGTTTCAAGCTTTCAAACCCTGTCTATATAATACACATTATTGACCACAAAAGGCTAACAATTTTGCCATACAAGAGAACCAAACCTAGGGCAATTTTTTTTATCATTTTTTCTCAAGTTGGTTATCCAACTTCTACCCCTGTGTGCATATATAAACATATTGCTAACTGTACAAGACTACATAGTAGATACTACAAAATGATGAATCAAGTGCCAACCACCGCTCAGCTCAGTCCCTCCGCCATGTTAGCGCACCACTCACCTGTCCGACAGTCAAAACCAAGCAAAGAAAGAGGGTGCAGCTGGTATAAAGGCTTATATTATACAGCTTGCTTCTTCTTACTCATACCGGTACCATCGACTAACAAGGATTTGTTCAGGAAGTTCTGAAATATGTAGCTAAAAGAACTTTACTAAAAAAATTCATCCACGTTCATATTTGTGTTGGTAATAAGATTCTTTTGTTATTGTAATTTGGGATTATCACGAGGAAAGAAACAGCAAAAACCTGAAAGCCAGTGTAATCATGTAGCAAAGTGATATATGTTTTGTTTCAATTTACAGTTTGTCATTTCTGTACTAGCCTATTGCCGATTGTATTCATGTGCTTATGCATCATAGGAATTCGTTCTAACTCATGATTATCATTTTTCTCGTTTGTTGATGAAGATTGAGTTCTCATAAAATTATATGAGGAAGATTTTGCATAGTCGTCTTTGTAAAGGAGAAGTTATTATCAATACATTGAGAGACTGGAAATTGTACTATTGTTCTTATGCACATGAATAATAGAACCTATGTAGCTAACTCTTGATATCTTTTGCTCTTCCTTGAGTTATATATTCGAGTTTATATCCCATTGTAGCTCAGACAAAATTATGTTAGAGGAATTTGGTATAAATGAGCTTATCAGTGTTGAAACTGCAGAAATATGGTGTTTACAATCTGCCATAGACCTTTAAGATGTAAAATTGTTATGTTATTTAAATTCCATATCTTTGTTGTTTTTCCGGGTCAGAGTTTTGTGCAACGTTCTAATCGCTTTTGCCTAACTTTATGGTGTTTGAAAGTTTTTACTTTCAAGTGGCTAATAATATCATGTTCTCCAAGGTCCAATCCGGTTTCAGCCTCAAACAAGAAGGCAGCTTTTTTTTTGGAAATTAAAAGAAGGCAGCTTAACAAGGCACTAAACACTTACCTTGTCAATAGCTGATTATGTGTTTGTCCATGTTTGTATGACAATTGTGCTACCGTGGCCTAAATCAACTTATATTTTAAAAGCCTACACTAAGGCGTGTGCTGGTGAGAAAATTATAATTAGGGATTTTTAGTGCCTAAGTTTGATCAGTGTGACCTTAATTAATATGTGATTACCACTTGTCTATATTGTTTGCTCAAGGCTTGTATTTCTCGTTCAATGCATCAACTCACTCCCTACATGGTATAAATTCTCTTTTTGTTAAAAAATAAAAAAGATTTATGCCTCTTGTTTTGTTCAATGCATCTTCTTATACATCCAATGCAGCTCTTTTCTGAAACTATAAATCCATACAGCTTGAACTTAGTATGTTCTTGATCTATTACATGTTTTGTAACCGTCGTTTAAAAAGTTTTCCTGGCATTTTCCGCAGATACTACTCTTCTTTGGAATTTATTGCCTACGTAATTTTTGTCTTTCCATATATGTGCCAGCTAAGCAAGTAACAAATTTGTTTGTTCGCCTTATTAATTGTCACTCTGAGCTGTTAATTTTTTTGTCGATGATATTCAAAATGACAACAAGTGTCCATCAATGGAAGAAATAGGTCTAGAGAGTAAAGCTATTGTCGGTGACACGAGAATAAATTTGCAATATGTTGTAAAATTTTAGCAATCTAATAATTTCTCCTTTCTCTATTTTGTGCTCAAATTTTTATTATAATCAGATTGAAGCTTCGTGATGAGTAGTAGTGGGGCGTGCTATAGTTCATTGTGGACTAGAGAGCAGGATAAGGCATTTGAAATCGGCTTAGCTATCATTTCTGAGAATGATAATGATCGTTGGCGAAAAATTGCAGAAATGGTGCCTGGAAAGACGATTGAAGAAATTAAGTATCACTACCAGATACTAGTCGAAGATATAAATGCAATTGAGTCGGATCTTGTTCCGCTGCCTTGCTATGATGGTTACTTCAAAAATGATAATTTAAGTCGTGGAAATGATTTTGGTGTTGAAGGGGAGAAATTTGGGAAATCGCAAAGCAGTTCATCATCTAGGAGAAAGTCGTCAAAATCGGAACGTGACCGTCGTAAGGGGATTGCATGGAGTGAGGATGAACACAGGTACTTCTTATCTTATTTATTGCTGATTTTGGGAAATTGAACTGAATAAAGCTAAAAATCTATCACTAATGGTTGTACTTTTTGGAGCAATCTTTTTTCTGTGATTTTTACCAGATTTTTACTCTCTTACTGTTTTTGTTTATTGTTCAATATACTCATTTAGTCATTTTTTAGGAGATCTCCAAGAAATAAATACAGACAATGTATTCTCACTTGAGATCAATATGGTTTTTTCATTATCTCGTTTGGATCTCTAAACAACTTATCATTCTATATCATATTTAGAAAGGATCTTAGCTTGATATAGAATATGTTGAAATATCTTTAGTCTAAACATGGTTTAGGATAAATACTTTAGTCCGCGGCAACTGTTAATTAATTGCAGTAGTTTGTTCTTTGGAAGCTCATCTTTATGTGAAATAATATTTTTGTAAACCCTTATGATGAGTTTTTGTTATGATTTACTGGCTTGTGATATGATTTTTGGAAAACAACTGTAATTTTGCCCCAAAAATTTGCTATGAGTAGCAGATCAGGCTCATTTGTGTTGTGGATTAAAAGCCTTTTACTGGAACTTGTGGTAATTGTAACAGTTTTAGTTTTATTTTTATTTTAAAAAAATAACAGTTGTATTTGTTACCCTTCATATTGCTACTTTTTTTATAAGTATGTTTTATCTATTAAAGCTACTTTTAATATGTTATATTGTTCTTTAAGTGGCATGCATATGTTTGGCTTCACCTCTTTTCAAGTGGATTGAAAAATGATCTTGAAGTTTTTTTTTGTCTTTCCTCTTAATAAGTTCATCTGCAACCCAAAGTGTATCCACATTTTTGTGGGTATTTGGGTTTACCGTACTTCAGGCGCCATGTCGTACTAAATCATTTAAATATCTGTTATATTATTGGTATTATATGCGTCAAATAAAAGTTTACGATTTATATCTATATTAGAAAATTTCTCGAGGGATTGGCTAAATATGGGAAAGGTGATTGGAGGAGCATATCTCGACACTTTGTCATATCACGAACGCCAACACAAGTAGCTAGTCACGCACAAAAGTACTTTATCCGATTAAATTCTTCGACAAGTGAAAAAAAAAGACCCAGCATACACGACATTAACGGCAAAGGTAAGGCAATCGAGTCGACGCCACCTGTCAAATCCCATGGGAGCAAAGCTTCTGGTAGGAAGAACGGACCCAGTGCACTTTCGTGTGACGATGATGACATCAACAATTTCGTCCCTCCGACCATTGTCCAATCATCGATGGATTTCATCCCAAACATTGTGAATTCAATGGATGTGGATTCTTTGCAAAAGGAGAGTAGTTATGATGATGACATGTCACTATCTCCTGATTCGTTGTTTGCTGGTTTACCTGAACTGACAAAGCTTCATTGACCCTTTCCATGAAAACAGTAAGTCCAGAGTACATGTATTTTAATTTTATCTTCATCAAATTATGATCCATCCAAGCTTTATGTTATCTGAATATTTTGCTCAAGTGTATATATTGTGACCCCATTGCAGAAGATTGCCATCATTTGCAAGTTGTAGTTGGTTATAAGAAAGTAAGAATCTTTAAAATGCACAACTATAATTTATAGACAACTATCATCTTGAGCTTCACTACTTTACTTGGCCACGACAGTATCTAACCGAGCCAATATGTATCCTATTAGAACTTTAGAAGTATACTATATACTAAGGATATCTACTTAGGCTAAACTGGAGCAGTAGTAAATCTACTTATGCTAAAGTTGAGTATAGTAACTAGTATATATGTTAATGGTCGCTGCGTTCTTACAATTAACGAACAGCCTTTGAAAGTACCACCGTAGCAAAAGAAGACAAATGGACTTCAACAAAGTGTTGGATGGCCAAATCGTAAGCACTCTCTTATTAGATTGGTGGCATTTTTACTGTTTCTCTGTTGAAGAACTATGCATTAGTATATTGATGTGCTCTGTATATATCTGTATAGCTAGCTTTTGGGATGTGTTCATCGAAATCACGTTACATGGAATTTAGATGCTCGTTTTTTATATATATGATGTTAACACTTGAACAACTTCTATCTGTACATGGTCTGGTAATCTATAACTTTTAGCCCCAAAGTTACTTTTATATCTTAGTGATATATGATTTTTATGATGGTAATTTACAACTATACTGATTTATTGCTGAATAACGATAAAATATGTTAAAATCTTGTAAACTAATTTATGATGAGTGGGGTGGAAAGAACACGTTCCACTGTATTGCTGAATAACGATAAAATATGTTAAAATCTTGTCTTGCTACTCGAAGCTTCTTTAGTTGCAACTTTTAAACAAACAAGTTGAATATTTTGATGTTGAAGAACAAGGTGGGTACTTCCAGCTTAAAGTTTCTAGCATTTCCAAAAACACACACAAAAAACAGGAAAGCTCAGCTTTAAAGCTCGTCTATTAAAATATATTCATGTACTCAGAGAAACGACCTCGGATTCTTTCTAAATTTGAACAGTAAAATACTTCATCTTAAAAAACAGTAAGCTGTAAAGAAACAGTAAGCGAAATTTCTGCGAGTGCCTTAAATTCAAGCTAACAACCTTTTGCTTAACAACAGAGTTACAACAAAGTTGCAATCTTGCAACAATGACACAAATAAATATAACACTAAGAACAACCAAAACAACTTAAATTGTTGCAGTTGAAATCGCAGACCTCAAGTGAAGTCCACTTCTCAAACTAGCTTTTCCTTGTCCTATTCCCATCTTATGACAGTCGATCTCTCTTTTCTTTCTATCATCTCCTTTCGTAGTCGACTTCAAATCTCTTGTACTAAACTTCATAGAAGAATTTGAATCAATCGAATTAGTCTCCCACAACGACGAAGAAATCCAGTGTTGTGGAATATTGCTCCCTGTAGATTCCTCCCCTTCATCAACTCTATACTTTTGGAAACTCGGCTCCAACAAATCGTTCATGCCAACCACCTCCGTTTCCAAAAGAGGCGGCTCTTTGTTCTCCGACAACTTTTTCGTGTATTTCTCCATTGTGAGGCCTTCGGTACCTTTGTTTGAGTTCAAGTCTGCGATTTGGTCTAGGATAGAGCATGTCTTTGAGAGACATTGTGGGAGAGGAATTGAGACCGGGTTTTTGTTGTGGAAACTTTGTATATCTTCAAGCAGTAACACGGTATACGAGGTGGTGTTTTGAGCGTCGATGTTGAGGTTGTCCAGGTCTTGGGATAGCTTCGATGATCTGGTTCTAGTTAGGGCTTGTGGGCCCGAGGTTACGACATTTGCTTTGTCGTTATTGCTGGTTTGAGACGGTGCTTTAGCATGTCCTTCGGCATGGGTTGGCTGCTGCTTTGTCTTTGTTCTGCTGTTTTTTGCATTGTCAAGACTCCATTTCTGCAAAAGAGATTATTAGGGCTTGTTTGGTTGCTGATATTCTGCAAATAAGTTGGATTTGGGGCTTATGAAGAAGTTGGCTTCATTCAATTCATTCTAAGATTTCCAGGCCAAAATACCAGAAACGCTTGTTAGGTGTAAAACTGAGCTTAGAATTACCATTTAGAAAGAGCTGAAAAATGCCACTTTTGATTTTGAGCCTCTGCAAATAAAAACAAGCTCAAAAGTGCCACCAAACAAAGACCTTGTATTACTTATAACTTACTACATAGAAATGTGGCCTCAGAGAAGTTGTCTACTAAATGAGGTAAGGGATTACTAAAAGGATTGTTTATAAAACAAAATTTGAGAAACAAGACTAGATTAGCACCCTTACAACTTTACAATATAAGGTATCATTAAGAGCTGAACAAGGAGTTGTATAGCTAGCTTAGTTGCATTATCTATCGCCGAACTAGAAGAAATGGGATACTAGCATGTTTAGCTGCAACTTTAAGAAAATAAATTAACTTACTTGATTTAGGGTAAGTTACAAGACCATTTTATTGATCAGATAGAATGCTCCATTTTACGTATTGACACACTTAAACTCAACGATTTGGAGAGGTACTCACAAACTTACTAGATCTCAAACACCATAATAGCTTGCTTGGCTGTGGCTTTCAAGCAAATAAGCCGACTTAACAACAGCTATTAATTATCACAATGTAATGCTAAAAAAATTTACTGGAATCAATTTGTTTAATACTAGCATGTAAAAACTCAAAAATTTAGTACCAAATACCAACATGTAACAACAATAACATTTTTCACATTTCAAAATAGTACCTGAGGTTGAGAACTGTTAACAGAAGTATTCTGATCAATCTCACCCAGAGGGTTTCCTTACATTCGGACTAAATTCAGAATTTTTTGCATAAATCTCACCACTAACCCTACTACTATTTACCCTAAATTCAGTAATTATCACAATGTACTGCTAAAAACATAACGTAAATCAATTTGTGTAATACTGGCATATAAAAACTGAAATATTTAGTACCAGTTACCAACAACATTTAACAACAATTACATTTTTCACATTTCAAAATAGTACCTGAGGTTGAGAGCTGTTAACGGAAGTATTCTGATCAATCTCACCCAAAGGGTTTCTCCGATAAGGCGATCTTTCAGCCTTCCTCACATTTCGACTAAAATCACCACTTTTCCCATGATTCTCACCACTAACCCTACTAATATTATTATTACCCCTAATTACCGGTGACCTCGAACGACCCCTCTTAGCACCTCCCTCCTTATCCGTAGCGGGCACACTCACCATCTTCCCAGGCCGACTAATCGGATCGCGACACGTCATCATTTCCCCCTCCAATCTTTTCCCTGGTGACCTACTCACTCTCCTCGACCCGTCTCTCTCCTTCTCCCCTCTCTCTCTGCCAGGTGTCCTCCTCCTATTGGGCGACTGCCTTCGGCTCTCCCTCGTCGTCGCCATGTCAGCGTTCTCGGAGGAGCATCGGCTGAGCCGCCCACATTGGATTAAAATTGCGTCCACCTTATCGCCATTCGTAATCAAATTACTATCTTCTGCACCAATATTATTATTAGTAACTAAAGAAACAGTCTTTTTTTCTGTTTCGGGGATATTTTGGGCCGATTTTCGATCCGTTTCGTTGCTTTTTCTATGCTTTATAAAGGGTTTCTCTTTGTTTTCTGTTTTCTCATCTGGGTTTTTGTCAATTCGGGCATTAGTGTTTGTGATCAAATTACTATCTTCGACACGATTAGTAACTAAAGAAATGTGCTTTTTATCTAATTGGCGATCGGTTTCATTGCTTATTCTATGCTTGATAAAGGGTTTCTCTCCGTTTTCGGTTTTCTCATCTGGGTTTTTGTCGATTTGGGAATTAGGGTTAGGGTTCACTTTGCTCGGTTTCGAATCTTTTTCGTCGATTGGAAAATGGGTTTTGTTTCCCTTCCTGTGTTTTAAAATGGGTTTCTCTTCGATTTCGGTTGTCTCTTCAGGAATTTTGCTACTTTTTGGATTAGGGTTCGGGTTTTTCTGAACCGGTTTTTCGTCGAATGTACGATCAATTTCTTTGCTTTTTCTACGTTTCATAATGGGTTTCTCTTCAAATACTGTTTTCTTTTCTGGGTTTTTGTCAATTTTGGGTTTAAGCTTTTTATTTTTCTGAATTGGTGAATCAGAAATGGTACTAGGGCTTTTTTTACTACAACAAATCCCCATTTTTTTGGATGAAAATTAAATTAAAAAAAAATATGAAAAGCTAGAGAGATATGAAGATTGGGTATAATAAAAATAAGTGAAAATTTAATAGCTCAGGTGTGGTTTTAAAAGTGGTAGTAGCTTTGAGAGAGGGAATATTTAAATTTGACCAAACAAAGAACATAGCCGTTAGGCTGTTTTTTTTTTTTAAATATTTTTTTATGAATAAAACTAAATCTGTATCTAATAAAAATTGTTGCTGTCACGGGTACAGTGAGTTAGATTTTTTTTATGCTTTTGTGTCTGAGTTTATTGTTTTAACTTTTGGTTTTGTAGAAGTTCAAATTTTTGTCTTAACGGTCTTCCTATGGGTCAAATGGAGTAGTAACACGGTAGACGGGGTCTACGATAAATGTGGGTGTGGCGTGACAACCACTAACACATATGAGAATATAAAAATAACTAGTATAAATTTAATTTAAAATTCAAATTAAATTATTCTATTATTTGTCACACACGTAAAAAGTGTAGAATAAGTTTATAGGATCAGATGACAATGATAGAGTAAACCCCAATTTGTTCATCCAAAAAAAATAAAATATTGCAAATTCTATAATAAGATAGGGTAAAAAATTTCACATCATCCATTATTTATATCTAATTCATTTACACTAAACTTCACAATAAAAAGTATATTCTATAGAATATGATCTTTTTAATTTTTAATGAAATAGTATTAATCAACAATTCCTATTATATGTTTTAAATATTTAATAGTAATGGTAGATAAATAATGTTTTTTAAAGATATTTGTTTGTATAGAAATTTTAGTACAGATTTCAAGAATAAAATTGTGTCCAAAGATTTGAATAGCGTAAGCCATATTTACGAGAATATTTTTGCAGTGAACGGTTAAGAATTGTGCAAAAAAGAGCTCAAAGACATGACCCCGCAATGGTTTCAAAACGGAGGAGCTCAGAGATTCTAGGACGGAGGTTTTGGATAAGTAGAAGGAGGACCGCAAAAATCGTTGGAGTGTTTATAATCCTACAAAAATGATTTTCAGAAACAGTAGATTGTCACATTATATTGTATTGTCTTTTTAAATTTTATTTGTAATACTCCTTTAATCTGTGTTTTTTTTCCCAATGTCATTGCCTATCAAGTATTCTCTTTGTGATTATAGTATTATGAAATTTTGATATTGTATTTTTTTTAAATACATTTATTTTTGATTTACATTAACAAATAAAATATAGTGCGGATGAATCTGGTGTACTAAAATGCAACATTGATCATTTTCAATAAAATAGTGTTAAAATTGCTTCATTTCAGTACTACATTACATCGTGTCAGTGGCGGAGCCAGATTTTTTAGTCAAGAGGAGTCACATTTTATATACAAAACCGATAAATGTGAATGAAAAATTCTTATCTAACACAGAATTCTGTGGCGTCATGCTTAACATATCAAAACTGTTTTTTTATTGAGAAATGAGACTAACACCATTTTCAATTCTCATTTTTTTACGAAATCCAGAGGCTATTAACATTTATTTTTTTAGGGAAAGGCGTCATGTTTTAAGCTCTACCTCCCTCCTGAACTACTAATTTTTCTGACAGATTGAATAATATGGTGTATTCGTCTTATAATATTCAGAACAATGTGTTTAACCAAAAATGTGCTACTTGGTCACATTGTGTCTGAATAATCGTTGTCTGAACTTGCCCATTAAGAGTATCTCACAGGTTTGCCACGAAATCACTATAACATCATGTTTGGTGCATGCAATTTCGTACCGAAAGTTACACCGATCAGGGGCAGAGCTACACGGTCTTTAGAGGGGTCACATGAACCCCTCACCTTTGAGGGTTGAAAATACTTTTATGTCATTGGTATCTAAAAATGTACTAAAAATTGAATTGAAGGCTAATGTTTTTTTTAGAGGGGATAAGAAATGAAAAGAACTAAACTAATGTTGTTTTTGATAGTACTAGTCAATGGAAAACTGTGTATACACTTTCCTTTCTTAAAATAAAACTTGATTAATATATGCAATTTGGTCTCTATAGTATAATTTGGAAATCAGTATATAAAATGTTAATGCTACGATTCGAAATATGTTATGTTTTAAAAATAAATAAATCTACACAGTATCTCAGGTACTGAAAGAAAAGGATATTGAATTGCCCAAGGAGACATAATGCTTTCGTGCAACATCATAGTCACCACACTCGACTTTATAAGTGCATTTCATGCTTGTGATGTGCCAATCCCGTAACATATATCTAACCATCGAATAATGAATAAAAGTACTTATTCGCCGTTTTAAGTGTCTCGGTGATCATAGACCACTATATGTTTCATCGTTGTTTTTAGTTTAAGAGATAAAATGAACAAAAAAGGACAAAGTTAAGTAAGTTGCATTTCCAGTTTATTTCATGGTTCGAAACATCTACATTCAAGAATACAACCAAAGAACGGTAAAGTCAACATGATGCAAGAATTTACGTGACAAGCCCATTGGCTAGTTCAAGGGTTCTTGTAGGATTTCGCAATGATCAATAGAAACTCAACTATGAAAGAATTGTGCTAAGGATTGGACTAGTTGAAGGGTTCTTGTAGGATTTCGCAATGATCAATAGAAACTCAACTATGAAAGAATTGTGCTAAGGAGCAAGGTTCCATTTAAAAAAGCTTTATCATGAAGTTTAAAACTCCACACCATTGAATCATATTCAGCCAAATGATGGACCAATGTGAATTATTCACATGTAACTTGAAATAGGACGATCAATGGACCAAATCCGAACGATGAACCACCAACGAGAAGATAAATATTATGTGTGGAAATTTGTCTATGTGTTCAAGTGTTTAAGTATATAAGTGTATATGAATATATGCAGAGGGAGAGATAGTAATTTTTTTGGGTTCTCTACTTAATGGTTTATGCTATCTATTTATAGGATCGTAGGATCATTATGGTTATTTTCGTCTGTCACTCACCCCACGACCTAAGAGATGGATATAACCACCACTCTACCCACGATCCAGGCTATGGGTGATTGTGTGTTAGGTGATGACTAGACTCTAACATATGGGGTTATGACTTGTCAACGGGCCAGACTCTTGCCCTGGTCTGGACCGCCTCTGAAATTTGGGCAATAAATATATGAGACAAGCCCATTTGTTAGTATATTCATCACTTTAGTACTCGAATTCACACAACAATTTATAGTTTCATGTCGTGTTCCATTTCGCAGTTGTTTTTCTTAACCAGATGCCATTTCAGATATTAATCATCTTGATAATAAAAGTAATCATATATAAATAAGCACTCTGGTCCTTTTCTATTAGCGTACTATTTTTCAAAGTTAATTAAACACCCTAACCTCTTCTACAAGTGCAGACCAAATGTGACACAGTACTACTACAATATACACAATATGCAAAGTCTTCATCTTTTTAGCAGATTATGTGAAACATAGGCAAGGATCGCATGTAACTATAATTTAAGTCATTAGGAATTTAAGTGCATATAACTAACGCACTTCGTTGTCCTCGTTATATCGGTCACCACAATATACACAATATATATGCGACAAAAAGGGTAACTTAATATTGAGTGAGTGGCTTATGCAGTTGATTATTCTCGATCCATAGTCGTTTTCAAATTTACTAAACATAATCAATCCTTGGTTAATTCTCCCTTCTCTTGGGCATTTGAATTATATGTCTTATATCAACCAAATATTTAATAAAAAATTTTAGAAAGCTTATTCTGCAAGATTACATTTGGAAATCAAATTGCCTTATATTGATCATGGTTCATACTTCATGGACCATTTTAACTTGACTTGGAAAGATATATGTCTGTAGCGTTTGTCATATTAGATGTTTCCACTACAAAAAAACTGCAGATAGCGATAATTTGTCTCATTCTATACGGTTTGTTGTTAAAATTTAGCAACAGTATATCAACATAAACTGTTGCTAAGTATTAATAATTGTTGCTATATTGTTGCTGAATTTTCAACAAGAAGACGTATAGTAACACACCGGCCGTTGTGCTGATCAGACTTCATTACAATGTACTGATCAGGGATATGGTTTTTGACATATTTGTTTTTAAGCTCAAGGGCATGTATTACAGCATATAAAAGGGACTCTAAAAGTTAAGAATCTAAATAGAGCAGAACTTTTCCTACAGAATAAATTCGGAATCGGGAGAAAATATTCTTATAAGCAGTTTATTTCTAATTAGAAATTGATATATAAATTTTTTTTTTACTTAAATAGATATTTCGCATAATAAAAGGTATATATATACCTAATTTAACTAATTAACACAAATATTCAAGAGACAAATACATGTATCTATTTAACAAGTGAAATACATAAATCCAAAAAAGTTGGAAAGTCACGAAATTAGCATATTCATAAATTTAAGAAAATTTAACTAAGTACATGTGTATTTGAAAAATTAAGTACATATATTTAGAAAGTTGGAAAGTCATGTAAAAGTTTATCTAAATTTATTTTTTTACATGTATAAATACTATGTATAATATAGCATCGATTTTCATTCACTTTTTCTATCTAAAACAAATTTATACAATAACACTCAAAGTTGAATGCCATATATATAATTTTACACATTTATATAATTTATTTCTATATGAAGGAAAATTTGTTAAGTCGGGACCATAAAAAATCATAAAATATTACAAATATGGAGGTTATTCTTATTTTGAACTGGGACGAATTGGGACCGAGTATTTTTATTATTATATAAAGTTTATTTGTATATAAAGTATTATTATAGAGAGGTTGTATGTAGCAATTTTATTGGGAGAGGAAGAAACAAAATTAAAGAATCACAGATTCCTACAACTACAAAATGTTTATTAAAAAAAAGAATGAAAAGGGCTCCTAGCTTACTTGTATACCATGTAAAATTCATCTTGATTACCATCATTTATAATCTACTACTACAATATGAATTAACTGGATACAAAAACATTTTTTGTTCTCATACATTATTCAAAAAGAAACATAATCTTTTTTTTCTTCTCAATAAAAATAGTATCATAATATCATCATAAGTTATAACAGACGCAATCCATGCATGGAACCATTTAAATTATTGTGAACCAATTAGGTTGTATAAAATGACAATCGATAACAGAATGTGGTCAAGCTATAAGTCCAAACATGAAAATACTTATATAAAGTTGATACACGCATTGTATGCACTCCCTCCCGTACCAAAATATTTGGAATGTATGTATATACGTACAAATTTGATCAACAAATAATTTATATTTAAGTTGTCGAAATCAAATTTTTTAAAAATTAACTACATAGTTCAAATGTTAAATTATATAAACAAGACTTAAAAATTTAAATTTAAATAATTTAAGCATGAAATCTTTAACGATAAAATTAGCACGTAAATACATAGAGTCTCAATATTTTGGGACCAAGTATTAAAAAACAAAAATCTTAACTTTTATAAACGGCCCATGTGCATTGATGGGTCCATCAAAACATCTAAAACGGACTTCACAAAGGCTTGCTTTTGCAATTTATACTTAATGCCTAATACACCCTTGCAACTATCAATAACAAAGTTGCATTATTGCTCTTTCCAGAAGCTAATTATTCTTTACTTTTGGGACCTTAAACAAAGTTCATTTTACCCTTTAATAGACACCTTTGGTGACATATAATAATATGATTTAGGGGAATAGGATCCCATTAAAAGAAGGGATGAAATTAATTATACTATTTAAGTACAACAAGTTACACTTTGCTTATTGCACTCCTATATGTGTCTCGGGGTTCAAACGATTCAGTAGAGTTCATACACTATATTACGAGCCAAACGGTGCTCTCCGAGGAACCCCTTTTCTCCTTTTCCCACTTAAACAAAGTGACGGTGGTGGTGGCATGGACGGGTGTATCATTTGTGAGCCTTCTTCATCTATTGATGATGGTATAATTGTCCTCGACATCCCTTCATCTCCTTCAATTACTACCTCATCCTTGGCCTCGAGAGTAAAGCTTGCATTTCCATTAGTCTTTATTCCGATAAGCTAAGTGAAAGGCAAATAAGAACGCTAATACGAAGGCAGTAAATAAAAGAATAGCCTCATGTTTGCATAAGGTAACACATGAAGAAATTTTTAATAACATTCATATGAGAACATGATCATTAATGTAGGTCTAGTTTGGGAAGTTCTATAATTATTGAATATGACACTATAACATGAATAAATGGGGTATCCGTATGGATAGAAGTCCACGGTGGTTGTGGATATATAAAGATGTGCACGATTAATGTGTATGATTATCTGCAAATAACTAAGTGGACATGAAGTTTGCAACCAAAGGGAAGAACGTTTAAGTTATGATACTAGGAGTAACATGTAATAACCGCAGTCCCTCTTCCGTTCAAATACCAATTCGTGCGCTTATTGAACAAATCTGAAGTTAACATTGTAGGGTTGTATATATATGTATATAGCGAATCTCTTGTGAGCTAAATGTAATTTACTAGCAATTTCTTGAACCTACTCTTTTAGAAAGATTTCACTTCAAGTGAAGGGTTTCATTTTACAAAGATATATATCGTTTAGTAAACTATTTCAACCAATTACATCTGTGAAAGTTTAAAGTTTTTGTGCATATTTTATAAATAGTACCAATTGTACATCAGCAATGTTGATGTTGGTTAAGCTTTTAAAAAATGTGGGTCATCGTGATTAAGCTAGATGTTAACTTATGTCAATTGTGATGAGTTGTGTTGAATGTGATATTGAAAGAAAGCAATAAAAAAAGAAAAATATTTTTTCTCACACATTTTTCCTATTCAAAAAATTAATCAACTGATATGTCACATTACATGTCATATTTACCTCATCAAGATTTTTGGTTGTTAGTAATAATAGATTTATTTTTAATTAATATTTAATTTTAGGGTATACTCAATTAAGTTTCTAATATATTTTTATTTGGTTTTTTAGTCGGTTGAGTTTTTAAATTTAACAATTTTTTTATTTTTATTTTTAATTAATATTTAAATTTAGGTTAAGTTCAACTAGACTTCTAGTATATTTTTATTTTGGTATTTAGTAGGTTGAATATTTATTATGTTGAATATTTATATTTTGATTTATCAAATTATAGAATTTTATGTATATTTGGAGGAATAAAGATGTATTTTATTAGCATATGAAGTGTATGAGTTGTGGGTTTAGCGTTACTCGATAAATAAATGACAAAAAAATTAACAAATGAATCTGTAAATTGATAGAAAAAATTTTAATTTAGAATTTTTTCAAATTTTTTCTTTAATGTCTGGGATAGTGGGTGGACATAATTTTTTATTTTGACCATATTGTCTAGAAACAAAACAAAGTCTATAAAAACAAGTAATTTATTTTATGCGTGTATTTTACTTTTTTGAGATTTGAGATTTTGGTTTAAGAAAATAAGGAATGGGACTATTACATCTCATCAGGTATAATTTCTAGTTCACTTGTGTGGGTGGCGGGTGGGGGGTGGCGGATGGCTGTAGCATCACTTATAAAATAAAAAAAAAGGTCCCAAATTAACTAAAAATAACATGAAACACTAACCTTACACCCCAATGAACAAAATCGAAATGGGTCCAACAAGCTTCTTCCACATATTTCACAAGTGTGAGAACTTGATCCTTTGGTATTTTTAGGCTGAGGTCTCTCATTCAAGAACATAACCCTAGCACTATTTATCACATAGGTTTGAACTCCATTTATGTCTAAAGCATCTTCTATATCTGATACTCTCACTACATCATGATATGATGATCTCCTTATCTGCATTAGTAAATATATATTAACATTTTGTTAAAGAAAAAAAAATGATAATTCATTAAAAGTTTGAGTATTTACTGTTAATCCTTTGTCTGTCTAACTTTCCTTTCTTTAACAATCCGCGAGTCTCGCCCTCTTATTTCTTTCGTATTCGAGGTTTAGTAAAGGTTTATTTGGAGGCTAAGCGATGTATATATTTGTCTAAACATTGGGGATATATTAAATTATTTTTTAAAATGGAGTCTAATATAGAAATCTTTGAATTTGAGGTAAAATGTGAGATATATGCATTTTTTTATTACTGTGTCTGTATGTTACATGTACTTTGATTGAGTCATTGAACACAGATAAAACCAAAATGCAAATTTGACTACTCAACTTGCACATTGGCAGTATTTTTAAATCCCTTTTGTTTTCTGCCAAAAAAGCCTTCATATTAATTACCATATAGGGTGTTTCTCCAATTGGCCATCCAAAAGGAATAACTTCTTTCACAATGGCAATATTATACATATTCCTATACTTTTTGTAAAAAAAAAAAAAAAAAAAAAACTCCTTAAAAAGTTTCCTTTAATATGGTATTTTTTAAATGGATAATCGCTTATAACTACGAAACAAAAAAGAAAGCAAACAAATGTATATACTAACAACAATATTACATAAGAAATTAATGAAGATAAAAATGTACATTTATAAATACATATAATTATGTACTATTAACCTGTATAACTTGATGATCCTTATGCTTTGATGATCGGCAACCGTAACAAAATGCGTCACCGTGACAATCCAAGCAATACATATTTCTCTCACTCCTCGCCGCATCTCCGTGAGTTCGACAAATAGAAAAGAAGTTTGTCTTCAAAAGCAGCTCGAGCCACATAGGCACCGGCATTGTCCAAATTCTATACACAAAACTGATCTCGAATGTACATATCAATTAATGTGCATAAATATATATTTAATCAAAACTCTATGGTTAGATTTTCTTGATAATGAAAATGAAATAGAGGTAGATAAAAAGCTAGAGAGAGACTAAACAACTCAAAACTTAGAATTCAACAACTATATACAGAGCATAAACTAAAAGACAAGGAATACACTAACTTTTTCACAAATAGACGGCTAAGATTGATCGTGGTGGATGAAATTTATTATGACCCGTTGGATGGTAATTGACGCTTACGATTCTTTTGGAATTTCTTTAGCGTATTTACATAAGGATACATACAAGACTACGTTTGCACTCCACGAATTTTAAAACCAAGCTTTTAATCTGCCGACACGTGTCGTTACGTCCATGTGGCGTAATCTCACTACAAAAAATACGAGGGACTTACAAATATATACATCATGTTTGGGTCCGTTTGACAACAGATTTTTTTAGTGAAATTTTTGGATTTTAGATTTTAGATTTTAGAAATTTATGAATGTTTGACAAGTTAGATTATTCAGATTCTGAAAATCTGATTCTATGTTAAAAATCTAAAAAATCCAGATTTTTAAAATCTAGTTTTTCAATGAATTTTCAAAACAGATTTTTTAAATCTAATTTTGAATCAAAAAATTTGTTATCAAAATTTGTAACAGTTTTTTTAAACATTATCAACACTGTAACAGTTTTGTGGCAAATTTTGAATCTCATTAAGTTATCATTATTTTATAGTGTATGTGGGAAGAAAGGTTAGTCAATAAGAATGACTCAAATGGCTTTGGGTTTTAGGTGAATTTAGGATAATGGTGGTAACATTTAATGTGGTCACCCTATGTAATGAGAAACGGATAAAGAACAAGTTGAAGAATACCAATAGAGTTTCGTTTTAAAAAATATTATTTAGTAGAATTTACTTTTATATTTTATTTAAAATATTTAATTATTACTATTTTTAGTTTAATTAGGATTGCTAAACAATCAGAATATTTACTTATTACTATTCATAGTTTAATTCGGATTAGACAATGTTATAAATACCGCTATAGTAGTGGTGTTTTAATAATTCAGTTATTAAATTAATAATAGAGTTTTTCTCTTTCTAATTTATATTTCTTATTGAGTTATAAGTTGTGTTGATGGATTCCAATGATTTAACGTCTGTTCGAGCATTTTTGAGCAAACACCCGTTTGTATGTTACGAACGATATCCTTTTATTTTATTTTCAGTTTCCGTGTTGCGTCAGGTGGTATCATAGCGAGCCTACGATCTTGATCAAATACAAAACTTTGTTCAAATCTGATAGTGACGGTGATATGATAGAAGACGCGAGGTCCCAAAACGAAGATTATGAAAAGCTCTATCTCTGACGGAGAACTCACGTATCGAAAAAAAATGTTTCAAACTCAATGTCGATTAGGAGAATCTGTTTGCAAGATAGTAATAGACAAAAAATGTTTGTCCAACTTATAGTATCACTAAAAGTTATGAACTACTTGAACTTGGACACGAGCCCGCACCCCACACCTTACCAAATCGGGTGGGATCAAGATGGACTCCCGGTTCAGATAACTCGTATATGTATGGTTCCTTTAGCTATGTGAAAAATATATAAGTCTTTAATCAGTTGTGAAATAATTGATATGAATATTTGTAATATTTTGTTGGAAAAATTATGGCAAGATAAATGAAATATGTTTGTGATGACAAACAACATATATATACACATTTAAATGGCAATTAATAGGAATTCGCATTGAAGGACCGAAGTCTCTTCAAAAAGAGAATTTTTTTTTATAATGATCAAATTTTTTTCCTCTATTCAAAACCATGTTTTTCAATTGTTGATTTGGGGTTGACTAAACTTGTTTTAACCGATGACCTCAAAACTAAAAACAACATTATCCTAAAATACTATAATTGAACGCAAGATTCACAAATGATTGATATAGTTCACTTGGATTCTGAAACAATCTCGCTAAAAGAAACAAACAAACTTTTTCTCAAAAGTTTTTTAAAGTTAGAGCAAGGCGTTGATATTAATAATTTTAAAATTATTGCTAATTTTTTTTTCAAGTTGAAGAGCGACAATATTGAATTCGAGTAATTAAAAATTGATGATACGAATGCATGTAATGTATTATTGGGCAGATCATGGGAATTTGATGTGGTTTTTGTCTATAAAGAAAAAGATGAAACATATTATACTGAGTGAAAAGGAAAAAAATTTATGCTAGTTTCAACAGGATGTATATCAAAGGTTTTTAAATTGGAAGAGAAAAATTTGTTGGCTATCTCTAATGTTGTCAACGATTTTTCTTTTAATATAAATGATTTTAATGGAGTTTTAACTTTCAGAATTAAGACGGAATATGCAGGGATCGAAATAAGTGAGTTAATGAAAGAATTATTAAAGGGATTTCGAGGTGTAACGCTCGAGTCGAATCAACTACCTTTCATGATTATATTCAGCACTTGATAGATTTTGTTCACGAGTATTATTTGTTCACGAGTATTTGGATATCGATTGTGATACATTAATTGGAGATCCGTGGGACAGGGGGAAAATAATGCGCCGACAAAAATATGACAATTGATTCGATAAATTTTTTCGCTTATAAAGTACAAATCGGGATGATTTGTTTTGAAGTGAAAGAGAATGATGAGAAACGAATGAAGACCAAGTAGTATCAAGTTCAAGAAAAACAATGGAGTTTCATTTTAGAAAACATTATTTAGTAGTATTTATTTTTCTATTTTATTTAGAATATTTAGTTATTAATATTTCGAGTTTAATTAGGATTACTAGACAGTCAAAATATTTAGTTATTACTATTATTTATTTAATTAGGATAGTTAGACAATGCTATAAATATCACTATAGTAGGGGTGCTTTAATAATTCAGTTATTAAATAAACAATCCATTATTTCTCTTTCTAATGTATATCTATTATTGAGTTATAAATTGTGTTAGTGAATTCCAACTATTTAATGCCCGTTCAAGCATTTTTGAGCAAACACTCATTCTGTGTTACAAACAAGATACTTTTATTTTATTTTAGGTTTTGGTGTTGCGTCACTAGGAGCAGTTAAGTCATTATTACAAAATCATTAAACTAATTGATGGAATCAAATTATTTTAAAAGGACAGATTTCTTAATATTCCAGCCGCCCTTAAAGTAATTGCTTATTACTACTGTTTTCACATAGAAAGTGATTCTGATTACCAAATTTTCGACACAAAAAATTGCCCATATGTGTATAGCACTAACTTTTGTTGCGTTTTTTTAAAATCGATGTTGATTTGATACAAAATTGGTAAACCGGCACATGGTAAATTATGTGGGTATGTATAGCAATTCTCTTTTTACATTCTACGTATCAATAATTTTATGTGACATGACTTATATAGTTATATGTTAGAAAATTATATTTTTGTTAGGTCATAGGATGAAGTGTTGTCTCAAATATAACATAATTAAGTACATATCATTAATCACCGACGCTTATGATACTCGTGTCACAATTTAGCTTTAAAAACTATATTAAAAAAATAGGAAAAAAGGTTGTTTAGGACCTGACATGTGTTATTATGTTTTAACATTTTAGTACACAATCTTTAAGTTTATTAATTTAAGTCTCAATCGATCAATTTTTATCAAATTAAGGATCCGAAGCAGTGAATCGATGAATTTGTAGTCCATGTATCTCATATTTAGGACTATTTTTTCATTGCACTCACTATGTAATAAGTGATATAACGTGATTGCAATAACTCCCCTCATCGGATGAAAATAAATATATGTGGATCCAAATTAGGAAAAATTACATGTTGAGTACCAAAATTGTACAAGTCAATAGTATATGTTATTAAACATTTTTGTCCCGGAAAATAATTTGTCATATAGTTTGCTAATATAGACTTTGATTGATTAGTATAATTTGTCTTTTAAACAAAAATCGGGTATTAGTGGTCTCTCGTTACTCGTCGGGCATATGGTATGTGTTTCACAATTTCACTTAAATTTTGTTTGTTTGTCATTTTTAATTACTAAAATAGCCACAATAAGTTCTTCAAAACAAAAAACAATTACTCAAAGTTGGGTTTTCAGTTTTTTGAAATTTTAGAGCAGAACCAAAAACATGTAGTGTAATAAAAAAAAACTATTGAATGACAGGTCATCCAACCTATTTGGGTGCACCGTGCACTATACAACTTATTGCAAAAATTTGAAAAAATAAATTAAAAAATGATAAAACATAAAATATGATAGAGATATTATGTAGAAAGAGTATAAAATTTATATATTCATTATATAAAATATAAATGAATATTAAAAAGGGCGAACTACATAGAGAACACAAAAAGTAGTCACCGATGAACAAATCTATGTATTAGATAAATCTTTGATAAAGCCAATTTACTCTTATCAAATCCTAGTGATATCTTTATTTTTTGATACTATGTTTGACCCATGACCAAGTCGGGCCATGTTGACTCGTCACGACGAGCGTCTGTTTATTTTATGTATCGTTATTTACGTACTTTCGTTGTTTTACTTTTATTAGG
The DNA here is from genome assembly GCA_963682055.1 of Primula veris. Lineage (NCBI taxonomy): Eukaryota > Viridiplantae > Streptophyta > Magnoliopsida > Ericales > Primulaceae > Primula > Primula veris. The sequence goes on from OY821751.1 coordinate 4,569,792, forward strand.
CTTGAGACCTAATTGAATTGTTTTTAATAATTAGAGTTATTAATATACATCAATAGTATCCTCAAATAGTTTCTATTCGTAAAAGAATCCCTCTCATGTTAATGAGTTAGGTTACCTCCGTACCTTGCCATTATCATCATAAATGCTATCTTTTGACTATCTTTATTTCTATACACTTTTGCCAGTTCAAGATTTTTTTTGAGATAATAGCGTCGAGTTGTCTACGATTTTGGTTAGCACCATAATAGAGTTAATCCGGGTGGTTGAGTCCATCGATTGGTATCAGAATTTATATTTAAAAAATGACTGAAAATATATGAAATTGTTTAAGAAATTTTTCGTGGTATATTAATAAATGAATGAAATGTCTGTTTGCCCAGATGTAAAAAAAGACATTTTTTTTTTGTAAGGTAAGAATATATTGAAAAGGACAGAAAGAGTCCTTATGTAGAACAGGCTGCAAACTAAGGCAGTAACAACATCGGAAAAGAAAAAAATAGCGAATGTAACAAAGGTGATAATTTCATTTAGAAATATCATCTTAGTATGATTGTTAAAGAGGGAGGCTTTCAGCATAGAAAATCCATTTCTTATATCCCTTGACATGGTTTTATCAGAATCTTCTAAGTACCACCAGTAGCATTACAAAATAATGTTTGATTTAGTAAGAGTCAAGAACTGTCGTAAGCCTGTCACAAACTGACTAAACTGTCATAAAGCCGTCACAAATTGACTAAACTGTCACAAAACCGTCACAAAAACCGTCGCTAATAAGCTCGTAACAAAAAATATCGTCACCAGTTCCGTCGCTATTTGAGTATTTTTTTTGTAGTGGTAGTTGAGATCTAATATATTCTTCTCCTTTTGTAACACACCATTTCATTTCTTTTGCATTGGATCTTCTTCCATGCTTGAGTTAACCAAGCATAGATCCTAAACTGTGGTAGACTGGTAGCAATTATAATTTGTTGAACAAGCTAGAAAAATTGAAAAACATATCACCTAGTATAGATGCGGTAACAACTGAACTGTGCATATCCATTTTGGTGAGGTAAAGTACTTAACTCTCCTTTCGCATTATACTTCCTCCCACTTTATAAGTTTTATGTAAAACCACGTCCAAATTTGACTGGATTTGAACATGTAACTAAATTGCCGAAACGATTTTTTTTAAATTTCTATATATAGTTTAAATGTTAAATTATATGATAGAATTTTTTTTTTTAAATTTCGACAATTTAGATATGAGTTATCTGCCGTTAAAAATTACGCATGATTTCGTATAAAACTTATCATGTGTGACGTAGGGAGTAACAATCAAACTAGAGCAGGGGCTACGTATCACTTTTGAAAATATTATCATTAATATTCAAAGGTTTAGCAAGAAAAGAATTCCTTATAGGAATGTTCTTGAGATTCTTTAATTTAACTATAATAATAAAGTCAATTTGGTACAAAATGGTACGTACCAATCTCAGAATGACTTTTACCATGAATTCCGTCATCTCTGATCTCCTTCCAGATATAATAAATACGGCAAGAGAAAATCATTTTACCTAAATTAATTTCTTCAAAAAATTAAAAGTATAAGCATTAAAAATAAATAAATAAACAATTTTATTTTTATAATGTAATGTGATTCTATTACAAATTCCGACACTTGCAGAAAGTAAATGCAATTAATTAAAATTCTAGGCAGATTAATATAACTTATTAAACTGTTGGACTGATTTGTAATTAAACAAAACTGTCAGACAGAATAGTATAAAATTAAACTGCTGTACTGTTTGTTAATTAAAAGAAACTGCTAGACAGAATATTATGATTATAAACTCCTGGACTGTTTATGTAAATAAATAAAATTATAGAACTGAAATGTAAATTACAGAAAAGAAATTATAGAATTGAAATGAAATAAAAGAAAGGTACTGGAATGAAATTACAGAAATGAAATTACAAATAGACGATGCTACTGTTTAACAGAATGTCTTTAACCAATATTCGCATAATCACCTTTAAGGTTTCTAGTTATGTTTGTAATGCTGGATTTTAGAGAGATGATATATGAATTGCACTATTAACTGTGTAATAATACCTCATTTATTGCATCAGTTACAAATTCCTGGAAACTTTGAGAACCACTCCTTTTATTTATACAAAACTCTTTTTTCAGTCTTCGGACCCAGGACAAATCCCGAGGCCCGAGCGAGCGCGCGTGGTACACATTTAATACACACATGTGTATGTGGATACACAACTTAATACCCATATGAGATAGTTTTGTATATATATTGTAAAAATGACTCTTCATTTTACAATGTGGAACAATTCCCAATGAGTTATCCTCATTAAACTCATTTTTCAGCATTAAAATATTTTTTCTTTTTCAACCCCAATCTTTAACGTCAATTTTCATTCACTCACATTCTCCGAATAGGTCATGCGACATATCATTACGAACCATGTCATATCATCTCCTCAATCGTCTTGAGTATGTTGTCAAAAAATAACGACTGTCACTTGTAATATTGACTTAAACATGGTCATGTGACCATTCAGAAAAAAAAAACATGTTTTACATGGTTTTTCCAACACTAGTATCTCTAAGAATCTCTCTAGTGTGGCTTTTAGGAAGAATAGGGCCACTTTGTATCTCTAAGAACGCACTCATTTTAATTTGCAAAGAAAAATAAATGTAATACCATCTCACACAATCATATTGACTCTTTTTTTTCCAAAATTTTTATAATGTGAGAGTGGTGGTGGAGTGTACATTAATGGACTAAATTGCTTAAACTAAAAAAATTAAGAAATTTTTGTCCCGTTTTCTCCTTTTAAACATTTTTCCAACACGTTTTCTCCAACAATAACGATGAGCTCGGGCCATTATTCGCTCATGTATGTTAGCTCTCGAGCCAAAGGTCCGAGTATACATTATTTTAGACATTTTATGCGTAATGCCAAATCCGTTGGTCATAATTCTCCAATCCAATAATGGGGTTTTTGTCTTTTTTTGCTCACATTATTAAATCTAAAATTTCAGATTTCCAAAATTATGGATAAAAAAAAAACCGGTGTTCTTATACAACTCACACCATACTTGTTTGTGATAAAATATCTGATTTCCATAATTATGGATCCAATTATCTTGTAGAAGTTAAACTTATCTTTATATAACATTCCATTTCATCTTCTAGCAAAACCATGGTTTGACCCTTGGCACTGTGTAACAATGCTTAAAGTTAAGTTTTAAGCCACATAAAGATCAATGCATGTTTAACATTCTTTCATAATGAACAAAGAGAAGAAAAATATAATATTACTATAAAAAAATAACAGGAGTGTTAGTAAGTATACGATTGTTGCTAAAAATTCAGCTACAGTAAAATAAAAATTAGTAATATTTAGCAATAACTTATGTTGCTATATTTTTGCTAAATTTTACCGAGTACTAATATACCATTACTGTTGCTGAAATGTTACTATCCTAATATAGTTTTTTTTTTTTTTAGAATAGAAAACCCCAGGACTAAAGTGTAGAGATTAATCAAGAGATCTCACATCAAGAATGCATGTTTAATTTTCTCCCCTATGGGGAAGAAAAGTTTGTTTATCTTTTATGACTTGGTATTTCAACATTAAAAAGTGTCAATAAAACTGACAACTAAAAGGTACCAAACATAAATAAGATTATAGATTCAAGTCCAACAAAAGGGGAAGATCAAACTAGCTAAGGTGAACACAAATGGCCTTGTGCGATTAAAGAAGCGATACAATCATCAAACATCTCTTCTTTAGGCTTGAATTTGAACCCTAAGCTTCTCAATTTTGAGGTGTCAAACTCATAGTATGGCCTGCCAAGTTCTTCAAACCTAAAATAATAAACAAATAATTTTATTACAACCGTGACACAGTTTTTTTTTTTCAAACCATTTTTATGTTTAGCAATATAACCTTAACAAGAACACGTGAAACTATACAAAACATTGAAAATTTCATCTCTGTGTGAAATGTGAAATAGACTTTGTTAGAATTTAAATTGACTTGTTAAAATTACTTAATTTGTTGTCGTATTGGATTATACCAAAATATTTGTGTGTTAAAAAAAGGTAATTATCTTTCCAAACTATGAGAGATTTAATTTAAGAAGATATTATCTTATGAAAAGATTTGTTCTATTCCTTAAAGTTTGCTAAATAAAATATTTTCTTATTCTATCTTATACGAATGATTAGTTGTTCTATATATAAATCTATCAAAAAAATTGTAAAGATGGCAATCAAATCTTCATTCAATGGGCAGCGAGATTATTGAAGATAATTGAAGACACCGAAGATAGTTATTTTCTTATAAATAAAGTGTTAGTTATTTATGTAAAGTACGTGTTCTAAACTTATAAAGAACTTATGAATACAAGTGGGCTAAAAAATAGGAGAGTAACAATGACAGGATGTTATTGTTTATAAGTGATAGCTATTTAGTAATAACAATATAGTGAAAGACAGAAAATAAGTAGCGAGTCTGTGAGTTTTCATTAGTCTTGATTCCTATATTGTAAGCTTGAAAAGTATCATAAATCTGGGTGAGTGCCTCAGAGACGTAGCCCAAAGTTCTGGGTGAACTCTGTTTAAAAACATGTGTGTGAATTTACTTTCAAGTACGTTTTTATTCTGAGTTATATCCATCTTTAAAGTTCGGTTAGAACCGTGGTTGCAACTGTAGTTATAACCACAGTTTTAACTGAACAGCGTAATAGCAACCAGAACAGCGAAGTCGGAATTTTAGACTTTCAATAGTAACATTATGTAGCTCACTTACAAAATATGTTTTGAATAGATTACAAAATTTATAACCAAACACTTTGGCCTTGATAAGTACGTATACCTTTTGGGGATGGGAAATTGTGGGTAACGAGTAGATAGCCACACGACTAAGTCATTGTTGTGGAGCACAATTGAGCTACAAAGGTATCTTCCTTGTGCACTTTGATGCTCATAAACAAGTATGTGGCAAAGCGCAACATCATCAATATGCACATACCCCATTCTTCCATGCCATTGGAATTTCTCCGTCTTGCCTTTATATTTGCCAGTAAAAAATTTGAAAATTTGTAATAATTGTTATGGCAGTTTTTTATATATAAATGGTGGAATATCCACTTTTTTTTTATTAATAACGAAATGGCCATATCGACCTTATTATGGAATATCGGAGTTTAAGTTAGACATAAAACAGCAAAAAATAAAGGCTAATTACGCTAATTATCCCGACTACATATATTCATTTGGTCCTTCAGTTTTATTTGCAATGATAGTTCTTCAGAACTAGCTCTGAAAAATCGATCTCCTTTGTATCCTAATTCTAAGAAAATTATGGCATTTTTCATAAGTTTGGCTTAGTTTACGTGACAATGTTTTTTTTTTTTCCATACTAAAAAATCTAAAAGATAGTTTGGGAGATAATATGAAAAGATATTGGTATATGTAGAGTTTTACCTTGTAGCAACCCGAGAATATCAGATGCAGTTGTACACAAACTGGGCGATAAACTTGGTCCGACCACAAAGGAGGGCAAAACTGTTACTAAATCAATAATGTTCTCCTTGCAAAACTCCCATGCGGCCTTCTCTGCTAGGGTTTTGGACAAAGCATACCAAATCTTTCGAGAAGAAAGAAAAGCTTTGTCAGTGGTATAGCTAATTAATTTTCATCAATTTGTTCTAGCTTTTGTATCCGTTTATCTTTTGACAATATGGCTTAGTCCGATGCAAACATGTCATTTGGAACAAACAAAGTGTTTATAGAGTTTACCTATAATAACTATGGTAAAGTTTACACTATATTTGTGTGTTAGCTAAAGATAATGACTAACAAATTGAACAATTTACAAGGCACAAATGCATCTTGAATAGCATACAAATTACAGGGAGACAATGCCATGTTAGATTTGCTAATCTAGACAATTCATATAGGCAGCTTATGAACTTGAAAGGAACTTTAATTATTTAACCTGTAATTGTTGACAAAGTTCTTCTGAACTCCAAGAGGACTCATCCAAAGGTACTTTAGAGTCAAAATCGACCCTAGCCCTAACCGTTGAAGAAGATGAAGTGAAAACTACACGCTTCAATGAAGGATTCTTCTTACATGAACGTAAAACGTTCAAGGTTCCGTCAATTGCAGGTTTTAATATTTCAGTCTACACAAGTTTATGTGTAAACATAAGAATGTAGGAAAGTTGATGAATTCGATAATGTTGTGAATAAAAGTTTCTATAGTGGTGGAAGCAGAATCTGTATACGTTGTTCTTCATTTATTAGGTATTTTTCTTTATCATATGAGGGGGTAAAAGGAGAAATACTGCATAAACTTTGGTTTAACTACATGTTAAAAAATCAAACTTTTTCAATATGTTGGGAATTGTTGCCTACTTCAGTCTCCACCTAATTCTTCTCTTGAAGGTACTATATGATATCATCTGCACTTTCTTAAAAACTTAAAACAAAGTTAGGATGGTGATTTAAATAAGGTTACCGTTGGATCGTATGAGGGTCGGTCCAATACTGGGGAAGCAGTATGAAATACACCCTCACATCCCATAATTGGATCATCGAAACTACCCTCATCTGAGAGCTCAGCTTTAACAAGCCGAAGCCTCTCTTGTGCTCCATCTAGCTTCCATAGATGTGCCAATTTCTCCCGATTCCCTATATTGAAAGAGAAATTCGTCAATATATCCTAAAATTGAATGATTTGTAGCATATGACTCTTGTATAACCGCTTTCTGATTTATACACCCTTTTTTTTTGTATATGCGCAATCAACAGATGTGGTCTACGGGATAATTTAATTTATGTTGATTAAAATTTTGAAGTTATTAAAATATAGAAGCACAGGTCGATTTTTGCCCAGAGTTGATACTCTTTCATTTGTTTTAATGTTCTCTTAAAAATTAAAACTAATGAGTAATGATTACAAATAAAAGGGAATACCAGGGTCTCTCACTGTTCCGGTAACATGATATCCGGCCAAGAGGAGCTTTTGGATCAAGCAAGAAGCAAGAAAACCTGATGCACCGGTCACGCAAACCCTCCCTTTAAGTTTATAATTTTGATCCATATTTTGCGTGTTTTAAGTTTTTAGGAAAGCTACGTCTCAACTCTAAGAATATATAATATCATTGCGTCTTTAGATCATTATTTAAGTGTGGGAAGCAAAGTAATGTGGAAGGTTTATCATCTCATTGGTGTGATAATTGACTGTTTAATTAAGTTGGAAGCAGGCCAACAAACAAATTTGATTTGTCAAGAACTTATATGAACCATAGTACCATAGTATTAGAACAAAAAGTTCATTTAGCATCATAAAACTTTTTGAGTTATGTTGGTAAAATGTTTGTGGTTAAATTTTATCAACAGTTTAACAACACAATTTGTACTAGGCGTTCCAATCTACTCACAATCCTAAATTTGCTTACCAGATTTGCGTCAATCTGATCATTTGCAATCAAGAGATATTTTGTAACCATATGATACTTTTTTTAGTAAGTAAAAGTGAAGAGTAATTAGTTAAAGAAGTTAGTGATTTTTTGAAGTAAAGTAAGAAAACACCAAATTCAATTTGAAAGTATTAGTCTGTTACTCAAACACCAGGTTCCAGTATCAATTTCGATTTTGACAGTATATTTATACTTTATGCAATTTATCGATATGTAATGTGTACGTATATATTCTGAAAAGTTAATGTTTAAAACATGCTTTCTCACTTGATCATCAAAAACCTTAATTTGTGTTTTTTTAAAGAATTGGTACATATCAATTTAGCATGAAGATCAAAATTTCAAAATACAGCGAGTAAAAAAATAAACAGAACCATTGAGCATCTCTACCGAATCTTAAAAAAAATTTGAACTTTTTTTTATAATTAAGTCTCGATATATGTACTAAATGATCAATTTTCCTATATATTTGATGTGTATATATGTCTTATGTTATATATATATTTTTTTTTTTTTTTTTTTTTTGAATTGGACATGGATTTGATCGTACATATGTTGTATTTGTACTTTAAACTTGGCAGTATATTTACCTGTCAAAATCTGACAGATAAGTGTTAAATTTGACAGAATTAACCTAATTCAAAAGATTTTTCAACATACAAGATTTTCCTACAACATACAATTGTTTCCCCGGAAAATAATTTTCGAGAAAAAAATATTTTCTTGGAAAATAAAGTATTTTCGATGATTTTCTTGGTTTGGTTGTAGTAAATTTTTTTATGAAAAATCTAAATTATAGTTTATAATTTCTCTAACAAACACAAGTATAAAATCTCATAATAGTAACAAAATCAACATATAAAAACTTTAAACATACAAGTTACTTTTCAACTTATTATAACTAATATGCATTAAGTTACTTTTATTTATTATGAGCTAATGTTTTATAACAATTTAAGCGCTACTTTGTTTCTGAAATAAAATATATAAGTTAATATTTTTTATGTAAGTTATTGTTTTTGATTTGAAATTTACTTAAAATAAGTTAACTTTTTACTAGGAAAAAAGTCACTTTTTTACTTATTTTTACTATGTTTTTATTTATAAGTTATTTTTGAAGTTATAATCGTTAAGTGTAATTTACTTTTTTACTTTTAAGTTACTTTTTTCTTAACTTATGCATTACTTTTAAAATTTAATTTGTAAATCATTTTACGTTATTATTAGTTAAATTTAACTTTGTTTATCATTTTTCACCATAAGTTACCGTTTGTTATGGTCATGCTATGGGTCTGGAAATAATTTCTTAATAATTTTAAAAGAAAATATTTTTCTTAATTTTTCTTCAATTCTGAAAAATATTTTCCTGAAAAATATATTTTGAGCCTCTATTTTCTTTCCAAACAAACAAAGCCTCGGTGTTTGAATAATTGTTACCCTAAATCGGAAAAGCTACCACACCTTAAGAGCATTAAATGTGATACAGTTTAGTTTTTATAATTTCTTTAATTACACTAGTATTATAGAAATAAATTGATGTAGCAATTAACAAAAACATATCGTATCCCTATTATAGTAACAAAAACATACTATTCAAATTTATATTATCAAAAACATACCTTTAATAAAAAAAAAGTATATGAAATTGAAAAAAATGTATGAATTCAAAAAAAAAAATAGGGTATGAAATCTCAAAAAATGAAGGTATGAAATCGGGAAAAATTTGGTTAAAAAAACAATATTTGTTCGAAACCGAAAAGAAAAAAAGGATATTAAATCGGAAAAAATGGTATAAACTCGAAAAAAATGGGATATAATTTTAAAAATTAGGGTATGGCTTTAAAAATTAGGGTGTGACTTTAAAAATTGAGATATGACTTTAAAAATTGAGATATGAATTTTAAGAATTGGAGTATGAACTTAAAAATCGGGATATGAAGTTTAAATACAACAAACAAATGAATAGAATATTAAACTATATATACTACTTTTATTGGGTACATATGCTATTAAACCCAATTTAACTCAATCCACACTTTCAATTCCCAAATTTAATACCAAATTTTTCCAATTCACATATACATACATAAATACATATTCACACAATCCGATTCAAATCATGGGAGGAGAGCACGATACCGACGATGACGGTGTCATCACCGGAAAAATAAGAGACGAAAATCGATTTCATCAATGACGTGACAGAAAACGACGATGGATTTTAGACAGTATAGAGATGTGACGAAAATACATAGAGACTGTAGGAGAGAGAGTAATATTTAATGATAGAGAGGGGGAAGGAGAGAGTGTTACAGGAAGAGAGTGAAAAAAATAGTTTGAGAAGATAGATATAAAAAAATTATCTGTGGTATGTTTTTTATAACAAAACTTCTGAGGGTATGTTTTTATTAATTTAATTTTAAAAATAGTATGTTTTATTAGTTTTTCCTTATACTAATTATTTTGCTACAGCATTTATACTTTGCCGATCCAAACTATTTCTATATATTTATTTTTCAACTTTACTAAAATGTTATGTTTGCCATTTTCATCTACAGAATCTATTGCAAATTAATTACTTTTCCAAACAATAAATTATGCAAAAAGTTACCCATTCATCACGGACGCTAAATTTTGTAGGAAAAATGTCACGCCCCGGATTTTGGATAACCCGGGTCGTGAATGTAAATTAAAATAAAAAGGAAAAAAGTTAAAATAACGAAACATGCAGAAAGTCATTCGATAATATGCTAATCAATAGAACCAAATAAATACTTCAGGCCATGCCGATAATCACATTTGATTCACTAAATTGGCCTAAGGGTAGCCAACGGTGTTCAAATGTGACAACACAAACAAGACAATACGTTTTTAGAAAATTTCGGCATGAGCTTCGCGTATCTACTTGTTTCCAATAAATTAGACCTGTCTGAAACAACATATAACAAAATCGCAACGCGATTACCAAATAATCCAAAATCAAATCCAACCCAGCTGACATTCTATAAAATAGCGTAATCTAAAATAAACTTGCATTAAACGCCTATTAGGTCCACAAGGCTCAAAATGAGGTAATACCAAAATGAATAAAAACAAGTCTGACGTGCGCACGATCACGTGTAATATGATAATGAGCCCCATGCAAGCATTCTAAACTTCGCCACAGTCTACATCAACACCTGTACATCGATCATGAACAAAATGTACAGAAAACAAAGAAATGAGGTAAGAAAACAATCTCACTTTAAAAACGGCACGTGCTACTAAGCACGCACACACAATCCTAACATGGCAAATATGATATCTTGGCAAATAATGACAAAGGCAATTGCACGAAAAACACATCAACAAATATAACTCGCAACACAAGTAAATGAACATATAATCAAGATCAACTGAATTAATAATAAAACAAAATAAAATAAAACAAAACAAAACAAAATAAAACAAGACTCAACGAAACACAAAGTCGGGATTGCCTCACATGTACCCACTTTTAGAGCCACTCTGCTCTAGGACCCAAAGTGCAATGGTTCCCTCACCCATATTCTGACACTAACATGTGACCAAAAGATATGGGGCCGGCTTTAAGGGGACTAACCCTATGGTACCGATATACCTAATCCTTGCGCAAGTTTCCGGGATCTCACCGTAAGCTGGCACAGCTCCGCCTTAACACTTGGTACTGCAATCCCTAAAATAAATATAAAAGACTCCCAAAAACATAAATGGTAAAGTCCACCAAACGAAAATAAAATAAATATCACGCACTATATCACCACCGTCACATTTTTGTTCACAATTCTTTTTCAAATAAAAAATGGTAAAATCGCCATACATAACATAATCACCATAAACAATATGATTAGCATAAATAAAACCATGGAAGCATGTTACACATACACAATACAATAACATGATGCAATACATACTAACCAACCAACCATTTACATAGCCTAGCATACAACAAACAACACATAAAAACCACTTTTAAAGCGAAACCATATTCTTCCCCCTTACCTACGCAAACGAGAGCTCGTTTGTCAAAATATCCCAAACTCGAGCCGAAAACCCACCGATCCATCAAAACCAGATCTGGACAGCCTAATAACAGTCCATAAACAGCCCCTAAACGCAATTAAAATGAGCTACCAATTAATAAAACTACTATAAATTCGGATTATTTATAATCCCAAAAACTGGGTTTTTATAAAAGTTAAGATCAAATGAAACAGCTTACACGGATAGAAAGCTCTCGAAAAATAGGCTAAGAAAACATATTTGATTGTCGAAAACGGACACCCGATGACCTCGTAATCACCCCTCGAAGTCGCAGCCTTAAAACCCTAAACCGCACCCACTACCGCCACCTACCACCGCAGCCTGGCCGATCATCGGAGTCGGCTGCCAAGTCGCTGACTTCGGTCAGTCTCCCTCCGTCATGTCTTCTCTCTCTACCTCTCCGTTCTATGTATGTATATATGTATTCGATGCATATATGTATATGTATATGTATATATATATATATATGTATATATGTGTGACTGTGTATGTATGTAGATATATATATATATATATATATTTAGGTATTAGCTTATTTAATTACTAGTCTAGCCCATATAGTTATTACTAATTACAAATATAACCCAATATTATTGTTACATAAGACATTACTACATTATTTATTTCACATATATACAATTACACAATACATTAATATCATTTTAGAAAAATAATACAAATAAATAATAAATACCCAAAATTTCCGAGTCGTTACATTCTCCCCAACTTAAAAAAAATTTCGTCCCGAAATTTAGCACACACTATTGTTGCCCAAAAACTAGTTCAACCCATATACATGTTCTCACACCTCAAAACCACTTTGAAGGGTAAAATAAATCATAAAGCCAAAATAATAGAAAAACAAAAGAAAGGTAAAGCGAACTTAAAATTAAGCGAAAAATTGTTAACAATTTCCACCAAAGAATGATCACCCACCGCACATTACTTTACCACACTCAAAAGAAAGATCACATAATTCATTCTACTGACCAGACAAATTACATTTAAATCCATAAAACCACGTAAACATATATTCACCGACTACCGACTACCAACTACCGACTACCGACTACCGACTACCGACTGATGAAAATAAGATAATCACATCATATCACATGCATGTACTAGAAGTCCTACTATATCATCCCAGAAATATTTACTCACCAAACAACGCTATTCAAGACAGAAATGACCATTAGTGTTTACGAATACTAGTAGAAAAACTAAATAATATATCAAACGGCAGTTCTAAATATGTCACATTGAATAGTTCACTCAGACAAATAATTAAAAACTTATATTCACATGTTGCTAGCTCAACATCAATATAAAACAGACACTTCCCAAACAAGTCTCACAATTAAATTGCATTAACAAAGCATGGTCTCACTACATAAACAGTTACATACCTCAATGATAAACGATTTAAATTAATAAAATGCATAATGTAGTTGACACACAAGATTTAATCACAAAGAAAGATATACGAACTTTCCATTTACAAATATGGATGACGACTATGTATTAGTGTCAATTTTCTTTTTCAACCAGAACTAATTATATAAGCATTTAATTAGTATAAATAGATTCCCATACGATAACTAAAATTAAATTAAATACACCAATTTACATTTCATCAACATAGTACAAAAGGACACGCATGTAATAGATGATCACCATCACAACCATTTTCACCCAATTACTATATCTAAATACATATACGTGTTACAAAAACTCATTGCCATATTATTTGGATATACCTGACATCATCATACACATACATCACATGCACTTAACCACATATCAGAACCTAAAACCCACCACTATATAACGCAGTAAAATTATTAAAAGAATATTCTCACAACACTTTATTTTCTCAAATAAAGTAATAATAAATAAAATTATATCACGTCTGACTAACTCGCAAACGATTTTTATTTTCCAAAACCACTTACAAATATCTTAATTTATATAGATCGATATAACGTACCAACAATATTTAGGAGAGAAATTTTTTTTTTTTTACTTTTTATCAACTCAACAGTACAGCTACTAAGTCCGCCTCACGCCAAACTTTGGTACACAAATTTTTAATAATTACTAGAAAAATAAATATTGAAAGAACTGGTTGAGTTATCAGGAATAAATCACAGAGCTAGAGAAAATAAAGTTAAGCATCTTTCTTAATCAAGACATACTTGTATGGGTCCATCACAAAACAAAAAAAATATATATATATATATATATATATATATAAAAAGACCACTGCCACTGATAAGAATGAACCAGATGGTTAGTACATGAACTTATAACTTTAATAAATATATTCACACGAACACAAAATATGGTTATTATATTAAACACTCCACCATCTTATTGTAGCTATATGCCCCCAACGCAATATATATAGGTAGAACATATATTAATCACCATTTTGCCATGTCCTCACATAGGCGTCGTGTCTATAAAATCACAAAATCATTTAACTCCTACACTCGGTCTTAAATAGTAGACTCCAGATTACATATTATATATAGCACACTTATCTTGATCCTATTCTGAAAAAGATGTTTAAGAAAATAATGGGCATGGATTGTCATAACATCAAACACTAAGGTACATAGCAAAAGTTAAACAATCCACCAATACACAATTAAGAAGAACATCAAATATATCTCCAATTAATATAACTTGAGCACAAAGTGCACAATAAATTGTCATATCACAATTCTATCAGGCTTTTTTAAAAAAAAAAACACCAAGTGAAATTTACTAAATGGAAGTAAATGTAATAAAAGTTTTGCAATAAAATTCGGGGAAATTATATGTAAACACATGAAATTATAAACACTAAAATTATACAATCTTGCACCTCCACATCAATCTATACTGCTAGATTTTACTCAGACAATATTATAACAAAGAAAACAAACACTCTAATGATTCGGAATCTACAACAACAACAACAACAACAAACCTATAATGTATTGCTCATGTTACCCCATTTTTCACAGAAAACATAAAGATAATCCCAACATAATTGATAATCCGCACAGTAAGCCACTTTGAGTTTTTAGACGTCAATGGAATAAACCTGACACGTTGTCCTACAAAGATGGTGTCTACGAAAAAGGAGATACTTAAAAAGAAAACTATTTTCTCAATGGCACATAATACACGTACAAGTGAAGATAAATAAATAAATAAATAATCTTAAGTATTAGGCGAATCACCCTATTTTGTCTATAATTTGGCCGGATTAACGCAAATAAACAAAGATTAACAAGAATCTCTAATAATAAATTCGTTTTATTCAATAACTATAAAATGATAAACCATTGGGCCTACAATCTCAACACGTCACCTACCGGTATTTGGTTATTAAATTTATTTAATAGTCATATTGCATCGTCACTAATATTACTTACGAACCGTCACTACTTACACACCAAAACACACGCTATATAATTCCACTGAAACCAGAACAAAAATTGCACACTTGGCATATAGTCACATAGTCGCGACGATAAAAGGAATTACACCAACATTTGGGGTTATAGTTAAAAGTGCTAAAATCAAAATAACAGTCTTTACACTACCGTTCACATCACACCTATCCTAAACATAATATCATGTTTTAGGATATTTTCAAATAGTTTACGTATACCAATCACATTTCAATTACTAATAAACAGTCACACGACATAAAAATCAAGCAAGTAATTATTACTAAAACACCATTTATTTTATCATTTCTCCCTTGCGTCACACCGAAATCATAAATACTCTTGCGTCACACTGAAATCATAAATAACTAATCAAAGGCAAAACCATACTCTAAGCTTTAAAGAATACTTGTGACAACACGATTAATATAATGAATTATCCATTTTATTAGTGAAAAAATGTACTCCAGTGAATAAAAATATAACTCGTATAGTGTTGAGGAATAATCCACTGTACGTGCCAAATCAACCACAAACGCTTCATATGTAAACAAATGTACCTCTCATAACATGTCAAACACTTCAACCAACAAACTATAAGATCTAAAACTAATGTGATTCAACATAAAAAGTTACCAAACTTAACACCACGCTCAATATGGATAACACTTAAAAAGGATACCATATACACACGGCCTACAGAGTACAACGAAAACATGAAACAAACTAAACGTCTACAAATCCTACTTGTCTACACAAATATCAATCCTTCTTAACCCATCGTAATTTAGTTTCAGTAACTAACAATCATAAAAACAATCCATTGGAAGGCACCACCACAATACTCGATCAATACATGTAGCACATAACAGATATTTCTATATCATCACACCACGAGTAACACACAACTGGATATGTCCACCAACTAAAACCTTTCACATTCAACAAACACGAAACCGTTTAACAAGAACCATATATACACCCATTAAAACGGATCAACTTACAATACAATATAAGTCAACCAAACTTGAATGTAAACAAACAACCAAATACACCACACGGATTTTGAAAAATGCAGATTTTCTTAAAATGTCTTACACCACCAAGTATCACCCCTTCCCGTGTGTGTCTATCTTACCCAACAGGCAACCAAGGTAATCGGAACCCGGTTAGCTCTGATACCAAACTGTCACGCCCCGGATTTTGGATAACCCGGGTCGTGAATGTAAATTAAAATAAAAAGGAAAAAAGTTAAAATAACGAAACATGCAGAAAGTCATTCGATAATATGCTAATCAATAGAACCAAATAAATACTTCAGGCCATGCCGATAATCACATTTGATTCACTAAATTGGCCTAAGGGTAGCCAACGGTGTTCAAATGTGACAACACAAACAAGACAATACGTTTTTAGAAAATTTCGGCATGAGCTTCGCGTATCTACTTGTTTCCAATAAATTAGACCTGTCTGAAACAACATATAACAAAATCGCAACGCGATTACCAAATAATCCAAAATCAAATCCAACCCAGCTGACATTCTATAAAATAGCGTAATCTAAAATAAACTTGCATTAAACGCCTATTAGGTCCACAAGGCTCAAAATGAGGTAATACCAAAATGAATAAAAACAAGTCTGACGTGCGCACGATCACGTGTAATATGATAATGAGCCCCATGCAAGCATTCTAAACTTCGCCACAGTCTACATCAACACCTGTACATCGATCATGAACAAAATGTACAGAAAACAAAGAAATGAGGTAAGAAAACAATCTCACTTTAAAAACGGCACGTGCTACTAAGCACGCACACACAATCCTAACATGGCAAATATGATATCTTGGCAAATAATGACAAAGGCAATTGCACGAAAAATACATCAACAAATATAACTCGCAACACAAGTAAATGAACATATAATCAAGATCAACTGAATTAATAATAAAACAAAATAAAATAAAACAAAACAAAACAAAATAAAACAAGACTCAACGAAACACAAAGTCGGGATTGCCTCACATGTACCCACTTTTAGAGCCACTCTGCTCTAGGACCCAAAGTGCAATGGTTCCCTCACCCATATTCTGACACTAACATGTGACCAAAAGATATGGGGCCGGCTTTAAGGGGACTAACCCTATGGTACCGATATACCTAATCCTTGCGCAAGTTTCCGGGATCTCACCGTAAGCTGGCACAGCTCCGCCTTAACACTTGGTACTGCAATCCCTAAAATAAATATAAAAGACTCCCAAAAACATAAATGGTAAAGTCCACCAAACGAAAATAAAATAAATATCACGCACTATATCACCACCGTCACATTTTTGTTCACAATTCTTTTTCAAATAAAAAATGGTAAAATCGCCATACATAACATAATCACCATAAACAATATGATTAGCATAAATAAAACCATGGAAGCATGTTACACATACACAATACAATAACATGATGCAATACATACTAACCAACCAACCATTTACATAGCCTAGCATACAACAAACAACACATAAAAACCACTTTTAAAGCGAAACCATATTCTTCCCCCTTACCTACGCAAACGAGAGCTCGTTTGTCAAAATATCCCAAACTCGAGCCGAAAACCCACCGATCCATCAAAACCAGATCTGGACAGCCTAATAACAGTCCATAAACAGCCCCTAAACGCAATTAAAATGAGCTACCAATTAATAAAACTACTATAAATTCGGATTATTTATAATCCCAAAAACTGGGTTTTTATAAAAGTTAAAATCAAATGAAACAGCTTACACGGATAGAAAGCTCTCGAAAAATAGGCTAAGAAAACATATTTGATTGTCGAAAACGGACACCCGATGACCTCGTAATCACCCCTCGAAGTCGCAGCCTTAAAATCCTAAACCGCACCCACTACCGCCACCTACCACCGCAGCCTGGCCGATCATCGGAGTCGGCTGCCAAGTCGCTGACTTCGGTCAGTCTCCCTCCGTCATGTCTTCTCTCTCTACCTCTCCGTTCTATGTATGTATATATGTATTCGATGCATATATGTATATGTATATGTATATATATATATATATGTATATATGTGTGACTGTGTATGTATGTAGATATATATATATATATATTTAGGTATTAGCTTATTTAATTACTAGTCTAGCCCATATAGTTATTACTAATTACAAATATAACTCAATATTATTGTTACATAAGACATTACTACATTATTTATTTCACATATATACAATTACACAATACATTAATATCATTTTAGAAAAATAATACAAATAAATAATAAATACCCAAAATTTCCGAGTCGTTAAAAAAAACTAATTTGAGAGGCCCCATTAAGTGCAAAATAATTGGTTTTGATTTAGTCAATATACATTTACATATTTAGGAATCTTTTAATAATTATTATCATAGTCGGTACACATTGTTACACTTTATAACTATTATTATACTTATGTATATGTTATGTATATGAGTATTGCCATGGTAGGTGCACATCAACATAGAGAACAATTCTTAATAAACTGTGCAAATTTTCCCAAATTGTTTTTACTAATTTGTAACGCATAAAATCGGAGTATAAATTTCTACCCTTATTCTTTAGTTTTTCCCGTATCCCTTGTTTATTTTATTCAAGAATTTATTCTAAAACTTAAAAAAATTTGTACAATTAGTATAATACATGTATCAATACATTTCAATAATTATTTTTAAAAGAAAATCAACACGCAATTTATTTTGGAATAAATTTATAAATTAGTGTAAATTAAACATTAAATCTTAAAAAATTTGTCTAAAACAATATTATGTCCAAATATTTTAAAATTAAATACAATATAATATAAAGTTTTATAAATTTACGGAACAAGTTGTGAAAATTTAAAATTTGAATGAAAATAATTAAGAGGACACGAAAATAAATAAAAAATAATAGCTCATATAAAATAGTAAATAGAATATTTGGACTCATAAAATCCCCATACGTGGTACCCCCATAGAAACTAGGAACAATTGCCAAAGAATTTACAACTGGTGGAGGAAACATATATTCAAACTAAAACATAATATTCCAAAATAATTTGTATATTTAGAAAATGCTATTTCTTATTAAACAATCCTTTTCCGTGTACAGAAAGGAAAGAGCGTATCAACCGTAGAGTCCTAATTCGATTTTAACCAGGAATATACATCTCCTATATATATACTCACCTAACCCTAAAACAATTATTTTCCATCAAAATCAAAATAAGTATTATGCGAGTTATAGAGAAAGAATATATATACATTCTTCAAGATGAAGGTCTTTCAAGAAAAATCTCCAGGTTCCTTGGGTACCGTAAAACTCATACCAGAAAACCCCGACGATCTTTGGCACGCCTCAAACCTCATCACCGCTGGCGATCTCGTCACCACCATCACCTCCCGCAAAGTTCAACTCACCTCAGGTAAGGCCAAAAACCCGTCCAGAGTCAAGTTTTCCCTTGAACTTAAAGTTTCGTCGTTAGATTACTCTGGGACAACGTTGCGTATAAGCGGAAAAACCGTGAATATCAATGAGTTTATAGGGTTAGGTTCGTTCCACACGCTAGAACTCGAGATCAACAAGGAGTTTATCCTCGTGAAGGAGGATTGGGACGTGGTTTCGAAGAAAAAGCTTCAAGAGTGTCGCTTGAATGCTAAAAGTTATGAACTAGGCGTTGTTTTGATCGACGATAAGTCTGCCTATGTGTTTTTATCTGGGAAGATCGGCACAAAAAGGTGTGGTAAAATCGATAGGAAACCTAAATCGGGCCAAGAAGTTTTTTTCGAGAGTGTTTTGGTTACTTTTACAAAACATGTTGACTTGGGGACAGTGCTTTGTGTGGCGATTGCGGGCCCTAATGCAGTCAAGGCTGATTTTCGAAGCTTTTTAAGTTCTCGTAATAGAAAATTGAAAAACTTGGTTCTGGTGAATACCAAGACAGGAGATGAGTCGAGTTTGAGAGAGGTTTTGAGTGAAGAGAAAGTGATGAAGTTTGTGAACAATGGTGAGGTGGGAACGAAAGCAATGGAAGAGTTTAATGAGATTTTGTTGAATGATTCAGATAGGGCTTGTTACGGGTTAAAGAGTGTTGAGAATGCACTAGCTTTGAGCGCAATAGAGACTTTGTTGATCACCGATGAGTTGTTTAGGAGTAGAGAGGTGGATTTGAGGAAAAAGTATACAGGTCTGGTTGAATCGGTCAAGAGAAATAAGGGGAATGCGGTCGTGATTTCGTGCAAGAGGCTTGAGGATTTGACTGGAATCGGTGCGATTTTGAGGTTTCCATTGCCTGATCTCGATGATTTGGTTTTGTGATTGTGTAATCAGTCAGGTTTTTATCATGTTAACCTGAGTTGCTTTTAACAGTTCTTTTCATAGAATGATTGCTAGTTTAAGATGAATATCAGCAATTGATTAGAGGTATAAGACCATGGTTACTTTATGCTATTTTGTTGAGACTATCTGCTTTTATCCTTTTTGTTGCTAGTATAGGTCTCATAATTGTAATTCTCTTTTCGTGAGTGGTAAACTACCGTGTTTTGATCGGATCCGCGGCTTATAAATGGGGGGCTGTCCCATTGTACTTTTGGTTTGACTTTATCTAATTAAATGAGTCCTTTATTTAAAAAAAAACATTATGCTAATTTGTTAAATTATAATATTGTCAAAATTTTGTGGGGAGCTTAATTTGCAGCAGATTGGTTTGGAATTTGATTATTTTCTTCATTTTTTTACATATAGTTTGCACCTATTTACTTCTTTCTGGTACCAACATTTTAGCTAGATTAATTCACTCTGTTAAGAAAAAGTACAAAACAAAATGAGGATGTTGATCAGTTTACTGAAAAGACAGAATGAGACGAAGACCGATAATTCAATTAGGGCTGCTGAGAATTGGTCGGATGAAACATCAAAAGACTCTTCCAAATCTAAGTAGACGTGACCAAAGATATCTGCAATGCTTATTGTGAGATTTGAGCCCTGATTCGTAACAATTGTCCAGTCTAGTCCAAATATATATGATCTTAGGTATCAACTTTTCCAGTAATTTGATGTCTTATGTTTCAGTTTTTCTTAGAAAGCAATTACTGTCCTGGCTCTAATACATATTCATTCTTTTTTCTTTTACCCAAATAACCGCAGATTGTATCATCGGGCTTCCTACTAACAAAAAGTTGTTTGGATATTACTAAATTTGCATACTTTTTTTTTTTTTGGAACAAACAACTTTTCTAATTTCATTCTCCGTCATATGGTGAAAAATATCCTGGACAAGTAAAAAAATTAAAGGTTATGAATTGAAAAAAAACCTACTCAAACTTCTTAATCATACTAAGATCCTGAAGCATCTTCTTGATTGTGCCGTCATCAAGATTTTGCCCTCTACTCATGATAGGCGGGACCATGGCTACAGCTTCATCAGTAGTCTCAGGCAATGATTCCCTAATAAGCACACAGAGCTCAAACTCGGCCAACCGGTTTCTGCTAAGAATTTCTTGAGCTTGTCTCACTGAGTACGGATTCTTGTAGCGGCAAAAGCGCTTCACATACTGCAGAGGCTTTTCAAATACTTGAGAAACTTGGTTCGCTGAATCATCAGCCATAGCCTGAAGCTACTCATATTTGTGTTCAAGAATTAAAGCAACTTCACAGTTCATCAGGCACTTTGCCTTAAAAAATGCATCTCCAACTTTGAGTTCAGCAGCATTTGTGTTCAAGAATTAGCAGACCTTACTTATAATAAGCCACAATAAGATTTGGAAACACAAGTTCTATAAATTCCAGAGTATGGGGAAACAATGAAAGGTTGAAAAAGCACATTTATTATCTTACACACCTATGCACTCATTCTTGTTTCCTGTACATGATTCGAATGAATTTTTTTCCTTTTACTTAGAGGATTAAAAGACTTCACTCTTTACCCCAGTGAGATCTGAACTCAGAACCTTCTATTTGAGAGTGCGAGTTCTATCAATTTGTCTAACAATGTTCCCATTCAAAAAATATTCATATTTTTTTTTGTAACGAGACAAATTTAACTAAATCACATAGTTCAAAAGAATCAAAATGTAACAATAGGAGAACCATGGGCAGAAAGATTACCACACTGTTAAAATAAAATTGTCTAATCCAACAAAACTGTAAATTCAAAGTTGGATCTAGTTTACGGATAAAAGGCGTTCAAGAAACAGAAAGTAGAAAACGATAGATAGAAGCCAAGAATGACAACCTAACACGACACAGATCACTCTTCCTCAGCGATTTGTCCATTCTCGCCAACGTAGAAACCATCAAGAAACAAAAATATTCAGTTTAAAGGCTCTTGTGGTTCACAGGTTGTACAAGTATTCATATATATTGAAGAAACTTTACAATTACGTACTTGGTAGATTTTACCGTACCGAACTGTTTATAGTGAAAAAAGAAATTATCTGACTTTTAGTCACTTATTTAAATAAATACTAAGTTATACACTTATAATTCATGAAGGAAGTGCTTTTACTTAAATTTTCTTGCAACTCATTGTGCAAAATGACATCAGTAAGCAGATATTTATTTTTTATTTTAAAAAAGACTCCTTTATTTCAATAGCAAATATCGTAACTAAGGAACAAATCCTCCATGGTGGTACTGAGAATTACAGTGGAAGGAACAGGTAGAGCCTAAAGTGCAAAAAGCTAATGTATTTAAAAAACTTGAATATTCTCAAGCTCAAAAACCAATGTTTTAAATAGTGTTATCGCCAGCGTAGCGTTTTTTCGAGAGAAACGTTAAAAGCGCAAATAGCGTTGCTACATAGTGCTTTTGGTCCCCTATAATGCGATTTAAGCGCAATTTCAGCCAAATAGTGGTTTTTAGTGCGTTTTTTTTCTCAAAAATCGCTATTTCGCGATATATAGCGCGATTTTTAAAACATTGCAAAAAACCACTTTGCATAAGCGGATACTTGGTTAAAGATAAATTCATGATATTCTTACCTTCCAAATAAAATAAAAAATTGAAAAAAGAGAGAAAAGGGACATTACAGTTACTATAAAGATGAAAATATCAAATTTTGGGAAACTTGTATCATACTATTAATATAAGCAAACTCAAGAAAAATTGAGGCTTTTGCCCAATTTTACCAAAAATACCCTCACTTTATTTTAATAATTACATATATATATATATATATATATATAATCTAATTAATTAACTATTTGTCCTCACTATATTTTTTTAATTACGGATGTACCCTAAACTAATTAACAATTCGTTTTAACCTCCATAACTATAATAAATGATACCAAATCTAAATATTATGTTAAAAATAAAATATATTACGATATTTATGTCATTACGCGTCTCACACGCAATGCGTGGGCAACTTTTATTAGTGTGTTATGTTCAAAGAGGTTAGGTCGCCCATATGTTATGTCCAGAAAGAAAAGAAAAATAACATCTAATAACCATCATGAAGTTTTAAAGATAATCTTACCTAAAGTAATCGTAAATTTTTAGTAGACAAAATTGTCCTTGTTAGAAAGTTTATCACGGGTTATGTTTTGTAATAAATGGGTAAGATTTTTGGGTAGTGTAAATTTGTTAGGAGATGAGATTTGCCAGTGGGTAATATTTGTCAAAACTTACCAAAATTGTACAAAAAATAAAGAAGGCAACTGTTAAAAAGTGCCCCACACGGGCAATACTAGATCAGAACTGTGAATATACTTTATTAAATACTATTTATTAATGATTTTATTATAATAAGTTAAATCAAGTCAAATAAGTCTATTCAATTTTGTCTATTTTTTTTGAAAATAGCCTCACTCTATTTTAATAATTAACAACGTACATAATCTAATTAATTAACAATTTGTACTCACTATATTTTTTTAATTATGAATGTAGCCTAAATTAATTAATAATTCGTTTTAACCTGCATAACTAAAATAAATGATACCAAATTTGAATATTATGTTTAAAATAAAATATATTACGAGATTTATGTCGTTACGCGTCTCACACGTAACGCGCATGAGTACTATACTTAATTACTGTCTCTCTTTAGGATTTGCATATATGTCATCCATATATAAAGGACAGACAATTGGTATGTTCTTGTTATCAACGGTTTAAAATGTCACAAACTAATGGACATCATAGATTTATTTTACAAAAGGATTTCTAGTGGTGTATAGTTTTTGTTATTTTACAAAACAATGAGTTATTATTAAGTTAATTTTTTTTTACCATCAATTCATTTTATTTTATTTTGTAATGGAATGTTTGAGGAGACTATCCATCTCTTTATTAGTTAATGTATTTGTAATTATTTCATTTTCACTGAATCTATGGTGGTCATATTTTGAATAGACCATTATATATAATTAGTAGAAAATTAAAATGTTGAAATTACGTAAGAATAAAGTCAAGAAAAGCAGTGATAATATAAGTACACTTTTAGATTTTTAATCTTTTTCTGCACTTTTACCTGAGGACAAATTTTTATCGTGGGATGAAAGTGTTAAATGCAGACCACTTTCTGATAGTTACACAGCCATTTTCGTGAACTATATTGGTGAGTTTTTTTTTTTCTTTTTCTTTTCTCTAATGAAAGAAAGTTTTATTTTTAATATTCTAAAAAGTAACTGGAAAAATGGTTCATTAAATTGCTAATGTCATGACTCATAAGTACCAACTATTTAAGTCTGGGTACAATTCATTAATCGTTAATGTTTGGGTTAATATGGTAAGACAACAAGCACCCCTTTAAAAAAATGTATTAGTAAATAGTAATTGCTCACTGTCAAGAAAGCAATATACAATACAAAAAAATATTCAAATAGCGACGGGATTAGTGATAATATTTTTTGTTACGAGCTTATTAGCGACGGTTTTTGTGACGGTTTTGTGACAGTTTAGTCAATTTGTGACAGATTTGTGAGAGCTTTTTAAATTAGTGACAGACTTGTGATAAATTTTAACTCTAACTAAATCAAACATTATTTTGTGATATTTGCCAAGAAACGACTCATTTCCTTTTGTCATGCAAAATAAATTACAACAGACACAATTTAAAGGTTCAAAACCTTCTACTTATTCTCCCCCTAGCTTCTTTCTTCACTCATTCAATCACTCCTTTCAAAAGAAAAAAGAAAAATCAAAGAGAGTGGACTCAGATTAGATACATTTATAAAGAATATATAAATAATTATAAATATGAGATTGCTGTTGTTTATGGTACCACTGACTCTGTTGTTTGTAACTATTGTTTTTTATGGTCCAAAGACGTGTTATTGGAGGGTGACTTACTATCCATACTATGTTTGGCTATGGAGATCATCATCAACTGCAAATAATGTTTCATCTACTAACACAGACGTTAAGTTTACTACATTTCTTGAAACTAATGCTGATGGATATTTTCCATTTAATGGTTCGCACGACACGGGGTCTTTTGCATCATCTCCTCCGGTTGATGTTAAACAAGTAAGTTTTCTTTCTTCCTTTGCTTCTTTAATACTTGTTTTCCTCTTCTAGAACTGGAAAAAAAAAATTGCTTTACTGACTCTAGGAAATTTAATCAAGGGAAATGTACTTGGAATGTAGTATTAAATTTAATGTTACAAGCACAAATGTGCAGTCAATTTTTGGCAACTGGGGAATGTTTCGTAGATACTATTGCATCTTTAAGGTGCATTTCTCAACCATTGTTGAACAAAATACTGAATACTGATCGACTTAGTTTCGCAAACTAAGTATAAAAAAATATGATTCAGAGTAGTAGTAGTACTAATGGTTACAATTCTCATTGGAGTTTACCATTCTTTAGGGTGTAAAGGTCAGGATTGGACGAATTCAAGCCAAAATCATTTGATACTTTAGCTACGTACTGTCTCTCAAAATTGAATCCAATCCAAACAGTTTAAAATTTAAGTCTGATCCGTACTATTAGACAGTCCCTTACGGTTCAAAAACACAATGTTTATCGGCTTAAATAACAAAGCATTTGCTCTAAAAAAATCCAAGGCACCAATGTTCTTATCAACCAAAACAGAACCACTTAAGAAATGTGTCTGAATATTTAACAAAATCCATTGATCAACATATAAGTAATTTAGTATATATTATTTATATAGTAAAATAGTAAAATAAAACTTAGTCTAACGGTCTAAAACAGTCAGTGATTCGGTTCAGATCGGATTTTAAATATTGAATCCAGACTAATCGAGTCCCAACCATGCTGCCCGGATCATTTTAACAGTTTCACCGGTCTGTATCATTTTATGCTTTGAAGCGTTGTTGAAAGAGGATTATATCAATTTCCCGTATGGAAGTTGTAAAGACGTAAATAAAATTCATGAGTAACCATGTGCATGGTTTCTAAAAGAAGACGACAACCAAAAAACGAAAACCCAAATAAACGTCAACTTTTCTTAGGATTAGTTCTGATATTTGCAAAAAATGATTTTAGATTTACACAAAAAACAATTTCCTTTTTACGTAGAGTTTGAATCGATGATCAAGGTATTCGCTCTGAGCCTACTTTCTAGCTGTTTTCGATTGTTACTAAACTGATTTATTCATGAAATTAATAGTGAAGAGCTCGTCGCATTACAGCTTCTACCTTCTATTTTCCCTTGACGAAAAACCAATACTGGTAAAAACAGTAATTGGAGTTGGAGTAAAATAAAAGTTTACGTGCGAAACATTTTTAATAAAAGTTGAATGTGAAACTTAATGTAACAATGATATTCATTATTCATTATATGGCCGATATTTCTCAGTAGCAAGAACACATGATAGTAATGGTATATATATAAATTTGGAACAACCAGCTAGGCAAAGTAAAGTGAAATTAAATACCCTCAACATTGAAAAAATGCTTCTAGGTTTAGAACATATCATTCTGTATGTCCGGTTTATCCCTTTTAACTTTACATCACCACCTCATAAGTCATAAATGTCAATTATAATATCTAACGGCCAATTAAATAGTCCTACTAGCTGTTATTCAGATTTTGGTAATTAAATGACGTAAGTAAGAATTAAACAAACTTTGACCTTTTCTTATTTGGTAACAAACAACAATAGTTTAGGCTGCTTTTAGTTAAAAACTCATTAATTTATCAGTGAAATGTCACGAACACTCGAGTAAGATTAGTTATTTGGTATTAGAGCAGGAAATTAGTGTTGGATTCTACCTCTTAGTACTCTTTGTAAATTTACTAAATTCGAATTCGAAGGGTTGGCCTAAAAGTAAGTAAATGGAACAGTTTGTAAACAACTGATTTCATACTCAAGAAATGTTGTTTTTTGAAAAGATAAAAAGGCTTTAACATATATGAAATTCGATAACTCTACACAATGTTTGTTTCGTCACTGATAAGTGATAATCGAAGTGATTAACTAATAATTATGTTCAACGGAACAGGTAAAGGAGGAGAAGGAAGGGATATCGATGGCCATGAGTACAAGCTATAAACCTCAAAAGAGATACATTAACTTAGAAAGGGTAGAATTTGGTTTAGGACATGCTAGAGCTGCTATAAGAATGGGCATTAGTAATATTAGTGTTGAAAATAAACGAAACACATATGATGGCTATGTTCCACATGGTCCAATGTACTGGAATGCCACTGCCTTTCACAGGTAACATTTCACTTCTTAATTTCTATCAGCTGTTTTCATTGCTTCTTACTGTAATATAAATAACAGAACGCCACGATTTTATGTGTCATCGTCATCGTCAAACTATGCAGTTATCACAGGAATTTGGAGTCCGTTGTATGAAACCATATGAAAAATCATTCGTTTTCGCAACAATGAATGGTTTGTGCATACGAAATAAAATTATTGAGTTGTGAATTGCTTAAATAAATGTAGTAACTAGTTTAAGAGGATTGGTACCAACAACCGTTTTTGTAGTACAATTAAGAACATTTCGTGACGAACCGACGATCTGTCACTACCAGACATGTCTTGGGTTAACAATTTCTGTAGCAACTAATGCTATTGCTTTTGAGTATTAACTAACTATTAAAACATAACTATTAAAACAAGAGCTATACGGCAATGGAGAAGAAGTTCAAAGTGTTTGTCTACGAAGAGGGCGAACCACCAGTTTTCCATTATGGTTTCTGCAAGAGCACTTATGCTATTGAAGGAATTTTCATTCAAGGCATGGAAATTAGTCGTTTTCGTACCTACAATCCTGAAAAGGCCCATGCTTTTTTTCTCCCGATTAGCGTGACAATGCTGACTCAGGTTGTGTACGTGCCCGATTCACATGTATGGACTGAAATGAAAAATGCTGCGAAGGATTATGTGGATGTTATTGCTAATAAGTATCGATATTGGAATAGAAGCCTCGGAGCTGATCATTTCATGGTTGCTTGCCATGACTGGGTAAGAAGATCGTTCTATTTAAGTTGTTATTTTCCACAACATGACATCATTGATACTTGTGCATCCTCTCACCTCTCTAATTGTTAGAATAAAGTCGTCATAAAAGTAAGCAGCTTTTTTATAAAAATGGTAGGTTATTGGTGATAATTTAAATTAGGTTCTAGCTAGTAACCCATCCATATTCTGGGATCAATTGGGGAACTAGAAGTTGATCAGTGGAAGGTTCATATTCACAAGCGGATTTAATAAATCAGAATTAAGTGCAATGTGAATTAGTTATTCCTAGAGAAAAATAAGTCTCTCGCAAATTAAACAAAAGTCAGTCAACAAAGCTACGAGCAGCGATTTTCTGTTAGCCAAAAAGGGAGCCAAATTCAATAATCATCGCTATTTGATGTTTTTGTAGTGTAAATTTTTACCAAATGCACTTACATAATTTAGTTCCTCACTGAACCTAGCTGCAGATCATCTCGGATGTCAAACTTGTAAGAGTAGTGTAGGCCCTTGTTATCATAAAACTGTATTTTTGGGGGACAAATTTAACCTGATGCCCAATTATTGCAGAACCTTTCAATTAATCTTCTGAATAATAGTAAAAGCATTGAAGCATTGATGCCCTGAAAATCCAGTCGCACAATTGAACTTAACATGATACTACTAACAATTATGAAGTAGTAATCGTTCAGGCTTGAGGCGGCAACTTTCAAAATCATTTTTTTTGTTTCGCATTTGACTACTCTTTTTATAAGCTAAGGTTTTCCTACTTTTCCTTTTTAGCATAACAAGCAAGAAAATCATACTGGATAAACCGAGATACAAGAAGAAAACAAATGTAAACTGTAAAGTGAGTTTTATTTTCATTTTTGCAGGGGCCCGAAATTTCCTTTGCAGTTCCCAATCTGTACAACAACTCAATCCGAGCACTCTGTAACGCCAACACGTCCGAACAATTCAACCCCTCACAAGACGTATCTATCCCCGAGATCCACCTTCCAAAAGGCACAACCGACGGGCTTTTAGGTGGGGCCTCCCCATCGAAAAGGTCCATACTAGTTTTCTATGCGGGAGGGGTCCATGGGCCCATCAGGCCCATTCTTCTGACCCATTGGGAAAACAAAGACCCGGATGTTCAAGTCCATAAATACTTACAAAAGAATGTATCTTACTATGACATGATGAAAAAGTCCAAGTACTGTATTTGTCCTAGCGGGTATGAGGTGGCAAGTCCAAGAATGGTCGAGGCTTTATATTTAGGGTGTGTGCCGGTTTTAATTAAGGATCATTATGTGATACCTTTTAGCGATGTTTTGAATTGGAAGGCGTTTTCTGTGATTGTTCCAGTTGAAGATATTCCAAATTTGAAGAAGA
Organism: Primula veris; assembly: GCA_963682055.1. Lineage (NCBI taxonomy): Eukaryota > Viridiplantae > Streptophyta > Magnoliopsida > Ericales > Primulaceae > Primula > Primula veris. Next base: position 4,599,582 of record OY821751.1, read on the forward strand.
TTTTGTCACGTATATCATCTAGGCCGTATATAAGGCTGAAGAGAAGAGGGAAACAAGTGAGGAAGCACTTTGAGGTGAACTCTCCTCCGAAAAGGTACGATATTTTCCACATGATCTTGCACTCGGTTTGGCTTAGGCGACTCAACGTGAGAGTTCGTGATGCTGAATAATATTAACTCATTAAGTAAAATTTTAGATTTTGTATAAGAAATGAGATATCTTGGCTTAAATAGTTGTTACACACACTTATGTTATATAGTTAAGTCATCAAGAATGATTTGGTGTTTGTTGAATTGGATTACTTATTCTGGTAGGGATATCAAATGTAACCTTTCTGATATATGACCCAATACGAATCACGAAAATTTGAGAGTTCACTCTTTTTTTTTTTGTTAAGACAAGGTTACAAAGAGTAATACAAGCTAATGCTGATTTTTCTTGTACTTTCCTGCATTAATATTAGTGTTATTTTTCTCATTATGGTAGACTGGTAGTTATTAGTGTATATGGATAATAAGTGCAATGACCAACATATATGTATTTAGTTCAAGTTCTTCGCTAAGTTAATTAGTTAGTTGAGAGCTGGTAGCTAGAATATGTTGCACATGCATATAGCTATACTGCTTAATTGATTAAGCTTTCAAACAATGGGATTTAATTCTTCTCAACAAGAAGGTCAATTTGCAATTTATATTTTTCTTTCGAGATATTAACTTAGTCTGACAACGGCCTTTTACATTATCTTTAGCTTCTTCAACTTGGGAAAATTAGAAAAGTTTCACACTTCTTTTTTTATAAAATATTATTAAGGATGATGAAGGGATTTCACACATAGGTCCTTAATAAGCTAGACTCGAACTGTGCACCTCCTATGTGATACTGCAGACTTTAACTCACTTGTGGAATACAATGAAAATAAGTATGTGATATTCTATGGTCATTCTGACTTGACTTGTAAGTCTCTGTAGCGAGCAAGAACCAAGAACATAGCGGAGACTAAGATGCCAAAGCGAAAGGAACTTTATAAAGATAGCGTGGCGTCTAGATTTTCATTTTATAAGAGAACTTTGAAGGCACACGAGTTTTGTAGCCTCCGGGTATTTTAAGCTTTGATAATATACGCTTACTTTACAAAAAAAAGATGCCAAAGCGAAAAAAAGGGTGTAACAATTAGAATAACTCTAATACAACATTTAGCTTTTCCATTATACTCAAACTACTTTGTTAAGCAGTCTTATTCTGCATCAACAGAAGTTGACGAAGAATGTCCATCTCTACAACACCTTTCGACATAGTTATACGTCTTGCAAGTGGAAATAAAATTCTTAAAAGCTAAAAAAAGATAGAAAACCTGAATTTGGTAAGCTTATAAAGTTATAACTATCGCATTGAACTAGAAAAATTAAAAACTTTATTGGGCAAAGTAACTTCAGGGATAAGAAGGCAAGGTAGTGTTCCAATAAGAGGGAATGGGAGTTAGTGGATTAATGTAATCGTCGTCGTTTAGAACATTAAACATGGGTCGGTCAACGTTGTGATTGTTAGGATTGCAGCTTGTCTCCACAACTGGCCATTTAGTAGGGCTTGGATTTTCTTTGGATGTGCTCTCCATTGTCCCTTCACCGGATATCTCTGTGTGGCCAGTCGAAACATGATGACTTGCACGTTCTTTTAACATCATTTTTAACTTCAACACCTTATCAAATTAGTATAACTTGTCATTAGTTTAACATATGGATAAATGCTTAAACTTGAGAATTAATAATGCGTTTTCAATCATCACAAAACGCAAATGCAAAATAAATAAACTGGCAGGGTATAAAATGCATGTTTTAATAGAGAATTTGAGGCTGACGGTAAAATGCTGTCTTCTCACGTTAAACTATTTGTTTTATCAAGCTAGAGAAACAAAAAATTATATATGGCTTTTAACATGGTCAACAAAATACAAATACACTATAATTAATTAAGAAGAAAAAAGTTTTGATGAAATTCTAAGCTAAACAAAATATTGGAAGAAAACAATCACCTAAAGTTAAATAAAAGAATGCCTTCGTAAGACTATACACTTATCATTCATAATTAATGCAACACGATAAAATATATTTACCTCTTCTTGAAGCCTCTTCTTCTCCTTGAAAACGGAATCATATTCGAGTCTGAGTGCATCATAGGAGCGTTCTAGCTCCTTCGCCTTCCACCTAGCACGCCTATTTTGAAACCAAACAGCGATTTGTCTAGGTTGCAACCCAAGCTCTCGTGCCAGCTTCGTCTTCCTTTCAGGTTCCAGCTTTTGATCCTCCATAAAACTGTTTTCTAGCGAATCTAATTGTTCGTTTGTCAGTCGTTTCTTTTTATCAACCTCACTCATTCTCGGGTAAGCGCCTATGTTCTTCTCTACCATAGGGTATTTCATCTCTACACCTATTAGAAGAAAACTTCTCCAGTGTTATTAGGGCCTTGCATGTGTGTGTTAATGATATGAACAGCAAACCACTAGTCTTTTTTTTCTCTATTAATGAATAATATTCATAGAGTATCTTTTAATTGACTAGAAAAGTGTTGGAAAATAATTACTTTGGGGAGAAACTTCTCTTCTTCTTATCATTAGGAACCAAAATACTATAATTAACACAAGTAGCTAACTGTATAAATGATAAAATATTGAATTTTCTAGTTAAGTTTCAATTAGTGCCTTACTTCACTTATTTAATTATTCATGGAAAACAAATTTTGTGATCACTGCTCTCACTAGAAATGTACGAGTTGCGTGAACATAACTATTCCGTAACTCATGATATGCATGGTGAAGTAAGCTTTTGGAAGAAACACACAGGTGGGTACAAACGTTTTAGTTTGTTTATGAGTAGAATTTTACATATTTGACAATTTTTTGTAATTGTTTTTTGTCAAGTGTGTAATAAACAAAATCACATGTTTGAAAAGATGTATAGATTTTCATTTATTATTCAGGCAAGTGCACGTTATAAGGTTCTAACAGTTAGAAAGAATAGAAGTAGATCACAATAAATTATCATTTCTATTGAAAGTAGAAATTACTTAAGTCGAGGAATTATTTGTGTGCACATAATTTTTTTAATAAGAATGCACATAATTTTTTCTAACTTGTTTTAGTTGCTTACAATTTATTTTTTCCAGTTATATCTTGTTCATTTGAAATAATTTTTTCAACTGAAGCGTACTTATCATGAAATTCATACTTAATTTGCAGAAATTAACATCACATTTTCTCCAAAAAAGGTTCGTAGCAATTTTACTTTTCCCATTACTGTAAAGACCCAAAATCAATGTATTATTTGAAGTACTTACCAGGAAAATGATCATAGTTGTAATTGCAGTTGTAGAGAAAGCTCAAAGAATTTTCTTGCCTAGGTACTAAAGGAGGATTTAGGTTTCCATTCATCCAATCCATCATCATATTTCTCTTTAACTTCCTATGTTTTTCAATGTATATTATATATGTAGATATAAGTTTGTATTTCTCAAAACTACACACTTGCTTTGCTATCAAAATTCACTATAGATATCTTCAATATATAGTAACAAATATAGAGGGAGACGTGGCACAAGAGTGTAATATTAAATAGGACATGGCTTTAATAGTTGTGTACGTATATAGTGTGTAACGAGGTAAATATGAAAAAGACCGTTGATACTTTTTTTCCTGGCTTTTAGGGGGCAGCTCATTATTGTTAGCATTGAAGTTGTGAGACAAAAAGCAGAGATGTGTATCATATTATTTTTATTTGTATATATTATTTTATGTGAAAATGACTTATGAATGCATTGAAATAATTATTTGAAAAAAAATATTATTCATTTATAAAATTACAAAATAGTAACTGCCATCTAATTATTAACTTATTTTTTAATTGCATCTTCTCACAAATTATCTATCATAACCGGTTACAAATTTTTTATTTGATTCATACTCATCGGGTGGACAGGTCTGCTAGTATACTATCATACTATTAATATAAGTCAACCCAAGCATTTTGACACTGTCCAATTTTGCCCAAATTTTTCAAAAATACCCCAACTATAATATTGTAATTACTCTTAGATGTAATCACTCAATTCAAATATATAAATAACTTAAAAAATATTATTTTCCATACATTTATATTGCAAACAAAATCGTTGTGTATTTTTTTATAAGAGTAAAACATTATGTTACTCTTTATATAAGATTGTTAATTAATTATATTTAATCATTCGATACTTAAATTTTAAAAAAAACATTAAGTTTATTTATCGGGATCATATCTATGTCTGATAGAACATAAAAGTTAGACCCAGATATTCTATTCGGGTAACAATCAACCCACACTTCATAGATGGGTATCCAATGCTTAAATGGGCCGTCCCATGCCTTTCATAAAGAATCAATGTGGATACTACTAAAAGCCCAAGCCCACTTAATCAGGGACCAATATCTGAAAAATCACATGAGATTGAGACATTTGTCAACATCTCAAGAGGCATCATTGCCTATAAATAGCCAAGTATCCCCCCTAAGAAAAAGACCAGTAAATCTACTCAAAAATTATAGAGAGAAACTCCCCAAAGCTTGTCGCATCAAGAAACAAACCGAGCAGATCAAGAAACGAGCACAGAGATCGGAGAAAGATCAAGATCACAAGAGAAAGTCGTAAAACCGAGCAGACTTGTAATCCGAACAATGGCCATTGCCGAATACGAATAGAGATCAAGAAGTGTATATTGTTTATTGTTAATTCAGTATATATTAATGTTGAAAATCCTAACGATACTGACCAAAGTTATGGCTTTATCAAATGGCGCCGTCTCCGGGAATCATCTAGTTCCCAACTAGTTTCGAAGTCGAATACCATGACTCTACTAGACGAGCAACAATGGTAACCAATATAGAAGAAACCCATCCCGAGATAGTAGAAACCAATAACCAGAACGTGCAAATAAGCCAACAAGACCTCAACGATCTACTTTCCATTCGCGACAGATATGATGTTATCCAGTCCGGAAACCAACCAACAACTTCCAATATTCACCAAGAACAACCGAATGAGCAACCCCAACAGCTCGAAGAACTCGTCGAAGAACATCATACGTCCTCGGACGACGAACGAGACTTGCCCGTATTAAGACGCGCAAGAAGACAATTACCCGGACCCCAGGCAGGACCGAGCTCTAAAGTTCCCTTGCCAACAGCCTCGGTCAACTCCAGTTCCCACCAGCCTCATTTACCAACGAATGAAGCTTACCGGTTCGGCATGCCCGATGATCCCGTACTCGAACAACTGACCCGACCACCTATTCTCCCACCGAGGATAATTACACCATCCACGGGGGAAGTACAACACGTTGTTCCATTAGCCGAAGAAAGGAACAACGCCCAGCTGCAGGCTCATTTGGCAGCGTGTCTGTCGGCCATGGCAGCAACCGGCATCACATTGCCGAATATCCAACCTGCCAATAAGGATAAGGACCCACGCCATGACGCGGAAGATTCCGCCTATAGGGCCACTATGGAAACGGCAGGCTGGCGACCAGATAAAAGAATCCCCCACCAAGGGGGCAATGTCCCAATAACGATCCCTCCAACATTCGTCCACCCAAACACTAATACGGAACAAGCCCCTGATATGAACCCAAAGGACGGAAGATACCCCAAACACAGGGTCGTGGTAGGGTACTACCCACAACCGCATCAGGGGGGATACCCCCCCTCCCTCTACCAAGCCCCCGATGAAGCGTTCCAACAAGCTTGGGACGTATGCCAAGAAACCCCATATACCGAGCAAATCATGCGGTACCGCAATCCTCTGGGGTTCGTCATCCCCAAGTTTAGGCTCTATGATGGAAGGAGCTGCCCGATCGACCATCTGCGACACTACAAGACGAAGATGGAGCTATGGAGTGACGACGATGCACTGATGTGCAAGTTTTTCAAAAACAGCTTGGGCCAAGAGGCTTCGTCGTGGTATCACACCTTACCACGAGGGTCCATAAGAAACTGGGCAGAGCTGCTAAGAGCGTACTCAACCCGATACGCTGCTCATCGGAAGAAGAAGGTTAGCATCGATACCCTTCTAAAAATGACAATGCAGCTGAATGAAAGGCTCAACGACTACTGGATACGTTTTATCGACGTAGCTAACCAGATCCCGCAGTACGCCAGTAATATAGCCATCCAAAACTTTATCAATTCCATCCCTAATGGCTATTGGGCGAGAAGGAAGATCATAGGCAAAAGCTTCCCGACCAACGACTCCCTACTAGCCTACTGTACCCACCTCACCGACAAAAATGATGAATTGCGGCTTCTCAACCGAACTCTACCAAGGAGAGAATCGGTCAGGGAAGCACAGGTGGGACGCAAAAGAGCCAGGAACAACCAGGGAGAAGCATTCAACCCGACCAGAAAGGACAAAGGTCCCGAGGTCCCGAGGAGGGTAGAGCGACAACGAGAGCCTGAGCTCAAACCGCTCCAGATCGCATACCCAACACCGATCAACGAACATAAACCACTCCAGCTCACCTACCCAATGCCCCCCAAGCCACTTCAACAAGGTCGGTTCCAAGAGAGGGAGCGCCGAAACACCTATGAACAGGTCGAGCTGCGATACACTTTCAACCTATCTGCTGAAGATATCCTCAAGGATATATGCAGGGAAAGTTGGTATTCTCGACCTCAACCGATCGCTTCTCCTCCCAATCTGAGAGATTCCAAGCTCTTCTGCGCATATCATGAAGATCACGGCCATCTCACCGAGCATTGCCGTAACTTGCGATGGAAAATGAACCTGTGGGGTGATGCCGGTTATTTAACCAGTTCATCAAGGGCGCTGGGAACAAAGGCAAACAACTGGCCATTGAGGGGGCTGACAACCAACAAGGTAAAACAATCAACGTTGTTCATATGTCACGACCTAAGGGCACGGGTGGGGAACGATCAAGACAACGACAATTGGCGCACTTTGGCCAAGTAGCCAAGGCATCACAGGCATCGACTTCTAAAAGGCAATGCACACCACAACGACATCCGCCCATTTCTTTCTCAGACCTCGACGAAGAAGGGGTGATATACCCCCACGGGGATGCCATTAACCTACGCGTTCAAATCGGTCTTGACACGGTCAGCAGGGTGCTTGTCGACCAAGGAGCCTCTTGTGATATCATGTACAAAGAGCTCTTCGACAAGATGGAGTTCAAGCCCCAAGACTTACAGTCGACTGACGTCACACTGATCGGGTTCATCTCCGAGACGACTAGACCGTTGGGAAAGATCGTCCTTAATGTTACCACCGGATCCGTGTCAGTTCCCGTGGAGTTCTTAGTGGTCAACGACAGCTCCGGCCACAATGCCATCTTGGGCCGACCATGGCTGCATGTCATGAGAGCCATACCGTCGACCTATCACCAAAAGGTGAAATACCCAAATGGTAGGGGAGAGATCGAGACGGCCAGAGGATGCCAAGAGGATTCCAGACGTTGCGAAGACATAACCGCGGCTCTCAAAAAGCAGCTGGTCGTTGTTGAACAACCCACCAGCACGAAAAAGCTAATCAACCACATAGCCAAAGCCGAGAGGGTTGTTGAAGAACAAGTAGGAGAAACTCTTAGGAAGGTGTATATCCCGGGTACGGACGAGGAGAACTACTTCCTCCTCGGTGATAACCTTCCAAAACAGGAATCCGAAGAGTTAGAAGCATTCCTCTTCAACAATATTGATAAATTCACCTGGAGTCCCAAAGACATGCCAGGCCTAGACCCTAAAACGGCATGTCACCACCTGAGTGTTGACGCCGAATGCAAGCCGATAGCTCAGAGGAGTAGAAAAGTGTCTGTACAGTACAGAGCAGCTATAATTGCTGAAGTCCACAAGATATTAGAGGCTGGAGCCATAAGGGAGGTCTTCTATCCAAAATGGTTATCCAATCCAGTCGTCGTCCCCAAGAAGAACGGAAAGGAGAGAGTCTGTATAGACTTCACCAAGGATTGATCAACTGGTGGACGCAACTGCGGGAGCGGAACGGATGACCTTCCTAGACGCGTATTCAGGGTACCACCAAATCCCCCTCGCCCATGAAGATCAAGAAAAGACGTCGTTTATATCGCCTTTGGGAAACAATTGATATACAGTAATGCCGTTCGGTTTACGCAACGCGGGAGCAACATACCAAAGGATGATAACGAAGGTATGCAGAGAGCATATAGGGAAGACCATAGAGGTATACATCGACGACATGGTCGTCAAAAGCGAAAAAGCCATATCCCATCTCCAAGACATTAGGGACGTCTTCCAAACGTTGGGCGAGCACAAACTGAAGCTCAACGCGAGCAAGTGCGCATTCGGCATTAGCAAAGGAAAATTTTTGGGGCATATGGTCAGCCGACGAGGAATAGAAGCTAATCCCGATTAGATCACAGCCCTCCAGAACCTGGCAGCACCCAAGAATAAGAAGCAGGTGCAAGAGCTCACGGGAATGATGGCCGCGCTGAGCAGGTTCATCAGCCGATCCGCAGATAAGGGACGGCCATTTTTTGAATCACTCAAGAAGGATAGAAAATTCGTGTGGGACCCGGAATGTGAAGCTTCATTTAACAGCCTCAAAGAATACTTAAGGACGCTGCCACTGCTAGTAAGGCCGAATAAAGGAGATATCGTGGCATGCTACCTAGCAGTTTCCACTACAGCTGTGAGCGCAGTCACCCTAAGAGAAGAAGGCCGCGAACAATTTCCGATCTATTTCGTTAGCAAAACTCTGGTTGAAGCCGAAACCCGATACCTGCCATTGGAAAAGCTGTGCTTGGCACTAGTAGTTGCTACCAGGAAATTGCCTCACTATTTCATAGCTCACCAGGTCCGAGTATACACAAAATTTCATATCAAGGAGTCACTTCAACGGACGGACATCAGTGGCCGAGTGGCCGCATGGGGGGTCGAACTATCCTAATTTCATATCGAATTCTCACCCCGACATGCCATAAAGGGACAGGTCTTGGCCGATTTCGTCGCAGAGTTCACCGAAGGGTATGACGAGCCGTTAGCTATATCCCCACAATCACACTGGCAAATACATGTCGATGGATCAGCCACCAAAGACGGCTCGGGAGCAGGGATCGTCCTCAAGTCTAGCGAAGGAGCAATCATAGAGAAAAGCATCAAACTGGGTTTCCGAGCTACCAACAATGAGGCGGAATACGAAGCCATGATAAACGGCATGCTCATTGCCCGATCGCTAGGGTGCTCCCACTTAATTGCGAGTTCGGACTCCATGCTGATCGTAAATCAAGACATCGGCGAATACCAAGCAAAAGATGATAGAATGATTCTCTACCAAGAGAAAGTCCAAAGCTTGATGGCCACCTTCAAACAGTGCGAATTGATAAGAATCAATCGCATCGAAAATGCCCATGCCGACGCCTTGGCAACCCTAGCCTCAACATTAACATTAACCGACACTCGGTCGATCATAGTGGAACTTCTGGAAGCCCCGAGTATCACCAGAAGAATAGACCGAATAACGTCAATCCAGTACGAGCTAGGGTGGATGGATGACATGAGTCGCTATCTACGAGACGGATCGCTTCCGGCGGACAAGATAAAGGCGTTGAAAATTACACGAAAAGCACCTCGGTTCTGGCTATCCGAGGACGACAAATTATACAAATCCAGTTACCGGGGACCCCACCTACTGTGCGTCCGGCCCGAACTGCAACTGCCAGTATTGGAGGAAATCCACGAAGGATCCTGCGGAGCACACATCAAAGGGCGGTCCCTCGCCAACAAAGCTATCACACAAGGATATTGGTGGCCCTATATCAAGCGAGACCCCGATGTATATGTCCAAAGTTGCGACAAATGCCAACGATTCGCAAAAATACCACGTCTCCCATCGTCTCTGATGTCCCCAGTATCGGCTCCGTGGCCGTTTGCACAATGGGCAATTGATTTGGTCGGTAAACTCCCAAGAGCACCTGGCAGTGTGGAATATCTGATCATTGCGACGGATTATTTTACCAAATGGGTCGAAGCTAAACCCCTCCGAGAAATCAAAGCCAGCAACGTCAAACAATTCATCTGGGAATACATCATCACCAGGTTTGGTATACCGTACGCTATTGTCGCTAACAACGGAACCCAGTTCAAAGATGCTAATCTACAGCTCTGGTATGAAGAACTAGGTATCCGTAAATTCTACTCGACGCCGACATACCCACAGGGTAACGGACAAGCTGAAGTGTTAAACCGAACAATACTAGAAGGCATCAAGACAACCCTCGAACAAGCAAAGGGGAGATGGCCCGAGCGGCTACTCAACGTCTTATGGTCATTCCGAACTACACCGAAGACGGGCACTAAGGAAACCCTGTTCAGCTTAGCATACGGCGTCGAGGCCATCATACCAACGAAAATCAGGCTACCCACACTCCGAACGACTTTAGTCGAGCAGGGAGGCAACGAACAAAGAATGAGAGAAGAACTCGACATGCTAGACGAAAAACGAGAGATAGCATCCCTTACCTTAGCAAAATACCAACAAAGCGTGAAGCAAACTTATGACAAGAGAGTAAAAGGGTCCAAAGAATTCATGATAGGAGAACTGGTGCTACGACGTGTAACGGTCTATACCCGCAATGAAATACACGGCAAATTGAGCCCTACCTGGGAAGTACCGTACGAGATCGTCAAAAGAACAAGCCCGGTTACCTACAAACTCAAAAGCGTTCTGTTCAAAAACAGCAGAGGGGAGAAAAATTCTTGGAATGTGGCTAACCTAAAGAAGTATTACATCTAGGCCGTCTGGCCAGTACAAATACAGGTCCCACCCTACCTCTCTTACTTAATGACATTGTCTTCTGAATAAATAAATTATCTTATGCTGTCTAACGAGTGCAGCTGAAATTCCCAAACGGCCTTTGTGCTTAGAAATACTATGAAATTCCCAAACGGCCTTTGTGCCTAGGAATACTATGAAATTCCCAAACGGCCTTTGTGCCTAGGAATACTATGAAATTCCCAAACGGCAGACGTGCCTAAGAATACTATGAAATTCCCAAACGGCCTTTGTGCCTAGGAATACTATGAAATTCCCAAACGGCCTTTGTGCCTAGGAATACTATGAAATTCCCAAACGGCCTTTGTTCCTAGGAATACTATGAAATTCCCAAACGGCCTTTGTGCCTAGGAATACTATGAAATTCCCAACATGGCGTGTCTAAAAGAATGCCTAGGAATACTCAAAATATATGCAGGTATCAACTGATCCAACGAGCAAGGATCAAAGGCAGAAAAGAAACTAGAAGAATAATGCAGGAAATAAAAAGAATCAAAGGAAATAGCAACGCGACAATAAAACGAAGGCGATCAAATACCCAGCACAGAAAACAAAGGAATAGCCATCCCATCAAAGGAAACAACATGACAATAAAACAATCCAACGCATGAATAAAAGAATAAAGCAAATAGTTCTCGCCCGCATTACGGAGGCGACAAGATACAACCAGCAATAAAGAAATGGATTTAAGAACTACTACATGAGGAACATGATGGCAATTGACCAAGCTTGACTTCTTCGTCATCCGTTGCCGTATCCCCATCGGTCTCCTCGCCATCAAAACGCTCCTCAGAAATGAGGGCATCAAAGTTGGTCGTATGAGCACCAACGCATGTCAGCGTCTTAAGCCGCGCGGAGAACTCGGCTCCTCTAGCGATCTCGTGAGCGTCCGAGGCCACTTTACGACGAGCATCGTCGAAGGGAAGCTTACGAGATTCGATCATAGCCGCAGAAGCATCGTATCTGGATCGGGACAGACGGAAATACTTCACCAACATATTGGCTTGGGTAACCAACGATTTCAGTTTACCGAGGTATTTTTCCTTTACGCGCCTATATCGATCTAAATGACGCTCCTGAACCTCAACAACATGCTCGGCATGACGAACATATTCCCGAAAAGAAGACGTTTGGGTTTTCAACTTGGACCTAAGTCTGGCATACTGATCGCGCAGTTTGACGTATTTGCCCTTTAAAACGATGTAAGGCCAGTTGGCGTGCACTTCACTAGCCGCACCAGATGAGACCTCGTCCCGGGCAACTCCAGTAGGTCCTAACCCCGGACTAACTAGGCATGGAGAACCAGCCTGGTGCGACGTAGTAACATGCGCCTATAAAATAAAAAACGAGGAAGAAAGGGCATATATGAATATTCATCAGTGAGAAAAGAAAAAAAAAAAAAAAACGGAAATAGCAAAACGCATATTTTTATACAAGCTACAAGAAAAACGACAAAACAAGCTACTCAGTCATTAGTCCGATAACCCATCGACAGACGCTGAGGTCTCTGCAACATCAGCGAAATGAATATCTCGCAGTGAGGCGATTTGCGTCCCCAAACGTTTCTGCACGACCGCATCAATTCGGTTCAAGGCAGTCGTGGCCTCTGTTACCCCGGCCATCGCATCAACCATGCGTTCAGCCCGGGCAACACCACGTATCCCTTTTACATGGTCAATCACTTCTACAGCATGGACTCGGGCCCAATACGCTTTGGCGAAAGATAGCAGCAGGTCCGCGTCTTCAAAAACGGCCCCTAGGACCAAGTTCAAGCTCGTCACACGGCCTCAGGCTTCATCACGAGAACGCCGAAGTGCACCAAGAAGCTCTTTTGCTTTACCCTTGTTTGCCGTATAATACGCGGTCTTCTTGCTGAAATTATCTCCCAAGTCCCGTAATCGAATCGACAAGTTCGAAACATGAACGTTCAGCCCCTCGATTTCATGACGCGCAGACTTCAATTCGGCAGTTAGGGACGCCTTAGATCTTTCAAGACCATCTATGACATCGCCTACGCTACGACTAGGCGAGGTACAGACCACCATGGCAATGGGGTTGACAGGTACCTGACAAGATTTTGTTTTTATACCCTTCAAAAAAACCCCACAAACAAGGAAATTACCCAGGAAAGCCACACAGAAAGAAAACGTAGCACCTATCTTATCACTTCCCAAAAGTATATCTTTATAGTTACAAAAGAGACCTACAATTCGGGCACCAAAAGACTTTACGCTAAGATGCAAAGAAAATACTATAAGAAAATGGTCAAGGCTCCACCTGAGGGGATGCGGGTGGGGAAGTCACGGCAGCAGCAGACCGATGAGTCATTGGATCTGACCCGGAATGGGGACGGAGGACCGTCGAAGTAGTATGTCCCGGCAGCCGTGGGAGTTCCTCATCTCGAAGATTGGCCCAATCCTGCGGTTTAGGAGGTGCACCTTGCGGACAGGGATAAACTAACTCCGACCACGCCCGGTCCGATAACGGGACCTTCGCAAAGTTTAGAGCCCGAACATGGGTGCAGAAGACGGAGAAGTTAGCCATCATTGCGAGCTTTGCCCTATCCTCCGCATGCACCACTTTCAGGGCAGCCACCTCGGATGTTCCGGCCTCTACATCCTCTGCCATGAGCAAATTATCAGCTTCCAAAAGGTCGTGCTTCTCGACCCACTCCTCTTTTTCGGCCCCCAACTTCTCGACTTCCTCGGTCAAGCGTAAGTTGTCTCCCACCAACTTCTCATTATCATAGGCTAACTTAGCCATCTGGGTTTTCTCCTCGGCCGTTATCTTGCTTTCGGCCATCAGCTTCTCTTTCTCCGCCTCTAGCTCGGTGACCAACTTAGCCATCTGGGCTTTCTCCTCAGCCGTTATTTTGCTTTCGGCCATCAGCTTTTCTTTCTCCGCCTCTAGCTCGGAGATCAACTTAACTTGCTGAGCTTTATCCTCGGCCATCTTCTCTTTCTCAGCCTCTAGTGCTGACAGCTGATCCCTTAACACCACGATATCCACAAAAACCTGTATTTAGAAACATCAGATACCAGCCAAAATAAAATCATCACGACCTATATAACAAAATACGTACGCAACATACCCGAAGCGCATCAGTACTGGCCTTCTCTATAACCGACATTGCAGGAAGAACAGCTATCTTCTCGGCATCCTTGACAACGAGGGGTTTAAGAGCAGTATACCCCATCCTCAAGACACGGGGCTCCTCCAACAATTTACCCCCACACCTGTCAATATAACGGGTCATCGCCACCCCGTCCACCAACATCTTCTCAGGTTCCTCAAGAACCTCATCCTCGCCACCCACCATAACCTCCACTTCTTCCCTCACATCCTCTGAAGGACTAGTCTCAGGGGCCCTCTGCTCACTTATCTCCTCAGTACGGATGGGCGAGCATATCGGTAGGTCTATTGGGTCCTCGGTACGGATAGGCAAGACGACCGGCAGGGTCATCGTATCCTCGCCCATGTTCACCAGGAGGTTGATATGTCCGAATATGTTGTCGAACGACCCCTGAAACACAATAATACCCATAGACCGGGCAAGAGCAAGGGTAACCAAAGAAGAAGTCAGTAGCTGAAACAAAATGACAATTAAAGCGACGAAAAAGAGAATTATCAGACAAAACAAACAAGAATTAAAGTGACAAAGACGTCAGTAGCTGAAACAGGATCATAATTAAAAACACGTACACCGGCATGGGTAGAAGCATCCTCGGTGGTATCACCTTGGGCAGAAGCCACCACCCCCACACCCGTGTCACCATCCGCAACCTCCTCGGTTACCGATGTCTCTGTCCCCCTAGCCCTCTTCGTTGTCCCGGTAATGGGATCAGATGCTCGGCGTTTAGAATGAACGGCCTTTTTCCCTCCCCGAGCAGCACTTCGCGCCCTGACAACTTTTAGGAATTCCTCCTCGGGCTCTTTGGGGATCTCGGGCGCAGGATTCCCCTTTGTCACTGGCCCCGCAGGGTAACCTAACAGCATAGGAGCAGAACGGCTCGCCAGATCCTTCGTCGGTCCACGCCCCCACCAATTCCAAAGAGCCACTAGAGCTTCCACGTTGGGAGCGCCAATGTCTGGAATATCGGGAGCCGCGGTAGCAGGCCCAGGATTCTGGTGCCTAGCGCAACCCCACTCGCCGGAAGCAATCACCACACCAAGGTTATGCTCCTTATTCTTGTCCGGCAGACCAATGACAAGTCGGGAGAAGGAGCGCAAGGTCTTCAAATAAGAGCTGCGCCGATCAAAACTCAAACTGTAGACCCCGAAGACATCTTTCAGTTCGATAGGTATCCCGGCCAACTCCGACAACCTTTGAATACCGTTCAGGGTATGGTAACCATTCAGGGCTAGTTGGGCCGGAGCGATCTGGACGGCCTCGAAGAACGAAGCTGTCCACGCAGTGAACGGAAGTCTAAGACCCCCAGTAAAAAATGCCGAGGAACGAACGGCTACTTCGCCGACAGCAATGAATCCCATTACCTCCTCATCGGAGACAGGCAGCCGAATGTGTATGTCGTCGGGTATCCCGGCGAGCTTCTTAAAGTCCTTTTCCACAAATGGGCCAACTTGGGCCAAGCATTGGGTCAGAATTTCCTATCCAAACATCATCAAAATTTCAATCAGTATACTAACCACACACAAATACCACCTCCAAACATCATCAAAATTTCAATCAGTATACTAACCACAAACAAATCACACGATGAGCCCCCCCCCCCCCCCCCCCCCCCCAATTACCAGAAACCCAAAAGTTTTCCACCAAACCAACAAATATCCTATACAAGAAGAAAAACCACTACTCAACAACCTATATAGACATATAGAGACAACCAAACCCATATATAACCACAACCACAAATCAAATGCGTATCCTAATCACAGAAGCTATCTAGACCAACGACCCACGAAATACGAAGATACTTACAGTCATGATCACGAGCAAGCGAGGGAGAATAGCAGTAAATCTCTCAACCGTCACGACAAACCTTAGATAGCGAGGCAACAAATTTTTGGCGGGAAGAACAAATCCTAGAGAGAGAAGATAAGAGATATTTTTTCAGCAAATTATGAGGTAAAAAGCTAAAGGGATTATTTGGCACAGTTAAAAAGGAGTGGAACTACAAAAAGAATAAAATAAGAACCGCCTTTTCGTGCGACAGAGGTTCACCTTTTTCCCAACCACAGAAAAATCTCCAACTGCTGCTATGTCAGCAAATCAAGGCTCCAGATCTTGCCACGTCAGATAGTGTATCCCACTACCCAAGACAGTTCACATCATTACACCGAAATAAACGGCCAGTGGACCCTACCACGAATAGCTTCCAACATACGCTACCAACATTACCCAACCGAGTATGTCCTCCGATTAAGTCCCTCGACACCAAACCGTGTCCTACCCAAATAGCTCACCGAACATGGTGGGCGGAGACCGTTCCTAGCTCGACGGCATTTAAGCATCCAGCCTAACAACGCTCTCCGGGGGGATAACCACGGTGCACCATGCTCGATGTTCGGTACCAAGATACATTGAATAATATAAACATAGAGGCAAAGCAGATACAAAATAAAATAGACAGGATCAAATTGCAAAACAGAAATTTTATTCATCCACAAAAGGGGGAACAAACGATACAACAGGAAAAGAAAAATTTTACAAAAAAAATACACTCATCCTACTTCTTCGAACTACCCCCCAAATCGGCATCCTTCTTCGCCAGTAGCTCCTCCAGACGCTCTTTTTCCCTAATCAAATGAGAAATGCCAATCTCCAATTGTTTAAGAGCATGAGATTGAGACCTGCACTTCTGCTCGGCTTCAAAAAGAGCAGCGCTCTCCTCCTTCCAATACTGTTTGAACCGCCTCATTTCGGTCTGAGCACACTTAAGATCATGCTTCAGCCACGACATCTCAATTTCTTTTAACTGAAGAGGAGTTAAATCCTCTTCCCCGAAACCAGGGGGACGGGGTAGCAAGAAGGTAGGCTCCTCTTCCAGAAGGGCTTTCTTTTTGGAGGCAGATCTAGTAATGGGAGCCATCTCGCAAGATTAGAAGAAACAAGAGAGAGAAAAGGAGATCGGATAATGAAGTACAGGCAATAGGGAGCATTTATAAAGAAATTCAAGGGTACAAAAAACGAAAAGGCACAAAGTAAAGGCACAAAGTACGAGGCGTTGCAACGGTTCACAAGACAAAGACACGAAATACGATAAGATACAACTGTTCTAATACAAGTTCCAAAACAGAAAATAAGAAAAATAGACTAATCTAATCAAGGATTAGTGGGTGGGACAACAGAACTGCCAGACCGAGAGGAAGTCGCCCGAGCAGAGCTAGCTAACCGAGCTTCATATGAGTCGTTCATGACGACCAAGCATTCATTCTCCCGGGCAAGGTATGCATTCTCGCCAATAAGGGCAGTAACTTGTTCTTTAAGCCGAGCATTTTTAACAGTCATACTAGCGAGGCCTTGAGGGGAGTTATCAAACTCATTCTGAGCATGATCCCAAATCTCCTCGGCTTCATACCAGGAGTTGGCCAGAGTGTTCCTACGCTCCAATAGGTGGTCAAGTTCACGAACCAAGGCCGAAATCTGGGTCCATTTAATTGTCTCCTCAGGGTGAGAGTTGTACAAACTCAAAGCCAGGACATCATACTCCTTCTCAAGCTTAGCCATTCTATGACGGACCCGAGATACCTCAGCATCCAAGTCCTTCATCTGAGCATGATATCTCACCACGGACTCAGACATTAGGAAAAGTTATTTTTATACAGAAGGAGATGAGAGATGAAAGAGAAGCAAACACAGTATGAAAAAAGATATATTTTGAAGAAAGATTGAAGAGTATTTATAGAGCAAAGATAATGTGATACTGTCTGACAATGCTTGGGAACATGTATATTTTCTGACATACTTAGGGAGCATGCATATTTCCTGACATTATTTGGGAACATGCATATTATCCAACCATGCTTGGGAGCATGCACCTATGATTGACAATGCTGGGGATAGGTCTACAGTCATCTGAGATCACAGTTCGACAGAAAATAAAGACGAGATGTTCAAAGATCCAGATTCCAGAAAAACGACAAATCACAATTGCAACATAAAAAGAAATGCAAGATAAAGGGGCAAATATAATTTTCATTAATAAGATGGGATACATCACTATTCATTACATCAGAGGACATCAAAAAGGAAATCAATTACATCCGAGAAAAATATCTATTACATCCGAGAAAATCTATTACAAAAGATCATACAAAGAAGATCGACTGTATCAGCAGGCCAAGCGAGCTGGCGGCGATGGGGAAGAGGAAGAAGAAGATGAAGAGAAACATAAAAAAGAAGTGAAAAGCAAGAAGAGGAAAATGAAAAATGACAAACCCTAGAAGTAACAAAAAACCCTTAGGATCACAGGGTTGATTGTTACATCGTAGTGGTACAGAAGAAGAGAAAAAGGAAAAAAGAAAAAGAAGAGAACATAGTATTAAAAAGAAAAGAGTGATGGGAGAGAAGATGAAGAAAAAGAAAGAGGAGGCACAGAAGAAAAAGAAAAACAGATAAGAAGAAGACAAAGAAATGAAGAAAACTGAAAGAAATAAAAAGAAAAGAAAAAGGGCGAGGTTAGGGGGAAGTCGATCGGTATCTATGAGAGGGCCCGGCAGAGACATCCCTGTCCCGAAGTGTCGGGTTCCCCCTCAACACCTCATTCTCTTCGACTAGAGCCCGACGAGCACGTCGACAATAATCCAGCTCGGATCTTAGCCAAGTCAATTCCCGAACCATCTCGGTATGGTGATAACGCATCACCTTTAACTCCTCTTCAGCATCCTTCAACAGCTTTAGTGCATGGCCATATGAAGCTTCAAAAGCCTCCACTTGCAAGACCAGTGCAGATTTGGTTGAAGAACCTTCCATTTTAAGGGAGTTATGGGATGAAATTCTGCATATAATGAAGAGAGATAAGGGGGAGATTGTGAAGAAATTCATATCTTAAAGAAGATATTTATAGATAAATTAAGGAAGGTTTAGCGTGGGGAAGTGCAACCGTTCGTCAAAAGACTCAAAAAAAAAATGGGTAATTAAAAAGAGGCGCCTGTTGAGAAATTTAAAGTGGGGTGTTGCAACCATTCGTTATTAAAATAGGCGTCTGTTGAGAAGAAACGCTTGGATTCATGCCAGTATTTAAAGAGGGTAGGATTCGAAAAGCCTATGCACGTGTCAATCTAGAAAAAGTGCAACAATATTAAGATATGAGGGATAAGATTTGTGCACAGGGCTCAAGAAATCCCAGTGGTCCCTAGATACAAAGATTAAGAAGATCCAGTGGATAAGGTCAAACACAAGGCCCAAGAAAAGTCATTAAAGAAGCCGCAAGCATGCGCAGTCAAAATAAATTGCATTGGGAAAGTAATTCAGATATAATCAAGAAAAAGAAGTCTTTATTGATTGATTGATAGTTCGTTACAGAAGAGGCAGTCAACATAAAGGAAGTACAATAAGAATAATAAAATCATTTCGTAGAAGGGCCTGCTTCGTCACTCGGCTTCCTCTTAGACCGAGCATACACTTTCTTAAGGACCAATTTGTAGGCTCTCTTGGAAGCAATATGCCTATCTCTAGAAGCCTCAAGCTCTTTGATCCGAGCACGAGCCCAAATATTGTCGATCAGAGACCTCTGATATTCACTCTCCATGGCCTCCAAGCGCTCGTCCATCTCAGCAGCTCGGCGAGCCTCCATGGTTAAAGAGGCAACCCTCCTTTCGAGGATACGAGCCTTCCTAACCTCCTCCTCGAGATGGACAACATATTCAGGAAGGTTGTCACCGCTATTTTCACGAGGAGAAGCCATTTGTTCGTTAATAAAGAATTGAGTTGCACAAAGAATATAGGAATAGTCCCCTTTTGTAGGAAGAAACGAGGGGTAGATCAAAGGTCATCTCGAAGAAAGACAACCCCTTGAACTTCCCAAGAGCATTTATAGCTAATCAACCACAGTTCCCAGTCTAATTAAAGTCGTCCATTGGGATATCAAGAAGATAAGCAGACAAGAACGAAAATAAGGAAATATTTTATTAATGTCAAAAAATCCGATTACAACTGGGGAATGATGCCCCCTACAAAGAAATTACAAAAGAAATTACGAAAACTAATTATTCCGAGGAAGGGTCTGCTTCATCATCATCCGACCCCGGCTTGGACCGATCATGCAGCTCCTTAAAAGCAAGCTTGTAGGCCCTTTTAGCGGCCTTTTCCTTAGCCAGGGAAGCCTCGAGCCTCTTTATACGCTCAAAGGCCCAATCCAGGTCGGCCATCATCAAGTGATGAGCCGCATCCATATCAGACAACCTTTTGGTCATTTCCGCCAATTTCTTTTTCATGACGCGAACCTCCTTGACCTCATTCTCCAAGTGAGCAACGTAATCTGAAGTGTTGTCTCCTGTCGAACCATGGGGGGAAGCCATTGTGTCACGGTCAAAGTAATAGTAAATGGAATAAGGGGGGATGGGGCACCTTTATAGTAGATAAATGTTGGGAAGATCAAGGGTTTTCCTCGAAAAAAGATACTGAGATAGGACTTCTTAATGACCTCAAATGGGCCCCAGGGAACAGTTGAATCCACCGTATCTCTTGAGGTAATCTTGGGAACAGCAGGGCCGAAGCAATATCCTCGACAGACCGATCATGACTCCCTCGACGAGGAGACCACGCCGAGGAAGTTAGGGAGCACTTGATAGAACATAAAAGTTAGACCCAGATATTCTATTCGGGTAACAATCAACCCACACTTCATAGATGGGTATCCAATGCTTAAATGGGCCGTCCCATGCCTTTCATAAAGAATCAAGGTGGATACTACTAAAAGCCCAAGCCCACTTAACCAGGGACCCATATCTGAAAAATCCCATGAGATGGAGACATTTGTCAACATCTCAAGAGGCATCATTGCCTATAAATAGCCAAGTATCCCCCCTAAGAAAAGGACCAGAAAATCTACTCAAAAATTATAGAGAGAAGTAGAGAAAAGAGAGAAACTTCCCAAAGCTTGTCGCATCAAGAAACAAACCGAGCAGATCAAGAAACGAGCACAGAGATTGGAGAAAGATCAAGATCACAAGAGAAAGTCGTAAAACCGAGCAGAGTTGTAATCCAAACAATGGCCATTGCCGAATACGAATAGAGATCAAGAAGTGTATATTGTTTATTGTTAATTCAGTATATATTAATGTTGAAAAGTCTAACGATACCGACCAAAGTTATGGCTTTATCAATGTCACTACGCATCGCACACGTAACGCGTGGGTAACGATTACTAAGTATATTAAGAGTAAAAGTGTGTTTGGAATCGAAAATATGATGATAAAATAAAAAAAAACGATAAATGAAAATTAATATGAAATCATTTTTTACTGAGATTTTTTCTAAATTGGCCTGCTGCCGTACCAAAATTCCTATTTTAGCATACTTTATTAATAAATTGCAAAATTGGCCTACTCTATCTCGCTTTTCGGATCAGCGAGATAGAATTTAATATTTTCATATTTTTTGAAACACTCGTAATTTGCTCGTTCGGACTCCGAATCGACTTCCGTTTGAACCGTTGGCTTCATTATTGAGTGCTCTATCATTTTAAGTCCTGAAATATATATTTTCTCTTTTTCGAAAAGATCAAACATGTTATAGTTTTGGTGAGTAAATGTCGAGCGAAAAATTCGCTATAGTTTTGCTTAAAAATGGATCATCGCCACAATAAAATTAAAAAAATGATCAACCCAATAATTTACATCTAATACCAAAAAACAACACCAATACCACAATAATAACATCTAATATGATGAACACAACAATAATAACACGTAATATGAACAAAATAATCATTCGAACAAACCATTCAACATAAAATAATAAATAAAATTAAACATTAATATCTACTCACGAGACGACCAACTGCTCTTTTACATTTTTGAGACATACCATTTTACAAAATAACTTAATCATCATCGTATTTAAAGTACTGCAATATCAAACGATGATGATTAAGTTATTTTGTAAAATGGTATGCCTCAAAAATGGAAAAGTGCAGTTGGTCGTCTCGTGAGTAAATGTTAATGTTTAATTTTATTTATTATTTTATTTGTGGCGATAATCCATTTTTAAGCAAAACTATAGCGAATTTTTCGCTCGACATTTACTCACCAAAACTATAACATGTTTGATCTTTTTGAAAAAGAGAAAATGTATATTTCAGGACTTAAAATGATAGAGCACTCAATAATGAAGCCAACGGTTCAAACGGAAGTCGATTCGGAGTCCGAACGAGCAAATTACGAGTGTTTTAAAAAATATGAAAATATTAAATTCTATCTCGCTGATCCGAAAAGCGAGATAGAGTAGACTCTATCTCGCTGATCCGAAAAGCGAGATAGAGTAGGCCAATTTTACAATTTATTAATAAGGTATGCTAAAATAGGAATTTTGGTGCGACTAGGCCAATTTAGAAAAAATCTCTTTTTTACTTATCTCTTTGAAATATTGGTAAAAAAAAAGAAAATGAAAATAAAAGAAAAAGAGAGAGAGCTAGTGTCAATTTTATCATTTGTTTTACTTTTTTTTTTCACTTTTAAAACTAAAATAGTTTCACTCATTTACACACAAAAATTTTCTATAATTTCATTTTATTTTCTATTGGTTTTTTTTTTTTTAAACAAGCACAAAAAATGGAGAAAGCCAGAAAGAGAGAGGTCAAATATACTGTTAAGGAATTAAAATACACACCATGTCAGTATATTGTGTACGTCATATGTGTGTGTGTGTATTATTTTATTTTATTTTATTTTGAAATAAATGTGTGTGTATTTATTTATATACGTAGTTTCCATACAATAAGATGACGAACACAACTTTTATCGTATATGTATTTATTTTGTAGGTCATATGCTATTTAATTTTCTCTGTCCCATATGTCTCTTGCTTTTCTAACGTAAGTCCTATTTAATTTAAAACCTTACTTTAGAGAAAGGTTGGCAAATTTCTTAAATATCGTAATTGTGATCAGAATAGTAGATTCCGAAGTGTATTTATTTATATACGTAGTAGTGTCCATGAAAAGTTTGAAAATTAAATTTTTATGCAAAATCTTTTCTTTAAAAGGTGGTACTTGCCAAATACTTTGGAAAGATAGATTCATACAAGGTACAAATATGGAACCTACAGATTGTAACCATCAGTAGGGCTGGGTTCGATTCGATCCGGTTCGGTTTTTAACAAAACCAAAACCAAAACCGAGCATATTTTTCGGTTCGATTTTTTTTCGGTTTCGGTCTTTTTATTTTTTGGACCGAACCGGACCGGTTTTTTCGGTCCAGTTTTGGTTTTTTTCGGTTTCTTTCGGTGTTTTTTGGTTTTTTCGGTCTTTTTCGGTTTCGGTCTTTTTCGGTTCAGTTTTACTGAAAACCGAAACCGACCCGAAATTTTTTTGGTTTTTCGGTTTCGGTCTTTTTCAGGTTTTTTCGATTCGGTTCGGTTTTTCCGGTTTTTTTACCAGCCCTAACCATCATCATAATTATAACAAAATAGGCATAAAGTCAAAACAATCAAGAAAGATATATACTTGCATACAAGACCACTACTAATCGTAGTCCACACGTTGCGTGTGTGATACGTAGTTGCATAAACATGATCCGACATAAATAAATTTAATATTTTCAAAAAGTTTACAAAAACAATGGAATAAATATAATGTTTTATTGTTATAGTAATATAAAAATACATGTATGATAATTTGTTTGGAACATAATTTGATATGTGTGAAAAAAAGGAATATTTATTTATTTAAATTGCATTAAGTTATTCGAGTAATTAGTAAATTAAAATAACGGTATTTTTAAAAAAAATGGAAAAAATTTGACAGTCTCAAGATTTATTGGATTTTCTGATATTAATAGTATAGTATGATGATATGTATAACTCCATCTAAATATATATATCCTACTCCTTTTGGATGAATAAACGAGGGTAAAACCCTAGTTTCCAATCAAGATGCTGAATAATCATCCATCCTGTTAAATAGCCAAATTGAAACTACATAAAACAAAATAATTACATACAAGGCTTTAAATAAATTTTTTGAACTAGATATTATGTAATATTTCTGGAAGTTGTTGAGCATTCTTATATATTTGAGTCATGCTTTTTTACATAGGATGATGTGAGAGTATTCTTGGTACATATATCGCATCTTATTAACCAAATACTCCAATAAAGAAATTTATTTTAATTAACTTAAATGTTTAATTGTTGATGAATTTCAACTTTTGATAAGAAATGAGGAAGATCGGTCAATGTACACTGCAAATTAAAATAATGTTGATTTTGTGAGAGTCAATAACTGTCACAAATTAACTATCATCTCACAAACTCGTCACAAAAACCGTAGCTAACTATCGTCACAAACACACAAAAAACGTCACAATTTATGTCGCTATTTGAACATCTTTTTATCTTTTATGTAGTGGTAGATTTGATTTTTTTAATTCAAAACTTAGTTTAATTTTTCTTTTTTACTTGTCTATTCCTATTAAAATTATAAATGGTTTTCGAGGGTTAGATGCTATATATAGAGGATGAGCATAACCTAAAGGCTATGTTATCTTAAGCTTGTGCCAACTAATTTCTGACATACATGTACAACATATGTAATTACGTATTAATTCTAACAGATAGATAAGAACTGCAAAAATACGTAAGCTCTCATTGATTTCTATTCAGTGGATGGATGGACCAGCCATATGTATAGTGTGGTACCACCAATATTTAATAAAAGTGAACTTCCTAGTTTTCTTAGATTAATGATCGAGCAAATCAAATAGCATTTTTGTAATGATAAAAAATATATATATATATATGTTCCTCAATAATAAGCTTATGAAACATATTCCATACTTCATTGTATGTTAAAAATAATAAGTATATATGCCTTTTTCCCTCCATTTTTAAATAGTTTCGATTTTCTCGAAAAAAAATTTCTCAATCAAGAATCCGATATGGACAAAATTGTAGTTGTTTTTAATATGTAAAACGTTATTATCTAATTCCTTAAACGCGGTTTATGATCCACTCGAAACAAATTAAGCGACGATTGCATGTTCGAGCAGAGAAGAAAGTAGGTAGTGACACAAGTCACAGTAGTCTCTTGTATTGATTAAATCGTAATTATTACTTGTAATTGTAAAAGTTTGTCAACACACAATAGATTTACTATGACAGGAACTTATATATTGACATGAAATATTCTTAATTAGAAATTCTTTCTTACTTTTAATTAAGTTTGTACTGAGTATCATAACATGTAGCCATGTAGGGTGCAAGTTTCGCATACTAATTCTCAAATTCTCAAAACGAAATAATTCGTATCATACAGTTTGTCAATTATGAATCTTCTTTAAAAATACCAAGAAACTAAAAATAATAAAAATATATACATACCATCGGTAATTAATTAAAGAAAAAATCACATCTATTTCTTTTTACTCTTTGTTTTTTACTTTCATGTTGACTTGACTTATGCTCTATACATTTATGGGTACCAAATATTAAATAATAGTTAAGAATGTAGTTTTTAAAATTTAAGTATAGTATGTTTTTATGTACTAATATTCTCTCAAAAAGAAACCAACACTTTATAGACGAAAAGTGATATACTTTGGGACAAACCAAAATGTACAATTTACAAGCGAGTATATTATCAATCAAAGTTTCATGTTAAGATGAGCTTACAAGTTACAAACTACTCTCTCCCTTCTAACTTAATTGTTTATTATGGAAAAAATCTCATATCTAAATTGCTAAAATGAAAATTTTGAAAAAACTTTCTTGATACTCAAATAAAAAAGTTTTTTTAAATTTCACATTTTCAAAATTTAGTTACAAAAATAATGCATGATCCAGGGGCAACCCTCACCCAAGTCATGACGGCCTTGTAACTTAAGTGCCGACAGATTGTCATGTGGTCGATATGTGATTTTTTTTAAAATAGTTTTTTAGGTCAAAAAATAGGTGAAAAGAATTTAACGGGGCTGAGGTGCTAAAATAATAAGACCGCCGCTTAATGTATCATAAAATGCACCTATATTTACATTGGACAAGTAATATGGGAAGGAATTGAAAAAAAAAAAAAGATTTACTAAATAAAAAACAATAATTGAGACTAGTTTAAATTCAGTTTTAATTCAACATTGTAGTTTGATCCCAAGGACAAATACAGATACAGGCGGCGCCGGACTAGTAAAATATAGTTGCAAAGTAATTAATTACGTAGTTTCCTTAACTTTAATAATTACATTTACACTCCCTATACATTGAAACACTAGGAGGGGCCACCCCCATTTTTTCCAAAATTCCCAAAATGGAGACCCCCTTTTTAGATCCAATTTATTTTTGCACGTTTGGCAACAACAAAAATTTCTTAGATTTTTGGTTAAAAAAATCATTGGTGTTTGGTATGTCGTCTTTTTTAGCTTTTAAAAAGCTAGATTTGGGTCATAAAAGCTAACAAAGTTCAAAAACAGAGAAGGGTATGAATTTGCGGGTTTTTTTTTTTTTAGCTTCTTCGCATTAAATTTTCCATTTTTTTTTTTACAAGATTGTGTTTTCATATATACAACTTATAAGTTAAAATATGTGACCGATGACTTATTAATAAAAATAAGTAATAAGTCATTATTAAGTAAAAAAGTTACAGTGCTGCGAAACAAAACACTGCAACTTTTTTAAGCAAGTTTTTTTCTCGGCTTTCTGACCAAAAAATCTGATGCGAAACGGGACCATTGACAATTTTTCAATGTATCTAACCCATATTAAAAGCAGATTACTTTTTCAAAAAATATGTTTCAAGTGTTTCTTTGAATATCATTTTGGCAGATAACAAGGAACCTGTAAAATTTGCCAGACATGTCACTCGTTTTGGGTGAAGCATTTAAGCTCGGGTTTATTTGCTTTTTGGGCTAAATCGCAATGCATTTGGTTTGATTGCTTCAAAGCGATGCTTTTCGGGCTGAATGACGTTCGACCATTTTCTCAATCTCAATAAGTGAGCTTGGTTTCTTAAAATGATACTGATAAAAAATTCTTGAAACCAAAAATGCAATGAACGGGAAAAACTGAGACAACTCTTTGTCTCGTGTACAATTATTTATTGTTAGGAGTATTACATATTTTGATATACATGAATATCTTTCTCACTTCGCGTTATTAAACACCTATTACTGGTACAAAATGAAGCTACACCAAATTCTCAGGAAGCTTTTGAAGTTTTGGCTTTTATAAGACAAGAACGGCCACTCAAAACCGCAACATTTACAAGAGAAAATGAAAATACTGCACGAGGTTTGGAAAATACGAAGTTCTTCTAATCTTCGAGCTCTATGATTTTGACAACAGATGCATCACCAACTTTCTGGCAAACCACAACTCGATCGTGCGACTTGATTATTCCAGATGCCCTCCCGTGATCGAGTGCAATATTCAATACTGACTCATTCGTCGCACTTGTAGTCTCAGCCTGAAAATAACTCAAAATTAAACTCTCGAAGTCCCAAGTTAGTTGAAAGTTCAGAAATCCAACTTTTAAAGCATGTAGATATTTCACTTAATTGACCAAAGATACCCATCTACTTCTCTATATGTGATTTGATCACTAATATTTAGTCTACTGAGTGTCAATTATGTGTATATATCACTATAAATGAAGAAACGAATAGACATTTAATAAGACTTGACTAACTACATTAGGAAAGTTACAAGTATTTTTGGGAAATTTCAAAAGAGAAATAATGATCAACTCGAGTATGAAACTTCTGAAAGAGGAGGGTGTCAGAAAAGAAAATACTTGTTTTTTCATGATTTCTTGTTCAGATATCAGATTTGGGGTGTTGAAATTGAAAGGAAATATAGTCCTTTTCTCAAATATATCTACCATATTTCTGCATGCCATAAAAATTCCAAAATTATATACAGTAACTATTGTCTTCATTGGACTAAATTTCAACAACCAACATCACTCGGTACAAATATGCAGATATAGAAAAAGAACTTACAGGGTGTCGAGGATCAGCAAGCATCGGGAGAAGACCTCTAACTATTAGTGACTGCCTAGCCTAAAAGAGACATCGGAAAACATGAAAAAAAAATCAATATAAATGTCTATTATATCACTTATATGGTCCGAAGGAAGAGAAGTATAGAAAAAGCATACAATATTTGAACAACTGCAGGAAATTGAACCCAAATTTCAGTTCATGTTTACTTTTATATATTTAAAAGCTAGACAGCACTAGGCTGACGAGATCAAAAGCTGAGTTTTTCTGGTTTCTTAAACTGAAAAGCTAGAAACTTTGATCTGGATGAACCCAGAATAGTTTTTCTAAGGTTAAAAAAATCAACTTAATTGCTAAAAAATTACAATCAAACAAGCCCTTAGTTCCCGAGAAGAGGAATAATGAAGCATACCTCAAAAGCACCACTAAAACTCCACTTAACTTGATTAGTCTTAAGCCGAGGAATAATTACTGAGATAACTGGCATTGTTGGTCTATACTTGGCAATTAATCTATAAAATATAAACCAGATTTACGTTACGCAGCATTATAAATCGTCAATATCGTTCAAATGAATATGATAAAAGACAAATAATTCCAACACGTTTTTGTATACCTTGCTGTCCTTCCAGATGAGGTAAAGCAAATTATAATGGAAGCCTTCACCTTGATGGCAGTTCTTACCTAAAGTCGAAGTGAAAGTCATGCAAAATATTTTTCTGTTACAGGAAATAGAAGATGACCAAAGTTGATCGTAAAAAGCAATATTAATGTAAACAATACCGCAGAGGAAGCAATGGATTCCAAATGGCTCATTGGTTCACTGGCATATTTGACAGTCCTCTTAAAGAACAGATCTTGGTTAAAAACTTTCTCCGCCTGCATAGAAATGCAAACAAAATCAACAATCGAACCATTTTTAAAAAAACAGAAAAAATACAAGTATATTACTTCATTTGAGTAAAGTGCAAACATTCATATCATTTACAACTTGAATTAGAAGGCATCATTGCCACCACAGTAAGGCGAACCGTAATATACTAATATACAAGTGATAGGACGAGGTTTTCAGTTACCAAAAAATCCACTACTGATAAGTAAATAAAAGCTAACCTATAATTACCTCAGCACAAATTTTATCGACAATAGAGATTGTCTCTACAGGGTACAGTCCACGTAACGTTTCGGCCCCAAGTAGAATTGCATCACTTCCTGCATTTAAGAAAATTTGTATGAGAGTAAAATTTACTTTCTGGAACAGAGGAAAAAACAAACAAACAAACTAATATCATGATAGCCTAAATGCTTCAATAACACCATCTCTCTATATCACTGATGAAATGTCACATGTTACCAGTCAAATATGATTTAGAAAAATAGTTACCAAGAAACGCTATCTAACATGAAAAACTTATTTCGTGGAAACTGGTTTCATTTAGCAAGCTTGTATGTTTCTAAAATTAGGACCAGAAACTAGCTTGTGAAAAGTTTCGGTATTAGAGAAGTTGGAAAAAGTAAGAAATAAATTAAATGCATTTTTTTCTTTATAGTTTCTAAGAAGAGTAGGTCATTTAAATGTGCAGAGTCATTCTGGTAACTTTACATTCTATATTGTGGTTATTATCTAAACTTTACAATTTTCCGAAATAATTTCCTACGCCTTTTTGTTCTCAAATTAAATTACGAGTTCCCGTCTCCATATATTTGACCGAACTCACCATCTAATACAGCATTGGCAACATCGGTTGCTTCGGCACGAGTAGGTCTCAGATTGTTAGTCATACTATCTACAACACGTGTCACCACGGCAGGTTTTCCAGCCATGTTGCACTTGTAAAGAGCTTCCTTTTGGAATAGAAATACCTGCACAGTCATTAGACAACTGACATCTGTTTACAAATAGAAACTTTCTTGAAAGCATTAGTTGTTAAAAAAGCAAACTAGAAAGTCAAGTAAAATTCGGCATAATAGGAAGTCATAACAGATAAGTCCTCTAGTTCCTAGACAAGAAGAGACTCACGAGTTGGAAATCTCATTATTTCGTTCCTTTGTGGTTTCCTGAATGTCGTTGTCATAGGCCTCGAAAGGTGTACAAGAATTTAAATGTCTGTATTGGAGAATTTTTTCAAAATAAAAGATGTCATTGTACACTAAAGATATTGCTAGTAAACTAGGCATTTTGCCCTACACTATGTTCTTTTTTACTTCTTGTGCAAAAAACTGAATGCACAATTGATTGCTTGAATATAAATCCCTAACTATCATTCAGACAAGCAGAATTATGAAGGCAAGGCTACTCAATTTAAGTATGTAGCAGTATGCAAACACCGAGTCATCTGACAAAACCTTAAATGTATGTATGTGAAAAATTGAAGGCAAGGAAAGTAACCTTCTCTGGTGGGAGGTCAATACCAAGATTTCCACGAGAAAGAATAATACCATCTGCTTCTTGAAGGATCTCATCGAAGTGGGTCAAACCCTAAATATGTCAAAAAAATAAATAAGTCACAGTATCTTGACCAAAATCGTCAGTGAAATTGCATCAGTAGAATACTAAGACTACTTTAGGGGCCTGTTCAATTATATTTTTTTACACAAAAAGCTAGATTTATTGAGTAGTCAAAAGAGCTAGGTTCATAGAACTTGAAGCTTTTAGCTTTTCCAAGCCAAAAACTGAGAAAAACCAGCTTTTAAGCTGGTCAACCTAATGAAGTCCAGTATCTAGCAAACAATATGAGCTTAAAATCTGCAATGAAACAATGCCTAGTTATTTGTATATCAAGACTAACCTCCACATTTTCAATTTTGGCGAAAATTTGTGTCTGACTGAGATCACCAAGCTTGGATAGGAACTCACAGGCCTACGAAAATAAGAAGAAAGATCATGATTGGTATAAATAAAAGAAACAGATACAACTTCAAATATTATACAAGGCGTGCGGAAGATACAATTTGAAGTTTGATAAATTGTACTTACTTCGCGAACGTCTTCTGCATGCCGCGTATATGACAGAGAGAGAAAGTCAATCTTGTTCTTCAAACCCCATGTACTAATAACCTGAAATTAACGTAAAAAAGCACAAGTACTGGTAACAAAGTTTTAAAATGAGGGAAGAAATTAAAACAACCTAAGA
Organism: Primula veris; assembly: GCA_963682055.1. NCBI lineage: Eukaryota > Viridiplantae > Streptophyta > Magnoliopsida > Ericales > Primulaceae > Primula > Primula veris. The sequence goes on from OY821751.1 coordinate 4,630,669, forward strand.
TAAAATAATTCATAAAAGTCTCAGCAAACAGTGAGAAAATAGAATGATTTTAAAGGTCTTAAAGAAAGACCCTTAAATGCTCTGTGTTCGAAACGGTTTATTAATAAACTTTATGTCAAAAAGATAAGTATCGTCGGCAGCCCTAAGAAACTTTAGTAGTTTTATGAGTTAAAACTTAAAACTTAAAACTATCAGCAGTTGAATTTGGGATGTTTATAGAAGAAGTTATTTTACCAGTTAAATAAAGATCAGTTAATGGCAGTTAGTATCTGAAGTTGGTGTAAATAATTGATTTTGGATTAGCCTATAAATGTCATTTTTTGTGTAAAGAAAAAGGAAAAGAGGAGTCTTGGCTGAGACTCGAATATACACTATTGTCCATTCCTTATACTGTATATTCTATGAACAATCTGAGGTTTCTTTTGCTCAAATCTCTGTGTGATTTCCTGGGTGATAATTAAGAACAGACCATGGTAAAGCATCTAAGGTGTCGGGTGCAAAAGTAGTGATTGTTTATCAGTTTATGAAGTCTTCAGTTGTTCTTTGACCTTTAAATTGAATAGCATAGAAATAGCAAAGGATAAGTTGGAAAAAAAGGGCAAAACCCAGTGCATAAAGCTCCCGCTATGCACGGGTCCCAGGAAGCATCACAAACCGAATCGACATGATAAACCAAATGCACGCAAAATATTGGCTATAAGACTAGTATTTTAATTTATATAATGTAACCCCTTGACGCTGAAAAAAGAATGAATAAGGAGTTAACGCATGCAGATCTAAAAAGAGGACTCACCTCCTTATCTTTGTCGGAAAGAGTAGGCAGATTGATATGAACTTGACAAGCATGTAGGGTAAATAAAGATCCAGACAGTGTTGCTGTGTTCTTTATCACACAAACTACGTCTTCTCCATTTATTGCATCGACCTGCTCAATTATATTATCAAGTCTTATTCATTATTGTATCAAGGTAAGTTGTTAACTATGCATATAAGAAGGTTTCAAGAAAAGTATTAGAAAACAGAGAGAGAAAAAAAGCGCAAATGCACCTACCTCCAGCCAAACAGAAGTACTCTCACTTCCTGTGAACAAATATTGACCAATAAAGATGGTGTCCCCTTTCTTCACTGACTGCAACAAACATAAGACATTAATTGGTGTGATAATGTCAGTAGGATCAGGGGAACAGTTTTTGAAAAAAATAACATTTCTTGAATTAAAGCTAATTTGATTCCAACTAAGTCCAAAAACTTGTAAAAAAAGCTCGTACCCATTAAGTTTGACAAAGAGAGAGTAAGCGGTTAAATTTACATATTACCTTTGATAGTCCAGAAAAGTTGATTGGCAGTAATTTAGAAGAGGCTTCTTGTCCTTGATCAGGTACTAGAACAACTATACCATTCTCCTGAAGTAAAATTGAATTCTCACTCTTGTTGATAACCTGTAATTCTGCTCCAACTGTATCGAGCATTACCTACATAAAAAAATAAAATGAAGAAATCTTACTTCACACACCCATATAGCTGTAGAAGAGTTCGATAAGGGCACCAAAGACAACATATAATTAGACATACAAAGGGGTTGTATCATGAAATATTTTGGAAAACAATACTAAATTAAAACTACAGGCAAAACTATAGCATTTTAATAGGAGTGACAGCCGATGTTTTGATCAGCAGGAAGCCATCCAAAAGACAAAACCATAATCACACCATCGTGTTGATTAGCCAATGTAATATTCTTTTCTTTCTTTACAAGATTTGATTCATGTATAGCAAAAATCTAGACACTTTCGCTTTACGAATTTTGTGAGTTTTAAGAATCTACAGATTGAATTGAGATTTTAATGTATGTATTCAAGGGGTACGCGATTCAGAGTTATGGATAAGAACAAGCATGATCATTTATATCATGACTATGAGAACAAATCATATCCTCCGTAAGAATTAAGATACATACAGCACAGAGCTTCGAAGTCTTTTTTACTGCAAGGCTCAAATTTTCCAATGTCTGTTGGTGATAATCGGCGTCTCCCCATGAAAAGTCAAATCTAGCCACTGCTCACCCACAAAAATTCGATAAAACTACTGTTATATTAATTTATTAACTAATAATGCATAAAATTCAATTAATCTATCTGATACGTAATAGACTAAAAGTTGTATCTTAACATAAAAAACGGCAGCATAAATCAACATTCTTACAAACTAATGAGTAATGACTATACCAAGTAGGTGTACGACACAATGGTAGTGAGATTTATCTTTTAAAGGCAAAACTTCAAGTACGAAGTTACCATTAAACAAAACCCATCTTAAAATATATATCAGATCATTTATCACAAATGGACAGCTAACACAATTGCCAACCGAAAAAGAAAAGCACAAATCAACAGAAAAAGAGAACAGGTATTTTTCATTTGGAGTCAGGTTCCTAAATAACGAACAATTCTAGGGCATATATACTTGTTTTGCGAACATATAAAAGATGTCACGCTTGAATGATACTCCATCCGTTTCACAACTTATAAGGCAGTCTTGGGAATATTATTCTAATAAGAATCACATTATTGTATTCTTTTGATGTGTTAAAGCGATTGTATCCGTAGTGACTTCTATTAACTCCAAAAAAGTACGATTAAACAGGAACGTTTCCATTTTCAGGTTGACTTTTCCGAACTTTTTTTACCTTTTTTTATACTCATATAATCGGCTACTCCACCTGTACCTAATTAATGTACTACTAGTAATTACCAGCTAAAGTCATTGTTAAGTTACCAGTTCTGCTAAAAGCTCTACTTTTCCAACTCATTTTAGTTTCCAACACACACTCTTGGTTATAGTAGGGGGACTCATTGCAAGCGACACCTAAACAAGGGAAAGACTCATACCCAGTAAGTTTCAATTCTTACGATAAAAGTTCTAGTGGTTACGAGGTAAAGAACACTTTTAAATCATTTAAGATAATTAATTCTCAACAATCACAGACTCACATCTACCCAAAAAGTATAACAATAACTAGTATTAGAATCCATATTCCTTTACCATTAAAAAACCTCGTAATAGTAAGGATGGATATCTCTTTATAAACCACATGCTCGATTATTATCTAGACGATGTGGGATAATTTACTCTAACAACTTGGACAGCCAATTATGCATACAATTCAAAAGGTTAGTTTTACGTCACTCTTTCCTATCTTGCCCTAATATCAACTGCTCTACACGAAAATTTCCTGTTGAATTATGAATTATATTAAAACTGAGCCACTGTTAAGTTAAAAGTTCTACTACAAGCTCAAGCTGATACGAGGGGTAATTTCTTCATTTGTTTGTACACTTACCAAGAATCTCAACCACTTCCAGGCCCGACTAATAAGTCTAACCGAGTTATAAGGAGGCCTTGCACAAGTATTTCTCAATTTTTATTATTTTTCTTGTTTTTTATATATATTTATAAAAGTGGTGCAATGTAATTGCGGATAATCCAACCTTCCAACTCAACACACAAACTCTGATGCCAAGTTAAGATTCTATTCTACTAAAAGTTCGAGCCAATAATACGAACAATGTATCATCTAGATGATTATCTACTCCCTCCATTCAATATTAATTAGTTGTGCACTATGATATTATGTGCAATTTTGACTTCTAAAAAACTCATATCTATATTGTCAAAGCATAAATTTTCAAAACTTTTTTTCATTTTTGTGCTTCTATTAACCCTCATTTCGGAGGCACCGGGATTGAATTGCGGTGCTTAACGGGGTATACTAAGGTCTTAACCATGCTGAAAAACCCACCTGACATTTTAAATATTTCGTCAACTTTTGGATTTCATTTCAGGAATTTAGCTACAGGATTTCTCTAAGTCAAAATTGCCAATAGTAATATTGTCATAACATGGAACAGGGGAGCATTAATTTCCGATATTCGTATCTACCATGACAATATACCTAAAAACTAAACTAAAAATGTCAATGAAACAAAATTAAATGTATAACAGATGTTCAAAATATTTTTGCAAGACAAAATCACACGAATCCCGCAACAAATGGAACATAGGTAGTAATTTCCAATAGTCACATCCACCAAGAAACACCAAAAACTAAGCGAGTACAATTTTTGCAGCAAAGCTAAATATACACAATACATTCACAAGATTTATGCAAGTCAAAATTGCATAAAACTTCATAACAATAAGGAATACGGGGAAAATTAATTTCCAATAGTCACATCCACCAATAATATATACCAAAAACTAAACCAAAACAGTTATTGCAACAAAATTAAATATGCACAAGACATTCACAAGATCTTGCAAGCCGAAATTACACATAATTACCTAATAATAAGGATCAAAAGGAGTATTAATAATTTGGAAAAATGCATTTAGTACATCTTTTAAAAAACCGATGGTTAAAATCTCTTTTTAAAATTAGGAACAAATGCTCAATGATACTATTATTTTACTTTTTGTTTTTAACTTTGATCTTCACAGTACCAAATATTAAACAAAAATCACAAATTGGGTTTTTTTTATTATTAAGTCCGAAAGCATGTACTAGTAAACAATAACTACCCCTATTAATTTCCAACTCTCACATCCATTACAAAATTATAACTAAAAACTAACGACTAAACGAAAACTATTGCTGCAATTATATATACACACACGCATAAAGTACGCTTCGTAGTGAAAAATATCGACTGAAAGCTCGAAAAAAACTCGATAAAAGCTAAATTCAAAGCAAAAAAAAGCGTTACGGCAGTGGACGGTTCAAGAATCGAAGCCATTCTAATCGGCTCTTCGAGGAAAAGATGATTCGAATGCATTTCTAGAGAGAGTGTGTAATATTTAGTTTGATCAAGATTCAATATATGTATGTATATATATATAAATAAATAGATATATATATATAGAGAGAGAGAGAGTGTGTATAAGAGTTGGTTATAAGTTACAACGAGTCAACGGCTATCTCCCCATTGTTATAATAAAAACTCTATTTGGTACCATGGTTTTAAAAAAGTGTATGGTAAGACTCATTTTCTAATAAAAGTGATGAGTTAGTTTACAAGGTTAGCTCTCTATGGTTTATATAACATCGTAGAAACTAATTAGTGTTATAGTTATGACTCTAATAACCTCTTCTAAACCACACACTAATTTTTTTATATCTGTGGGTATGGCTGAGTTCGGTTCGGTTTTTAGCAAAATCGAAACCGAGCATATTTTTCCGTTCGGTTTTTTTCGGTTTCGGACTTTTTATTTTTTGGACCGAACCGGACCGATTTTTTCGGTCCAGTTTTAGTTTTTTTCGGTTTCGGTCTTTTTCGGTTCGGTTTTATTGAAAACCGAAACCGACCTGAAATTTTTTCGGTTTTTTGGTTTCGGTCTTTTTCGGTTCGGTTTTTCCGGTTTTTCGCCCAGCCCTATCTGTAGGAATCAACAGATGGGAGGATTATAACGAGTTATATGAGTCTTATCTACTGGACCATATAACTTCTCATGATTGTTTAGCTACAAAGGAGGGTATATAAAATTAAAACCAGAGTAAATGTTGGATATTGGTTAGTTTACAAATAATTGAAGACACTCAGAGTCGGCAAAAAAAAAATATTTTAGTGGGTTGTCTAGTAGAGAAAATATTTGTTTTGTTCATTTAAATAAAAACTCGAAAAAACATAATATAAATTTTAATTTCTTTCGAAAATTGTTTGCACTTGGATTGGGTTGAGATGGTCTAGTTCACTCAGACTATTGGTAACTCCTTTAGACCGGCCATGAAGACACTATTAACAAAAATGGTTTAGCTAAGTTGGTATTGATTGTTCTTAACAAAAATGGTTTAGCTAATTGGTTTTTGTGACGGATTTGTGACAGTTTAGTCAATTTGCGGTGTTTTTTTCAGAAAAAAAATAAATATACTGTGTTTTTTTCTAAGTTTTCTTTTCTTTGAATGGGTAAAACCAAATTTATGGTACTTCATGCGAATCCACAAAAATATTTTTTTAGGACTGCCTCTGCCTTTAAATAAGACCGACACCTAAATAAGTTGGTGACTTGGCTTACTTTTGGACCAGTAATATTTGGTGTATGTAGATTGAGGCCATGTTTGGTCTATCGCTATAAAAAAATATCCAAATTGCGACGGGATTAATAGTGACGGTATTTTTTGTTACGAGCTTATTAGCCACGGTTTTTGTGACGGATTTGTGACAGTTTAGTCAATTTGCGACAGATTTGTGACGACTTTTTAAATTAGCGACAGACTTGTGATAAATTTTGACTCTTACTAAATTAAACATTATTTTTTAGTGTATACGTGGATGATTGACTCGTTTGGTTTTATGTTTTCGATAAGGAATGTTTTTTTGTTAAGGCTAATTAGAATGAAACATAAAAAATGTATGCACTCGGAAAATTTAAGGGCTAATTTATAATTTGAAACTTCTATAAAATGGTGACTAGTGACAAGACAAGTACTCTTAACTTGAGATACCGAGATGAATAAATAGTTGTTTATTCCCCCTTGTTTAGTTGTTTGAATTAGCAAAGTTCTGTTTATTTTGCGAAAATAAATCCTTTATTTTTGCATAAAAAGCTTACATTTTCTTTTTTTAGTTTTTACCTAAACTACAGATTCTGCCCTCCTCAATGTGTTGATTTTGTCTCCTAGACCCATAATTCCAGATCTGAAATAAGAAAATTATTAATATGATAGAACCAAATGTTCAAATATATTCCCTCCTTTCAGACATTTAAGAAAAATTTATTTTTTCTGGTCAGGAAATTTGTTTAGATCTCAACTGGTAACTTATTTTTGTTAAACCAATTACTGGAATTATGATCAAAACAACGAGGCCCAATTAGAATTTATGAACGAAAATTAGTATAAGAGCAAACATATTTGGTTCCGAACAGGCAAAGTTTTACCTCCGTGGAAAGGCCGGATTTTTATACTAAATTTTCTCTGAAAAAATGCACAAACCGTACATTTTTTGTACGAACCGTACATTTAATCTACGGTTTGGGCTGAATTGCAATTTTTTCGAATTTCAGGGACTGAAATGTAATTTCTGTAAACTTCAGGCTAACCGTACATTTAATCTACGGTTTGAACTGAATTGCAATTTTTACAAAATGCAGGGACTGAAATGTAATTTCTGCAAACTTCAGCCAAAACGTACCTTTAATCTCTGGTTTGGCTGAAGTTTACAGAAATTACATTTCAGTCCCTGAATTTTGAAAAAATTGCAAATTAGTCCAAAAAAATAAATAAAAATTGAAATTAAACTTTTTTGAATTTTTTTTGAAATTAAACTTTTTTTTATCTATGTTTGTGTTTATTTTGAGATATTGTTAGAATTGACCAATTTTATATAAAAAAAATCATGTTTAAAAGATTTATATAAAAAAAGTAATGTTTAAAAGATTTATAATTTTTATAAAAAGTTCCTTTTTATTTTAAATATACGAATATGGAATTTAGTTTTTTCCATAAAAAAAATTCATGTTTAATTTCAAATTTTTTTTATTTTTTGGACTAATTTGCAATTTTTTCGAAATTCAGGGACTGAAATATAATTTCTGCAAACTTCAGCCAAACCAGAGATTAAATGTACGGTTTGGCTGAAGTTTGCATAAATTACATTTCAGTCCCTGCATTTTGTAAAAATTGCAATTCAGTCCAAACTGTAAATTAAATGTACGGTTTGCCTGAAGTTTACAGAAATTACATTTCAGTCCCTGAAATTCAAAAAAATTACAATTCAGCCCAAACCATAGATTAAATGTACGGTTCGTACAAAAAATGTACGGTTTGTGCGTTTTTTCAAAAAAAAATGTAGTATAAAAATTCAAGTTAACTAAAACTTAGTTTTAGGCAAATATAACTAGCATGACAAAAAAAAAAACCCAAGTATTAGGCTAGGTATGCCTTATCTAAATTTAATATGGTATGAAATGCTAGCTATTTATAACTAGCAAGAAAACTAGTTAAAATACTTTTTCATCCATGTAGACTTGTCTATTGAATACACTTGTTTTATATGGACTCAACAATAATAAAAATATGTGACCAAAATATTAAATGTAATATTAAAAAGAAAATAGAAAATGATAATAGATAAGGTGATTTTTTTTGTATTGTAAAAGTGGATTAGCAAAAACTAATAAAGTGTGATTTTTGTGTTAAGTTTAGATAGCATTGTAAATACGGTGATATGGTTGCTCTTAGTGTGGGTTCAAATTTACTCAAGTTCGTATCGTCAGATTATATTCATATTATCGGTTTTTTTATATGCATTTGTAATTATTTTTTATTGTAATCCACCTGCAAATTGTGGTAGTATATTCTTCGTCGAGAGTTTTTTTTATTATTGTTTCTTAGAAGAGTTGAAGAAAAAGAAAATTGCCTTTCGAACTCTGGAGAAGAAAGTTTACCGATGAGAGTCATTCGATTTAAGTAATTACTTCTCAGATATTCAAATACATTAATAAAATAAAATTATGACTCAGTTTGGAATGTGACCCTTTAAAAGTTTATTTAAGTTGACCTTAACACTAAACTGCAACAACAAAATAAATGCGTTACATTCAAATAAAACTACTCATCGTTTCATTCTACATTATATCTCCTATTTAATCATTAGTTTGGTAGCTTTACGTTCATTACTGATCTTTTTGTCAATTTACAAATAAACTAGCTTTGGCAAGTTAAAAGAGTTTAATAGATGAAACTTGATTGCGTTTTTCATATTTTCCCATACTTTTCTGGAATATTTATTGGCTTCTTTCTTTTATCTAATTTAAGCCTACACACATTCGCAACTTGTGATGCAACTGCGACTGATAATTTTTAAAAACCTTCACTTTTAAAGCAATTCTAAATATTTTAGGGAAAGTACGATAAAAAAAATTGGGGAGAACAGCCATTTGACATTAAAAAAATATGGATATATAAATATAAATAAGGTTTGCTCGAGACCCACGTTTCATAGATTACAGCTTTCGACACAGGACTGGTGATTTTTCAAAAACATAATTCAATTTACTCCAAACATTATCAATGATACCACTTGACAAGCCAGAAATTCCAAGTCTTGCAGCTGAGCGGTGTTTTTCCAAAACTGCTGGGTCACTGAAGAGCACGTTGAGAGCTTTTTCGAGCTCCTCTTTTCCCGAAACCTGCTTAAATAAACAAAGTCGCCAAAGGAAAATATAGATCAATAATAATACAAAAAGTTCAAGCTCAATAAGAAGGCTGGTCTCTAGATTTGTCATGCTTTTATGAATACATCAAGGTTTCATATCTAACAGACAACAGAACTCAATTAAAAGGCTTGTCAAGAGGTGAACTAAAAGGGACGCATCAAGGTCGTGAACTATTCATGAGTAAGACTCGATCTAGATCAAGTTTTCAACAAGTATCAGGAATAAAAATTTATTTAAAAGTTTATAAGTGAACTTTCCTTCCCAAAGAAACTCACAGTAAAGGAGGGTAAAACAATGGAGCAAAGTATATATATTTGAAATAACCCCAAAGAACATAAACCACAACTGAGAACACATACCAAAAAGAAATTTCACAAAACAGGATAATAGTTGAGGAGAAGAACAAAAACAGGTAACTGAGAAAAAAGTTCATACAAACCTGAGTAACTGATGCAGGATCGATCCGCTGCATTTTTTTAACCATGTGGGCAAAATGTCCAACATGTCGACCTGCATAGCGTGACACATCAGATATTTAAGCAACAAAAAAGAAGTGCCTTTGCTGAAATTACTTACCAGTCAAAACAGCACAACCAGCTGCCGCAGCTTCTGAAATGTTATGACCGGCCAAATGAGGCAAAAAAGATCCCCCGATTACAGCGATTGGCGTTAATTTATAGAAGTATCTTAATTCTCCTACAATATAAGATAAATATATGTATAATTACCAAGTAAACAAAACAAACAGACCATTGATAGGTGAGGTTTTAACAAATATTGCCTAAAATTAAAAAAGTCATTTTGGGCAAGTTACAGGATGGATGTAAAAAGATGCCAAATCCAAAACCACTTATAGAAGAGAAGCACTCATGTACTTAAAAGTCTTTCAAAGTTTATTACCAGAAGATGGAAATTAGATTGAATTTGTAAAAAGAAAGATACCTACCTAATGTGTCCACTATATATATACTTGTTCCTGGCATAAGATTGTCACTGCGAGATCTTAGTGCTGCACTCCCTCCCTCTCTCAGTAGTTTCTGAGTAATTAATTTTTAAATAAGGGTATGAACTTTTGTAACGATGATATGAAATATATAAATTAGGTTATGAACTTTTAGATATGTTTTGTTAATTCGAAAATTTTGAATATGTCTTTTTTAATTTAATTTCAAAAATAGTAGATTTTGTTAATTTATGCAAGTTGGTACGAACGAAATCAACTGTCTAATATTTCAAAAGGTCAATCAGTGCACCGAGGGTGCATTGAAAAGTCAGGACAAAAGGAAAAAATATAAGGACACAAGCATCATAGGTTTCAAATAATAAAACGTGGCTTGAATAGTAAAAGCCCTGAAGCCGTATTGTTTCCATTTCACTACTGCATGAACAGTTACAGTACAACCTACAAAGTTTTGCTATTCAATGGAGAAAGGACAAAAAATTCATACACGAGCAATCACTTGTCCATGTGGTGGATGTCGAGGCACAAGAATGGTTACTATATCAGGATGCCGTTGCTTTAGCGTTTTGTGGACTTCTAGCATTACTGTACATGAGGTTAAAAAGAAAATTAAACATCTTTCAACTAATATTATTCTTCAGAACTGATACTACAAATTCATATTTTTAAGTGTGGGAAAAGTAGCGGAAAAATGGAAAGTTCGTAGAAGCACAGTGGTCTTTCCATCTAACACCATGGGTGATGGATATCAACGGTCCACAAACTTCGGATCGAATTTCAAGTTGATCCCCGTAATTCAGTTGCAACAATAGTGGTCCACATACTTTGGGTAGAATTTCCATTTTGGTTCCCTTAGTTTCAATTGAAACACTATAGGTTTCCATGGTTTAAGTAAGTTACACATGTGGTCCCCATGTACAACGCTAATGGTCAATAGAAAGGGAACACCGGTGTGACTTACTGAAACTATCATACCGCTAATGTTGTGATGAAAATTATGAGAACCACCGGTGTACTGATTCAAAAATTTGAGGATCAATAATGTTGTCAGTGAAACAGTGAGGCCCAAAGCCAAATTTCCCCTTAGGTAATGTGGTTCATTGCTGTAATTGTAACGACCCGGCCCTACGGACCGAACCGCCACACCCGTATCAACAATATTGTCCGCTTTGGCACAACTTCCCAGGGGGTCACCCATCCTGGTACTACTCCAAGTTAAGCACGCTTAACTGTGGAGTTCCGTCCTCGCTGTTGTGCCGCACGACTTTAAAAGGCCTTGTTGATAGGAAATGGATCTTTAAGCTCATATACCACACGAGTACTCTCATATCTGGGCGATGTGGGACTGACGCACAATACCGCACCACAGAATTTCCTTCCTGGAAATCTGGGTCGTCACAATCACCCTCCCTTTAGGCACGACGTCCTCGTCGGGCACGTTGTCCTTCAGGGGCACACACACACGTGCTAGTCCCCATATTTCCGTCCAGATAGAGGCTCTGATACCATCTGTAACGACCCGGCCCTACGGACCGAACCGCCACGCCCGTATCAACAATATTGTCCGCTTTGGCACAACTTCCCAGGGGGTCACCCATCCTGGTACTACTCCAAGTTAAGCACGCTTAACTGTGGAGTTCCGTCCTCGCTGTTGTGCCGCACGACTTTAAAAGGCCTTGTTGATAGGAAATGGATCTTTAAGCTCATATACCACACGAGTACTCTCATATCTGGGCGATGTGGGACTAACGCACAATACCGCACCACAGAATTTCCTTCCTGGAAATCTGGGTCGTCACAGTAATTCACCCACAACATTTTACAAAGGGTGTAAGTAGATTGAATTGGAACGGATTAGCCTGGAAATTTTGAAACCAAGCCAAACCGTTCATATTCCAATTCAAACGAAAACAAACCGACAAATCGATTTAGTTTGGTTCCGATTTACGCAATCACGGTTTAAAATTTGGATTGGTTTCGGATTTACAAAAGAACATGAGATCTGAGTAGAAAATTATAGCCGAATCAAGTCTCAAAGTAAAAGCAAAATGTGAAGAAAAACTGGAATCCAAACAACAGTACAAACATATAGACACACTAAAAGACAATCAACATTAACACATGTCAATTGCTAACAATAATTCGAGATTTAGCTAAATATTAGGTTCATTTATGGCAGTAATAAGTGTAAGTGTTTTATTCCTAATTAGTTTTGTTCGGATTCTGAATGGATTATAAGGATTTAACCATTCGGAATATGCGGTTTGGATTGGTTCGGACTGATATTACGGAATTCTAAGCCCAACCATTAATTACGGGTTAAATTTTTTTGAAACCAAAATCAAACCATTTAAAATCAAAATTGAACCAATCCAACCCAAACAACCAGATTGGTTCGATTCATGGATTACCGGATTATTCTTACATTCCTAGACCTCCAGCCGGATATTTTTTTCATTCGTACTGAAATTAGCAGCTTGTGTTAAAAAAACACAGATGTCATTATATGCAGAACACAGATAATTACATATGTGAGGGTTCTAAGTACTAACCTTCCTCTTCACCGGTATGTAGAGAAGAGGCCATCCAAATCTTTCTAGATTTGAGCAGTATTTGCAATTCTTCAATGCTTCTCTTGTGTGTGATGGAATTATCAAACTCTTCCATAACTGAAATAAAAAGAGAACACTTAAGAATAAGGAAACGCCAACAAGGTTTTTCTACTTTAGCTTCTTTATAACAACAAAGCATTTCAACATCAGGAATAAACAAAGCATCTATAGCCTTTAATTGAGTTCTGGATTAGACAAAACAATAATTCGTATCATCACCGGATCAAGAAAATCAGATATTTTGATCGGCTTTTAGAGAGAGTGAAAAATTGTATTTGAGATAAATGCATCTTCCGTACAGCATAAAAAATAGGGAAGGAAAGAAAGGAAATTCTGATACGGGTCTCAACTGATAACATAATAACCGCCATTAGAAGCTGGCAGCAAAGCTATTTACATGAAGCCCACTAGGCTACTACATGCAGAAATTAACAAATATCATTCCATGTATTTATAATAAACTGGTATGCTATTTTCAGAGCGAATCTCCTGAAAGATATAAGATATGAACTTCAACACTCTAGAAAGATGCTTATTATAGATGGGTTCAACACTACATAACAACATTTATGTGCGACTGTTTTTTTCTAGTTGGCTAAAATGAATGTTGTACAAAATCTGATTTCTATTACCAAGAGCAACAAATTCAACAAACAAGAATGTGAAATGAGTAACATAATCTAATTTTCTAGGCATACCGTACTTCAAATCACCACAAAAGCTAATGATAGTTGGGGAAGCTTGAAGAAGCTGGAAGCGGATTGCTTGCAAGTTGCTCTTAATGCAGTAATAAAAATGTATCAGAAATTAACCCGATAAAAAGAAAAAAACTCAAATAATGAGCCAAAAAATAAGAGTGAGAAACCTACTAGTGGGGCAATCAAAGAAAATTTGGACAGCAGAAGTGAAATTAAAGGCAAAGCTAAGCTTCTAGACCAACGGTTAAAAGATTTCTCCGACATCCGAGCATTCACCAATGCTAAAATGATCTGAAAACGATAACATTAGGCTAAACAAAACATATCTGCCCAAATGTACCATGAGTTGCAATATAAGTACTTACGCCTTTTCTAGATGCACCCATAACTAGATTTGGCCAAAGTTCACTTTCCATTAGCACGATGATGTTGGGTTTCCAATGATCAAGGAAAGAATCTACAGCAGCAGGTATGTCAAGTGGAGAAAACTGGTCCATGTAGAACGTTTAAACAAATAAAACAATTGATATGCCAATTTGCAAGCTCAAATTTATCTATGAAAATTCCAAAAGGTGTAAATTACAATATTGCATACCATGGGATACTATTTGTTTATCCCTTTCCTCTTATAAAATTAACAAGCACAGGCTAATTTCTTCATCAAAGTCTGTATAATTAAGAGGCTAATTACACAAAAAATTTAAGATCTCAAAACGGTTAAAAAACTGATAAACACACATCAAATTAAGTCTGGATGAAGTGGCTATAATTTCTCCTGAAATTTGGTATACTGTGAAAGGTTAAATGAAGCAACACGAAAACTAGATGACTATACAGCATACAGAAGAAAAGAGAACATAAGTTAACATTTGCAGATCCATTAGTGAAACTCCTAGTGGATATGGGTTGACAAATTCATCCCTGAAGTACCAAGAGTGGCTTCCATCCTTGACAGAAAGGGAAACATTTCAATTTCAGCCAACTATAATTGGGTTGACAAATTGTTGTCTAGAAATCTAACATTATAAACCAGTGTATATGCAAACCTATACCATCCACTAAGAGAAATTTGATCCCAATTTGAATTCCTGAACTCATAAAAAGTTAAAGGCAAAGGACTACATAATTCATACATTTAATTGATTTGAAATTCGAATACAGTACAATAGGATGCCAAGATAAACATTAACAAGCCAGGTACTTATAAAAGCAATTAATCATGTGACAATGTGAATAACAGAGAATTAACAACCTGATATATGACTCCGCCTGGAAGCCAATTCTTTATTACTTCGCTGCACAGAAGCAGAAATGTGTAAAAGGTAAAGCTTCAACTACTCGTGTGCAATGCAGAAATTGTTCAAGTTACAATATTTTCGAGTCATGCAATCTGAAGAACACGTCCAAACTAATGGAGTCAAACTTATGTTGTGTGTAAGAAATAAGGGTGGATCAAAATAATTACTAAAATACACATTCCCTTAAAAGAAATTAAACTTCAGAGTCAGATTGGCATAAAGATTGCATATGGGAGAATGTAAACGAAAATATTATCTGTTCTGGAAAAAATTCTTCTATGAAGAAATTTTATTTTCTTGTCATATTTTCCATTTAAAAATCCTTCCACCAAACAGTCTTAGTGTACAGTTCCAACTTCAATATAACAAACCAAAGAAGACTCTTTGCAAAATAGAAGCAAATTAAAATTCTCCACAAACATGCGGCTAACCTTTACAAAAAATCTTGTCCTTCCAATTTTATCAGATGTCCTCGAAGGGACAAAATAAAAGAATACACAATCTAGGAATTGATAAGATTTGTTCAGTTCATAACCACTTCAAGTCTTTTCCAGTTTGACCCTTTTCCTAACTCAAAACTAAGTAGATTTTGCACATTCAGTATGATTCTCGTTAGCTTAAGGAGAAGACTCTATTCTATTAAGTAGAAAGCAGCACAATATTGACCCGGTTAGAGAGTAAGACAACTGCAACTGAAAATGGACCTTAAGAACTCAGCTTTATGAGAATACTAAAGAAGCTATTTCATATAATGCAGTCAACTAATCCAGTAATCTGTATTCCCGTGATTCTTAAGAACTCATCGCCCTCCAAATCCAGGAAACTTATAATATATTCTCCCACTTGTTTTTTCCTGTTACACAACTTATTAATCAACAAAATTATTGGCCTCTTCATCTCACTAAAGAGGGACCACAAAATTTTGCACAGTCATTCAAGATCAGACTCCTGATTCATTCGTCTAATATAAATATCAGAGAAACTGGTTATAAGCCGAGGTTGTCGCTGTCCATCCATGATTTCTACCTTTTAAAAATTGGAACTTTTCCTTATTTTAGTACCTAATCAATGTAATTTTCAGGCTCTAGCATAAAGTTGGACCACATCTTTGATTGTGATATTATTTCATGACATCAGCGTGACAAGTGATTACGAATATTCTACAGTATGTAACCCCACAGATTATTTTAAAATCAAGTCAAAATCATTCCATTGCAATCATAGGGTTTCACCAATTAAAAGACGAAATCAAGGTAAAAACAAATTCCAAAGACATCATAAACAGAGATAGATAACCAGAAATAATGATAATCGAAATCACATCTTACAATGCAGAAAGAGTCGTTGTGGTCATCAAAATATTAATATCTGGCCTTCGTTCAATGCATCTCTTTATGACATGAATAGCAGCCATTCCCTCACCTGATTGAAAATATAAATAACATATAAGCAAGCATTACAAGAAAAAATCAAAGAAAGTGCCAGAATTCACCATAACACCCAAAACCGATTCTAGTGTGTAGATACAATAACGCACAATTCAGTTACGCACTTGAGCTGCTATAAACAGAATTACGCTTACTTACAAAGGTACGGCTAAACTGTAAAGTACACAAACGTAATTTTGTATAGATACTTGGCATGGCCATCAAAAACCATCAATAATTTCGTAGCTCAAATACACGTAACAATGTAGCAATGGCAAATTTGTAATTTTACACCCTCTTATCCATATTTTTCATCCTCGTTTTAAATTAAGTATGTGTGGCAACACATCATCAGTAAACCAGATTTATTTCATAGTTCTTCAATTACAACAAAATATCGACAAATTAATATGATTGGAGCATCGGATATTAAAAACATAGCGCAAGTATTATTTAATTGCTAAACTAATAAGGAATTATTTAAGGAAAGAAAGTATAAATCTAGTCTACATTGGGATTAGTACATACACAGTATACCAAGAGTAAAGTAGATCAGTAGATCAAGACACAAAGAACAACTCCACAGAAATAAAGGTGCATTAGATTATTAAAATTATAGAATAGAAGACAAGTATTCTACGGTTAGTTCCATAGTGGATCAAACATTCGAAGATGTTTATGCTACAAATCACAATGATCTTCGTGTTGTTCTTGCAGCTTGCAGTCCCATCTCGTTTGGAAACATGAAAAAACAATTAAGACTCAAGTTCTAGTTATGTCTTATTAATCAGATTATCGACATAATTATCTGACAAGGCAAATGTTGCTTTTTTAACACATTTTAAATTATTAGGTTATGACTCCATCAAAAACTTCAGATTTTAGCTTAGATTGGAAAATTATGGGGTTCTATGTTTGCAAGGTTATATTTATTCCGTACAAGTTCCTGCTTGTTCCAGTCCACCAGAACCTAAGGAGTACAAAGATATATTTTCTATAAGATTGTATAGTTTGTCATCGGCCCAAGTTCCTTACCTCCCGATCTGGCAACATGCTTGTAACAATCATTATTTTATGTTTTGAAATCCAATATGTAATCAGTACTTTATTGGTCCGTATACACCACAACGTGAGCTGGTATAATGTTTGGGTAAGATTTTTCGGTTGATATAGGAATGCTCTTTTAATAAATATGCAGACACAATTTTCAGATTTTCATCATATAGTTCCACTATGTGATTTACTTTCAAAAAAAATTATTTGGGCAATTGGAGACGAGTTTTTTACAGCTCAAGATTGCATTTGATTTCGTATAGCCAACACAATTGGGAGCATGCCGAGTATATTTTGTAAATGTATTGTGGGGTGTAATGACACCCCACAGCCTCCACCTAGCTCTTCCCCTATCCCGGTGTTCATTTCAATAGTAATTCACATAAATCAGCGGCGGATTCAGGAATTCTAAATGGGAGGGGCAGATATTCTATATAATTCAGGTACTTTATAAACGGTACCCGGTCCGTGGACAAAATGGACACCCATCTAATTAAATAATCTAATATGACGGTGTTGAATAAACCGAACCATGTCCCGTTTAACAACGTGACTGAACCAAATAGGGACCCACCCGAAACTATATACTAGTAACTAGTAAGTATCAAAGTTCCAATAATTAAAATATAAAAAGAAAATTAGCTATAAAAAAGGAACCCTCTAACCTTCAATCTAATTAAAACTCGGTACTCAATAAACGGTACCGAGTCCCGTCTAACAACATTACTGGACAAAACGGACACAAATCTAATTAAATAATCTAATCTAATATGACGGTGTGGAATAAACCGAACCATGTCCCGTTTAACAACGTGACTGAACCAAATAGGGACCCACCCGAAACTATATACTAGTAACTAGTAAGTATCAAAGTTACAATAATTAAAATATAAAAAGAAAATTAGCTATAAAAAAGGACCCATCTAACCTTCAATCTAATTAGAACTCGGTACTCAATAAACGGTACCGAGTCCCGTCTAACAACGTTACTGGACAAAATGGACACCCATCTAATTAAATAATCTAATATGACGGTGTTGAATAAACCTAACCATGTCCCGTTTAACAACGTGACTGAACCAAATAGGGACCCACCCGAAACTATATACTAGTAACTAGTAAGTATCAAAGTTCCAATAATTAAAATATAAAAAGAAAATTAGCTATAAAAAAGGAACCCTCTAACCTTCAATCTAATTAAAACTCGGTACTCAATAAACGGTACCGAATCCCGTCTAACAACGTTACTGGACAAAATGGACACCCATCTAATTAAATAATCTAATATGACGGTGTTGAATAAACCTAACCATGTCCCGTTTAACAACGTGACTGAACCAAGTAGGGACCCACCCGAAACTATATACTAGTAACTAGTAAGTATCAAAGTTACAATAATTAAAATATAAAAAGAAAATTAGCTATAAAAAAGGACCCATCTAACCTTCAATCTAATTAAAACTCGGTACTCAATAAACGGTACCGAGTCCCGTCTAACAACTTTACTGGACAAAATGGACACCCATCTAATTAAATAATCTAATATGACGGTGTTGAATAAACCTAACCATGTCCCGTTTAACAACGTGACTGAACCAAATAGGGACCCACCCGAAACTATATACTAGTAACTAGTAAGTATCAAAGTTCCAATAATTAAAATATAAAAAGAAAATTAGCTATAAAAAAGGAACCCTCTAACCTTCAATCTAATTAAAACTCGGTCCTCAATAAACGGTACCGAGTCCCGTCTAACAACGTTACTGGACAAAATGGACACCCATCTAATTAAATAATCTAATATGACGGTGTTGAATAAACCTAACCATGTCCCGTTTAACAACGTGACTGAACCAAATAGGGACCCACCCGAAACTATATACTAGTAACTAGTAAGTATCAAAGTTCCAATAATTAAAATATAAAAAGAAAATTAGCTATAAAAAAGGAACTCTCTAACCTTCAATCTATTTAAAACTCGGTACTCAATAAACGGTACCGAATCCCGTCTAACGTTACTGGACAAAATGGACACCCATCTAATTAGATAATCTAATATGACGGTGTTGAATAAACCGAACCATGTCCCGTTTAACAACGTGACTGAACCAAATAGGGACCCACCCGAAACTATATACTAGTAACTAGTAAGTATCAAAGTTCCAATAATTAAAATATAAAAAGAAAATTAGCTATAAAAAAGGAACCCTCTAACCTTCAATCTAATTAAAACTCGGTACTCAATAAACGGTACCGAGTCCCGTCTAACAACATTACTGGACAAAACGGACACAAATCTAATTAAATAATCTAATCTAATATGACGGTGTGGAATAAACCGAACCATGTCCCGTTTAACAACGTGACTGAACCAAATAGGGACCCACCCGAAACTATATACTAGTAACTAGTAAGTATCAAAGTTACAATAATTAAAATATAAAAAGAAAATTAGCTATAAAAAAGGACCCATCTAACCTTCAATCTAATTAGAACTCGGTACTCAATAAACGGTACCGAGTCCCGTCTAACAACGTTACTGGACAAAATGGACACCCATCTAATTAAATAATCTAATATGACGGTGTTGAATAAACCTAACCATGTCCCGTTTAACAACGTGACTGAACCAAATAGGGACCCACCCGAAACTATATACTAGTAACTAGTAAGTATCAAAGTTCCAATAATTAAAATATAAAAAGAAAATTAGCTATAAAAAAGGAACCCTCTAACCTTCAATCTAATTAAAACTCGGTACTCAATAAACGGTACCGAATCCCGTCTAACAACGTTACTGGACAAAATGGACACCCATCTAATTAAATAATCTAATATGACGGTGTTAAATAAACCGAACCATGTCCCGTTTAACAACGTGACTGGACCAAATAGGGACCCACCCAAAACTATATACTAGTAACTAGTAAGTATCAAAGTTCCAATAATTAAAATATAAAAAGAAAATTAGCTATAAAAAAGGAACCCTCTAACCTTCAATCTAATTAAAACTCGGTACTCAATAAACGGTACCGAGTCCCGTCTAACAACGTTACTGGACAAAATGGACACCCATCTAATTAAATAATCTAATCTAATATGACGGTGTGGAATAAACCGAACCATGTCCCGTTTAACAACGTGACTGAACCAAATAGGGACCCACCCGAAACTATATACTAGTAACTAGTAAGTATCAAAGTTACAATAATTAAAATATAAAAAGAAAATTAGCTATAAAAAAGGACCCATCTAACCTTCAATCTAATTAGAACTCGGTACTCAATAAACGGTACCGAGTCCCGTCTAACAACGTTACTGGACAAAATGGACACCCATCTAATTAAATAATCTAATATGACGGTGTTGAATAAACCTAACCATGTCCCGTTTAACAACGTGACTGAACCAAATAGGGACCCACCCGAAACTATATACTAGTAACTAGTAAGTATCAAAGTTCCAATAATTAAAATATAAAAAGAAAATTAGCTATAAAAAAGGAACCCTCTAACCTTCAATCTAATTAAAACTCGGTACTCAATAAACGGTACCGAATCCCGTCTAACAACGTTACTGGACAAAATGGACACCCATCTAATTAAATAATCTAATATGACGGTGTTGAATAAACCTAACCATGTCCCGTTTAACAACGTGACTGAACCAAGTAGGGACCCACCCGAAACTATATACTAGTAACTAGTAAGTATCAAAGTTACAATAATTAAAATATAAAAAGAAAATTAGCTATAAAAAAGGACCCATCTAACCTTCAATCTAATTAAAACTCGGTACTCAATAAACGGTACCGAGTCCCGTCTAACAACTTTACTGGACAAAATGGACACCCATCTAATTAAATAATCTAATATGACGGTGTTGAATAAACCTAACCATGTCCCGTTTAACAACGTGACTGAACCAAATAGGGACCCACCCGAAACTATATACTAGTAACTAGTAAGTATCAAAGTTCCAATAATTAAAATATAAAAAGAAAATTAGCTATAAAAAAGGAACCCTCTAACCTTCAATCTAATTAAAACTCGGTACTCAATAAACGGTACCGAGTCCCGTCTAACAACGTTACTGGACAAAATGGACACCCATCTAATTAAATAATCTAATATGACGGTGTTGAATAAACCTAACCATGTCCCGTTTAACAACGTGACTGAACCAAATAGGGACCCACCCGAAACTATATACTAGTAACTAGTAAGTATCAAAGTTCCAATAATTAAAATATAAAAAGAAAATTAGCTATAAAAAAGGAACTCTCTAACCTTCAATCTATTTAAAACTCGGTACTCAATAAACGGTACCGAATCCCGTCTAACGTTACTGGACAAAATGGACACCCATCTAATTAGATAATCTAATATGACGGTGTTGAATAAACCGAACCATGTCCCGTTTAACAACGTGACTGAACCAAATAGGGACCCACCCGAAACTATATACTAGTAACTAGTAAGTATCAAAGTTCCAATAATTAAAATATAAAAAGAAAATTAGCTATAAAAAAGGAACCCTCTAACCTTCAATCTAATTAAAACTCGGTACTCAATAAACGGTACCGAGTCCCGTCTAACAACATTACTGGACAAAACGGACACAAATCTAATTAAATAATCTAATCTAATATGACGGTGTGGAATAAACCGAACCATGTCCCGTTTAACAACGTGACTGAACCAAATAGGGACCCACCCGAAACTATATACTAGTAACTAGTAAGTATCAAAGTTACAATAATTAAAATATAAAAAGAAAATTAGCTATAAAAAAGGACCCATCTAACCTTCAATCTAATTAGAACTCGGTACTCAATAAACGGTACCGAGTCCCGTCTAACAACGTTACTGGACAAAATGGACACCCATCTAATTAAATAATCTAATATGACGGTGTTGAATAAACCTAACCATGTCCCGTTTAACAACGTGACTGAACCAAATAGGGACCCACCCGAAACTATATACTAGTAACTAGTAAGTATCAAAGTTCCAATAATTAAAATATAAAAAGAAAATTAGCTATAAAAAAGGAACCCTCTAACCTTCAATCTAATTAAAACTCGGTACTCAATAAACGGTACCGAATCCCGTCTAACAACGTTACTGGACAAAATGGACACCCATCTAATTAAATAATCTAATATGACGGTGTTAAATAAACCGAACCATGTCCCGTTTAACAACGTGACTGGACCAAATAGGGACCCACCCAAAACTATATACTAGTAACTAGTAAGTATCAAAGTTCCAATAATTAAAATATAAAAAGAAAATTAGCTATAAAAAAGGAACCCTCTAACCTTCAATCTAATTAAAACTCGGTACTCAATAAACGGTACCGAGTCCCGTCTAACAACGTTACTGGACAAAATGGACACCCATCTAATTAAATAATCTAATCTAATATGACGGTGTGGAATAAACCGAACCATGTCCCGTTTAACAACGTGACTGAACCAAATAGGGACCCACCCGAAACTATATACTAGTAACTAGTAAGTATCAAAGTTACAATAATTAAAATATAAAAAGAAAATTAGCTATAAAAAAGGACCCATCTAACCTTCAATCTAATTAGAACTCGGTACTCAATAAACGGTACCGAGTCCCGTCTAACAACGTTACTGGACAAAATGGACACCCATCTAATTAAATAATCTAATATGACGGTGTTGAATAAACCTAACCATGTCCCGTTTAACAACGTGACTGAACCAAATAGGGACCCACCCGAAACTATATACTAGTAACTAGTAAGTATCAAAGTTACAATAATTAAAATATAAAAAGAAAATTAGCTATAAAAAAGGACCCATCTAACCTTCAATCTAATTAGAACTCGGTACTCAATAAACGGTACCGAGTCCCGTCTAACAACGTTACTGGACAAAATGGACACCCATCTAATTAAATAATCTAATATGACGGTGTTGAATAAACCTAACCATGTCCCGTTTAACAACGTGACTGAACCAAATAGGGACCCACCCGAAACTATATACTAGTAACTAGTAAGTATCAAAGTTCCAATAATTAAAATATAAAAAGAAAATTAGCTATAAAAAAGGAACCCTCTAACCTTCAATCTAATTAAAACTCGGTACTCAATAAACGGTACCGAATCCCGTCTAACAACGTTACTGGACAAAATGGACACCCATCTAATTAAATAATCTAATATGACGGTGTTGAATAAACCTAACCATGTCCCGTTTAACAACGTGACTGAACCAAGTAGGGACCCACCCGAAACTATATACTAGTAACTAGTAAGTATCAAAGTTACAATAATTAAAATATAAAAAGAAAATTAGCTATAAAAAAGGACCCATCTAACCTTCAATCTAATTAAAACTCGGTACTCAATAAACGGTACCGAGTCCCGTCTAACAACTTTACTGGACAAAATGGACACCCATCTAATTAAATAATCTAATATGACGGTGTTGAATAAACCTAACCATGTCCCGTTTAACAACGTGACTGAACCAAATAGGGACCCACCCGAAACTATATACTAGTAACTAGTAAGTATCAAAGTTCCAATAATTAAAATATAAAAAGAAAATTAGCTATAAAAAAGGAACCCTCTAACCTTCAATCTAATTAAAACTCGGTACTCAATAAACGGTACCGAGTCCCGTCTAACAACGTTACTGGACAAAATGGACACCCATCTAATTAAATAATCTAATATGACGGTGTTGAATAAACCTAACCATGTCCCGTTTAACAACGTGACTGAACCAAATAGGGACCCACCCGAAACTATATACTAGTAACTAGTAAGTATCAAAGTTCCAATAATTAAAATATAAAAAGAAAATTAGCTATAAAAAAGGAACTCTCTAACCTTCAATCTATTTAAAACTCGGTACTCAATAAACGGTACCGAATCCCGTCTAACGTTACTGGACAAAATGGACACCCATCTAATTAGATAATCTAATATGACGGTGTTGAATAAACCGAACCATGTCCCGTTTAACAACGTGACTGAACCAAATAGGGACCCACCCGAAACTATATACTAGTAACTAGTAAGTATCAAAGTTCCAATAATTAAAATATAAAAAGAAAATTAGCTATAAAAAAGGAACCCTCTAACCTTCAATCTAATTAAAACTCGGTACTCAATAAACGGTACCGAGTCCCGTCTAACAACATTACTGGACAAAACGGACACAAATCTAATTAAATAATCTAATCTAATATGACGGTGTGGAATAAACCGAACCATGTCCCGTTTAACAACGTGACTGAACCAAATAGGGACCCACCCGAAACTATATACTAGTAACTAGTAAGTATCAAAGTTACAATAATTAAAATATAAAAAGAAAATTAGCTATAAAAAAGGACCCATCTAACCTTCAATCTAATTAGAACTCGGTACTCAATAAACGGTACCGAGTCCCGTCTAACAACGTTACTGGACAAAATGGACACCCATCTAATTAAATAATCTAATATGACGGTGTTGAATAAACCTAACCATGTCCCGTTTAACAACGTGACTGAACCAAATAGGGACCCACCCGAAACTATATACTAGTAACTAGTAAGTATCAAAGTTCCAATAATTAAAATATAAAAAGAAAATTAGCTATAAAAAAGGAACCCTCTAACCTTCAATCTAATTAAAACTCGGTACTCAATAAACGGTACCGAATCCCGTCTAACAACGTTACTGGACAAAATGGACACCCATCTAATTAAATAATCTAATATGACGGTGTTAAATAAACCGAACCATGTCCCGTTTAACAACGTGACTGGACCAAATAGGGACCCACCCAAAACTATATACTAGTAACTAGTAAGTATCAAAGTTCCAATAATTAAAATATAAAAAGAAAATTAGCTATAAAAAAGGAACCCTCTAACCTTCAATCTAATTAAAACTCGGTACTCAATAAACGGTACCGAGTCCCGTCTAACAACGTTACTGGACAAAATGGACACCCATCTAATTAAATAATCTAATCTAATATGACGGTGTGGAATAAACCGAACCATGTCCCGTTTAACAACGTGACTGAACCAAATAGGGACCCACCCGAAACTATATACTAGTAACTAGTAAGTATCAAAGTTACAATAATTAAAATATAAAAAGAAAATTAGCTATAAAAAAGGACCCATCTAACCTTCAATCTAATTAGAACTCGGTACTCAATAAACGGTACCGAGTCCCGTCTAACAACGTTACTGGACAAAATGGACACCCATCTAATTAAATAATCTAATATGACGGTGTTGAATAAACCTAACCATGTCCCGTTTAACAACGTGACTGAACCAAATAGGGACCCACCCGAAACTATATACTAGTAACTAGTAAGTATCAAAGTTCCAATAATTAAAATATAAAAAGAAAATTAGCTATAAAAAAGGAACCCTCTAACCTTCAATCTAATTAAAACTCGGTACTCAATAAACGGTACCGAGTCCCGTCTAACAACGTTACTGGACAAAATGGACACCCATCTAATTAAATAATCTAATATGACGGTGTTGAATAAACCTAACCATGTCCCGTTTAACAACGTGACTGAACCAAATAGGGACCCACCCGAAACTATATACTAGTAACTAGTAAGTATCAAAGTTCCAATAATTAAAATATAAAAAGAAAATTAGCTATAAAAAAGGAACCCTCTAACCTTCAATCTAATTAAAACTCGGTACTCAATAAACGGTACCGAATCCCGTCTAACAATGTTACTGGACAAAATGGACACCCATCTAATTAAATAATCTAATATGACGGTGTTAAATAAACCGAACCATGTCCCGTTTAACAACGTGACTGGACCAAATAGGGACCCACCCAAAACTATATACTAGTAACTAGTAAGTATCAAAGTTCCAATAATTAAAATATAAAAAGAAAATTAGCTATAAAAAAGGAACCCTCTAACCTTCAATCTAATTAAAACTCGGTACTCAATAAACGGTACCGAGTCCCGTCTAACAACGTTACCGGACAAAATGGACACCCATCTAATTAAATAATAAACAATGACAATGTCCCGTTTAACAATGTGACTGGACCAAGTATCAAATTAAATATTTGCATTAAAGTAATAGTAAAAATAATATAACCTAAAGAAACAGCATGGAACCACAAGAGTATGCCAGGTGGACGAGAAACGGAAGTGCGTCCGAGGCGTTCGGGCCAACGGAAAGGGTGTTCGAGTCCTCGAACCTTTCGGAACCTCACATGTAGGTTAACTAACGGTGTTAGCGATTGACTCAACGCTCTGTACACGGAGTATACTAGTTTTCCCTTTTTTCTACTCTCCATTTTTTTGTACGTTTAATTGTTTTTTTTGTGTTTATAGATATAGAGAGAGAAAGTTGGGTTAGTTTTTTTTTACTGGTGTTTTGGGAATCTATTGGGTCGGGTCATGGATCCTTGGGTTAATCAGAATATAATACACTGTATTAAATATAGTACCAAGTATAAAACTAATTATGGGGTCGATTAGAATATACTCCAATTGTATTAAAGTTTGAACTATGTAGTTTTTGTTTTGTAATTTGTACAATCATATTGCTGTGACCATAGTTAGTTAGGGATGTGTTCGGTTTGGTTCGGTTTTTGACAAAACCGAAACAGATCAGATTTTTCGGTTTGTTTTTATTTTATTTTCGGTCTTTTTATTTTTGACCGAACCGAACCGGTTTGTTTCGGTCTGGTTTCGGTCTTTCGGGTTTATTTTCGTTTTTTCGTCTTTTTCCGGTTTTATTGTAAACCGAAACCGACCTGAAAAAGTTTCGGTTTTTCGGTTCGGTTCGGTTTTTTCGGGTTTTCGTCTAACCCTAACCATAGTAATCGGAAGCTCGTGTTATTTTTTAAAATTCACGTTTTCCGTTTCACTTATTCTGTTTTTTTCTGTTTTTTATTATTTCACGTTGTAACATTTTAGTATGGTTTCATTTTTTTTTGACATTTCATATTTCCTTTTTTGTTTTGCTTTCTGCTCTTGTTTTCCATCCTGACAACTATGGTTGTGACATTGTTATTTTTAATTAAGTAACAAATTAATACTATTAAAGAAATTAAAAAATAACCTAAAGAAACAGCATGGAACCACAAGAGTATGCTAGGTGGACGAGCAACAGAGGTGCATCCGAGGCATTCGGGCCAACGGAAATGGTGTTCGAGTCCTCGTAGCTTTCTAAACCTCACGTGTAGGTTGAGTAACGGTGTGAGCACGTGAGTCAATGCTAAAATGTTACGCATAGTATAGTAGCTTTCCCCTCTGATATCTCTTTATATGCGCATGCTCACCTCTATACTTTACACTACCATAGCACTATATACTAATAATCTCAGCCATACACGTGGAGAAAAGAAATATGAATGGTTCAAATACATTTTTACTCCAAATAAACCGTTTCTTTCTTTACTTTGACTACAATGATATTGAACTTATGGAATACATTAATACATTAATACTTACATTAATGAGTATGATTTTTACAAACCAAATTCTGGAATACATTAAGACTTACAGAATTATAAAGATCTACCGATGAATAGAGATTAGAGAAGAAAGATATATACATTAATGGGAATAAATATAGTGGGGAAGAGAGTGGTTTTTTGTTTTCATCTAATTATTTGAGCCATTAGATTTTATATTGTCCACATGCATGGATATGATTTAAGTTATGAAGGAGAAAGGTAGGATAGAATATGGAGGTGAGCCATCCTCTTTCTTGATGTCTTGTAGAGTAATTGTTTTTATATATATATATATATATATATATATAGGGAGGATCTATACACACATAAAAATACACATTATGTTTACACATCAATCACAACCATCCATTTACTTAATTTTAATGGTCAAGATTAGTTCATCTAATAACAAGAATAAACACATAATCTTGACCATTAAAATTAAGTAAATGGATGGTTGTGATTGATGTGTAAACATAATGTGTATTTTTATGTGTGTATGTATCCCTCCCCATATATATATATATATATATATATATATATATATATATATATATATATATATATATATATATATATCATTCTATTATAATAAGCCAACCCAAGAAAATTGAGGCTGCTCAATTTAGCCACTTTTTTCCAAAAATACCCTCACTCTATTTTAATAATTACCAATATACATAATCTAATTAATTAACTATTTGTCCTCAATATATTTTACTAATTACGGATGTACCCTAAATTAATTAACAATTCGTTTTAACCTCCGTAACTATAATAAATTATACAAAATCTGAATATTATGTTAAAAATAAAATATATTACGAGATTTATGTCATTACGCGTCTCACACGCAACGCGTGGGCAACTTTTACTAGTATATATATATATTTTGATATCTATCTATTATAATAAGTGAGTATATAAATTGACAGTTATTTTGAGTCTGTCAAAGTGTTTTAATTTTTTTAGTAAAAAATCTCAAAACTTTCAATAATTAATAAAATTCGAAAATACTTTTAAAAAAAAAAAATATGTCAATAACTAAGAGTATCTACAATAGTGTTGTTATCTCTATTGTTAACTAAAATAGTTAGTTAACGATACATTTTTTTTTTGTCTGCATTAGTTATTTTAAATCATGTGTTATCTTTATAGATATTAAAAAACTTGTTAAAGATAATGATATTTTTAATGTTGTTAACCGATGATGTGGCAAAATATCATTAATTCCAACGTTGAACTCTATTTCAACTATTAATATTTTAGTTCATATTTTAGTGGAGGTTACAAAATGACTAATTAATGATATTATAATTAATAATTAATTTTAATTAAAATTAAATAAGTTTGTTAAGTTAATACACTAATGTGAAAATTAAATTTAAATTACACATGCGTCATTTAACCTGCAATATAATGATGATGTGTTAAAGCTAATATTTTTAAAATTTACACAACTATTATGAATGCTCTAACTATTTAATTTTTAAAAACAAAACCACACATGACAGCGTAGACAACATATACCTGTATTTACTAGTATAGTATAGAGAGAGAGAAACTCAAGTGGGTTTTTTTTTACTGGTTATTGTTTTTGGTTTCTCAGGTGAGTTTTTTTTCGTACGTTTTGGTTCTATATATGGGTCGGGTCTTGGATCCTATAGTTGATTAGTAGTATTAAAGTTTGAAACTTTCAATTAGGGGTGGACAAAAAATCCGTAAATCCAAACCGTAACTCAATTCGTGCGGGTTGGGACGGTTTGAGTGTACAAAAACAATCAATTCGTTTCATCTCAATCCGTTATATATTTTGCATGTTAGGTTAGGATTTGAGTTTTCAAACCGTGGGTTAATCCGTGTCAACCCGTTTTAACTCGCAATATATTTATATATATATATATATATATATATTGTGTGCATTTTCAAGATATATACATTTCACTCTTTTTATACTTTAGTTTTGTCACTTTCTGGCGAATGTTCTAAATGTATATTGATTGTTTCTAATTTATATTTCTTTTTAAAAGTAACCATTTATTTAAAATTTAGGTAGTTTATGCAAACTATTGAAAATAAAGGACCAAAACAAAAATTCAATAATCAATCCAAACCCAATCCGTCCCAACCCGTAGTTTATTTTGCGAGTTTGATTGGGTTGAACTTTTAATTGTAACAGGTTGAATTGAGTTGAAATTTAAAATTTTGTAACCCCCAATCCGTCCCACAATTTATTTTATAGATTGAGTTATGATTGAAGTTAATACGTCTTCAATCTGTCTCATGCTCACCCCTACTTTCAACCATGTAGTACTGTTAGTTTTTGTTATTAGTATTTTGTTTTAAAAATCTTGTTTTTCTTTTTCCACTTCCTGCTTCTCGTTTGCTGTTTTTCTCTTCCTTCTTATCGTTTCTTACTTCCTAGTGTAAATTTTAATGTAATTTTATTTTTCTATTATTTCACGTGTAAATTTTAATGCATTTTCACTTTTCTGATATTTCGTGTTTTCGTTTCCATATTTTGTTTTCCATCCTGACAATTATGGTTGGGACATTATTCTGTTTTGATAAAATATATAAAATTTTGATATTTTAAAATATTTTAATTAATATTAAAGTTTAGAATAATATAAGAGATTTTTATCTGTGTTATAAAGTTAATTAATTTCGAGTTTACTAAATTATATAAATTTTTTCAAATAATTAAAATATATAAGTAAAAAAGAAACCATCTAACCTTCTATCTAATTAAATACACTAATATAGTCCCGTTTAACAACGTGGATGGACAAAATGGGGTTAATTATAATATGGGGTTCATATTGTTGCATTTTTCTTGTCTTTTTGTCATCGATTTTTTTTTAATTTTGGACTTTGAATTAAAACTTTACCATCCGAATATGAATATGGATGGTTAACTAGTATAGTTGGATCGAAAACCAGCATAACACAGATATAATTGGATAAAAAAACTCAAAAAAATTATAATAAAACACGAAGAGAGCATGATACTAATTGGAAAAATTAACAATGTAAGGTGATGTATTAATCGAGAAACACACACAAGTTACTTGAAATTGACATGTGCACGATGCATCGTATGTTTGGGCTATTTTACTATTATGCCATTTACATACTCATTATTAATTCACACTACAAAATAATATTGATTTTATGAGAGTTAAAAGCTGTTATAAATTTATCACAAAATGACTGTCCTATCATACGGCCGTTACAAATTAACTGTACTGTCATAAACTTGTCACAAAAATCGTACTTAATAAGCTTGTTACAAAAAAAAACGTCATAATCTCTGTAGCTATTTGTGCATATTTTTTGTAGTGTCACCAAAACACTAACTATGCTCTCATCAAATCTATTAAAAGTTAAAAACACATCTAACAAATAAAATACATATAACTAGAATAATAATATAGATCAATGATATTCAATAAAAATCAATTAAGAACTCAATAATACTCTATAATTTAAAAATATGAAATTATATCGTAAAACCATTTTATAATTAAAGTATAGAATTTTTTTTACTAAATAAAATATGTAAATTATAATTATAAAAATGATTTTAATAAACTTTGAAATTATAAAATATACATTAAGGGAAATAATCCTAACTAATTAACTATATATTAACATTATCATATCCAAAAATATAGATTGAATAGTAGATTTCCTTTCAATTGTATTTTAAACTGGACGTACGTACATTTAGAATTAAACGAATAGGTGATCGAATCAATGGAACCTACCAATGGTTTTCGCAAGCCTTAATAATACAATTTCCTTTCATTTTCAGTTTTGTTTATTTTATCAGTTGATCTTCATTGCAGGTCTGCGATAGTATGCTGACATGAAAATCGTCGGTCAAATAATAACAAGCCATTTCCACACAAAAAAACTATCTTACACCTTTTAGCACGTCTTCTGGTTTGATGAAAGGCTGAATTGAGACTTTTGCTTATGTTATGGTTTATGATTGTTTTGTAGTTTTTCTGCATTTAATACCTTTTAGTTTTAATCACCATGAACAATTCAAGCTTATCTTTGAATGTTTCTGTTATGACCAGATTTCTGGACCATATACTATTTGTTGTCTATTGGTTTGAACTAAATAATTCAAGTTGGGTGTTTAGAATTGTGACAGCTTTTTGGTTTCAAGTGAGGTTGCAACATCAGTTGCAACCACAGTTTCAACCTGCTGTTCTGTAGGATTCTGTCCAGTTCTGTAATTCTGCATTACTATTCATGATGGTTATTTGTTTTAAAGTATGCAGGATATATTCTCATATGTTCTTAAAGATTTAGTTTATGTATATTGAGAATATTAAAGTAATAAGCAAAAATGTTGCCTAAAAGATATAAGGAGATTAGTTTATAAAGATATAAGGAGATTAGTTTATAAAGATATATTTCCTTTAAATAGGCAATCTAGATCTCTATTCTTATGCAAGTATTTATCACTTAATTCAATCTATGTTTCCTATCAAAATCAGTATGATATATTTTAGATTGAATAATATATGTAGTTAATGCTTCAAAATATATTCAGAAAGATTTTATCTCTAAAAGATACTATCTTATATGTTCCTTATTTTAGGAAAAGACTAACTCTTATTTCCAAACTAGTTATTAACATGTATCGACTTATGAAGATTGAAGTCAATCTAATGTTGAAGTATCTCATGCAATATGGAAAGATTGAAGTCAATCAAAAAAGTCAAAAGCAATCATCAAGATGTTGAAGAAAGAAGATTGTGTTTACTCATTTAAATAGTTGATAAATATGCTTGTAAAATGTGTGTGTTCTAAATTATAAAGAATTCATTCTTGAGAGAATAGACAGTGAGCTTTTAAATAGAAAAACAATGGTGGGATGCCATTGATATTTTGAGTGATAGTTATAAAGTAGGAGCAATATAGAGATAGGCAGAAAAACATAGATGGAGTCTGAGAGTTTTTCATTAAGACTTAAATCCTATATTGTAAGCTTTTATAATATCATAATCTGGGTGAGTGCCCCGGAGACGTAGCCCAGTTGGGTGAACTCCGTTGTTAAATGTGCGTGTGATTTAATTCAAGTACATTTAACTTTACTGTTCTGTCAATTAATATAATTAGGTTCCAACTGTGGTTGCAACTACACTTGGAACCTAACTGCATAACTGCAACTAGAATAGCGGATGGGAATTTCAATTGGTATCAGAGCTTTACACTAGATTCTACTTAGTGTGGATCCTGTGTTCTGGTAAAGATGGACTTAATGAGGGAAGGAAACGCATTCAACAAACCACCATTGCTTGAAGGAGGAGTCAACTATGGAGTGTGGAAAATCAGAATGAGATCCTTCATTAAACAGCAAAATGAACAAGCATGGAAAACTGTATTGTATGGATGGGAGGTTCCAACTGTTACTGATGGTGAAGGTGAACTGGTCTATGTACCTGAAGACAGATGGTCTGCTGATGAGGACAAAAAATCAAGTGCAAACTCAACAGCAATAAACTTGATCTTTGCTGGTGTAACTCTCAGTGTGTTCAGGTATATTTCTCACTATGAAACTGCCAAAGCGGCATGGGATATTTTACAAGTAACATTTGAAGGAACTGTTAAAGTAAAAGCCTTTAAACTCCAGCAGTTAACTACTCAATTTGAAAATTTAAGAATGGAGGAAGATGAAACCATTGAACAGTTTAATGGTAGAATTTGTCATATTGCCCATCAAGCTGGAACCTTAGGTGAAAAATACAATGATGCTAAATTTGTTACGAAAACTCTAAGATCTCTTCCAGAAAGGTTTGAAATTAAGGTTACTGCTATTGAAGAATCAACAGACTTAGATAATCTAAAACTTGAAGAAATTATAGGAAATCTAAGCACTCATGAGCTAAAAAATTTTCAAACAGAAGAGACCTGAAAAAGTAATAGCCTTTCAGGATAAGAAACAAGATTCTAAGGTCTGTGAGAAAATAAGTGATGAAGAACAGCTGGCTTTCTTTCCTAAAAAAGTTTATAAAAAGTTCTATAAGAAAAAACATGATGATATTGGAACATCCAAAAACTTTCAGAAAAAGATAATCAATTTAAGCCAGAATCTAGATATAATAATGATCCTAGAGGAAAGTGGAATCCTAAAGAGAAGGATGACAGAAATTATCATCCCAGAGAAATTCAATGCAGAGAGTGTAGAGGTTATGGTCACATACAGTCTGAGTGTGCAAATACTTTAAAAAGGAACAAAAATGCTTATATAACCACTCACAGTTATAGTGAATCTGAGAGCAACAATGATGAAGAGAATGAGTCTAACTTTGTTAATTTTATGGGAATAATCACTGAAAAAAAACCTATGTATGAAAGTGACTATGAGTCTGTTTCAACCCTAGTTACAACTGCTCTTAAAACCTATAACATAGATGAGGAAGATCCTTCTGATGAAAATATTACTCAGCAGTATCTTGTCCTTTATGAAAAATATCAATGTCTGAGTAAACAATCCTTGATCATAAGCAATCTTAATGCTAATCTAAAGGATAAGGTAAAAAATCTCACTAAGCAACTCAACACTCAAACTAATTGAGTTAACTGAGACAAAGAAGAAAATAAAACTGTTGAATGTATCTGCATCAGATAAGTTAGATGACATGTTGTCCTATTCTAGAGGCTTTAAAGATAACAGTGGTTTGGGTTACTATGGTTATGAAAGTACTGGAAAAACTACTTTTGTCAAAACTCTTGTTAAAGCTGAAACTCATGTTTTTGACAATAAGGTTAGAAGTACAGTTGCAACCAAGAAAAAACTGAATAATTTTAAGGATAAATCTGCTTTTGGTTTAAAACTGTGTAACTTTTGCAAAAGACCTGGACATCCAGAAATCAGGTGCTATTTAAAAATAAACAGAAAGTATATTTCTCAGAAAAACTGGTTGGGCTCTTGCTATCAAATGATGTACTGGGTCTGGAAGGTTAAAAGAAAATCTACCTTAATTGTCAATAATAAAGCTTTTATTACTTCTTTAAATGCTGTTACTACTACTGATTGGTACTTTGACAGTTGTTGTTCTAAGAACATGACAGGTACTGCAAGTGCTCTAAAAAATGTCATTAATCTTACAGGAAACACTGTTGTGTTTGGAGGTGGAGATACAGGTAAAATTATTGGAAAAGAAATCTTAAACAAACCTGGAATGCCTGAAATTAATGATGTGTTTCTTGTAGATGGTTTAAAAGCCAATCTTATCAGCATTAGTCAACTGTGTGACAACAAGATGGTTGTTAAGTTTAACAAAGATAGGTGTCTTATTACTGATTTTAATAATGATCTGGTCATGAGAGCAGTTAGATCAGTCAATAGCTGCTATATTTTTGAAAAATCTGAAAAAGAATTGCCTCAGAATAGGTGCAATCAAGCTATTACTAACAATGTTGATATTTGGCATAAAAGGCTGGGTCATTTAAACTATAAAACCTTGGATAAGCTTGTTAAAGAAGAATTGATAAGAGGTATTCCTAAACTCAGTTCTAAAACTCAAGGTGTTTGTGGTGATTGTGCAATTGGTAAACAAACAAAGAGTATTCACAAGAGTACTAGTCAAATCTACACTAACAGAGTCCTAGAACTTCTTCATATTGACTTAATGGGACCTATGCAAACTGAAAGTATTGGTGGTAAAAAGTATATTTTGGTAGTTGTAGATGATTTCTCAAGATACTCTTGGGTAGTGTTTTTAAGGGATAAAACTGAAAATTTTGAACTCTTTAAAACCCTGTGCTTGAAACTGCAACTTGAAAAAGGTTCCACCATTGGTAAAATTGTTAGAGTCAGAAGTGATCATGGAATTGAATTTGAAAACAGTAAGTTTAGCAATTTTTACAACTCCTTAGGTATAAGTCATGAGTTTTCTACACCAAAGACTTCACAACAAAATGGTATAGTGGAAAGAAAGAATAGAACTATTCAGGAAATGGCTAGAGTCATGCTTAATTCTAAGAAACTTGCCAAAAGATTCTGGGCTGAAGCTGTTAACACTGCATGCCATATTGTTAATAGGGTTTATATTACAAAAGGTACTACCATAACTGCTTATGAAATATGAAAAGGTAGAAAACCTAATGTCAAGTACTTTCAAGTGTTTGGGTGTGTTTGTTACACTCTTAAAGATAGAGAACATCTTGGAAAGTTTGATTCTAAGAGTGACAAATGGGTTTTCCTTGGTTATGCTCAAAACAGTAGATCCTTTAGAGTCTTTAATCTGAGAACAAATTGTGTCATGGAATCCTATAATGTGATATTTGATGACTTAAAATATGTTGATGAGACTACAGGTGATGATGAAGAGTCATGAATTACAGGAAAAGAAACAGGAGAAATTCAGCAAATAGGCAGTCCAATAGTGGTTGGAAGTCCAATTGCAATTGAGGTTGAAACCGAAGTTGAAACCCAGAATACAACAGATTCTGAAGAAGAAAAAGAAAGATCTCCAATTCAAACTACCAGCAAACCTCGCTATGTAAGGACTCAGAAAAATCACTCTCTTGACAATGTCATAGGAGAAGTCACTTCAGTTATGAAAACCAGAGGTAAAAGGAGTGATGTTGTTCACTTTGGTTGTTATACTTCACAGTTAGAAGCTAAGAATATAAAAGAAGCATTGGAAGAAGGTGAGTGGATTTAAGCTATGCAAGATGAACTGTCTCAATTTGAGAGAAATGATGTTTGGACATTAGTACCTAGACCTAAGAGTAAAAATATTATAGGTACAAAATGGATCTTCAGGAATAAAAGTAATGAACATGGAATCATTGTTAGGAACAAAGCTAGACTTGTAGCTCAAGGATACACTAAAATAGAAGGAATAGACTTTGATGAAACTTTTGCTCCTGTAGCAAGAATAGAATCTATTAGAATGCTCCTCTCACTTGCTTGCTTATATGACTTTAAGCTGTTTCAACTTGATATTAAAAGTGCCTTCTTAAATGGTAACATTCAAGAAGAAGTCTATGTTAGTCAACCCAAAGGATTTGAAGATCCAAAATTTCCTGAACATGTCTATTTACTGAAAAAGGCTTTGTATGGCTTAAAGCAAGCTCCTAGAGCTTGGTTGACAGATTAACTAAATTCTTAATTGAAAAAGGTTTTAACAGAGGAAGAGTTGATAGAACTCTATTCACTAAGAAAACTACTAAGGATATCATCATTGCTCAAATTTATGTTGATGACATTGTGTTTGGCTCCACATCTGATAATAGAATTGTCGAATTTATCTCTTATATGAAGCATGAATTTGAAATGAGTGGTGGAGGTGAATTAACTTACTTCTTAGGATTGCAAGTTAAACAAAATGACAAGGACATTTTTCTATGCCAAATTAAGTATGTTGATAATCTTGTCAAGAAATTTGGTTTAAGTGATAGCAAAGAGAAAAGAACTCCTATGAGTACTACTTTAAAATTGTCCAAGAATGATAAAGGTAAGAGTGTCTGTCCTAGTCTCTACAGATCCATGATTGAAAGTCTTCTTTATTTAACTGCTAGTAGACCAGATCTTTGCTTAAGTGTAGGAGTATGTGCCAGGTATCAGGCAAACCCTTTAAAATCTCACCTTCTGGCTGTCAAAAGGATTTTAAGGCATGTCAAAGGCACTATTCACCTAGATCTATGGTATTCTAAAGATACAAACCCCTTTCTTATTGGTTACTGTGATGCAGATTGGGCTGATAATATAGATGACAAAAAAAGCACTTCTGGTGGTTGTTTTTATTTTGGGAATAATCTTGTTTCTTGATTTAGTAAAAAACAAAACTGCATTTCTTTATCTACTGCTGAGGCAGAATACATTGCAGCTGGAAGTGGATGCACTCAACTCATATGGATGAAACAAATGTTAAATGATTATAATATTAAACAAGAAGTGTTAACTCTGTTTTGTGATAACAAAAGTGCTATAGATTTGGCAACGAATCCAGTTCAACATTCCAGAACTAAGCATATTGATCTAAGACACCATTTTATCAGAGAACTAGTTGAAGAAAAGAGTTTAATTTTAGAACATGTTTCAACTGAAAGACAATTAGCAGATATCTTCACAAAACCCCTTGATACAAACAAGGTTGAATCTTTAAGAAGTGATATAGGGGTATGTCTATAGATCTAATTGAATATTCTTGCTATGTATGTCTGTTTTGAGTACCTTTAATACATTTTATTTCTAAGGTAAGTCTTGATTGAGCTATAAAGTTTTTGTCTTGAAAAAGCCGCTAATTGGTGCCTCAAAAACAGATGTGGGATAACTTGTCTTAAAACCTCTCTGGTAATAGAGTTGCAAGCACAAAGTGCAAATTTTACAAGCATGTTGCAAGCTCAGTTGCAACCCCA
Organism: Primula veris; assembly: GCA_963682055.1. Taxonomy (NCBI): domain Eukaryota; kingdom Viridiplantae; phylum Streptophyta; class Magnoliopsida; order Ericales; family Primulaceae; genus Primula; species Primula veris. Next base: position 4,668,823 of record OY821751.1, read on the forward strand.
GTTGAAACCAAATTCTCAAATACAGAACAGATCAGTGATTGTCTAAAGATTGTCATACTGCCTATGATAACAATCATAGTGAACAACACAAATGAAAAAGCCAAGACAAAGTCTTGATATTTTTGACATCACTTATACTCTTTCCTTGCTGAGATCGTCAATCTAGTTTTTGTGTAGAGGAAAAACAGATTTGCTCAAAATAAGCTCCTAAGACTTAATTTTTATTAAAGATATTCTATGATAAATATATCTTCTTGAGTAAATGGTTAGAATCTTATTTTCAAAGTTCTATATCTTAAAATTATTGTTATATTTATCTTGAAACAAGTCAAAATTATCTTCAAAACTTCAACTCCTTAAAATTTGAAATATTGGATAAATCTGTTTACTTTTGGAATTTATATCTAAATTATTTACTGAATTTATCGTAATAAAAACAGTATCCTTTCTTGATTTTTTTGAAGTTCAAATTTTAAATATCTGTTGCAAGGTAAGTTTTTTTCAGGAAATCTGTTTTCAAAAATTGATTTGGGTGTATCTTTTCTAATTGTAAAAAGATTTGGGCTAAATTGCTATTAATACTAACTCTTTTACTATCCCAAAACACTAAACAAATCAGAATTACTCTCTCTCTCTTTCAATATTAAAAACCCTAGGTTTACTGAAAAACCCATTCTTCGAAGTTCCAAGTCCAGTTGCAACCTAACTTCCAACCATGTCTTCTACCTCTCCCAATCAATCAAATCTCAACTATGAAGATGACAGCACTCTTAGAGACTTCATGAATCAATCCAAAACCAGTACAGGTTCTAAAGCTAAGGTAAGTGAGACTTCTTCTAAGAAATGTAGGGCTAAGAAACGTCCTCGTAGAAACCAACAAGATGATCCTATCTCTGTTAAATATGTTTATGACACTCTTTATAATGAGGTTGATCCTAGGTTTTGGAATAGGATTATGTCTGATAGGTTCAGTTCATTTGCTAATAGGGAGATTCATGCTGAAAGGCAATTAAATTTGGCTAGCTACAAGCACATTCAGGTGTATGTTGAGAAACTGTTAAAAGATGTTGGTTTAGAAAGAACAATAAGCTACACTGACTCCTACTTTCCTGAACTAGTTAAGGAGTTTTATGCAAATTTAAATGTTGGTGTCTTTGATGAGGGTGATACAGCCTATGACAGAATATATGTGAGGGTTCTCACTCTTGATTTTACCCCTGATTTGATTAATAAGTTTCTAGGTTCTCCTAGTCCTTCTGAGAATGTTAGTGATTTGATATTCATGCTGTAGCTCTTGCCATTATAGGCAAAGAAAACCAGTTTGATGGTAATTCGATTAAGACTTTCTCACTTACTCTTAGTGCTGCTGTGCTACATAAAATTGCTAAGTTTAATTGGACACCAACCAAACAACCTTCTAGACTTAATAAAGACATGGCAGTCTTTCTCTATAGGATAATGTCAAAGATACCAATTAACTTTGGTAATCATGTGTTTAACCTCATCAGAGATTTTTGTGATGTTAAAGTTCATTCCATTCTGCTACCCTTTCCTTGCTTGATCACTGACCTAATTCTGTCTCAAGTTGTACCCACTTCTTCCACACATCCAATCCTAAACTCATTTGAAAAGCTTACCAAGTGTCCTCCAGTCTTGTACATCTCTGCAATGCTTCTAAAGGAATGACATGTGAATGACATCACTGGTGAGAAAGGGAAAGAAAATGAGTCAACAAATGCTCCTTATAAGAAGAAAGGAGTTAGATGGTATCTCTTACAAAAACTGGCTACCAATCAAGAGAGAAGGGTTGAGCTAGATACTGATGACTATGAGATAAAGAAACTGCTGGAAAATCTCACAGAAAGTGAAGATGAAGGTGACAGTGACAGTTGCTACTCTCTCAGCAGTGAGGAAGATGAAGAAATCATCAGAGATCCACCTCTATCAGAAAGCGCTCCTTACTCCAGAAGGCCCCTTTAAATCCTAGTTTGTCTGGGTTCTGCCAAATAGGGGGAGAATGAAGTTTATATGTTCATGTTTATGCTTTTATTTTCTATTTACAATTCTGTATCTGCAAATTCTGTGTTAAGACTATTTTGTGCCAGTATTTTTGGCCTTATGTTTTTTGTAATTTATTTCTGAATTCTGTTTGTTTTTTAATGTGAATATGTTCTGAAACTCTGGTGAATGGATATTTACTTATGCTTAAATGATGTCTGCTATTCTAACTTGCAAGGGGAGCTTAAATAGTTGACACAAAAGCACTGAAAAATTATATGCAGTAAAATATTGTGTTTGCTAACAAATTTGCAGGTGGATTGTTGTTTTATAAACTTAGATGATTTGTCAAAACCAATGACAAAGGGGGAGATTGTTAAGACCAGATTTCTGGTCCATATACTATTTGTTGTCTATTGGTTTGAACTAAATAATCCTAGTTGGGTGTTTAGAATTGTGACAACTTTTTGGTTTCAAGTGAGGTTGCAACATCATTTGCAACCACAGTTTCAACCTGCTGTTCTGGAGGATTCTGTCCAGTTCTGTAATTCTGCATTACTATTTTTTAATGATGATTATTTGTTTTAAAGTATGCAAGATATATTCTCATATGTTCTTAAAGATTTAGTTTATGTATATTGAGAATATTAAAGTGATAAGCAAAGATGTTGCCTAAAAGATATAAGGAGATTAGTTTATAAAGATATGTTTCCTTTAAATAGGCAATCTAGATCTCTATTCTTATGCAAGTCTTTATCACTTAATTCAATCTATGTTTCCTATCAAAATCAGTATGATCTATTTTAGATTGAATAATATATGGAGTTAATGTTTCAAAATATATTCAGAAAGATTTTATCTCTAAAAGATACTATCTTATATGTTCCTTGTTTTAGGAAAAAACTAACTCTTATTTCCAAACTCGTTATTAGCAGGTATTAACTTATGAAGATTGAGGTCAATCTAATGCTGAAGTATCTCGTGCAATATGGAAAGATTGAAGTCAATCAAAAGAATCCAAAGCAATCATCAAGATCTTGAATAAATAAGATTGTGTTAACTCCTTTAAATAGTTGATAACTATGCTTGTAAAATGTGTGTGTTACAAATTATAAAGAATTCATTCTTGAGAGAATACACAGTGAGCTTTTAAATAGAAAAACAATGGTGGGATGCCATTGATATTTTGAGTGATAGTTATAAAGTAGGAGCAATATAGAGATATGCAGAAAAATCTAGAGTGAGTCTGAGAGTTTTTCATTAAGACTTAAATCCTATATTGTAAGCTTTTATAATATCATAATCTGGGTGAGTGCCCTGGAGACGTAACCCAGTTGGGTGAACTCCGTTGTTAAATGTGCGTGTGATTTAATTCAAGTACATTTAACTTTACTGTTCTGTCCATTAATATAGTTAGGTTCCAACTGTGGTTGCAACTACACTTGAAACCTAACTGCATAACTGCAACTAGAACAACGGATAGAAATTTCAGTTTCCTTTTCCTCGATCCTTAAACAATTCTTTAGTTTATAACCTCAACTTGAAGCTGCTACTTGTCTCATGGACCACAACTTTGATAACCATTTTTTGTTTCAAAAATCTTCATAGAAAATGACTCATCTATTTCTTAAATTAGTAGTAGCATGGAAACTATTACAAAATTCTAAGAGCTAGAACAGTTGGAAATTTTATGATCTTGACATTGTTGCATGCATGGCCTTGACGTAGGATAAGTCCAATTTCCTTATATTATTGACAGCCACATTAATGAAAAAAAAATAAAAAAAAATATATATATAGATAGATATTATAAGTTGCAATTATTCTTGTCACGCCCCAAAATCCAAAAGACGACGGACATCGAGGCATGACCTTTTAAAAGGAAAGAAAAAGAAAATAGAACCTGTTGGTACGAAATTAAAAATTTTAAAAAGAAAACATTTACGAGCTAAAGGGACAATTAAACGATAAATAAAAGTATGCCAAAAGGTTTTGACAAAATTATAAAAGAAAAGAAACGAATGTAAATCGCCCGTAGGCTACAACCTCGGAATGAGCTAACTAAAAAGAAAGTGACTAAAGAAGCCCCGAACCCATGCAATGCCGCGCTAATGCACCTAGCCAACGCCTCAAGCTAAATTGTACCTGAAAGACAAAAATTGTAACGGTGAGTCCCACGCACATAACTAGACGGGACGGCACCACAGACACCGTCACTCCATCCCATAAATGCAAGAACTCACAAATTCTACAACTACGATAAACGACGTATAAAAAGAAATATAATGACATTCTACAACTACGATAATCTACGAATAAAAAGAATATAACGACATTCTACAACTACGATAAATTAAATAAATTAACTAACATCAACACACATCTAAAGCATACATGGACCTCTCACGCCACCTACCCCGGTCCGTAAGGTAGGTCATTCCCTATACCTTCGGCCGTCATATGTCCCCGGAATTAGGGAGAGACATAGACCATTGCAACATAAAAGTAGATTTATAGTGCGCACTTGGACCTCTCACGCCACTCGCCCCAGTCCGTAAGACGAGTCATTCCCTATCCCTTCGGCCGTCATATGTCCCCGGAATTAGGGAGAGACATAGACCATTGCTAACATAAAAGTAAATAGTGCACACTGGGACCTCTCACGCCACTCGCCCCGGTCCGTAAGACGAGTCATTCCCTATCCCCTCGGCCGTCTTCTGTCCCCGGAATTAGGGAGAGACAGAGACCATTGCCACTACAGCTAAAACACAAGGCCTCGGCCAATAATATAAATCCACACAAATAATCACATTCTCATACGGCCTCGGCCAATAATATAAATCCACGCAAATATCACATTCTCATACGGCCTCGGCCAATAATATTATTCTAATCAAATAACACCATCTCATACGTCACGTAACGTAATACAACATAACATATAACCATATGTACTAAATTCGCAACTAGCCAAACAACTCCAATAACGTAAAATCCCATTCGGGCATTTTAACAAACACCTTGTAAGCATAAACTACAATTCACCATTATTTCAACATAAATCCATCCAATACCATCAATAATTATACAATCGCATAATCAACGCATAAAACATGCAAACCCATCCATAATCTCATTAACCCGAAATTAATATATCTAACTCATCAATTTCACCCATTCAAATAAGCGAATAAAACATTCAACAACTAAACCCAATTAACAAATTATAAACCTAATTAATATAAAAGGCATAAACCCCCAATTTCTCATAAACACAAAACCAAATCCTAACATACACCCTCATCTAGTCGCAATGGATAACTCCCGTTACCTTAGCGTGTAGAAGAGATGCTCCCGGTAAAAACCCGCTAACGTGGTTTCTCTTCTTCTTCTTCTCTTTCTTCTCTTTTCTCTCTTTTCTCTCTTCTTACTCTTTCTCTCTCTTGCTTACTAGTTTACTGAATCTTATCTGTAGAAAGTGGCTGAAAAGAGTTTATAAAAGCTGTTTTGATAAAGTTTGAGGTAACGAACTATTTGGTCCCCAAAATTCTAAAAGTTAACTCTTAATCCAAAAATATAGTTTTACTACTCAAAAATAACAAATCTTTAGAAACAAAACTATTAGGTCCTTTTTATAAGTAAAATTAGTAACAGGTTTTAAAAATAAATCTTTTCGGAAGAGTTTCGGTTTTTGGTTAAAAATTAGTCGAGTGACCGGTTTTTGGTAAAATTTTGAATAAAACATTTTTGGATAAATTAAATCATAATTAAAACCATTTATAAAAATACGGGATGTTACAACTAACCCTCCTTAAAAGAATTTCGTCCCGAAATTTCTTTTCTAAACAACTATACCCAGGAATTATAAACTTCTATAAACAAGGCCATAAAAATTTTAAACGTATAATACGTGTCATCATCTAAGAAATAAAATACTCAGGGTACACAACTCATACCACTCTTCCATCCATAACTCAAGTAAACGAAAGGTACGTAAGTATCACGATAATGTAAAACAATGACTAATGAAATAAAAGGCAATAATGTAACGAAGGTAACATGTTCCTAGCTCAACAACCAAGATGACATGCTTCTACCTCAACAACTACACAACGTCTACAAAACTCAAAATACATGAACTACACGTAAGAATCTCAAAAAAAGGTAAACACCTATATGCAATATCCACCATAATAAGAGACAACAACTCGAAGAATTTTTAAACGTACCCAAGACTCAACGTTCGGGTATTTCTAGTGAACTAAACTCTAATAAACTAAGCACCAAACTCTAGGTGTTACAATTCTGAGTGCATAGATATTACATTAATAGTTTACAGAATTGCATCCTTGCCAAAACAAGTTACCGACATACAGTGAACATTTAGATTTGGCAGTACGAAAACATATTTGCTTCTTCTTATAAAATTGACCTGCAGCTTTCAGGTTTTATGTTGATGTGTGCTTGTGTCCTGGCGAGCCTAATTTTATTTCTAAACTCGTCTTACAGTTTAATCAGATAAGGTCTACGTCTTCGGTATATTCGGCAACGGTCCACGTCTTCGGTTATACGGGGTCGGATGAAGGAGGCCGATCTTCACTTTCTTCTTCCTGTCATGTGCTCCAAAGGCCTGCACACACAATTAAATAAACGGGGGGACCGAGTTTTTTCTGAACGTTCCTTTCCGACGCTCAAGTCAGTACAGTATAAGAAAAAATGGAGGCTTGATATATAACAAGATATGCAAGTCGGGCGTATAGGGTATTAGTCTGGATCGGGATATGAGTCGGGTTATTAGGTGGTCCGGTCTAAGTTAGATCGGGAGATAGTCATGCGTTTCTCGTGAGATGATACAACCCCTTCTAATTGGATATTAGAGGGATATTTATAGTATCATTAAATGCACAACAACCCTAAGATCACTATACGGTTCATTTATGATATAACGGTGTAAACGAATTTAATGCTCTGACAACAGTACAGACAATAAGTAGGGACGACACATGGCGTTCCCGGATTGGGCCGCACTGGTTAACGCGGCATATGCTGGAGGGGCACGTGCTCGTCACGTGCGTCTGACCTGCCGAAAAACAGACCGACCTGCATACTAAATACGACCTGAAGTTCCCTAACTTTATAAAACAGTTTTAGTGCTAATTAAGTTCTCGGATGAGGGAATAGTAATATTCCCTCGCCGTGTATTTTTTATATATTTTCAAAGTATATATATCATCATGTAATATCTTAATATTATGAGGTTAATATTCTCCATATGTTTCAATAAAAAAGATATTTGTGCTTTGATCTCGATCACTATATTACCTTATTCTCGTCAAGGAATATTATTATCATCATTCATTGTAGATTGTAAATGTATATGTAAGGAATCATTTTATGAATTAAGATAAATAATTATCAGTGCTTTCCAATTTACTCGAAGTCTGAGATGGGGTTGAGAATTTAAAAGACGTGTAGATTCAAAAATAGTTTCTATGTTTTTGTACGTGGTTACCTTAATTACTCGAGGTTTTATCGTCTGGCTTCTTGCCTTTGTGTAAATTAAAGTACCGGTTTTGTCCCAAACCGGCTTTTTCGGCCCTAATGTATTTATGTGTTTAGCACTGCGAATAAACTCGACTCAGATCGATTGCATGAAGACGAAAAATTCAAGACGTCTAAAGGGGGAGTGTTGTAGTATATTATTGGACTCTTGGGCTTGTAATTTATGGGCCCAAGTGGGCTTGTAACCCTATCCATCTATCTATATAAAGAGAGTTAGTGGTCTTATATTTCACATTCATTCAGATATTCAGATATTCAGATATTCATTCGTAATAAATACGATACTGTTCTCCGCTCTTTCTACTTCTGTCTCCCTAAACATATAGCTAATAATTGTATTAAAACACCTAGATAATATTATTTACTGGAATTATTCAGCAAAAACTTTAAACTCCATTTCTTTTTCTGTTTAGTAACCTAGCTAGCTATATTAAAACTAAGTTAGGTGAATTCAATAACAAGATGCTTGCACGCATTCTAGCCTTTCTTCTCCTTTCATGATCTAGTAATAGAAAGAGAACCCAATAGTTCTTGGTCGTCAATATCTGAATTAGTTGTCCCTTGTTCAACAATTCTTATTTAGGCTCATCCCTCAAGAAATCGACACGGGTGGCTCTAGAGTGATGCTCGATCTCCGATCGTGTTACGTGTCACTACAAGAAAAATTTAAGATAGCAACCGTTTATTTTTTAAAAACTGCTGATAAACTGTTGTTAAATTTAGCGACACTCAATTAATTATTTACTATCAGTTTAGCAACATACGTTTTAATAGTAAACTGATATTTTTAATGTTGTTAACGGATGATGTGGCAAAATATAATTAATTTCAACGTTGAACTCTATTTCAACTATTAATATTTTAGTTCATATTTTAGTAGAGGTTACAAAATGACTAATTAATGATATTATAATTAATAATTAATTTTAATTAAAATTAAATAAGTTTGTTAAGTTAATATATTAATGTTAAAGTTAAATTTAAGTTACACATGCGTCATTTAACCTGTAATAAAAAAATGACGATGTGTTAAAGTTAATATTTTTAAAATTAAGACAATTATTATGGATGTTCTAACTACTTAATTTAAAAAAAAATAAAACCACACAGGGCAGCACACACAACATATACATGTATTTACTAGTATAGTATAGAGAGAGAGAAACTCAAGTGGGTTTTTTTACTGGTTATTGTTTTTGGTTTCTCAGGTGAGTTTTTTTTCGTACTGTTGGTTCTATATATGGGTCGGGTCTTGGATCCTATAGTTGATTAGTAGTATTAAAGTTTGAAACTTTGAACAGTGTGACAAAAAATCCGTAAATTCAAACCGTAACTTAATTTGTACAGGTTGGGACGGTTTGAGTGTACAAAAACAATCAATTCGTTTCATCCCAATCCGTTATATATTTTGTGGGTTAGGTTAGGATTTGAGTTTTCAAACCGCGGGTTAATCCGTGTCAAGCCGTTTTAACTCGCAATATATTTATATAAATATATTTATATATATATATATATTGTGTGTATTTTCAAGATATATACATCCCACTCTTTATACTTTAGTTTTGTCACTTTCTGACGAAGGTTCTAAACGTATTTTGATTGTTTATAATTTATATTTCTTTTTAAAAGTAAATATTTATTTAAAATTTAGGTTGTTTATGCAAATTATGGAAAATAAAGGACCAAAACAAAAATTTAAGAATCAATCCAAACCCAATCCGTCCCAACCCGCAATTTATTTTGCGAGTTTGGTTGGGTTGGACTTTTAATTGTAACAGGTTGAATTGAGTTGAAATTTAAAATTTTGTAACCCGCCTCAATCCGTCCCACAATTTATTTTATAAATTGGGTTAGAATTAAACTTAATACGCTCCCTATTTGTCTCGTGCTCACCCCTGCTTTCAACTATGTAGTACTATTTAGTTTTTGTTTTTGTTATTAGCATTTTGTTTTAAAATTCTTGTTTTTCTTTTTCTATTTCCTGCTTCTCGTTTGCTGTTTTTCTCTTCCTTTTTATCGTTTCTTACTTTCTATTATTTCGCGTCTAAATTTTAATTTCCTATTATTTTACGTGTAAATTTTAATTCATTTTCACTTTTCTGATATTTCGTGTTTTCATTTCCATATTTTGTTTTCCATCATGACAATTATGGTTGGGACATTATTCTGTTTTGATAAAATATATAAAATTTTGATATTTTAAAATATTTTAATTAATATTAAAGTTTAGAATAATAGAAGAGATTTTTATTTGTGTTATAAAGTTAATTAATTTCGAGTTTACTAAATTATATAATTTTTTTTCAAATAATTAAAATATATAAGTAAAAAAGGACCATCTAACCTTCTATCTAATTAAATACACTAATATAGTCCCGTTTAACAACGTGGATGGACAAAATGGGGTTAATAATATGTGGTTTGTTGTGTGACATATTAGCTCGTATATATATTTATATAGATATAGAGAGAGAATATAGAGAGAGACAACAACCGGGTCTTTATTAATCAGAATGTATCAATACAAGGGGACCATAACCTCCTTTATATATTAGAGGTTAGGGTTATACAAGCTAGAAAGTCCAACTTAGGCCCATTATGAGTAAGGCCCAATAGTCCAATAATAAACTACAACACTCCCCCTTTGGACGTCTTGAATTCTTCGTCTTCATGCAGTCGATCTGAGTCGAGTTCATTCGCAGTGCTAAACACATAAAAACCTTAGGGACGGAAAACCCAGTGTGGGACAAAACCGGTACCTGGGAGAAACTGTGTAGCCGAATGATATAGGCCGAAATTCTATGTAATTAACTAACCACAAAACAGTGTGCCTCATCAAAACCTTGCCGGAGCAAACCCAATGGGAAAATCTCTGATCGAAGGAAAAAGAGTGCAACAGTGGTAGTAGTAGGAGATCAACCACAAAATAGGTGCCTCATCAAAACCTTGCTAGAGTAAACCCAGTGGGAAAAAACTCTAGTCGAAGGACAAAAGAGTACACAGTGGTAAGAAGTATACAACCGGATACTCCTCATAATTTCGGCAATCTTAAGTGAGATATGATGGGAACCTGTCTCGCTAAAAACCTTGCCAAGGAAAACCCAATGGGAAAAAAGCTTGGTCTAAGGACAAAAAGAGTACACGAGCATGCGACTGGATGCTCCCCCTCACTTGCACACGACAGGGTGCGAGGATTTCGACTAAGTAGTAATTAGTGCAATAAGCATTCACCTGAATGCTCCCCCTCACTTGCACACGACTGGGTGCAATGATTTCATATTCTAATAAAGTGTACGAGCATTCGACTGTATGCCTCATTTACTTGCACATGACTGGATGCAAGAAAATCTAACGTGGAATAGAACGAGCATTCAACTGGATGCTCTTAAACTTCGTATGTGAAGATTTATTTCGGCGAAAAATGCTAAATAGCATAATCTAGTCATGTCTCTCTTGATCGATAACAACAAGTTGTACTCATTTAAGACAAGTGTTTTATCTGGATCGTGAGACAGAGCATATGTAATTCAAATATGGCTAATACTAGATCGAAGCCATATACACTCTCTAGTCGTCTCATAGAGCACGAGCAGATCATAGTGATTCGTTTGGAGTCATTTCAATACCTCCAAGATATCGCCTTATTCCTAATGGTAAAGACATGCCATGTTAGGAATATCCCTTATGCGGGTCTGATAAGTAACCAGCATCGGTATAACCGAAAAAGGGTTGCGTTAATTCGAGTACCGAACGGGGTAGGTACACTCGATGACGCAAATGGGATTAAATAAGCCCTCATCCACAGTTACCTTAAGGTAATGGGAAAAATGTCTTTTATGCCATTTCGATGGCAGCGTGTTAGCGCGATGCTGTGTCGAGCTATACCATTCACAGCAGACGAGATGTTCGTCCTAGCACATTAGACCAAGTACAATAATGCGCTTATTATAATTAGATATGAACATCATGGTTCAATATCTCTTCATCGTCACATCAGGGACGGACTGGGTCTATATCAATGTCTAGTGATCGAACGATCATGGGAGAATCTGACGACTTAGCGTCATAATGACTAAAACGTCAGAACACCTTCTGGGTGTAGTTTGAATCATGGACTTAGATTCAATCTTTACGGGACTCGATCATCAGGCCGAGTCACTACTGTGTCTTCCCAAGATCATTCATCTCAAAGGCAAATCCAAAAATGGATCGCGTAGTAAAACACGCAAGGGCATAATACTTGTTCAAGTATCCCAAGCTAATCAAGTACTCACTTAGGCGGTATACCACTTCCGCTCGGATTATATTAATCCATATAGTGAACGTCTCAGTTAATTGAGATCGTGTTCCGTGGTCAGAAATTACTTGATTTAAGCACATGAAGTCACACAGGGACCTTCATTTATATCTCTTTGTCTAAATTCTCATAGAGATAAAACAGTGACCACAATCACATGGCTACATACTCAGTTTTTCGGAAAACTACTAAACTGGTAAAGTAGGGGACTGTTATAATGTCCATTACGAGGAAATCAACCATCTCGTAATCAATTCCAAGGTGTGAGAGAAGCCATGCGCTACTAGGCGAGCATTCTACAATCTCATTATTCTCATCATTTTTCCTTATGAATAACCAAATAAACGAACTCGTTTAACATTGGTGGTGTTGGAGCTACAGGTCCGAACACACTTTCGCTAAGGAGTCTACTTGGATTACAAGTTTCCATTAGGCCAGTCTATTCTACGTTGACTTCAGGCAACGGTCCATGGTTCTCTGTCATAATTTATTCATATTATCAGTCGTCACCGAATATATGAACAAGTAATCAATGACAGTCTCATTTCGCTTCAATATCGTCTAAGATATCATGATCGACAGATATTTCGAGATTCTTATGATGAAGAGGAAATCACACATCTCTTTGATCCTTTATAATCTCGTGCGACAAACGAGTTTCAGTTCACCACCTCTGGGGCTGAACGAATTAAGAACCGGTCAACTTCCTCATATCTTAGGAAGGACGACAGACTGACGGCCGACGGCAGCGTCCTTTGCTTGGCGGGTTCGGCCAAAGCAACGTGTTACGACAGGAACACGGCGTCCAACAGGGACGTCTATCCTTGCAAGTATTTTGCAGCAGATATAAATGATCTCGTGACATCTCATAAAGTCATTAAATGCGTTTGGCATTTAGTTAGACTTGAGGGAGTCTATGCACTTACTTATCACTAAGTGCAGTTTTGGGGATCAAGCTAAGATTGAGTGGGTTATGCCACGTTATTTCACGTCGTTCCTTATCAACGATAACATGCAAATCTCCCCCTAACGACGGGGAGAACAGTCTTAGCGATGTCACTTTCGCATATCATGCGGTAAAGAGATCGCTTGCCAATGTTACTCTATCAAATGATAGGCATGAGATTCATAATCGACTTATGTCCCCTTCAGAGGTCCATATTTTGAACGCTATAGCGGCTCAATCAAAATATTAAGCACTCAAACACGCGTTCATATGAGGCGTCTGGCTCATAACCAGTAACCAACTGGTATGCATTTAGTGTTTTGAGTGACTATGGGCCTCAGACGGACCAATGCAGCAAAATAGCATGACCCCACATGGAAATATTAATTTTGGTGCGCAAGACCAAAAAGTGCGTGCAACCATTTGCAGTCGCATCATCAAACTTCTGTGAGTCCATTTGGGTCTGAACATAATCGACAGGATGTTCAATTTCAATTTCCAAACTCAAGTAATTCAAATCGAAATTTCGATTCTTACTCTTCGGAATTATCAAGTCGACTAGACTTTTCAGGATAATCCGGATCATGAGCCATCAACTTAATGATAGGGTTACAAGTTTGGAAAATGCTGCATTTCTGTGGACAACAATAATCATGTGACCTTATTGTCGATGCATCAACCATAACCATTTATATTTTTGGTCCGTCTTATGGTTGGATAAGTCCACAATAACTCCTTCAATTCTTTACAAGAATTCTACGAGTCCATTTCGCGATCTTTACACATACTAGTCTTTCAAAGTGAGCATTAGTGGCATGAATTTCGTATTAATCACGAAATATATTCTCAGAAAGAATCCAAATGCTATGTGATTATAAATCAAGTATCGTCTTTTGACATGGGAATGTCTCATCCGGTCAATGCCACAATATCAAAATGCTCTTATCAATCGACGACAGGCGAATGATAGTATAGACAATCATGTCTTAGCATTTAAATCATTAATCATTTCGACGACAGGCGAAATGATAAGGTAACTTTAAATGCTTTAAAGATTGTGGTAGCAACCACTTGAAAGACATTTCAACTCCTCTAAAATACGCTTTTGGTCGTATTGAATGGAGGCTATGTAAAGAAATTTTAATTCTTTCATGAGCTATTACCAGATAACACTGGTTTTCTCGAATATTTTATAACTCAATAAGGTACGGCAGGACCTACATGAGTATAAGACATCATATTTGACAGATCAATTTGGTTTTACCAAAGATTTTGGATTTTGGAACGACAGGTCCAGAATCGTTGTCACTGAGTACTCTTTTAGGCAAATAGTTGGTGAAATTATATGGTACACTGTTGCCCACTAGTTTCAAAAAAATCAACTACCCCACAGGTATTGCCTAAAATTTTATAATTTAAAGTTTGGTCACATTTGTCAAAGTAATTTGCTCAAAACACTTTAAATTATTTCGAGAAATTTTGTAAACATGCAAACCATAATCCAAAAGTATGTCCAAATGGAAAAATCATAGTCCAAATGGAAAAACATAATCCAGATGAGCGAAAAAATGGCTCAATGATTTATCAAAATCAATGAAGAAAGGTATCAAACTCATTTGAGCCACAAAATCGGGGGTCTCAAGAGTTTCTTTTCAATTAACTTTAACCACATTAGCATCGGTTTTTTCATCTTTATAATAGTTGTGAACTATTTAAGGAGTAACCATGCATGACCTTTGTCTTTATAGCATAGAGTTGCCTCCTTAAGCATTATCTCTTGCTTTGTAACAACGGGCCATATTGTGTCCTTTCAATTACTGTCTTGGAGCCACAGGTTTTCGATTTTGACGATTGTCTAAAATCTCGCTTGGCTAGGCGATTCTTCGGGATCGCGACAGTTTGAGACAAATAACACTTGTCTCGGTTCTCGATTCGTGGAAAAAAAATGTACACGAAGAGCATTAATATCTGGCAAACAATTCGCCATTGACCCAATAGGATTAAAACTACTCACCAGGGTAATTTTCTTACCAATAACAGATGGGTGATAAAGGAACATGGTGAATATAAATTCACGATACTGCTTATGGAATGCAATTTCCAAGCTAGTATTTTGGTGAAAGATTGCTCCAATATGTCAATTTCAGACATTTGTTCACCATAGACGTCATCACGTCTCAAATGTGGCGGCAGAATAAAATCAATGCATTAGCATTCATCTCGATGGTAACAACAAACTCGTGTTTTACTCATCCAAGATGGTATCCAAAAAAAATTTGGGCATCACATTTTCACACATCAGAGTGACTAACATGTGGTGACGGAATAACATCAACGTCTAACACATTCATTTCGCAAGTATGTTTTGCGATTTTTCTCATCATAGATGGCATCCAACATGTGTTGGGAGTTCTGGATTATTTTTCATATAAAACGACTGGTTTATATGTTTATGGTTTGCACAAGCATAAACTTTATTTCGAAACGACTGGTTCGAAAAATAGTTTTGCTTTTAATGTGAATAGGTTCTCATTGATCGAACGACAGGTCGATACAGAGACACCAATTCGGTGAAACATACATCACTATATAAACACACTCGGAGAAATTATTATTTAGTCAACCCCTTTCGGTAGCTCTACTTGAAAAACGACCAGGAAAGACGGTGAGGGTGGAGGGCACGAATGCCACTTAAAACCCGACCTCATTAGGATATCGACTTCCGCCTATATCTTTCCTAGACATCGTATCCAAATAGGTGAGCCTAGTTGGGGAAGATTCATAATTTTTCCAACTTAAATGTGAAAATATATGATTTCGTAAATTAACATATTATACATATGTGTACATGGCAATAAATAAATTAGTACATGATTAACTAATATTTTAGATTGTATCTGTTTGCATGATTAGCATATATATTGCAATATATATTACCTAATAAGGAAATCAAATTAATCAAGATTATCATCAATCTAAAATTTATTAGTAATTACCAATTTACACTAGCAAGATTTAGTCAATATTTAATTATTCTATTGCTATATGTGTAAGTTTGGTAACTAAATCATTCATGTAACTAATATATTTTATTATATACTGCCAGACGTGTGTATCTATTCATGGTAATTTACGCTAGCAATATACATGCAAGAATCTGATTTTCACGCAAGGAAGTCAATTCTGAACTAAGAATAACTAAATATGCATAACATGTACAAGTATGTAACAGTGGTTATAATTCTAGCATATATCTATATATGCCATGGTGTATTCAGTTGTACTGTTTCTTGTTATTAACAAGTGTTGTGTATGTAGTACTATTTAATCACTTGTTGGCATGCATGTATAAGTGTTTCTTACGGGGGATTTAATGAGTAAAAAATAGGGCCATGGACATGTATTTTACTTATCAAAGAAAAACTTACCTGCAAACCTACAGATTACATACGTAGTATAATTTTTTTCTATATACCATACAACTATACAAGTACCAATAACCAGGACATAAACAAACATATTCATATGCCAGAGTTAAAAATTATATGTACCGTACTCATGGTATTTTGTAGAAGGCCGATATGACAAAAAAAACTTCAAGGTTTGGCCGCTTATTTAAAACCCAATCTTCGAGCATATAAACCCTAGTTTTCAAGCAAATACCCCAATCTTTTCGAGCATCGTGCTGATAACGTGTTGTGTGACATATTAGCTCGTATATATATGTATATAGATATAGAGAGAGAATATAGATAGAGACAACAACCGGGTCTTTATTAATCAGAATGTATCAATACAAGGGGACCCTAACCTCCTTTATATATTAGAGGTTAGGGTTATACAAGCTAGAAAGCCCAACTTAGGCCCATTATGAGTAAGGCCCAATAGTCCAATAATAACCTACAACATGGTTCATATTGTTGCATTTTTCTTGTCTTTTTGTCATCGATTTATTTATTTATTTTGGATCTTGAATTAAAACTTTACCATCCGAATATGGATGGTTAACCAGTATGGTTGGATCGAAAACCAGCATAACACAGATATAATTGGATAAAAAAACTCAAAAAAATTATAATAAAACACGAAGAGAGCATGATACTAATTGGAAAAACTAACAATATAAGGTGATGTATTAATCGAGAAACACACAACAATACAAATTACTTGAAATTGACATGTGCACGACACATCGTATGTTTGGGCTATTTTACCATTATATGCCATTTACATACTCATTATTAATTCACACTACAAAATAATATTTGATTTTATGAGAGTTAAAAGCTGTCATAAATTTATCACAAAATGACTGTTTTATCACACAGTACTGTCACAAACTTGTCAAAAAAATCGTAGTTAATAAGATTGTTACAAAAAAAACGTCACAATCTCCAATCTCCGTAGCCATATTTTTTGTAGTGTCACCAAAACACTAACTATGCTCTCATTAAATCTATTAAATGTTAAAAACACATCTAACAAATAAATACATATAACTAGAATAATAATATAGATCAATGATATTCAATAAAAATCAATTAAGAACTCAATAATACTCTATAATTCAAAAATATGAAATTATATTATAAAACCATTTTATAATTAAAGTATAGAATTTTTTTTACTAAATAAAAGATGTAAATTATAATTATAAAAATGATTTTAATAAACTTTGAAATTATAAAATATACATTAAGGGAAATAATCCTAACTAATTAACTATATATTAACATTATCATACCCAAAAATATAGATTGAATAGTAGATTTCCTTTCAATTGTATTTTGAACCGGACGTACGTACATTTAGAATTAAACGAACAGGTGATCGAATCAATGGAACCTACCAATGGTTTTCGCAAGCCTTAATAATACAATTTCCTTTCATTTTCAGTTTTGTTTATTTTATCAGTTGATTTTCACTGCGGGTCTGCGATAGTATGCTGACATGAAAATCGTCGGTCAAATAATAACAAGCCATTTCCACACAAAAAAACTATCTTACACCTTTTAGCACATCTTCTGGTTTGATGAAAGGCTGAATTGAGACTTTTGCTTATGTTATGGTTTATGATTGTTTTGTAGTTTATCTGCATGTAATACCTTTTAGTTTTAATCACCATGAACAATTCAAGCTTATCTTTGAATGTTTCCTTTTCCTCGAACGTTAAACAATTCTTTATTTTATAACCTCAATTTGAAGCTGCTACTTGTCTCTCAAACTTGGACCACAACTTTGATAGCCATTTTTTGTTTCAAATATCTTCATAGAAAATGACTCATCTATTTCTTAAATTAGTAGTAGCATGGAAACTATTACAAAATTCTAAGAGCTAGAACAGTTGGAAATTTTATGATCTTGACATTGTTGCATGCATGGCCTTGACGTAGGATAAGTTCAATTTCCTTTTATTATTGACAGCCACATTAATGAAATATATATATATATTATAAGTTGCAATTATTCTGAGTGCATAGATATTACATTAATAGTTTACAGAATTGCATCCTTGCCAAAATAAGTTACCCACATACAGTGAACATTTAGATTTGGCATTAGAAAACATATTTGCTTCTTCTTATAAAATTGACCTGCAGCTTTCAGGTTTTATGTTGATGTGTGCTTGTGTCCTGGCGAGCTTAATTTTATTTCTAGACTCGTCTTATAGTTTAATCAGATAAGGTCTACATCTTCGGTATATTCGGTAACGGTGCTCCAAAGGCACACACAATTAAATAAACGGGGAGACCGAGTTTTTTCTGAACGTTCCTTTCCGACGCTCAAGTCAGTACAATATAAGGAAAAATGGAGGCAGAATATATAACAAGATATGCAAGTCGGGCGTATAGGGTATTAGTCTGGATCGGGATATGAGTCGGGTTATTAGGTAGTCCGGTCTAAGTTAGATCGGGAGGTAGTCAGGCGTTTCTCGTGAGATGATACAACCCCTTCTAATTGGATATTAGAGGGGTATTTATAGTGTCATTAAATGCACAACAACCCTAAGATCACTGTACGGTTCATTTATGATATAACAGTGTAAATGAATTTAATGCTCTCTGACAGCAATACAGACAATAAGTAGGGACGACACATGGCGTTCCCGGATTGGGCCGCACTGGTTAACGCGGCATATGCTGGAGGGGCACGTGCTCGTCACGTGCATCTGACCTGCCGAAAAACAAACCGACTTTCATACTAAATACGACCTGAAGTTCCCTAACTTTATAAAACAGGTTTTAGTGCTAATTAAGTTCTCGGATGAAGGAACAGTAATATTCCCTCGCCGTGTATTTTTTTTTTTATATTTTCAGAGTATATATATCATCATGTAATATCTTAATATTATGAGGTTAATATTCTCCATATGTTGCAATAAAAAAGATATTTGTGCTTTGATCTCGATCACTATATTACCTTATTCTCGTCAAGGAATATTATTATCATCATTCATTGTAGATTGTAAATGTATATGTAAGGAATCATTTTATGAATTAAGATAAATAATTATCAGTGCTTTCCAATTTACTCGAGGTCTGAGATGGGGTTGAGAATTTAAAATACTATACTATGAATAGTTAAAGTAGACGTGTAGATTCAAAAATAGTTTCTATGTTTTTGTACGTGGTTACCTTAATCACTCGACGTTTTATCTTCTGGCTTCTTGCCTTTGTGTAAATTAAAGTACCGGTTTTGTCCCACACCGGTTTTTTCGGCCCTAATGTATTTATGTGTTTAGCACTGCGAATGAACTCGACTCAGATCGATTACATTAATACGAAGAATTCAAGACGTCTAAAGTGGAAGTGTTGTATGATATTATTGGACTCTTGGGTTTTTATTTTATGGGTCCAAGTGGGCTTGTAACCCTAGACCTCTATCTATATAAAGAGGGTTAGGGGTCTTATATTTAACATTCATTTAGATATTCATTCGTAATAAAGACAATATTGTTCTCCACTCTTTCTACTTCTGTCTTCCTAAACACGTAGCTAATAGTTGTATTAAAACACCTAGGTAATATTATTTACTGGAATTATTTAGCAAAAACCTTTAAACTCCATTTCTTTTTCTGTTTAGTAACATAGCTAGCTATATTAAAACTAAGCTAGGTGAATTCAATAATAAGATGCTTGCATGCATTCTAGCCTTTCTTCTCCTTTCATGATCTAGTAATAGAAAGAGAACCCAATAGTTTTTGGTCGTCAATATCTGAATTAGTTGTCCCTTGTTCAACAATTCTTATTTAGGCTGATCCCTCAAGAAATCGACATGGGTGGCTCTAGAGTGATGCTCGATCTCCGATCGTGTTACGTGTCACTACAAGAAAAAGTTAAGATAATAACCGTTTACTTTTTAAAAACTGCTGCTAAACTATTGCTAAATTTAGCGACACTTAATTAATTATTTACCATCAGTTTAACAACATACGCTTTAATAGTAAACTGATTTTTTTTTAGTGTGTATAGATGGCCGATTTCCCCCTCCCTTCGGTACCCTTAATTTAGACCATATACTTCTGAAATAATTGAACTAAAAATAATGATCACCCTTCACTTATTCCTAGCTAGAGTACGTAATACAAATTATATATCTTACTACTTTTTGATAATGCAGCAATTAATAATACAAGCAAGGCATGATTAGAAAAAAATAAAATTATTATTATATTATAATAAGTCAAATCAAGTCAAATAAGCATGTCTAATTTAGTTAATTTTTTTCAAAAATACTCATACACCTTTATATTAATTACAATAATAGCATACTTACATAAAAATATAAAAAGTAAAAACTAATAAAATTATTTATCACTCTTTAACAACGAAACATTTTTTTAAATATTAAACTATGTTTTTTTAGGTATTATACACATTTATATCATAACTATACATATTTTTTAGATTTTTATTGCATTACACGCCGCACACACAACGCGTGAGACACCATTACTAATATATATATATATATATATATAAAGCATATATCGACAGTTTACCCACTATATTTACATTTTAATATCAAGGTAGGGTTTTCGAATGATGAGATCAATTCATTTAATTTAATAACATAAACACACTATCACCCTCTAATTAATAATTCAAATAAAACAAACAAAACCCACATGTCTTAATATGCCCCACATGTCTTTTCTGATTTTTAATTAATTCAATGGATCTTGCTCTTATGTTTTTTCTATAAAAAAACAACCAATCAATTAACTTGGGATACCCTGGGGAAGAAAACACAAATGTTTTGCCAAAGAAGATCTACAGATTGCTGTGTTGCTTAACATGCCAAACTTATTGTAAAAAGTTAGTCTTAAATGGAACTCATTTTCAATCGTGGCTTTATGATTTTGTAATTTTATTTTGTTTGGTGGAAATGGGGTTAATTTGAATTATTATGGATATAAAAGAAAAGAAAATATATAATGAGGAAGCGTTTATGTCATTTAATTAAATGAATTGATCTCATCCATTGAAACCCTATGCATTATAGGGTTGAAATTAAAATTTAAACATAGTGTGTGTAAACATATGTGTCGATATAACATTCTTCGTATATATATATATGTGTGTGTGGAGCGTTCAAGAGACACTTTAATGCAAAAACGCATCAAATCAATATTTGATTTATGCAAATTTATACGGTTTCACGACGGGAAGACAAATATGCGTCTTATTTTTTTTTTCAAGATGTATAATTGTATATTTTAGAAATTAAGGTAAAATTTAAAAATTCAATACATGCAATTATACATCACGAAAAAAATAAAACAAGATGCATATTTGTCTTTTCGTCTTTATTTGGAGCGTTTTTTGCATAAAAAGTGTCTATAAAAGTGTTACTTGAACGCTTCCATACATATATACACACACATATATATATATATATATATATATATATATATATATATATATATCATACTATATATATAACCCAAAACAAGAAAAAGTGAGCCTACCAAATTTTGGCTATTTTTTTTTAATCAAAAATACTCATACTATTTTTTACTTATTACTCATTTACATTTATTCAATTCAAAATATAAAAAATACTCAAAAATGATGATCCTTTCAAAACAATTATAATACTATAACAAACAAAATCGTTTTACGTGTATTTTGTATAACAAAAACATTATATTACTCACCATTTCTAATTTAATATATTAATTCAATCAATATGTTTTTTAAAAATTTATTTAACCGGATAATATATATATATATATATATATATATATATATATATATATATATATATATATATATATATATATAACACGAGTCGTACGCAATGTGTGAATAACGATTAGTAGTATATATATGCTAAGGATAGTGTCTAATTAGTATAATCAGCTATGATAAGAAATTAATGATTTGTACCTTCAACTATTTACTTTTTTAATTATACCTATATTGTGACTAAATGTACCTTAAAATGTTTATGTAAATTAATATGTAATGAACTATATATGTATTTATATATAAATAAATAAATATATATATATATATATATATATATATATATATATATATATATATATATATATATATAT
Organism: Primula veris; assembly: GCA_963682055.1. NCBI lineage: Eukaryota > Viridiplantae > Streptophyta > Magnoliopsida > Ericales > Primulaceae > Primula > Primula veris. The sequence continues at coordinate 4,691,191 of OY821751.1, forward strand.
ATATATATATATATCATATCCGGTATATAAAGTCCAAAGTTTTTTTAAAAGAGTTTTTTCAGTTTTACTTTAGAGTACTTAATTGAACAAACTTTTTAAGTTCAGAGCCTGATGAACTATTGATCGTTTTGATGTTAAAAGTCGGATAACATCAGTTTGTTTTTTTATCGAGATGGAATGTCCCATATACGGAAAATCAACTAAAGTATATGGCGTATACATACGGAATCCGTCTTTTTTAAAATTAATTTAAGGTACTAATTGGGTATAGGAAACGATACGGGTAATGTCGTGATAATCATTGGTCATTTGTGTTTCAGGGTAAGCTTTGTACAGTTGATAATATGGGTCCTATATATATACACATTCCACTAGAAATGCATATGCATATCAAAACAAATACTAGTATATAAAACATAGCACACAATTCTTCTTTTTGCCTAGTGAACTTATCAGGTTATTGCTATTTACTTGCTTTCTTGTTGTTTCAGTTGTATCATTCCTTCTAACTTAAAAAACCAGAGGAAGAAATTTGTCCTCCATTTTTCTTTTTGAAAAGGATGAAATTTATCATTTCGTTTGAAGAGTGCACTACAAAATAATGTTTGATTTAGTGATAGTCAAAAACTGTCACAAGTCTATCGCTAATTTAAAAAGCTGTCACAAATCTGTCGCAAATTGATTAAAATGTCACAAAGCCGTCATAAAAACCGTCGCTAATAAGCTCGTAACAAAAAATACCGTCGCTAATCCCGTTGCTATTTTGGTATTTTTTTGTAGTGGTGGCTTTGAAATTTAAAAGTATAAAATGTTTCGAGAACTCGCATTCTTGATTGTTGGCTTGCTTCTATGGGTGGCCTCGGCTATAGTAACAGAGCGCAAAAAGCGCCGCTTAGGGAAACTACGCCCGTTACCACCAGGCCCAAAAAAACTTCCAATCATAGGTAACATTCTCCAACTTGGTTGGGCCCCACACGAGTCATTTGCCAGACTGGCCCAAAAGCATGGGCCCATCATGATGGTGCAGTTGGGCTCAATGAACACCATCGTGATCTCGTCTAAGGAGGTAGCACGTGACATGTTCAAGAACCATGATGCTGTTTTAGGGGGAAGAAAGATTTACGAGTCGATGAAAGGGGATTTTGGTAATGAGGGGTCTCTTATTACAGCGCAACTAGGTCCGCATTGGCGAATGTTGAGGAGATTGTGTACGGCTGAGTTCTTTGTCACGAGCCGACTTGATGCCATGCAAGGTTTGCTGGATATATAATATGTTTAATTTTTTTTTGCAGTATCATTACTGTTATACTAATAAAATGTTCGTACAGATGAATACAAGGGAAGCAACAACAGTATATTACATTCGGTTTTATGTTTCTTTAGATCCACTTTCTCACTAATTACCAAATATATAAAAGACACATTAACTTCTGAAAGGATCTTTTCTAAAAATGAAAATACAGTTTACAAACAACAAGATGCAACTAGATACACATTTAATTGATCGGCAACTTTGTCATCGGTGTATTAAATATAGAAGAGTATTTTTCCTCAATTTAAGTCGTAGAGATTTCCTACAAGCTTTTTTCGAGTCCAAATATTCTATCCCATTTCTCTACCCTCTTCCGTGCCCCCTTACTTATTTTATTCAAAAAAACTTGAAAAAAATTGTACAATTACTATAATACATGTATCAATACATTCCAATAATTATTTTTAAAAGAAAATCCACACAAAATTTATTTTGGAATAAATGTATAAATTAGTGTAAATTAAACATTGAATATTAAAAAAATTGTCTAAAACAATATTATTTTTAAATGTTTTAAAATTTGAATACAATATAATATAAAAGTTTATAAAGTTGCGGTATAAGTTGTGAAAATTTAAAATTTGAATGAAAATAAACAAGCGGACACGGAAAGAGGTAGAAAATAGGGGGTAGAAGATTTGGTCTCGCTTCTTTCATATGTCAGTTTTTAATTGATTCAATCATGATAAAAATTAACTACTCTTTCTTTCTAATTATTTATTTTTAACTTTTACATAAGTCATTTTGTATCAAAATTCGAAAACTAAAAACATGAATTTAAGTAAGATCAACTAAAAGGAAAAGAAAAAGTAATTCCATAATAATTTAATAAAAGAAAAGTTTATACAAACATTTTTGTCAGTGTTCTTGTTTGGTGTATATAGATAAATAAACAGTACAAACATATACACACACATATACAGACAACTTTTATTTTCATTTTTATTATTTTATTGTTAGCTACTATATGTTGATATAATTAATTAAATTTCATATATAACTTGTTGAATATTGAGTTTTTAACAAACAGTAGCTACTATTTTTAATTGAATTTCTTAACTTTGTTATCAACAGTACTCGGATTTTTAACTTGCCCATATACTTGTTGTTTTTCAGCTACTATTTAATTCTTCTTATCTTACAAATTATTGAACTTGCATAACTAGTATCTATTACATTAAACGATTATAAAGAAATGTCTTTATCACCAACTTAAATATCAAACTTTTAGTTGTATTTTTGGGTATATTTTTATGATATGATCACATAATTTTATTAAGTTTTATCGAACTTTCTTCTTAAAATAATACTGGCTAATTAATTAGTGTGCTAAAAGAAGGATAGAATTTACAATTCGACTAATATATAATTAAACGACAAATCGTGTGTACATAGATGGTCATAATTAAATTGCCTATATGCAAATACTTTCGATGTGCTTCTCACTTGTTCCCTTTGTTCCGGGACTAAATGTAAGATAAATTCTAATGAAAGTATGCCCATACCGAGTTTAAATTAACATCTAGTTAGCTAGATATATTTTTGAGTAACCAATTTTATAATATATTTGGTTTTTAAAATTTTTATCATTACTTTTACATCTTCCTCGGTTGAGTCGTGACTAATTTGAGCTCGTCTGAAACAAAGGTGTTCGTACCCGCTGCATCGATCAAATGGTGCAGTTTATTACTGAAGCTGGACAATCTGGTACCAAGCCTGTAAATGTGGGAAGATTTATATTCTTAATGGCCTTTAACTTAATAGGCAATCTCATGTTTTCCAAAGACCTTTTAGACACGAATTCGGAAAGAGGTGCCAATTTTTTTTACCACATGAACCAAGTTATGGAATTTGCGGGAAAACCTAACGTGGCTGATTTTTTCCCCATTTTTCAACGGTTTGATCCTCAAGGAATAAGAAGAAATACCCAGTTTCATGTCGAAAAAGCTTTTGAAATTGCTGGAGGATTCATTAGAGAAAGGATGGAAACTTACAAGAGACCTGGTAATTTGGGAGGAGAAAAAAGAAGGGATTATTTGGATGTACTTTTGGAGTACGAGGGTGATGGAGTTGAGGGGCCTTACACGTTTTCGTCGAGAACTATTAATGTCATCGTCTTTGTGAGCCACCTTCTTAATTCAATCTTTTCTTCTATTTTCACTTATTTTTTAACTAGAATGTGACTCGTAGTGACGACGAAAACGCTAGAATACAAACCGTATTTTTGTACTCACTAGTCTCATGAGTATGTAGAGAAGTGTACCTAAGAAGTGTGTGCAAATAATTATTTTCTATAAAGTGTAATTAACTTGATCAGCTCATCTGCCTAACATGTTCAATGACCAAAGCCACGGTTGATTCTTTAACTAAAAACGCACCAAACTCTTGATTACATGCATGTAGCTCCTGAACTTCTTACAAGCTTAATCGTACCATTCATTATTATTAATGAAATAGTGGATCTCTCCACCAACTTATTTTAAAAAAAAAAGCTTAATCGTACCTAAATGTGTTAGTTTAAGCAAACTAATCCTTTCAAGGTTACCCCTTTACAAACATTGATCATAACTCTAATTAACTCTGGTCATTTTAAAATTTAGGCCCAGAATTGCATTTTAGCGGATAGCTCGTGAGGCCGTCATGAGCAGTCTTCTTCTTTTAGACCCCTAGTGCATCATTATGAACTCTCTAGAACCCGAAATATACCCGATCAGAGATTGTTATTGTGATAATCTCAAATTGAGCTTTCTTTTCTTATAGTATATCACCGGTTTTCTGATGGGATTTTTTAACCGGATCACAACATCCTGTATATATATAATCACAAAATCGACAATGAGGAATAAATATCACTTGATAAAGGGATAAGATAAGAAATGATAATATTTGATTTTCTTTAATTCACAAAAGACATGGATAATGTGAAACATCTGCGTGGCTGCGCCTTTAATTACGTTACATTAGTTGTAAATTAAGGTTGGTTTTCCCCTCTTTAAAGAAAGAATTTATACTAATTGGGCTAATTTTATGTTGTTTATTAGGAGATGTTTACTGCGGGAACAGATACAACCACAAGCACTCTCGAATGGGCAATGTCTGAGCTCCTTCACAACCCGAAAACCCTTCAAACAGCCCAACTAGAGCTTCAAAACCTCCTTACCCCAAAAACGAAACTCGAAGAAAAACACTTGAAGAACCTCCCATACCTCGTGGCAATAATCAAAGAGACACTAAGGCTACACCCACCTCTCCCATTCCTAGTCCCCCATAAGGCTATGGAAAGTTGTACATTGTTCGGGTACCAAATTCCTAAAGAAACTCAAATCCTCGTAAACGTATGGGCCATTGGTCGTGACCCAAACACGTGGCATGAGCCCTTGGTTTTCAGACCTGAGAGGTTTATGAATGAACATGTGGTGGATTATAAAGGCCATGATTTTGAGTATATGCCATTTGGGTCGGGTCGAAGGATGTGCCCCGCTTTACCACTAGCTTCTAGGGTTTTACCGATGGCTTTAGGGTCACTTTTACACTCTTTTGATTGGGTTTCGGAGGATGGGATCAGGTTTGAGGAGATGGATATGAATGAGAGAATGGGGATAACTCTAAAGAAAGCTGTCCCGTTGAAGGCTATACCAATTCCTCGTTGAAATCAATGAAATGGTAATAACCAAAATGATGTAAAAGTTTACACTTGTCGCGTTATTTTTCTACTGCATACTAGTGTTAATTATTTGTTTTTAACTTTGTGATAACATTATGCAGTACTTAAAAGTGTTTCAAGTTTAGGAAAATGTAAGTGTATCAAGGTGTTTTTTTTCCTTCTTATAATTGCTTATACTATCTTATAGTAGTGAAATGGAAGAAACTTCCTTGAAGCTCTTGTATATATAATGTGTTTTTGTATTGAATAATTTCAGTTGTAATAATAGAATGTTTGGCATTGAGAAGAGATGACTTAATTAAAGACCACATGTCGATGTTAGAATATCCTGCATTCATAAACATGCATCACTCGATGGATAAGTTACATTATGTAAATGGGACAATATGAAAAAAATAATGACACTTTAAAATATGTTTGAATTACACTGTCAAATCTATATAAGACAATGAATAATCAACGAATATGTCTAGAGAGAGAAAGAGAAACTTACTAGATGGAGAAAAACAATTTCAATGATATGAAAGTTAGTTACAGAGTAGTGAGATGTGATTGTCTTATATCTAAAAGAGTTTAGCCGACAATCACATTATTACATTTATTCATTAAGCTACTAGTAAGTTTTAAATATTACAAATCAGTCCTCTAATCTTCAGAATATGTTCAATACGCCCCCTCAAGATGGAAATGGAGTATGCGAATCAAGCATTCCCATCTTGCACAACAGAAAATCAAACTGAACCTTGCCTAAAGGTTTGGTGAAGATGTCAACTACTTGCAACTTTGTATTGACATGAACGCGCACAATATTAGCTTCAATAATGTCCCTTATAAAGTGACAATCGACTCCCACATGCTTAGTTTTTTCATGATAAATAGGATTTGCTGCCAAAGCAATGACAGATTGGCTATCATAAAATAACACTGCATGTTGAGAATGAAAAATACCAAGGTCCTTGAATAAGCTAACTAACCATATCACTTCACAAACTGTAGCACACATGGACCTATACCCGGCTTCAGCAGAACTACGTGAAACCACGTCTTGCTTGTTGTTTTTCCAGCTAACCAAAGAGTCCCCCAAATAAAGACAATAACTAGTAACAGATCTCCTGGTGTCAATACACACTGCCCAGTCTGAATCACAATAGCCTTTCAGATGAAGTGAGCTTGTTCTAGGAAAAAATAACCCTTTTTCTAAGGGAATCTTTGAGATAATGTAGTACTCTTTCAGCAGCATGCCAATGAGAAACACAAGGAGCAGACATATATTGGCTTAAAAGATGAACTGCATAAGAAATGTCAGGTCGAGTGATAGTAAGATAAATCATTTTTCCCACCAAGCTCCTATACATACTAGGATTATCCAAGAGAGGAGTTATTTTTGGAAAGTTTAAGAATAGTGGTAAAGGAAAACCTACCAGTTTGCAACCCAAATTTCATGTACTTTCAAGTAATTCAAGCATATACTTTCTCTGGTTCAAGCAAATACTCTTAGCTGAGTGTGCCACATCTAGTCCCAAGAAATACTTTAATTCACCAAGATCGTTGATAGAGAATTGAGTATGTAGATAGGTTTTAAGCTTGTCAATTTGTGACATATCATTACCAGCTATGACTATGTCATCAACATAGACTAAAACAACAATAAAAGAGGTAGAGTTGCAAAGTGTAAATAGAGAGTAATCAGCTTTAGAATGACTAAACCCGTAGCTCACAAGTGAGTCAGCTAACTCGTGAAACCATTGACGATTAGATTGCTTTAAACCACATAAGGATTTAAGAAGTTTACAAACTTTAGTGTCACCTGGTGTACAAAAACCATGTGGTAATTGTTGGAAACACTTTTTATTTTGCAGCGAAAAAACTGGTCTTGGATTCTGATTATAGTGTATATGGATTATATAAAAACAATACAGAAATAACTCACGGACAGAGGTAGATCACACTTGATCTTCTGTTGTATTCCTATTATACTTCTTTCACTTAGAGAGGTGGACTATCAAAACTGTTAGGAAACCCTAATTATGAAGGTTGTTTCTTTTTCTTAACATATGAACAGTATATATATGCTACAACAGGAACTTAGTGCATAAGAAGGAAAAGACTTCTAACTTACCGAAAACTCTAACCCTACTTAGATTAGTACTTAATTAATAAATATTATATAATTTTATTAACATGATTAATATAATATTATCTAATTAATACTTTACAAATCTTAGAATATTCTATCGGTAAATTATATTCATTTTCACTAGAGAATATAATTTTCACATGATAAATTATATTCGAAATTTAACGAGAAAACCGGAAATACTGAAGAAACGACCGATCGTCTGGACAAAAACGACCGATCGTTTTTGGTCCAATTTCTTCCAGTGAGATCATCTGAAAAACGACCGATCGTTTTCTGAAAACGACCGATCGTTTTCTGAAAACGACCGATCGTTTTCTGAAAACGACCGATCATTTTCTGAAAACGACCGATCGACTGCAGAAAACGACCGATCGTTTTCTGTAAATTTCGAAAACAGGTTTTCAGCTTATTCTGGAAAATTGCTTAAAATGCTGGTTAAAACCCTCAACCACTACCAATGGTCATATACAGAAAAACAGACATTTTGGTCCATATAAACCATCCCAAATCTCTCCCCAATCATCATCCATTCATACCAATCTATCATCTTTCAACCTCTCTCATTCAAAACCCTAAATATCACCATTTTGGTGTATATATTCGAAAAAGAGGGTAATTAAGGAGAAAGCGATTAAAGCTCAACCAACATCAAATACTCACCAATTAGCCTATTTAGAAGCAATAAACTAGTGAATGTAGTTACATTATTGTAACAAAATTGTAACGAGTGATTTATAAACTCATTTGTGAGCGAGTGATCGGGTAGAGGCTTTGTAAGTAAGTGAAGCTTAAAAGCTCTAGGTCTTTTCATTCGGGACACTCATAAAGTGAGGGGGAGCTTAATCGGTTGATTAGCTCGATAGAATTGTAATATCCGAAAGAAGATTTTTAGTAAAATACTCGGCAGTACCGAGGAGAGGCCGTAGGCCGTTTGCCGAACCTCTATAAATCTTGGTGTCATTTTCTTTCCCTAGCTTTTACTTTCCGCAAATATTTATTATTGCCTATTTCCTTGCTTGCGTTTAGTAATTCTAACAATTTATTAACTCTTGTTAAAACGCTTAAGTTTAGAATTGCATAAGTTGGGTTATTAGTTGCCATTAAGTTTTAATTAGGCAAAAAGCGCAAAAATCTTATTCACCCCCCTCTAAGGTTTAGCCGCACCGGGCCAACACAACTCTTACCTACATACTTGTTTCGTTGATTCTCACTTGATTAAATACGTGATCAATCACTCTATGACGATTCATTTAGTAACTACATGAAAAGTCTATTTAAAGTTTGCCTCTTCGAGCTTAAAACCTCTTTAAAAATAAATCCAATTAACTTGTAATCCGAGATAGAAAAGAGCTATTTTGTGAAATAAATCTGATCTATAATCAATGTTTGCCCATCAAAAACAATAATAAGCTGCTCATTCCTATTCAATTACTACAACATGCAAACATAAAATTCAAAGGCCAACAAACTCATAACTTATACCTATTTAGTATAAAAAGCGACCTAATTAATCTATATATTTCGATTACTTCCAGATTATTTAGCAAAGCATACTCTATTATAACGGATTTACTTGTACTGCCATCCAATTCTATAGTTTAACAATGCACAACACTTTGCAAGATAAGTACTATGTAATCATGTGACTGATATAACAATTCGAATTTCTAGTTCTATGTTAGTATTACTTAAACCAATAAAGCAACTTATACTCAATCTTATAGCAGCTATAATATAAAAAGAAAATATAAGCGAGTTGTTACCTTGATGAAGAAACCAGGACCTCGATTGGCCCCTAGCTTCCCCCCTCTCTATCTTTTGATTTTATGTATTTTATTAATCTATGCTACTGATATACTTTCTCTCATGTTTATATAGAGTAAAACAAAACGGCTAAGTAGTTTAAAAGTTGTAACTCTCTCCCCTCTATGCGTTATAACTTATAAGAATTTAAGTTATCAGTTTTGATTACCTATTTAATTCTATTCACAAATCCATTAGGAGAATTAATAACTTACACCTTAGATTTTTACATAATTATATACTACTCTTAATAGTTGCTACTATTTTTAACGTGCCCCTTAATATAAGCAAAATTAATAACTAGTACTTCTATTTAAACTATTATTAAAAAAAATACGGGTTCTAACAAGCTAGCTGGAGGCTGACAGTGATTAACGAAAATAAGGATTTAGCCCCCCTCCACGCATATTAATTTTTTTAAATTCAGCCACCCATCTACTGATACTGGCTCCTCAAGTGCTTCATCCCACTAAATCTAAAAAAGTCGAAGAGAAAAAAAAAAAAGAACTAGAGAGATGTGGTGTAAGAGAATACACATCAATCTCATCATAATTTTTGGAGAGTGAAAATTGTAGTTTTCGGCGTTAGAGAAGCATTTACAAGTAGAATCGTATATGAATGTCATTGGGTATAGAATAGCATATCGTATACCTTCTCGAATATAATTAAGTTTCTGGAAATGCGGTGGAATCCCGGAGAAGATCCGCAGATCTAATGAAACTGATTAAGCACACCAAGGGTTGATCATGAAAAGTGAATGGACACTTTGAACTTCCCTTCTTGCAGGGTCCCTTGTGAACCCAATCTATAATATATAGTTGTATCTTCAGAAATTAGGTTTTTTTTTTTGTCTAGAGCACAAATCAGATAGTGCATGAAGGAAATTAGCCGTTGTTTCAATAAAAGTATTTCGTACTTTGGATGTATAACTTACATCAATTTATGTCCTATTTATTTTATTTTTTTTCTCCTATTATTATCTACTTCCATATCATTTTTTCTATCATTTTTCCACCTGCCTGAAGTAAAAGTTCCTCCAAGACCGGTTAATAAATAAAGCACCACAAAATCTCTAAAAACCAACTATAACTCCTACCACTATGCTAACATAAAACCATAAATTATCATCGTCGCCACTCCCATATTCGCCACTTGGAGAACTAGACGTTTCATCATCACCTGGGCACTTGGTCGCCAAAGGAACCCCACAAAGCCCGACATTTTCCATGTATATCGACGGATCATCCAAAGTCAAAAACTGAGTACTTGTCGGTATTCTTCCCGAAAAATTGTTATAAGAAAGGTTCAAGTGGCTCAACGAAAACATTGATCCCATGCTCGATGGAATTGACCCATAAAGCTTATTTTTCGGGAGATCATGAGTTTCAAGCCACTTTAGTTTACCTATATCTTCAGGTATTTTTCCTGTTAAATGATTCATCGATAAGTTTAAAGTGCTGAGTTTTGGAAGCTCTGTCAGCTTCATTGGTATTTTTCCCGATAATTTGTTTCCTGAGAGGTCTATGCTATTAACGAGATATAGACTATAGAGTGCGCTGATATTCGAAATCTCTCCCCTTCGTCAGAACCGATAATTTTCCCTCGTATACTTCAGATAAAAGATCGATGGACATTCCCTTTAAGTCACCCAAACAAGAAGGGATTTGTCCTGAGAAGCTGTTTTGTGCAAGATCTAGTATATGAAGATTAGTAAGAGTACAAAGCTGTGATGAGACATGCCCACTAAACGAATTTTCTCGTAGGCACAATATACATAAATCTGGCATCTTTTCTCCAACCCAAAACAAGATATTACCCGAAAAGTTGTTTTCTCCAAGATCAAAACTGAGCATGAGTGTGCAGTTCTTCAGAAAAGGCGGAATTGCCCCAGAAAGATTGTTATTTCTGATGCTCAAGAACATGAGTGAGCTTAGCGAGCCCATCGAGCTAGGTATTTTCCCAGAAAACCTGTTGTTCGACAAACCCATGAAATACAAGTTCGGTTTATCATCCCAAATAAGGGGTATCTCATCAGTTAAATGATTGCTTGACACATCAAGACTAGTCAGGCTCAGGATCTTTCCTAACGAAACAGGAACGGTACCATTTAAGAAATTTTCGGCGACATCGTAATTCGCCAAAGCTGGTAACATTTTGTTTATGTCCTCGGGTATAGACCCATAAAAAAAATTGTTCCTCAAAAACAAAGTTTCTAGATTCGCAGTGAAATTCGGTAGAGGGCCTGCAAATCTATTGAAGCTCAAGTCCACGTACGCATGGTCTTGAAAAGTGAAAGTATTGGGAACCCTACCACTCAATTCATTTTTAAAGAAATCGAGCTGTATAATTTGCTAATCTAAATTGCAAAACCATTCTGGTACAATGTCCGAGATCAATGTACTGTAGAGGACAATAATGTTCAGATTACTTTGGTTTTTGAGCCAAGATGGAAACTTGGGACCTATTTGGCAGTATTCAAGTGAAAGGTAGTTGAGTTTAAAGGGAGGTACCCACTTGGAACTTACATTGAAAGACAGTGGTTAATGATGTTGAAATCACCAACTGCATTAAGCTTGTAAGGTTGAACATATGAGCTTCTGTGATAACACTATGCCAATTGTTTTTCGAAATACGAGAACGGATAATGAATAGAGTTGGTCTAAACTTTTGGGTATTGTACCATTCATTTTGTTGTCCGAGAGGTAAAATTCTTGTAACAAAGATAAATGTCCAAGGGATTTAGGGATCGAACCGGTGAACGAGTTAATCCAAAGGTAAAGGTATTTTAGGTTCTTTATTAGTCCCACTGAACTTGGTATAAACCCGAACATGTGATTGTACCCCAAATTCCAATGTTCTAAGCTACTATTCGAACATTTCGATAGCCCGTTAAAGAACTCGGTTAGCTTACCATTGATGTTGTTCTTAGACAGCAGAAGATTTCACAGTTAGCATAGTTTTCCTAGATATTTTGGTAATTTCCCATTGATATAGGAATTGCTAGACATATCAATGTGTTGAATGGAAATCAAGTTTGAAAACTCATTCGGCATGTTTCCAGAAAGGGTATTTAAGCTCATGTCAAGATAAACAAGGCTTGTTAAGTTGAACAACCACTTTGGTATGGATGAGTTGAATCCATTGCTGGAGAGATCGAGACGAGAAAAAGAAGTGAAGTTCACGACTGAGAGTGATAATGGGAGATTAAAAAGACCACAAGAGGGCAGATACAACTCCTCTAAAGAAGTGAGCTTATTTGTTATTTTAAGCCAGTTGTTTGTAGCTAGGCTAAGATACCCAAGTTGAGATATTTCAAAGACAATAAGTTGGGTAAAAATTCGAGATCTTTCGCGCCAGATTGGTAAGAAAACCCAGAACTCAGATCAAGTGACTCCAATTTCGAGAAATTACCAACTTGGGTAGGGACTATCCCGTCAAAATTTGAACCGGAAAGATTAAGATACCGCAAATTCTCGAGTGAACCGATAAATGATGGAATATTTATTCCTTCTAAGTTGTTCATACTCAAATCCAAGTATTCAAGAGAGTTCAACTTAATCAATGACTGGTTTATCTGACCTCCAAGTGCATAACTCAAACCATCAAGGTTGTTTGGAGACGGGTTTTGAAGCATGAGAGCGATTACGTGGCGAGTGTTTGGGTCACATGAGATCCCAGCCCAACTACAACAATCTTTGCCAACCCATGAGGAGAGTCTGTTGGAGGGGTCGGTAAGGTCTTTCTTGAACACGACAAGTGCTTCTCGTTCATCACTTAAACAACTTACGCTAGAAGATGAAAGAACAGTTATGATGTGGAGAGAAAACGAGGATAGGAGGATAAAAAACATGAATTGAAGTTGAGTTCTTGTGATTGGAACTATTTCTGTTCCAGAAAGAAATATTGGGTTTCTATTTCTTTTGCTTGTTATATGGTGTGGGATCATAAACACACCCTTAGGATTTATATATATATTGTGGATGATTCATGAAACTCGATACGTAAGTGATAAAGTAATAATTTTGATGGGTTGCGTTATGCTTTTCAACAATAATATGATGAGTAAAAGATAATAAATATTGGACACTTCGTGGTTCTTTCTTATTGATCGATAATTGTACTTGCTCGGTTTACAATTTCTTATTACACTTGTGCTTGACTTAATGATTTAATCTTGATCTTGGTCTTTATCTTTCTCTTCGGTGGTCAGTCTTTAGTCTTGCTCGGCTTGCTTTCTAGTGAGATAAGCTCTGACAAGTTTCTTTTTTTTCTCTGCTTCTCTCTATATTTTTTAGATAGATCTTTTTGTCCTTCTTTCAGTGGAGCTACTTGGCTATTTATAGGCAATTGTGCCTCATAGGATGTTGACAAATGTTTTCATCTCATGCGTCACCTCATAGGTTTTTCCACTGAGGGCCTTTATTAATTGGGCTGAGATAGTTATTGTATAACTGTCCATCCCTAAGTGTGGAAAGTATTTATATAACATGGGCTTTAGTATTCAAGAATTGAATATACTCTAATAATGTTTGGATCGATACGTAGTCGAATAGATATATTCGGGTCTAATTTTTGGGTTCTATGAATAAGTCATAAGAGTAAAAAATATAGAAAACTAAAGGGGGAATGTTGAGTGGTATTTGAAAGTTCAAACTGTAAGAGAAATTTGTAGGTAGTTTTGATTTTAATATACCAAAAGAAAATATTTGTGTCGACTCATGGGGTATTGCAAATGTGTACTCATGTTTGAAAATTGCTTCTTTTGTTGGATTTTTATGAATTTGCCAACATGTTTCCTGAGAATTCAAATACTGGGCACATGAGTTAAAACAGCAATATTACACCACTACTTTATTTTATGAAATAAACGTCAGGTATACACACGTTTCATATGACCAACTTTTGAATAATTTATTTTATGCAAACACAAGCTTAACTACACCAGTAAATTTGCTCAATTTGTAGTGATTCCACAATCGCCTACATTGATAAGATATTTGGACCATATATATATCTTAATCAGTAAACAAACTAGTATGGACAGTCGTAGACTGCAACCCCACTTGAAACTTTTTGATGTAAAAATAGAATTTTTATATGTATTTTGATCAAAAACTTTAAATGTTAGTGTTTCAGCCTCACCATTCCGAAAAATAACTTCATATAAGATATAATTTTTTATTATAAAAAATCAACTCCGTATTTGACAATCCTGATTCCGTCACTCATATTAATAAAGCATAAACTCTTCCAATACTCCGTACGTATTTAAATTCGAGTAAAGAAGCCCACGCATAGTGCATAGTTGAGTATATTGTAGCCCCCTGGGCAATAGGCTAAGCAGAAGATATATATGTTCTGTCAACTTTTCTTTTTCGTTACAGGCTCCCATCTATTAATGTATTTTCGATGATTACTTTTTACCCCAGTTATCGAGTTTCTATCAAATTTTATATTATGTTTTCTAAAGCAATTCATTATTTTATTCATAATTATCTTCGAGCTATAGCTTGACACCATATGAAAAGTTTGTATATTCAATACATGTACTACCTGCTTTTAACGATTTAGCTACCAGCCTAACAAAATTAACAATTGACGTACTGAACTATCATAATGTTCACAATTCAGTTACCGTCATTAAATTAGTTTGATAGAAGTTAGTTTCAATTTTCATTTTGGTCATATTCTTTGTAAGTTGTATAAATATAACACTTAATTTTCTAAAATGTCTCATTTTAGTATAATTCAAAAAAAATAAAATATATATATATATATATATATATATATATAATAAACACACATATGTTTATATATATGTTACATTAATGTATGTATAAAAATATATATGATATAATGCATGTACATATTATTGCAAATAATGTAAATTTTAGATGATATTTGTGTATAACAAATAAATTATAAATACTTAAACAAATATATTCTATTTACAAAAAAATGAATACTTTTTTTAAAAAAAATAATAATTTTCTTGTCATTTTTTCATGAAAGTATTCAAATAGGGATGTTGCCTCAAATAATTTTTTCTCGAATATCATACATCTAGTCAAATAATATGTTTTTTTAAACCGAGATACTTATATTATGTATGTGTTTTAACAAAAACATTGTAAATTGTAATGTTTCGAAAAGACATGATTAAATTTATACAAATTACAAAAAATATGACCAAAATAAAAAGTGAAAATAACTTTCATCAAACTAAATTAATGACAGTACCTGAATTGTGAATATTATGATAGTTTAGTACGTCAATTGTTAACTTTGTTAGTCTGGTAGCTAAATCGTTAAAAACAGATAGTACAATACACTAAATGTATTTTTATATATTTTTTCCTATTTTACAAATTGAAATTACACAAAATAAATAATAAATTAGAGAATAAAGAAATATTTTGAATTAGGGGAAAATTTAATTGATGATTTGGGGTTTTTTGTTAATAAAGTTGATGGTTATTGTGGTTGATTGATTTGGGTTTTTTTTAATGATAAATTTGAGTTTTTGAGAGAGAGAGAGAGAGAGAGAAAAAAACGTAAAATTCTATTTTTCAGGGACTGACTGTGTAATTTTTGAGGCAGAGGGACTGACTGTGTAATTTTGATGCAGGGGGACTGACTGTGTAATTTTAATCTACGGTTTAGTGATTAACTGCAAACCGTCGGTTTGGATCAGTTTTCAGAAATCACTGTAAACCGTAGATTTTGCACAGAATCACTGTAAACCATAGATTTTTTCTACGGTTTGTGCGTTTTTTCAGAAAAAATATAGTATAAAAATTCAGCCTCATAAACTGATCCACATTGGTGTAAATATTGGCTCATTAATTTAAATTCAAATGTTCATTTTTAGATTCTCATATGACTTATTTGACTAAACCAAATTTTCTTTATCCACAGTCCAAATAGGGCCGCTTCATGATAGCAAATTTCTATTCTGTAATTCTTTATGTAAAAAAAATAAAATAAAATAAAAACTCCTAGCTATCTTTTTTTATTTTAACCTTTTTTACTTAAAGAAAGCTAAAAAAACGAAATACCCAAAACTTTTTTAAGAAAAAATCTAAAAGCTATCAAAGAAAAGAAAAGATGACAAGAATGACAAAATACTGAGGGTATGATGGAAACATGAAAAATGGATGGGAAACAAAAATAATTTCCTAATAAAACATTTTTTTATGTGTTGATTACATAAAAAAAACCAATGAAAAAGAAAATGAAGAAAGTATGAAAAAAAAATTGTGTCTAGAATGAGAGAAATTATTTTTCTTTCAAAAGTGAGAGCAAAAGTAAAATAAATGAAAAATTGAGATCATTTCTCTCTCCTTTCTTTAATTTTTTTTTTATTTTCTTTTATTTTCTCAATTTTCAATCTTTCAACCACATGAGTGCAAAATGATTTCATGTTAATTTTCAGTTTTTTTTCGCTTTTTTTTTATTTTCCTACCACATTTTCGGGTTCCAAACACACCCTATGAAAAAAAATTGTGTCTAGAATGAGAGAAATTATTTTTCTTTCAAAAGTGAGAGCAAAAGTAAAACAAATGAAAAAGTGAGATCATTTCTCTCTCCTTTCTTTTATTTTTATTTTATTTTCTTTTATTTTCTCAATTTTCAATCTTTCAACCACATGAATGCAAAATGATTTCATGTTAATTTCATTTTTTTTTCATTTTTTTTTTCTCTTTTTTTTCTTTTCCTGCCACATTTTCGGGTTCCAAATACACCCTAAGAGTGCATGAAATCCGAAAAACTAATGTTAAAATGAAAATAATTTTCCATGAAAACATTTTCTTGTGTTTGATTGTATAGTAAAACCAATGGAATCATTTAGATAATTACACATTTACATTTTAGAGAGAGAAAGAGAGAGACGACTAGGGTGAAAAACCCTAGCCGCCGCAATCATGACTGCTCCCACCTCACCGGTCAGAGATAAAATATCGAATATAAATCGAAATCCTCAATGTATATCTCCGGATCCACCCCCAATGAAGTCCTTCGCATCAATAGTAACCTCGCAAACAAAAAAACCTAAATTAGCATTGAAAGAATTAGGAAGTTATAAAGGTGAACCTCTAATCAATTTCTCTATGGATGATGTTAAACAGCTATCGGAACCCTTTAAGTATACACTGGTTGGAAAATTTATGCATGGTAGACCAGAAGTGGAAGTGATAAGAAAATTGTTTGGAAAGCTCGACCTAAAAGCTAATTATAATATTGGGGTATTAGACCACAAACATATATTGATTCGTTGTTTTCACGAGGAAGATTTTACGAGAATCTGGCTAAAAAAAATCTGGTATATAGAGCACTTCCCTATGCGTGTGTTTAAGTGGACATATGACTTTGATCCAGACTTTGAGACTCCAGTATCTCCTGTTTGGATTAATCTTCCAAAATTGCCTATACATCTATACAACAATTCTAGTATTTTCTCTATAGCGAGAGCTTTTGGAAATCCTTTAAGGGTAGATGAACCTACTTCTAAATTATCAAGACCAAGTTTAGCAAGGATATGTGTTGAGGTTGATCTTAGTGAAGAGCTAGTTGAAAGGGTTAGAATAGGTTATGGCGAAGATAATGATGTGGGTTTTTGGCAATATTGTGAGTATGAAGATCTACCAAATTACTGCAGTTTTTGTTACAAGCAAGGCCATAAAATAAACTCATGCAAATTCAAGAATAATAGAGAAAGCAATAAAGAAGTAGCAAAGGAGTCTAACGAGCAAAAAAACAAAAAAAGCAGTGCCAAATTTATTAATAATAATTTCAGAAAGAAAGAAAGCACTAAAGACTGGGTAGCGAGAACTTTTCAAAAAGCCAAGGAAATACCTAAAGAAGCAGATGGTGGATTAAAGAATGATCTTTCTTCTACTGCAGTAGTTCCTACAAGAGAAGAAGTGATGATTAGTGAAGAGGAATCCAGGGAAGATATTATAGATGAAGAAATAATTTGTGATATTATTCCAAATGCAGATAAAATAGAGGAAAAAGTAGAAGAAAATCTTTGCATTATGAATAAACTTCCTGAACAAGAGCTTAAACTGGTTAGTTTTAATTTTGAAAAGAGAAGTTTAATGCAAAGCAAAATTATGGTCATTACTGAAATAGAGGAGATGGAAGAAGAATCAGAAGAAAGCATCTTGGAATCAACAAGTGAAAATGCAGTAACAGAAGAAATTTGGGAAGAAAGCTTATTCAAAAGTCAGAAGAAGAACCTTAATAAAAAAGAAAAAGCAAAAAAACAGCAACAACAGATGAGTTTAAGATCATCCTCTAATGTGGGGGAAAGAAAAAGGTATAATAAATGATTACATCCTTAATATGGAATGTTAGAGGGTTGGGAAATGGTGCTACTACAAGAAGAATTAAAAAACTATGCTTGGTAAATAAGATAACACTTCTTATTTGTTTAGAACCTATGGTGGGTTGTGACAAAATAGAAAAGTACAGAATGAAGTTTGGATTTGACAATGTGTTGGGTCATGAGGAGAATAAAATCTGGATTTTTTATAATGAAGGCATAGAGATGAAGATTGTGAGGCAAATGGATCAAAGCATGCATTTGGAAATTCAATGGCAAAATAGTACTATTTTTCTAACTCTAGTGTATGCTAAGTGTACTATGGGGGAAAGAGTGGCATTGTGGGATTTTTTGAGGCAAAATTTTACTCTAAGTCCATGGTTTGTTACAGGGGATTTTAATACAGTTTCTAAAGAGGAAGACAAAGTAGGAGGTCTACCTATTAACATCAGAGCTGCTAATGACTATTTAAACTGCATGGATGGTATTGGGGTGACAGAAATGAAGTTTAGTGGTTCTAAATTTACTTGGTGTAATAAAAGAAGTGGAGATGGTACTATTTTTGAGAGGATTGACAAAGTCTGTATTAATAATGCAGGTTTTAATTTATTCAACAATGTTTCTTTGGAGCATTTGAGTAAAACTAATTCAGATCATAGTCCTCTTCTTCTTACTATGAAATCAGAGTTAGACAACAATCCTAGGAGGTTTATTTTTCAAAAGTTTTGGACCAAACATCAAGATTTTCTCAAAATGGTCAGAATAAACTGGAAAGTGTATACCAAAGGGAATGTATTACACTCTTTGGTTAATAATCTTAAGTTTCTGAAAAAAGCTATTATAAACTGGAATAAAAGTACCTTTAGGAATATATTTCAACAAGTGATTGATGCTGAAGATGAGGCATTAAGAGTGGAAAATCTCTTTGAAGAAGACCCAAGTCCTGCAAATAGAGCTGTGTTAATGGAAGCTAAAGCAAACTTAAATTATAGGATGAAAATAGAAGAAGATTTCTGGACTCAAAAAGCAAATATTAAATGGGCTAAGGAAGGGGATGCTAACACAAAATTTTTCCATAGTGTGGTGAAAAAAAGAAGAACAAAGAGTATAATTACTGCTATTTCAAACTTTCAAGGAGTTACTTTGACAGGTAAAAAGGAGATTAAAGAGGAAGCTGTTAGTTATTTCAGAAGTCTGCTAGCTGCTAACTACATTCCAAATAGTTATATTTACAAAAGCCTAGAGTGTGTGAAAAGAGCCATTTCAGATGAAGACAATGAGTTTCTAACAAAAGATCCTACATTTGAAGAAGTAATAAGTGCTATTTGGGATTTGAATAAGAATAGTGCTCCAGGTATAGATGGCTTTAATGGTCATTTTTACACTGTTTGCTGGGATATTATAAGCAAAGATATTTATCAAGCTGTTTTACAGTTCTTTTCAGGAACAATTTTGCTTAAAGCAATGACTACCACCATAATAGCCCTAATTCCTAAAAAAAAATGATCCTGAGACCTTTGCTGATTTTAGACCTATAAGTCTTTGAACCTTTTTCAACAAAGTCATATCCAAAATTATGTGCTCTAGACTTTCACTTATTCTGCCTCTTATCATTTCAGAAAATCAAAGTGGTTTTGTTAAAAACAGAGATATTCTAGACAATATTCTTCTTTCACAAGAATTTATTTCTAATCTGGATAACAAAAGCAGTGGGAATAGCTTAGCTTTAAAGCTGGATATGAAAAAAGTTTATGATAAAATTTCATGGCACTTTTTAATTTCCACTATAAGAAAATTGGGTTTTTCAGAAGTTTGGATAGACAGAGTTTGGAGACTTATCTATGATAATGGTGTTACTGTTATGGTGAATGGAGCTACAACAGGTTTCTTCACTCCAACAAATGGTCTAAGGCAAGGTGATCCTCTATCTGCCAGTCTCTTTATCATTTGCTCAGAAGTTCTGTCCAGAAACTTAAACAAGTTAGTCTATAATAAAAGATGGAAAGGGTTTAAAGCCCCAAATGGAAGCCCTATTATTACACATTTAGCATTTGCAGATGATTTCATTATTTTCTCAGCTTCTAATACTAATTCTGTCAAATGTGTGAAAAATGTATTGGACATGTATAACAATGACTCTGGTCAAGAAATCAGTCTTGACAAGAGTTTTGCCTATATTTCCAAAGGAGTAAGTCAAAGACAGAAAGAAACTGTGAGCAAGATGCTTGGTATTCAGTGTAAAAAACCTCCTTTTACCTATTTGGGCTGTAAAATTTATGCTGGAAGGAAAAAGTGTATCAATTATCATGAACTGGTTTTGAAAATCAGAAAGAAGTTATCTGGTTGGAAAGTACAGTATCTAAATATGGGGGGGAAGTTGATCTTAATTAAGCATGTGCTTAGTTCTATTCCTATATATACTATAGCAGCAATGAATCCTCCTCTATAGGTTATAAAGGAAATAGAAAAAATTTTGGCTAATTTTTTGTGGGGATAAAAAGATGGTAAAAACAAGCATCATTGGGTTAGTTGGAAGAAAGTTTGCAGAACAGTGGAGGAAGATGGTTTAGGTATAAGAAGCTTAATAGATATTGCTCCTACTTATGCTATGAAGTTGTGGTGGAAATTTAGAACCTCCAATTCCTTATGGGCTAAGTTTATGAAAGCAAAGTATTGTAAAAATGGGCATCCAGTTGAGGCTAAAGCTAGAATAGGGAATAATACATGGAATAGAATGCTACTAGTAAGAGAAAGAGCAGAAGAATGTATGCAATGGTTAGTAGGGGATGGTAATATTTCTGTTAATTTGGACAATTGGTTGGGTACAGAAAAAATAAATGATGCTAATATTCATAATAGTCTAAATGTCAAAGATTTGCTGCAAAATGGAAGATGGGATAGACAAATAATTAATGAGCAAATTCCTATTCAAATTAGATCTGTGTTCAAAGAAGACTTCAAAACTAATATTTTTGGAAAGGATGAGATTATTTGGAAAAATGAAAAGATGGGGAATTTTACTTTTACATCTGCTTGGGATGTTACTAGAATAAAATATGAAGACAGTTGGTTTAACAAATACAAATGGGACAAGGCTTTACCTTTGAAAATCACATGTTTCGTATGGAAACTTTTCAACAAATCCTTGCCTTTAGATTCTGCAGTAAAAAAATTTGGCATTCAATTAGCTTCAAAGTGTGAGTGTTGTGGTGTACAAGAATAAAATACAGAGCATTTGTTTAGTTCTGGGAAAATAGCACTAGAAGTATGGAATCATTTTGGTGGTTTGATGGGTATAATTAATACTAATATTAGTATTAAAGGGAGATTTCTAACTTGGTGGACAACAGCTAGAAAAGAAAAAAATGGTATCAACTCATTCACTCTGAAGTTATTACCATCTATAATTGTTTGGATGATTTGGAAAGCTAGGTGCAGTTATAAATTCAACAACAAGGAGATGATCACCACTACAATTTGTTCCCAAATTACAGATATGTTGTACTTAAGCTCCAAAAACAACAAAAATTTCTCAAGGTGTTGGACTTTAAAAGACATATTTATTACTAAACCGGTGGTAAGAGGTAAGAGGGTCTATATAGTGAAATGGCTAAATCCTCCAACTGGGTATGTAAAAATCAATACAGATGGGTGCTTTAAATCTACTTCAAATTCGTGTGGTATAGGTGGAGTAATTAGAGGCCCTAAAGGAAATTTTATCTATGGTTATCAAGCAAAGGCTACAGGACTATCAGCTATCGAATCAGAAGCTAAAGCTATTCTGCGTATGCTACAGTTAAAGAATCTGGATTCAATTATTGTGGAAAGTGATTCGTTATAATTGGTTAATATAATCACAAAAAATATAGTAGCTCATTGGCATATTAGATCTATTATAGATGAAATTAGGATCAAATTGAAGGGCAAAGATTACCTGATGCAGCATGTAGTAAGAGAGACAAACAGCGCAGCAGATACTCTAGCAAAAATTGGTTGTGATGAAGGGTTCAAAGAATTCTTAAAAATAGATGAATTAAATCAAAAATTGCAGAACATCATAAAATTGGAAGTAAAAGGGCTTCCAAATTTAAGGTTTTGATGGTTTATGGTAGAGATCGAAGAGGTTTCTTGTGAAGAAGATGGTGTTTTCTCTCTCTTAAGTGTGACTTTTCTCATTCTCAGATAGAAATTTGGGGGTATCAATACACGTGTTATTTGGTCTGAGTGCGTTACTTAGGCTAGTGTTATGCTGGTCCTAAAAGTTTTCGAAGATTATCTTTTTAGTCAGTCAAGTTGTAAAGTTTTGGTTTTAGTTTCTTAAGTTTCATTCTTGTAGCTTTAGTGTTTCATTTGATGATACTGGTTATTTGTTAATTCTATTTATTAATAAAAATGTGGGCTTTATTCCCACAATTTATATAAAAAAAAATAGTAAAACCAATGGAAAATAAAACAAAGAAAAGTGAGAAAAAACTTTGTATGCATAATAAGATAAAGTATTTTACTTTCAAAAGTAGAAGTAAAATGAAAACAAATGGTAAAAGTGAGACTAGCTCACTCTCTCTTCTTATTTTTTTCTTTTTTTTCTCTTTTAATTTTCCAACATTCCAAACACATGATCAGAATATGATTTTATGTTCATTTTTCTTTTACTTTTTTTTTCCGTGACATTTTTCGGGTTTTAAAGATCTCATAAATCTAAATCTAGGGAAATTTAATGTTAGTAAATACTTTAGAGAGATAGATGCTTATCATACTACTACAACATGATTACATGACGGTTGAATGATGCTATGTGATGACTTCTTTGTTCACTTCCTTCTTCTTCTTTTTTTTATTGATGCTTGGTTATGCTCATTTTCTTAAAAAACCAAAACATGCTTGGAACCGTTGACATGCAACATCAACGAGCTACCTAGAATAAAAAATTAAAAGAAAAGGATTTTAAAAAATTATTGTTAACAAAACCACATTTATAAGAAAACCAACATTATAATTTTAGAACAATACATAAATGGAGAGCTAAGAGCAGGGCGGGATACCCATGTGGACCAAAGGTTGCCATGGCAACCCTATAATTTCGGAAAATATTTTTTTTATTAATATTTTTCATAATAATTTATTTATATGGTATTTTGGCAACCTATTAAATATTTTTTTTGGCATCCCCTTTGAAAATTATATATAGTTAGTATAATAACATACCATAATTTTGTATGTACTTATAATATATAAGTAATACTTAAGAAATTAACATATGCAATTGATTATAAAATACATTTTACACCAACTTATCATGTTGGCACGTAACACACATCTTTAAAAAAATTAAACAAAAATAATAATTAGAGTAGGGGTGAGTGCAAACAAAATTTATAAAATATTTTTTGGTGGCTTGCATTTTAATTGAAATGAATATACTGAAATTGTGTAATACATATTTAATTTTTCGTATATATCTATTATTTAATATACGTTTGGGTTTTTCAGTTTTTTTTTTATATATTTTTTTACCTTCGTATCTTAATCTTTTGACTTGTTATACATGTATTTCTTAAATTTAACTTTTGTATCTTTTTTGTTTCTATTTTATTTATTTTTTAGTCAATTTTGAAACGCTGAAACTTTCGACATATAACTGCACGTGATATTACTATTGTGGATATTTTTAGAAGTTTGAAAATAAAGTCGAAATTGAGCGAAAGGGAAAAAAATAGAAATCAAATACATTTTAATCAAGAAATCAATGTAAAAAAAATGAAGAAAAGATGGTAAAAAAAGTTTTAAAAAATTCGGTTTTTCCGTGTTTATAATTTTGGCAACTACACATCTACATTTGATCCTGGTTCTGCCCCTGGCTAAGAGGATAGCAGTGGGAAAAAAAGAGATTATGAGAGCGTAACATTAATGAGACAATATCTAATCTAGGGAGCACATTTGGTCATATTATCATTTGTTTTATATGTATTTATAAAAAAAAATTCTTAAATCAATATTTTATTTTATTTCTAAAATGTTTGTTCAAAAAAATATGTAAATTTTGACTTTTTATTTTTTTTGGGTATTTATTGTTTGTTTTGACAATTTATAAGGTAGTAATAATAATAAATACCAAGAAAATTTAAAAAAAAATCAAATTTTACAGATTTTTTTAAACAAAAACTTTAGAAATAAAATAAAACGTTGATTTAAGAAGAAAAAATCGGAAAAAAAAATTACGAATACATATGAAAAAGATGATAACATAACCGTATAAACATAAACAAATGTAACCCCATCGAATCTCGCAATATGAAGGGCATTTGAGGTATACAGAAGAAAGTATGTATATTTTAAATGACTTTTTATAATTGGAGTTTGTCTAAATAAAGTATATATTTATGTACATCATTTTCTCCTAGCTTCCTCACTGGGCGGGACCGGTCATATAGCAATGCTGACTATATTATTTTATCCGTTCCCATTTAATTATCCATTATGAAACTATATGCAATTTTGATCGGCTTATAACTTATATCAAAATTATCAAAATGAATTTTTTTAAAATCTAATCATAAAATTTAACATTTGAACTATATGATCAACTTTTGAAAAAATTTATTCCGACAATTTTGATACAAGTTATTAGCCGGTCAAAATTGCACGTAGTTTCGTAATGAACAATTAAATAGGAACGGATGGAGTATTATTTTTATATACTCGCCGGCATGCCGGCTTCACACATCCTTAGCTACGTAAACCACCCCACTAAAAAAATACAAATCTATATGTCATGCTTATTCATGGGCGAAGCTGGTTAGAAACCATCACGGACATGACACCCATAACTCTGAAACTTATGTTTTTTTTCCAATTTTTTTTTATGTATTTTTATTAAGTTTTGTTAAAAATTATAATTTGGCATCCTGCATGATTTTTAATTTTTCTTAACACCAGGTTTTATTCAAATTCGGCACCTCATGATCTATGCATCCGGACTTCACCTACCGTATTGCAATATTCGGATTCTTAGGCATATCATTTGACAAATTCAAAACAAATACCGTTATTTAAAGATAATAAAATTCAAATTATGAATCTGTAAGTGGGGATACGATTACATAGTTGATCGGTTGAAAACGTAAGCTGTTTGGTACATGGTTTACATCAGTACAAAGATGAATATATTTTAAAGAATACGATAATCAAATGTGAAAAGAGTGAAGGGCTTAATCAAGAAAAAAGAGGTTATATGCTTGTCTTTTCTGTAAGGGAAATTAGCATTTTTTCAATTTTAACATATACCATTTTGGTTTCTTTTAATTAATTTGGCGAGCTGATCCACTAAGGCACTAAGGTGTAGTCTGTATATGCAAGTTTGAAACTGCAATATTTTATTTTTCACTAACATTACCAAGCTAACCCCAATATTTAGTCAATATTTTTTTTATTTTTTTTTATATAATCTGGTGGGTTTTAGTCAAAATTTGATCAGTAAAAGAGCGGATTATATTTAAGGATGTAAATATGCTCAATTTATGTTTTCAAATATAAAATTACACAGTGATAGTAAATCAATATTTGTGTCTCCCACTGATTCCAACTGGTAAAGTTAGCTAGAGTCATTTTTTGCAATCATGCAGCAAAATATTAATTTTCTACAAAGTTTGCGCATATAATATAAGCCACTGTTTTAAAAAACGTGCTTCGTATGAAAAAAAACCCGATTCAAATCTTAAAAAACTCGCTCTTCCGCTTTTTAGGCCGCTAAAATCTTACGTTTTTTACATTTTTTTAGCGTAGGTTCTGACTAACGCTTTAGCTAAGATTTCGCTTTTTAAATACTGGTTATATGCTACGTTGCACTCCGAGCTCACAGTAGTTTAATTGATGATCATTCCCATTTCCCATGACGAGTCATTAATTTCAAAATAATTATAATAATGGTGTATTTCATTTTTGTATGAGTTTTTTGCATATGAAATAAACCAATTTCTTCGCAACGGATAATGGAAATGCATTTTTCAATGTAATGTGAGGCTTTTTGGAAAAAATGAATATATATTCCATTTATTCACACTTATTTTTTTTTTTAAATCAACTAGTGTATAGTAATAATTTCTCACCTTCTTCAAAAATCCTTGAAACTCATAAATTTTAGAATTTAGTTGTTTTTATTTTTTTATTTTATTAAATCAAGCACATCACTAGTTTAAAATAGCTACAAGGGAGGGGGGAAATTGTACCTATAAACTTCATTCAATAAGTTAACAGTCATGAATATTCCTACTGTACCAACCATGAATATTCCTAACTAAAAGAAAACAAAAGATATAGTTTATACTTATTAAATTCAATTTAAGAAATCACCATATGCCTTTTGGCTTAGAAATCCTAGTACAGTAGTCAATACCAATAAACGTCACCTACTACCTACACAAAGCTCTACTATATATTTGTCATTCACTCACAGTGTTACACAAACTAACAATTATCCATGAACAAATACATGAACACAGTGTTAAGCGGGATTAAGCCGTATTACGCGTATTAGACGGTAATTAAACAGAATTAGGTGGTATTATGCGTTATACAATCAATTTCCACTTAAATTCTGCTCACGTATTTTAGAACATTGCATAAACAAGAATAGTTTGCCTTACTTTTTCTATAGTTATACAGTGTGGACTCTTATAACTTTCTCATCTTCTTAATTTGGATGCCCCAACCCCAACTAAAGTTAGCCGATGTCCGCTTTTAAAAATTACTATCGATATATATCTCTTCCTTTAGACCTACACTACTTTATAACAGCGATAATTTATTGATTGATGTTATTTATGTTATTAAATTTTGGAAAGTTTTAAAATGAGGAAAAATTGGCATTAAATAACTTTGTTAATGATTTTGGATGTATGCCACGCTGCTTGTGCTACTAGTTTTCCATATATTAATTATTACCAACTTTATTTAATTAATGGAACTCGTTATCATTTTCTTTTTTCTATACTCACCGTCCTCTTTTTCAGCGACAATAAATTTATAACCCATTAAAAAGGAACAAATACGTCATGCTTATTCACCTATTTTGGGATTTTGCTACACCGGTCTGGCTAAAGAATGCCTCGCCACATCGTTTAACCATCACATAAATTTCCAAATTCAAGTTACATTTAATATAACGTTTCGTGGGCATTGTTTAACCATTAAATGAGCATAGTATGATAAACTAAAAATTAACTATCTAACTCAATAAAACCCAAAATAAAAATATAGAATCCTAGTTGGGGGTTCTATATTGCTTATAATTGAAATAAAATTATAATATCATAAACTAAAAATTAACTATCCAACACAATAAAAACCAAAATAAAAATATAGAACCCTACTTGAGACTACTGTAAACTTAAATTATTAATTAATTTTTTTTATTCCATATAGTGTTATTAATATATACCACATATAATATTAATTAGATACGGTAAACACTAGGAAGTGACGATGGCGGTGATCTCAGATCTAGCCTCCGATCATCTATCTTCATCCCTAAATCTCTATTTCTCTCTCTATCCCAATAAAATCTATCTTCGCATATGCTCTCTAATGGGTTAGACTACCTTATTATTCGTTCTCTCACCCTGGCGAAAGCGAGGGTTCCATACACCCCCTTTTCATCTTCGTTTGTTCACTTTTTAACACATATAAATATAATATACATCCATGGCAATGGGAAAGGTAGATTTAGACACAGCGAAGCTCGAGCCACATGTTAAGCAAACTAGCTATGTCACAGTCCTTACTAGTAAGTCGGATATCTCTAATTTACAAAGTAAATTAGATCTAAATCAGTTGGACATTATAGATATTACTTTTATCTTTAAGGAAAAGTACTAGCAAAGGATCTAAGCCGGCTGTTATATTTTCTCAAGTAGAGTTGCAACTTTCTAAAACTTCTCAAGTAGAGTTTCCGACTTCCTTTGTACATACTACAAGTGACATGTTTTCTTTCATCTTTGAAATGAAATTTTCATTTGCTTAAAAAACGGTATGTATTGTTGACATTACAAAGTCATTATGACAATAATTATATGTTGATTACAAATTTCAATACTATTAAGTATAGAAATAATATGATTGTTAGCATTTAAACCGGGAGATTCTTTTTTCCACATCGAAAATACTCAATCCTATAACAGACGTGGAATCCCACGTGTAGGTGGTGAATTTTTTATTTTTTTTTCTTTTATCCTGTTATTTTGTTTTTTGATGTGATTTAGTTTTTATATATCAAAAACTTTCCCAATTTTACCCAAAAACTTTATCAATTTTATTCAAAAAAAATCTTAACCATCAACCATCAAATTACTTCATATATCAAATTAATATATTTTTTTATCAAATCAACATCACTCTCTACCACTACAATTATCCTAAATTTTACCAAAAAAAAAGATCTCCCAATTTACCAAAAAAAAAAAACTTTCCCAATATATTAATTTGATATATGAAGAATTTGATGGTTGATGGTTATGGTTTTTTTGGATAAAATTGGAGAATTTTTTGATATATGAAAACGAAATCACAAAAGAAAAAATAAATAATAATTTCGCAGCGGACTGTCACGTAAACGTGGAATTTGGGTAAAATTGGAAAAGTTTTTTTTTTTGGGTAAATTGAGAGATTTTTTTTTTGGTAAAATTTAGGATAATTGTGTGGTAGAGTTATGTTGATTTGATAAAAAAATATATTAATTTGATATATGAAGTAATTTGATGGTTGATGGTTAAGATTTTTTTGAATAAAATTGATAAAGTTTTTGGGTAAAATTGGAGAAGTTTTTGATATATAAAAACTAAATCACATAAAAAAAACGAAATAACAGAATAAAAGAAAAAGAAAAAAAAAAAATTCGCCACGTAGACGTGGGATTCTACGTCTGTTATAGGATTGAGCATTTTCCATATGGAAAAAAGAATCTTGTAATAACTACAACTTAACAAATGCCCCCGGGGCACTGTTATCAATATCCTTAATATAAATATTGTTACATTTATACCACGACATTTTTTGGTTTACTAAATATATGTTTTTGATTTAGCATATTATGAAAATCTTATTACTCCTTCCGTTCCTATTTAACTGTTTATTACGAAACTACGTGCAATTTTGACCGGCCAAAAATTTATAACAAAATTGTCCGAATAAATTTTTTCAAAAGTTGATCATATAGTTCAAATGTTAAACTTTATAATTAAATTTTAAAAAAATTCATTTCGATAATTTTGATACAAGTTATAAGCCGGTTAAAATTGCACGTAGTTTCGCAATGGATAATTAAATGAAAACGGGACTAATAAATTACTACAAATAACATATTATAACAAATACATACATGTTTAACCAATTCCTGTGAGTAATTGGTTAGATTTTCCCTTCTTACACCTATCATTTGACTAATTCACGAGAATATGACGTTTGGCGAAAGAGTAGAATATAATAAATATAGATTATAGTACAATTCAACATAGGAATTTGCATGTGTGGGTAAAATTTACATAGTTCACCGGCTGAAAACGTAATTAAGATGTTTACATACATAGATTAAATTAGTACAAGGATGAACATATTTTAAACAATACCATAACCAAATGCTAAAAGTTATATTGTGAAAATAGTGGACTTAAAAAATGAAGAAAAAACAAGTCATAAGCTCGTCTGTTCTGTAAGGGGATCTAGCATTTCTTCAATTTTAACATATACCATTTTGGTATCTCTTAGTTTGACTCTGTAGATGTAAGTTTGAAACTGCAAGCTTTTATTGCTCTCGAATATTACTTAGCTAACCACCAATATTTTAGTCAAGTCGAGATATGATCAGTAAAAGACCGGATTATATTTTAAGGTATATAAATATGATAAATTTATGTTTTAGAATATAAAATTACATATAGTGATAATAAATCTGTATATATGTAATACAGTAATAGCTGAGCGATTAATAGTACTCGTGTCACCGACTGATTCCAACCCGTAAAGTTAAAGTCGTTTATTTGTGATCATGGTGCAAAATACTACGAAGTTGGTGTAAATAAGCCACGTTGCACTACACGTTCACAACAATTATAATCATTTAATTGATAATCGTAATTCGCATGTTGAGCTTGAGCAATTGATTTCAAATAATAAATTAGAATAATGGTGTATTTCATTTTTGTGTGAGTTATTTTACATATGAAAGAAATCCAATTTCTTGGCAATGGATAATAGAAATGTTAGGGTCGATACAGGCGAACACAAAAAAAGACAGAAAACTTAAACCGAGCACACACTCTTTGATAACGGAGTTCACCCAAATTGGCTACGTCTCTGGGCCGCTACACGTGGCACTTTATATATATATTAAAAGAAGATTACAATTGTAATCTAGCTAAACACAAAGCTATGGTTCTCTCGCAACTAGAACTCTCTCTTTATAATATAGAGGTGTTTGTGTAGGTGTAATTAAAATACAAGATATTGGGGCATATAAATAGAAACCAACATGGGTCATATTACAATTCCAGGCGATGTGGGACAGAAAGAAGACATGGCCAAACCTCATTTGGCTCCACAACTCAACAATCTCCCACTTGGAGTCAAATGTCGAGTGCTTCAAAAGAACTTCAGATATCCCCGACCACCGAACTCACTGTGCTCCTCCGAGCAGAATGCTCCCATCGGTATCGTTGTATAGTAATTGATACTCTGCCGTCATCGGCGAGTTACTCATTCTTCTAGTGTAGCGACGACCCTGAGCCTCATGCTCGGAGTCCTACTGAGGTTGCACACAGCCTCAGTTTGTCGATTGTAACAGTCTTCGTTAGCATATCGGCGGGGTTCTTAGCACCCTCAATCTTTTCTAGCGCGAAGATTCCTTCTTCTAGAACAGCCCGGATAAAATGGTAACGAATCTGTATGTGCTTTGTGCGTGAATGGAATACAGGATTCTTAGCTAGCTGAACTGCACTTTGACTATCACAGTGCAGAACTCCCTTGTCGGTTTTCTGACCGAGCTCCCTTAAGAAACCTTGCAACCAAATCATCTCTTTGCTTGCTTCCGTCACCGCGACGTACTCAGCCTCTGTGGTCGACAATGCAACAATCTTTTGCAACTTAGATGTCCAACTCACAGCAGTACCACCGAAGGTACAAACACATCCCGTTGTGCTCTTTCGGCTGTCCAGATCACCGGCCATGTCAGCATCCACATAGCCGTGCAGGCCTTCCGAGGTCTTTCGGAAACATAATGCCAAACTCACGGTACCCGAGAGATATCTCAATATCCACTTCACAGCTTCCCAATGGTGCTTTCCTGGGTTACTCATGTAACGACTGACAACTCCCACTGCATGGGCAATGTCTGGTCTTGTACACACCATAGCGTACATCAAGCTACCAATTGCTGAAGCGTAGGGTATGTTCAACATACGATCCTTTCCTTCCTCGTCCGAGGGTGATTGTTCCTTCGACAAGCTAAAGTGTGCGGCTAGCGGTGAGCCTACAGCTTTGGCATCACTCATGCTAAACCGTGCCAACACTTTCTTCACATACTCGGCTTGCGACAGAAACAGGGACCCATCCCTTCCTCGAGATATCCTCATACCGAGGATCTGATTTGCGGCACCCAAATCCTTCATCTCGAACTGTTTCGCCAACTGTTGCTTCACCTTGTTTATCTCAACAAGGCTCGACCCGGCGAGCAACATGTCATCTACGTACAACAGTAGTATGACATAAGAAGAGTTCTCAAATCTCTTCACGAAACAGCAGTGATCGCTATCACTTCTTTCGAACCCGGTATCCGCCATGAAACTGTCAAACTTCTTATACCACTGCCGTGGTGCTTGTTTTAACCCGTACAAGCTCTTCCGCAGTTTGCAGACCAGTTTCTCTTTTCCCTTTTCGGCAAACCCTTCAGGTTGGAGCATGTAAATTTCTTCATTGAGATCTCCATGGAGAAAGGCAGTTTTCACATCTAACTGCTCGAGATGAAGATTCGCATTTACAACAATGCTCAACAATAGCCGAATAGTCGTCATCTTTACGACTGGTGAAAAGATCTCGGTGTAATCAATTCCTGCCTTTTGCTGGAAACCTTTGACTACTAGGCGTGCCTTATACCATTTCGTGCCGTTTTGTTCCTCCTTCAGTCGGAACACCCATTTATTGCTCAGTGCCCTCTTCCCCTTGGGCAGTTCGGCTAACTGCCAAGTCACATTCTTCTCGAGTGACTTCATCTCATCCTTCATCGCGAGCTCCCACTTGCTCGAGTCTTTCAGCTCCAGAGCTTTTTCTCTACTTTCGGGCTCTCCTGCATCACTGAGCAATATGTAATGCAGGGAAGGAGAGTATCGGACAGGAGGTCTCCTCACGCGATGACCTCGGCCCAATTCAGGTCGGGGAGTTTGGGGCAGCTCATCGGCCTCTTCAGCATCTGCTGGTCGGTTGTCGAGCACCACTGGCTCATCTTCAATGTCATTTTCCAACATTCTTGGAAACGCATTCATGTCGACCATACCACTTTCCTCGGACGGGAGCGCATCTTCTTCCACCACTACATTTTGACGATCTTTGTACAAAATGCTTTCGTTGAAGATGACATCCTTACTGCGAATGATCCTCTTTGCTTGACCATCCCAGAAGCGATATCCGAATTCAGCTCCACCGTACCCTACAAAGTAACACACTTTGGATTTCGAGTCAAGCTTGGTACGTTCATTTATGTCGACATGGGTATATGACAGACAACCGAACACTCGCAAGTGTTCATACGAGATAGGCTCTCCTATCCACACTTCCTCGGGAATCCTCCTTTCTAGGGGCACTGAGGGTCCGCGGTTGATGAGGTAAACCGCCGTGCTTACTGCATGTGCCCACAAGGCTTTGGGCAACCCACTTTGCAGTCTCATACTCCTAGCACGCTCATTGATTGTTCGGTTCATTCGCTCAGCCACGCCATTCTGCTGTGGCGTTCTTCGGATGGTCTTCTCCATTCGAATGCCTCTCTGAGCACAGAACTCTACGAACTTCGCATCAATGTACTCTCCGCCGTTATCGGACCTCAAACACTTGAGTTTATTCCCGGTCTCTAGTTCGACCATGGCCTTCCATTCTTGGAATTTCTTAAACACCTCAGACTTGTGTTTCAAGAAGTAGACCCATGTTTTCCTCGTCGAATCATCGATGAAGGTCACATAGTACCGAGCTCCTCCCAGTGAGGTTACTGGAGATGGTCCCCATACGTCTGAGTGGACCAGTGCTAGCTTCTCCTCCTTGGGAGCTTTTCCACCTTTCCGGAAGCTCACTTTCTTCTGCTTTCCGAAGATGCAACCTTCACACATATCGAGGTTGACAGACTTCAAGCCTGGAAGTTTGCTGTCCTTCGCTAACACCTTCATCCCCTTCTCACTCATGTGACCCAACCGTCGATGCCACAGTTCCGAGCAGTTCTGCGACACAGCTGTCGCAATTGTACGCTCATCATCGGTCGTCATGTACAATGTACCGACCTTACTCCCTCGGGCTATCACCATAGCTCCTCGTGAAACTTTCCAAGCTCCACTGCTGAACGAAATGGAGTGCCTTTCGGCATCGAGTTGACCTACTGAGATCAGATTCTTGGTCAACCTCGGGACATGCCTCACTTTCGTTAGCTTCCATACCGACCCATTTGGAATGCGAATCTTCACATCGCCAGTTCCAACAACATCCAACGCTTCTCCGTCGGCTAGATACACTTTACCGAAATTACCCGCATGGTAATTTTCGAATAAATCCTTCTGAGCGGTCGTGTGAAATGATGCCCCAGAGTCTAGAATCCACGAATCTATGTCTCTCTGTATGGCAAGCATTAAACAGTCATCCGAATCCTCGTCGCTCGCAACATTAGCCCCGTGATCACGGCCGGTACTCTTCTTCGGCTGCTTGCACTCATGACTGAAGTGCCCCATACCCTGGCAGTTATAGCACCGAAGATTCTTCTTACTTCGGTCGCTATCTTTACCTCCTCGGCTAAGCCCTCTTCTACCTCGGGATTGCGAACGTCCTCTAACGTCCCATACCCTGGCCTTACCCCGGTCTCTTGAACCCATGTTCAAGGCTGCTCCATCATTTGAGCATTCACCCATATCCAATCTCCTGAGTTCCTCAGCGAGTATTTGATCTCGGATGCCGTTGTAAGTCAGTTTCTCCTTTCCAATTGAGTTGCTAACAGCAGCTCGCATGAATTCCCAACTGTTCGGTAGAGATGCTAGCAGTATAAGGGCTCTCACTTCGTCTTCAAAAGTTATCTCCACCGCATCCAACTGATTTACGGTGTCGATGAACTTGTTCACGTGACTCGCGACAGGTGTCCCCTCAGCCATGCGTAGGTTGAACAACTTACGCATGAGATGTACCTTGTTGTTCGCGGATGGTTTCTCATACATGTCGGTGAGGACCTTCATCATCCCCATCGTCGTCGTCTCTCTTGCGACGTTATGTGCGACACTCCTAGATAGTGTTAGGCGGATCACTCCCAACACTTGTCGGTCTAAGAGTTTCCACGCCTCCTCGGTGGTCGTGGTCGGCCTTTCCTCAAGGAGAAGTGGCTGATGAATCTTCCTCCCGTACAGGTAGTCCTCTATTTGCATTCTCCAGAATGCGAAGTCCTTCCCGTCGAACTTCTCGATCCCGTGTGCGGTTCTGTCTTCTTTCGCCATCGATCTTCCTCAGCTCTGATACCACTTGTTAGGGTCGATACAGGCGAACACAAAGAAAGACAGAAAACTTAAACCGAGCACACACTCTTTGATAACGGAGTTCATCCAAATTGGCTACGTCTCCGGGCCGCTACACGTGGCACTTTATATATATATTAAAAGAGGATTACAATTGTAATCTAGCTAAACACAAAGCTATGGTTCTCTCGCAACTAGAACTCTTTCTTTATAATATAGAGGTGTTTGTGTAGGTGTAATTAAAATACAAGATATTGGGACATATAAATAGAACCCAACATGGGTCATATTACAATTCCAGGCGATGTGGGATAGAAAGAAGACATGGCCAAACCTCATTT
This sequence comes from Primula veris, assembly GCA_963682055.1. NCBI lineage: Eukaryota > Viridiplantae > Streptophyta > Magnoliopsida > Ericales > Primulaceae > Primula > Primula veris. Next base: position 4,726,515 of record OY821751.1, read on the forward strand.
GGCTCCACAACTCAATAAGAAATACATTTTTCAAAGTAATGTGGAGCTTTTTGGAAAAGTTAAATATATATCCAATTTATTAAAACTTTTTATGTAAAAAAACATTTAAATCAATTAATGTATAAACAAATAATTCCTCACCCTCTTCAAAAATCTTTGAAACTCATAAATTTATCGAATTTCGTGTGTGCTTTTTCTTCTTGATTTTTTATTAAAGCAAGCGTCTTACACTTATTTAAAATGGCTATAAGGGAGGAAAACAATTGTATTTATAAACTTCATCCAATAATTTTGTTGAGTCATGAATCTTTCCTGCTGAAGATCTCCTTAATTATGTTAGTTAGACATCAATGATGTACCAAACAGTAATAAATTAAGGGTAAAAGCTAACAAGTGTCCCCAACACTAGATAAAAATATTAATTAAGGTAACACATTTAAGAAAGTGGGTTGGAGGAGTCTTTCAAGAGGATCAAATAATTTCTCACTTTGTGGAGGAAGATTTGGAGGCAATGTATTTAAATCTGTAGTGAATAATATGTTAAGAAAATGAATATATCATTATTTTATTTCATTTATTTTCATATTTTAATTTAAAATATTCTTAGAAACGATTTTTTTAAATTTATGCTACTTTCAACTAGGGTTCTGCATCTTTATTTGAGTTTATTGTGTTGAAAAATTAGTTTTTACTTTTTTTATTTAAGTAGTATTTAATTTTATGTTAGTTTCAACTAGAGTTCATGTTTTTATTTGGGTTTTATTGTGTTGAAAAATTAATTTTAATTTTTGTATTTAATTGGTATTTAAATTTATACTAGTTTCAACTATGGTGCAACGTTTTTATTTGAATTTTATTGTGTTGAAAATGTGATTTTTAGTCTACTAAATAATAAAATATATCAATTATAATTACTATGAGATTTTTACTAGTTATAAATAACTAATTGAATTTATTTTATGGATAAGTATAAAACAATGCCTGCAAGAAGGCACTTATTAGCCAAACCGGTAAAGTAAAAACAGAATCGTATAAACTTATTTGTATTTAATTTAAATAATCACCAAAAGCTTTTGACTTAGAAATCATAGTACTCAATTCCAATTAATAAACGTCCCCTATACAAAGCTCTACTATATATTTGCCATTCACAAACGCAAACTGACAAGTACCATCTTCATTGACACCTTCATTTTGAACAAATACATGAACAAGCTAGCCTTACTTGTAATGGAATTTTCTTTTAGTTCTACAGTGTGGACTCTTATATATGCCGTTCTTATCTTCCTAATTTGGGTGCGTCACCGGCAGCGAAAGTCAGTCGATGCCCGTCTTCCTCCATCACCCCCGGGATGGCCAATTGTTGGCAACATGTTCCAACTTGGGGACATGCCACATCATACTATAGCAGGGTTTCGAAAAAGGTATGGTCCAGTGGTTTGGTTAAGGTTGGGCTCGATCAATACCATGGTGATCCAGTCAGCAAAGGCAGCCTCGGAGTTTTTTAGAAACTGCGACACGGCCTTTGCTGACCGCAACATCCTCGAGCTTATGAGGTCCCATGATTTTCACTCAAATACCGTCTCCCTCGCATCTTATGGACCGCAGTGGCGGATGATGAGGCGGATATGCACCGTCGAGATGGTGACCATCAAAAAAGTCCATGACACTGAGCCCTTAAGGCAAAAGTGCATCAACAACATGCTAACGTGGATCGAGGAGGAGGCATGTAAAGGAAAGGCATTGTCCAACGGGATCCATGTGGCGAGGTTCGTGTTCCTTGCCTCATTCAACATGTTGGGAAACATGATGCTGTCGCGGGACCTTGCAGCTCCCGCGACAAAGGAGGGGTCGGAGTTCCTTGACTCTATGTTGAAGTTCATGGAGTTGACAGGTCATCCAAACATAGTGGATATATTTCCATTCTTGAGGTGGCTTGACCCTCAAGGACTAAAAAGAAAAATGGATAGGCATATGGGAAAAGCATTAGAAATAGCTGCAGGTTTTGTAAAAGATAGGGTTAAGGAAAGAGAGGTTAATGGAGAAAGGAAGAATGATTTCTTAGATGTGTTGTTGGATTATGAAGGACATGCAAAAGATGAACCTGATAAGATCACTGACCACAATATTCACATCTTTATCTTGGTATGTGGTGAACTTTTTTTCTTTGCCCTGATTTAAAGAATATATGTTGGTATCAATTTTTAAGATACATACAACATAAACAATTTACATATTTATACTTTCAAAGATGAACCATGTTTCATAGAGTATTTTATTTGAACTTTTTTTGGAAAAAAAAACAATTATTTACTCCAACTAACTTTTCGTATCATCGTTACTTTTACGGTTTTGCAAACTTGTGTCCCGGTGACACATTTTAAGATACCCATGATATGATAATAGTTGTTGATATGATAATTTGATTTAATATGTCATTTAATTGAACAATCAGTAACAACTATATATCAATGATTATTAAAGATTTCGAAATGAAATATATAGTATATATCTCAGGAAAATATTTCGAAATTAAACATATATTATATTAGACGGAATATTACAACATAATAAAAACACAAATATAATATTACAGAACCTCAATGGATATTACCCTAAAATTAAATATTAATTGAAAATATTAAAAAAAATAATGATTTTTGTTGTAATACACTATTAGCTATGTATTTAGGGAGACAGAAGTAGAGAGAGAGGGGGAACAGTATAGTCTTTTATTATGAATGAATATGAATGGAATGTCAAATACAAGACTCCTAGCCCTCTTTATATAGATAGAGGGTTAGGGTTACAAGCCCATCTGGGCCCATTAAGTAAAAGCCCAAGAGTCCAATAATCTTACAACACTCCCCCTTTGGACGTCTTGAATTCTTCGTCTTCATGCAGTCGATCTGAGTCGAGTTCATTCGCAGTGCTAAACACATAAAAACCTTAAGGCCGGAAAACCCAGTGTGGGACAAAACCGGTACCTAGGAGAAACTGTGTAGCCGAATGATATAGGCCGAAATATCATGTAAGTAACTAACCACAAAACAGTGTGCCTCATCAAAACCTTGTCAGAGCAAACCCAATGGGAAAATCTCTGATCGAAGAAAAAAGAGTGCAACAATGGTAGTAGTAGGGATCAACCACAAAACAGGTGCCTCATCAAAACCTTGCTAGAGTAAACCCAGTGGGAAAAAATCTCTAGTCGAAAGACAAAAGAGTACACAGTGGTAAGAAGTATACAACAGGATACTCCCCCTAATTTCGGCAATCTTAAGTGAGATATGATAGGAACGTGTCTCGCTAAAAACCTTGCCAAGGAAAACCTAGTGGGAAAAAACCTTGGTCTAAGGACAAAAAAGAGTACACGAGCATGCGACTGGATGCTCCCCCTCACTTGCACACGACAGGGTGCGAAGATTTCGACTAAGTGGTAATTAGTGCAATAAGCATTCACCTGGATGCTCCCCTCACTTGCACACGACTGGGTGCAAAGATTTCATATTCCAAGAAAGAGTACGAGCATTCGACTGGATGCCTCATTTACTTACATACGACTGGATGCAAGAAAATCTAATGTGGAATAGAACGAGCATTCAACTGGATGCTCTTAAACTTCATTTGTGAAGATTAATTTCGGCGAGAAATGCTAAATAGCATAATGTAGTCATGTCTCTCTTGATCAATAACAACAAGTTGTCTTCTATGACAAGTGTTTTATCTGGATCGTGAGACAGAACATATGTAATTCAAATATGACTAATACTAGCTCGAAGCCATATACACTCTCTAGTCGTCTCATAGAGCACGAATAGATCAGAGTGATTCACTTGGAGTCATTCCAAGACCTCCAAGATGTCGCCTTATTCCTAATGGTAAAGACATACCATGTTAGGAATATCCCTTATGCGGGTCTGATAAGTAACCGGCATCGGTATAACCGAAAAAGGGTTGCGTTAATTCGAGTACCGAAGGGGGTAGGTACACTCGATGACGCAAATGGGATAAACTAGCCCACTTCCAAAATTACCATAAGGTAAGGGAATGTGTCTTTAGTGCCATTTCGATGGCAGCTTGTTAGCGCGATGTTGTGTCGAGCTATACCATTCACAACAGACGAGATGTTCGTCCTAGCACATTAGACCAAGTACAATGATGCGCTTATTGTACTTAGATATGAACATTATGGTTCAATATCTCTTCATCGTCTCATCAGGGACGGACTGGGTCTATATCAATGTCTAGTGATCGAACGATCATGGGAGAATCTGACGACTTAGCGTCATGATGACTAAAACGTCATAACACCTTCTGGGTGTAGTCTGAATCATGGACTTAGATTCAATATTTACGGGACTCAATCATCAGGTTGAGTCACTACCGTGTCTTCCCAATATCCTTCATCTCGAAGGCAAATCCAAAAATGGATCGCGTAATAAAACACGCAAGGGCATAATACTTGTTCAAGTATCCCAAGCTAATCAAGTACTCACTTAGGCGGTATACCACATCCGCTCGGATTATATTAATCCATATAGTGAACGTCTCAGTCAATTGAGATCGTGTTCCGTGGTCAGAAACTACTTGATTTAAGCATTATGAAGTCACACAGGGACCTTCATCTATATCGCTTTGTCTAAATCCCCATAGAGATAAAACTGTGACCACATTCATGGCTGCATACTCAGTTTTTCGGAAACTACTAAACTGGTAAAGTAGGGGACTGTTATAATGTCCATTACGAGTAAATCAACCATCTCGTAATCAATTCCAAGGTGTGAGAGAAGCCTTGCGCTACTAGGCGAGCATTCTACAATCTCATTATTCTCATCACTTTTCCTTACGAATAACCAAATAAACGAACTCGTTTAACATTGGTGGTGTTGGAACTACAGGTCCGAACACACTTTCGCTAAGGAGTCTACTTGGATTGCAAGTTTCCATTAGTACAGTCTATTCTACGTTGACTTCAGGCACCGGTACATGGTTCTCTGTCATAATTTGTTTATATTATCAGTCGTCACCGAATATATGAACAAGTAATCAATGACAGTCTCGTTTCGCTTCAATATCGTCTAAGATATCATGATCGACAGATATTTCAAGATTCTTAGGATGAGGAGGAAATCACACATCTCCTTGATCCTTTATAATCTCGTGCAACAAACGAGTTTCAGTTCACCACCTCTGGGGCTGAACGAATTAAGAACCGGTCAACTTCCTCATATCTTGGGAAGGACGACAGACTGACGGCCGACGACAGCGTCCTTTGCTTGGCGGGTTCGGCTAAAGCAACGTGTTACGACAGGAACACGGCGTCCGACAGGGACGTCTATCCTTGCAAGCATTTTGCAGCAGGTATAAATGATCTCGTGACATCTCATAAAGTTATTAAATGCGTCTGGCATTTAGTTAGATTTGAGGGAGTCTATGCACTTACTTATCACTAAGTGCAGTTTTGGGATCAAGCTAAGACTGAGTGGGTTATGCCACGTTACTTCACGTCGTTCCTTATCAACGGTAACGTGCAAATCTCCCCCTAACGACGGGGAGAACAGTCTTAGCGATGTCATTTTCGCATATCATGCGGTAAAGAGATCGCTTGCCAAGGTTACTCTATCAAATGATAGGCAGGAGATTCATAATCGACTTATGTCCCCTTTAGAGGTCCATATTTTGAACGCTATAGCGGCTCAATCAAAATATTAATTAAGCACTCCAAACACGCGTTAATATGAGACTTCTGGCTCATAACCAGTAACCAGCTGGTACGCATATGGTGTTTGAGTGTCTATGGGCCTCATAACGGACCAATGCAGCAAAATAGCATAACCCCACACGGAAATATAAATCTTGGTGCGCAAGACCAAGAAATGCGTGCAATCATTTGCAGTCGCATCATCAAACTTTCCGTGAGTCCATTTGGGTCTGAACATAATCGACAGGATGTTCAATTTCAATTTCCAAACTCAAGTATTTCAAATCGAAATTTCGATTATTACTCTTCGGAATTATCAAGTCGGCTAGACTTTTCAGGATAATCCGGATCATGGGCCATCAACTTAATGATAGGGCTAAAAGTTTGGAAGATACTGCATTTCTGTGGACAACAATAATCATGTGACCTATTGTCGATGCATCAACCATAACCATTTATATTTATGGTCCGTCTTATGGTTGGATAAGTCCACAATAACTCCTTCAATTCTTTACAAGAATTCTACGAGTTCATTTCGTGATCTTTACACATACTGGTCTTTCAAAGTGAGCATTAATGGCATGAATTTCGGATTAATCGCGAAATATATTCTCAGATAAAATCCAAATGCGATGCGATTATAAATGAAGCATCGTCTTTTGACCCGGGAATATCTCATCCGGTCAATGCCACAATATCAAAATGCTCTTATTAATCGACGACAGGCGAATGATAGTACAGACAATCATGTCTTAGCATCTAAATCATTTATCATTTCGACGACAGGCGAAATGATAAGGTAACTTTAAATACTTTAAAAATGTGGTAGCAACCACTTGAAAGACATTTCAACTCCTCTAAAATACGTTTTTGATCGTATTGAATGGAGGCTATGTAAAGAAATTTAATTATTTCATGAGCTATTACCAGGTAACACTGGTTTTCTCGAATATTTTATAACTCAACAAGGTACGGCAGGACCTACATGAGTATAAGACCTCATACTTGACAAATCAATTTGGTTTTACCAAAGATTTCGATTTGGAACGACATGTCCAGAATCGTTGTCACTGAGTACTCTTTTAGGCAAATAGTTGGTGAAATTATGTGGTACACTGTTACCCACTATTTCTAAAAAACCAACTACACCACAAGTATTGTCTAAAATTTCATAATTTAAAGTTTGGTCACATTTGTCAAAGGAATTTGCTCAAAACACTTTAAATTATTTCGAGAAATTTCGTAAACAGGCAAACCATAATCCAAAAGTATGTCCAAATGGAAAAATCATAATCCAAATGGAAAAACATAATCCAGATGAGCGAAAAAATGGCTCAATGATTTATCAAAATCAATAAAGAAAGGTATCAAACTCATTTGAGCCACAAAATCGGGGGTCTCAATAGTTTCCTTTCAATTAACTTTAACCACATTAGCATCGGTTTTTCCACCTTTATAATAGTTGTGAACTATTTAAGGAGTAACCGTGCATGACCTTTGTCTTTATAGCATAGAGTTGGCTCCTTGAGCATTATCTCTTGCTTTGTGACAACGGGCCATATTGTGTCCTTTTAATTACTGTCTTGGAGCCACAGGTTTTCGATTTTGACGATTGTCTAAAATCTCGCTTGGCTAGGCGATTCATCGGGATCGCGACAGTTCGAGGCAAATAACACTTGTCTCGGTTCTCGATTCGTGAAAAAAAATATACACGAAGAGCATTAATATCAGGCAAACAATTTGCCATTGACCCAATAGGATTAAAACTACTCACCGGGGTAATTTTTTTTATCCAATAACAGATGGGCGATAAAGGAATATGGTGAATATAAATTCACGATACTGCTTATGGAATACAATTTCCAAGCTAGTATTTTGGTGAAGGATAGCTCCAATATGTCAATTTCAGACATTTGTTCACCATAGACGTCATCGCGTCTCAAATGTGGCGGCGGAATAAAATCAACGCCTTAGCATTCATCTCGAGGGTGAGTAACAACAAACTCGTGTTTTACTCATCAAAGATGGCATCCAAAAAAAATTTGGGCATCACATTTTCACACATCAGGGTGAGTAACATGTGGTGACGGATTAAAATCAACGTTTAAACAGTCATTTCGCAAGTATGTTTTTACGATTTTTCTCATCATAGATGGCATCCAACATGTGTTGGGAGTTCTGGATTATTTATCATATAAAACGACTGGTTTATATGTTTATGGTTTGCACAATCATAAACTTTATTTCGAAACGACAGGTTCGAAAAATAGTTTTGCTTGTAATGTGAATAGGTTCTCATTGATCGAACGACAGGTCGATACAGAGACACCAATTCGGCGAAACATACATCACTATATAAACACACTCGGGGAAATTATTATTTAGTCAACCCCTTTCGGTAGCTCTACTTGAAAAACGACCAGGAAAGACGGTGAGGGTGGAGGGCACGAATGCCACTTAAAACCCGACCTCATTAGGATATCGACTTCCGCCTATATCTTTCCTAGACATCGTATCCAAATAGGTGAGCCTATTTGGGGAAGGTTCATAATTTTTCCAACTTAAATGTGAATATATATGATTTCGCAATTTTACCATTCATGGCAATAAATAACAGGTATATCTTTTCTAGATAACCACATATATACAAGGCAGTATAAAATATATTCATGATATATATCTAATCATGCAGTAGATTTGGTGATAAACTAAATCAATTCAGGATTATCAATCACACAAATTATATCATACCAAATCAAATCAAATCAATTAACTGTCATATGGTATATTTATCTATGGTAATATCAAAAGATATGTTGATTATACTAATAAGATATCAATCAATTATTTACTGTTTATTGCCATATGAATAATTCTATACATGGTAATTTTAGCATTCAAGCAAGCATTATATTTTTAATTAGCAATTAATACATGGTTTATGACAAGTTTATATATATAGCATGTGATCGTCAAACCCTACGATGGCATATTAAATCAACATAATTGTAATTATAACCCGTTAATTACACATACATATATGTTGTTACAGTAGACGAGGAGAACCGATGTTTACATGCAATTTGTTCAGACTTAATAGTAGTACCAGTCAAACACATATAAATTGTAGTACCAGACCAATAAATTATCAAGTTAATGGTAGTACCAGACGTGTTGTGTGATTTCCAAATAACAGCAACCAATAACAATTCTAATGCTACAGTACATGCAATTTTGCTTTGTTAAGTTCTAATGCTACAGTACATGTAACATGGTATTTGTCTTATTGTTATATTCAATTTCAGTGGTAAGGAATCATAAGCAATATTAATACGTACGTACGGATTACCATACACATGATTTATATTTGCAGTTTCGGTATAAAATTGATGTACCTTACTCCTCCTGCTATTTTGAGGAAGATAGATATAACAAAAAACTTCAAAGTTTGCCCTCATGTTTATAACCCAATCTTCGAGCTTTAAAACTCCGTTTTCAAACAAATAGCCCAATCTTCTTTATTTTACTCCAATATCCGCAAGCAAAGTGCTGATAACGTGTTGTAATACACTATTAGCTATGTATTTAGGGAGACAGAAGTAGAGAGAGAGGGGGAACAGTATAGTCTTTTATTATGAATGAATATGAATGGAATGTCAAATACAAGACCCCTAGCCCTCTTTATATAGATAGAGGGTTAGGGTTACAAGCCCATCTGGGCCCATTAAGTAAAAGCCCAAGAGTCCAATAATTTTACAACAATTTTAATATATTTTATTTGTTGAGATATAATAGTATTAATTAAAGAAATTATATTTAATGCACCATATGTTACAAGATATAGTGCAATTAATAATAGACCAATTTATTTCCATAATATTAATCTATAATAAATAAACGGTCTCGCATTTAATGTCTAAAATGTGCCCCCGGAGGCTACACGTTAGCTTTTCCCTTACTTTTAATTTTAATGTTCAACCAAGCGAGCCAAGCGACACGAGCTACGATATAGTGAAGATTATAAAGATGAATTACGTTTATCTAGTCCTCCCGGTCTCTATAAAAAAAAGTAATCAACCTTAAGTGTTTCTGATTCTACCTTTTTTTTAAAAGATTTTTCTGAATCTACCTGTGCCATTAAGTTATATACCTTCCAATATATTGATATTGTGTGATGCAGGAATTATTCCTAGCAGGTTCAGAATCGACTAGTAGCACCACAGAATGGGCTATGACTGAGCTCTTATGTAATCCTGAGACCTTAGTAAAGGTCAAAAATGAACTGAGAAATGTAGTGGGATTAAATAGGAAATTAGAAGAGAAAGACATAGACAATTTGCCCTATCTGCAAGGTGTGGTGAAAGAAACAATGCGTTTACACCCTCCCATTCCGTTCCTAGTCCCTCGGAAGTCCACCCGTGCGACCGAGTACATGGGGTACGTATTTTCTTACTCTTCGCTGAGATTTAGTTATGCGTATATTTATATTTATAATTTATACGCGGAATCAGGATCTCAAATTTTCTACATATATATATGGAGGCTAAAATGGTGTAACTGAAAATTTTAATGGGAATAAAAAGAATGGTGTAGCTGGATGGGTTGTAGGTTTCTTCTATCCTTTATAAGTTAGATCATGTGAAACCAAAAAATATCAGGATAGATTAGAAATAGCATGACAATAAAAACGGTTGTTAATTGTTGTTGGATTTTTTAGCAACAAGTCGTATAGTAACAGATCAATTGTTTCCATCATGTTCTTTTCTTGTAAATATTACTTGCATCATTGGGGTATGACCTTTATGAATGTATATATATGCTTTAGATTAATCAAAAAAGTTCTTACAATCTTTAGTTGACAATCAATAGTGCATGTAGATACCAAGTATCAAACCGCAATCATAAACCGTATTCAACCATAATTCAGTACACTTATCATAGTCTCAACTTCAACCACAATTTTGCTGGTTTTATAGTAGTCTCAACTCTCAATCATAGTTCATAAAAATGTTGGTCACCGTGATTTTATTTATTCCAGTCCTGCCCGGAATATTTCTGCTTCCTCTCCATGTGTGAACTTATCCCAAGTCTCATTAATTCCACAATTAAATTAAATAGTAGTAATCTGTATTATTAGTCCTGTTTGGGACCTGTTTTGTAATCTAGGTTTAAGGTCCCACTTTGTCAATATAATCGTCATTTTAGTTGGGAAACAAAATTAAATTAAATAGTAAGTGGGTCAAACAAAAAATAGCATTTAACTTGTATGTTTTGGATTTATGATGGAAGAATCTTTGTAAGATATTTACAATTTTTCGATGTATACTATGCATCATCACCATATTTAAAAATAGAGATCGTTTTTGACGAAATATAAAAACATTCTTATGACCTTCCAAAACACATAATAGCATGTCTGAAGACTCGAGGTTAGATTCGAGCCTAATAAAAAATAATAATAATTTAGTATATATTTAGAAATTTATTTATAAAAAAATTCGGTTATTTTGAACGTAATGACTCTTTTACAAAAAATTACATATTTTGTAAACTTATTTATAAATAGCTACATATGTCATTAAAAAATTGAAAAAAAATATTCAAAAAATTTTAAAAATACATTTTTTATACAAAAAATATGTGTGATCCTGTTTAATTCAATCTTGAATGTCTAGTCTTGTTTGATCATGTCCAATCTTGTATGTTTAATCTTGTTTAATCATATCTAATCATGTACAATAATATTTAATCATGTTTGATACTATGTACAATTTTTTTTTCTTAAATATTTTTTTCACTTTTTTTGAATTTTTGAATTTTTGAATTTTTTATGACATATGTACCTAATTATAAATAAATATATGTAACTAATTATAAAGAATTAGACATGCATGAGTGTGTTTTTGTAATTAAATTAATTTATAAGTATATCTATTTATAAGTCTATCGTGTTAAAATGTCACCATTTTCAATTTGTATACCGATATGAAAAATAAAAATTTGAGTAAAATGTTAGATTGACACTAATTTCAAGGCAGAAAAAAAAAAAAAAAAAAGCAAAAACCTTAAACAAATGTGACAATATTTTCTTTCCTTTATTTATTTTCACCATGTACAAAAATGCCATGATATAAGCACTTTATTCAGATTAAACGCATACATTTATCACATAACAAATCTTGATTTCTGAAAAACGACCTAATATCTCCAGTAGCCAGTATTGAGCATACATACGACTATTTTTGTTAACTGACGGGTGATTACTTTTTCATTATTAGCTATCAAATACCGAAAGACACTCAACTCTTCGTAAACACATGGGCGATTGGAAGGGATCCAGATGTTTGGGAGGACCCAGATGATTTCAAGCCCGAGAGGTTCATTGGCTCTAATATAGACTACAAAGGCCAACATTACGAGTTAATACCATTTGGAGCTGGTCGTAGAATGTGTGCGGGTGTACCCTTAGGCCATCGCATGGTTCACCTTGTTCTAGGCTCTCTTCTTCTGGAGTTTGATTGGGAACTTGCCAATGGGATCACACCCGACACTATGGATAGACGAGAAAGGCTAGGGGTGACGGTCAGGAAATTTGATCCACTGATCTTGGTAGCAAGAAAGAGTAACAATTGAGTGATTGCTCAAGTTTTAATCTCTATCTTATTCTTCATCATATATATACATGTGGTTAATTTTCAAGTGATATGAAAAACAATATGCAATTTGAATCAAGTTATATGCAATTTAAATTAAACTACATATAACAAATTAAATTTATATACTTGGAATAATTCAATTTCAAATTATTAGGGAAAATAGAAAGAAGAAAAAAGATTTTTGAAGTTGAACTATAGACACCTGAATTGAACAATATACACTTGTAACTTAAGAATATGCACTTGAAAATGAACTCTATCAATATTCAGTTGTACTATTTTGAAATAATATTTGTCTAAGTTTCAAGACGTAAAGTACGTTGTAAGTTACAACTCAGTTATCAAGTTGTAATTCATATATTGGTTTTGATGTTTTATGTATTAGTAATTGAAAAATGTGATACCAGTTTTGATTAATTGATTAGTTTATTATTATTGTTACCGTTTTAGCATCTCTCATGTTGCCTGTTATGTGTCTTTGTTAGTAAAATTAGAAAAATGTAAAAGTAAATTGAAATAGTCTGTTAATTTTATTAGGAATTAGATATTTGTTATTATTGAGTCAGTATAACTATACATTGCTTTATCTATGTGTATATGTAACCTATATCTATAGGTTTTGATGCGTTTTTTTTTTATTAGGAATTGGATATTGTGTTTATCAGTCTTAACTTTATTGCTATTGTTACCATGTTACTGTGTCTCATTTTTGGCTATTTTGTGTTTTTGTTTTTGAAATCTTTTTTTTAGCTTTAGGATGATGGATGTTATTGGTTTGTAATTATATGATATGGCAGTTAATACATGGGTGCTATTGGTTTGTTGATGAATGATATGACAGTTAACGGAGTTAAATTTGTTAGTACCTGATAGGTTATATCTAAATTTATTCATTTCACAATTCCAAGGTACACCAGGTTTGAAAGAGATTAAATACTTAAACACTTAATATTCATAGCTGTTTTAAAAATCTCGTAACGTTGCGCAACGTTGTGCGATATTAAAGAGAATCAAATCTCAAAACTCTTGCAAACAAAGTAAATACTCTTGCATCTCAAGTATAATCATTTTGTGATTATTAGTTACAATTTTTTATATATATTTAGTTAATTTTTATTAGATATTTTGAATTTAATGCTATATTTATATGTATTTAGGCAAAAAAAAATAAAAAATACATCGCAAAGCGCTATGTAACAACGCTATTTGCGCTTTTAGCGTTTCTCTCAAAAAAACGCCACAATAGCGATAACGCTATTTAAAACACTGATATTCATTAGTGTTAATATTAGTTGCTACATTTCTGTGTTTGTCAATGTGTAGTTTGTGTTTTTGTCTCTGTATAAAGTTACTTATCTTGTATTTCATTGTGTATGGTGGGTATGTGTAATTTTGGTAAATCTAAGGTTCATGATTGACTTGTATTTATAAGTATATTGAAAAGATTTAAGTTTTACATTATTTGTTGTTGTCTCTAGTTATTCAATGGAGACGGGTTCCGATATATCAATTTTCCGGATATGTGGAACAGTGAGAGACTTTTTATTGATTTATGTTTTTTTAAAATATCCGTTATATGATGTCCTGCGGGTGTGTACATTTGCATATATAATTATCGTAAATAATTTTTGGCTTCTTACTCTTTAATGATTTGTATTCTGTTGTAGTTTTTGATGATTTTGTGACTTGAGTTATTTTTACATGATCAAGATTATATCTAGTTACCCTTTGTACTTTGTTTATAACTTTGTAAACCTCTTTATTATAACTTTCGTGCTGATACTTTTACGTATTTTGAGAATTTTAAGCTTTTGGTTCCTATGAAAAGTTTGTCAAAAGATTGTACTGACTGTTGGGATGATTTTTTCATTACTTTGTGCATTTTAAGCTTTTGGATCATATGAAAAGGTTGTCAAAATAAATGAAAAAATTCTTGTTGGGCCAAAATATATGGTTAGCCTTTCAAATTTTTGGTTAACTATGTATATCGTGTGTATGCGATAACAATGAAGTCCATTAAAATCTTGTTTTTGGTTTGAAAACTTTTGAATCTGGATTAGGTAAAACTGGTGAAGTTCATAATTTTTTAATAGCGTCCATTTGCAATATTATTTTTAATGGCTATACAGTTTGTGATGATTTGTGGTAGTAAGAGCCCACATTTTCCTGAAATGATTGGGTTTTGAGTTTTCACTCCATGGTTAGTAAGTTTATTGAGAGGATATGCCCTATACCAGTTAAACTCCAAAACTTTATTTGCTGTGATTGTAGTTTTGTGCTTAATTATTTTGGAATGTATGTATTTATAGGTTTAAGAAGGGTTAAAATTTGCCATCTCACATTGTTGATCATGCTTATGTTACTCTTTTCAAACGCATCAAACGACCATTTTCCTAATTACAATTGTGCTTTTTAGCACAAGCACTTCAACTGCCAAGACTTGCTTTGAGTTTTTCTGCTTAGCCTCAGGTTGGAAACATAAATTATAATGCAGCTATACTATATTCTAATATTTTGTAATATATCACATACGATACGCATGTTTTACGAACATTATACTTGTTAATTCTAAATTTCGAGAACTATGTAGCATGTACTTTACGAACTAAACGTTCAGCCAATCATCCATATATGTATCAGATTTAGAATATGACAGAGAATATAATGTAATTATAGCTAGAAGCTCCTCTATGTGTTAGGATTAATTATTTTTTTCACAAAAAAAAAGCTAACAAGTCAAGTATTACCGTAACATGCAATTTGTAGACTTGTAGTTATAAGATTTGTTCTATAAACTCTGGCATTATATATCACCTAATTACTATACCATGTTGTAAAACGTATTATTCTATTCCATATTGGACATCAATCATACAAAAGAACAATTTTCAAGCATGCTAGGGTATATAGATATATAATGATAGAATATTTATAACATATATTGTCACGCCCCAAAATCCATAAACACGGAAATTGAGGCATGACCTTTTTAAATAAAAGGAAAACGAAACCTGTTGGTACGAAATTTAAAATTTGAAAAGAAAACATTTGCAAGCTAATGGAATAATTAAATGAATATAATAAACGGTTTGCCAAACGCGACTACAAAACAGGATTTATAAAAGATCAGAATAGTAGATTCCGAAGTGTATTTATTTATATACGTAGTAGTGTCCATGAAAAGTTTGAAAATTAAATTTTTATGCAAAATCTTTTCTTTAAAAGGTGGTACTTGCCAAATACTTTGGAAAGATAGATTCATACAAGGTACAAATATGGAACCTACAGATTGTAACCATCAGTAGGGCTGGGTTCGATTCGATCCGGTTCGGTTTTTAACAAAACCGAAACCAAAACCGAGCATATTTTTCGGTTCGATTTTTTTTCGGTTTCGGTCTTTTTATTTTTTGGACCGAACCGGACCGGTTTTTTCGGTCCAGTTTTGGTTTTTTTCGGTTT
This sequence comes from Primula veris, assembly GCA_963682055.1. Classification (NCBI taxonomy): domain Eukaryota; kingdom Viridiplantae; phylum Streptophyta; class Magnoliopsida; order Ericales; family Primulaceae; genus Primula; species Primula veris. The sequence goes on from OY821751.1 coordinate 4,742,331, forward strand.
CTTTCGGTGTTTTTTGGTTTTTTCGGTCTTTTTCGGTTTCGGTCTTTTTCGGTTCAGTTTTACTGAAAACCGAAACCGACCCGAAATTTTTTTGGTTTTTCGGTTTCGGTCTTTTTCAGGTTTTTTCGATTCGGTTCGGTTTTTCCGGTTTTTTTACCAGCCCTAACCATCATCATAATTATAACAAAATAGGCATAAAGTCAAAACAATCAAGAAAGATATATACTTGCATACAAGACCACTACTAATCGTAGTCCACACGTTGCGTGTGTGATACGTAGTTGCATAAACATGATCCGACATAAATAAATTTAATATTTTCAAAAAGTTTACAAAAACAATGGAATAAATATAATGTTTTATTGTTATAGTAATATAAAAATACATGTATGATAATTTGTTTGGAACATGATTTGATATGTGTGAAAAAAAGGAATATTTATTTATTTAAATTGCATTAAGTTATTCGAGTAATTAGTAAATTAAAATAACGGTATTTTTAAAAAAAATGGAAAAAATTTGACAGTCTCAAGATTTATTGGATTTTCTGATATTAATAGTATAGTATGATGATATGTATAACTCCATCTAAATATATATATCCTACTCCTTTTGGATGAATAAACGAGGGTAAAACCCTAGTTTCCAATCAAGATGCTGAATAATCATCCATCCTGTTAAATAGCCAAATTGAAACTACATAAAACAAAATAATTACATACAAGGCTTTAAATAAATTTTTTGAACTAGATATTATGTAATATTTCTGGAAGTTGTTGAGCATTCTTATATATTTGAGTCATGCTTTTTTACATAGGATGATGTGAGAGTATTCTTGGTACATATATCGCATCTTATTAACCAAATACTCCAATAAAGAAATTTATTTTAATTAACTTAAATGTTTAATTGTTGATGAATTTCAACTTTTGATAAGAAATGAGGAAGATCGGTCAATGTACACTGCAAATTAAAATAATGTTGATTTTGTGAGAGTCAATAACTGTCACAAATTAACTATCATCTCACAAACTCGTCACAAAAACCGTAGCTAACTATCGTCACAAACACACAAAAAACGTCACAATTTATGTCGCTATTTGAACATCTTTTTATCTTTTATGTAGTGGTAGATTTGATTTTTTTAATTCAAAACTTAGTTTAATTTTTCTTTTTTACTTGTCTATTCCTATTAAAATTATAAATGGTTTTCGAGGGTTAGATGCTATATATAGAGGATGAGCATAACCTAAAGGCTATGTTATCTTAAGCTTGTGCCAACTAATTTCTGACATACATGTACAACATATGTAATTACGTATTAATTCTAACAGATAGATAAGAACTGCAAAAATACGTAAGCTCTCATTGATTTCTATTCAGTGGATGGATGGACCAGCCATATGTATAGTGTGGTACCACCAATATTTAATAAAAGTGAACTTCCTAGTTTTCTTAGATTAATGATCGAGCAAATCAAATAGCATTTTTGTAATGATAAAAAATATATATATATATATGTTCCTCAATAATAAGCTTATGAAACATATTCCATACTTCATTGTATGTTAAAAATAATAAGTATATATGCCTTTTTCCCTCCATTTTTAAATAGTTTCGATTTTCTCGAAAAAAAATTTCTCAATCAAGAATCCGATATGGACAAAATTGTAGTTGTTTTTAATATGTAAAACGTTATTATCTAATTCCTTAAACGCGGTTTATGATCCACTCGAAACAAATTAAGCGACGATTGCATGTTCGAGCAGAGAAGAAAGTAGGTAGTGACACAAGTCACAGTAGTCTCTTGTATTGATTAAATCGTAATTATTACTTGTAATTGTAAAAGTTTGTCAACACACAATAGATTTACTATGACAGGAACTTATATATTGACATGAAATATTCTTAATTAGAAATTCTTTCTTACTTTTAATTAAGTTTGTACTGAGTATCATAACATGTAGCCATGTAGGGTGCAAGTTTCGCATACTAATTCTCAAATTCTCAAAACGAAATAATTCGTATCATACAGTTTGTCAATTATGAATCTTCTTTAAAAATACCAAGAAACTAAAAATAATAAAAATATATACATACCATCGGTAATTAATTAAAGAAAAAATCACATCTATTTCTTTTTACTCTTTGTTTTTTACTTTCATGTTGACTTGACTTATGCTCTATACATTTATGGGTACCAAATATTAAATAATAGTTAAGAATGTAGTTTTTAAAATTTAAGTATAGTATGTTTTTATGTACTAATATTCTCTCAAAAAGAAACCAACACTTTATAGACGAAAAGTGATATACTTTGGGACAAACCAAAATGTACAATTTACAAGCGAGTATATTATCAATCAAAGTTTCATGTTAAGATGAGCTTACAAGTTACAAACTACTCTCTCCCTTCTAACTTAATTGTTTATTATGGAAAAAATCTCATATCTAAATTGCTAAAATGAAAATTTTGAAAAAACTTTCTTGATACTCAAATAAAAAAGTTTTTTTAAATTTCACATTTTCAAAATTTAGTTACAAAAATAATGCATGATCCAGGGGCAACCCTCACCCAAGTCATGACGGCCTTGTAACTTAAGTGCCGACAGATTGTCATGTGGTCGATATGTGATTTTTTTTAAAATAGTTTTTTAGGTCAAAAAATAGGTGAAAAGAATTTAACGGGGCTGAGGTGCTAAAATAATAAGACCGCCGCTTAATGTATCATAAAATGCACCTATATTTACATTGGACAAGTAATATGGGAAGGAATTGAAAAAAAAAAAAAGATTTACTAAATAAAAAACAATAATTGAGACTAGTTTAAATTCAGTTTTAATTCAACATTGTAGTTTGATCCCAAGGACAAATACAGATACAGGCGGCGCCGGACTAGTAAAATATAGTTGCAAAGTAATTAATTACGTAGTTTCCTTAACTTTAATAATTACATTTACACTCCCTATACATTGAAACACTAGGAGGGGCCACCCCCATTTTTTCCAAAATTCCCAAAATGGAGACCCCCTTTTTAGATCCAATTTATTTTTGCACGTTTGGCAACAACAAAAATTTCTTAGATTTTTGGTTAAAAAAATCATTGGTGTTTGGTATGTCGTCTTTTTTAGCTTTTAAAAAGCTAGATTTGGGTCATAAAAGCTAACAAAGTTCAAAAACAGAGAAGGGTATGAATTTGCGGTTTTTTTTTTTTTTAGCTTCTTCGCATTAAATTTTCCATTTTTTTTTTTACAAGATTGTGTTTTCATATATACAACTTATAAGTTAAAATATGTGACCGATGACTTATTAATAAAAATAAGTAATAACTCATTATTAAGTAAAAAAGTTACAGTGCTGCGAAACAAAACACTGCAACTTTTTTAAGCAAGTTTTTTTCTCGGCTTTCTGACCAAAAAATCTGATGCGAAACGGGACCATTGACAATTTTTCAATGTATCTAACCCATATTAAAAGCAGATTACTTTTTCAAAAAATATGTTTCAAGTGTTTCTTTGAATATCATTTTGGCAGATAACAAGGAACCTGTAAAATTTGCCAGACATGTCACTCGTTTTGGGTGAAGCATTTAAGCTCGGGTTTATTTGCTTTTTGGGCTAAATCGCAATGCATTTGGTTTGATTGCTTCAAAGCGATGCTTTTCGGGCTGAATGACGTTCGACCATTTTCTCAATCTCAATAAGTGAGCTTGGTTTCTTAAAATGATACTGATAAAAAATCCTTGAAACCAAAAATGCAATGAACGGGAAAAACTGAGACAACTCTTTGTCTCGTGTACAATTATTTATTGTTAGGAGTATTACATATTTTGATATACATGAATATCTTTCTCACTTCGCGTTATTAAACACCAATTACTGGTACAAAATGAAGCTACACCAAATTCTCAGGAAGCTTTTGAAGTTTTGGCTTTTATAAGACAAGAACGGCCACTCAAAACCGCAACATTTACAAGAGAAAATGAAAATACTGCACGAGGTTTGGAAAATACGAAGTTCTTCTAATCTTCGAGCTCTATGATTTTGACAACAGATGCATCACCAACTTTCTGGCAAACCACAACTCGATCGTGCGACTTGATTATTCCAGATGCCCTCCCGTGATCGAGTGCAATATTCAATACTGACTCATTCGTCGCACTTGTAGTCTCAGCCTGAAAATAACTCAAAATTAAACTCTCGAAGTCCCAAGTTAGTTGAAAGTTCAGAAATCCAACTTTTAAAGCATGTAGATATTTCACTTAATTGACCAAAGATACCCATCTACTTCTCTATATGTGATTTGATCACTAATATTTAGTCTACTGAGTGTCAATTATGTGTATATATCACTATAAATGAAGAAACGAATAGACATTTAATAAGACTTGACTAACTACATTAGGAAAGTTACAAGTATTTTTGGGAAATTTCAAAAGAGAAATAATGATCAACTCGAGTATGAAACTTCTGAAAGAGGAGGGTGTCAGAAAAGAAAATACTTGTTTTTTCATGATTTCTTGTTCAGATATCAGATTTGGGGTGTTGAAATTGAAAGGAAATATAGTCCTTTTCTCAAATATATCTACCATATTTCTGCATGCCATAAAAATTCCAAAATTATATACAGTAACTATTGTCTTCATTGGACTAAATTTCAACAACCAACATCACTTGGTACAAATATGCAGATATAGAAAAAGAACTTACAGGGTGTCGAGGATCAGCAAGCATCGGGAGAAGACCTCTAACTATTAGTGACTGCCTAGCCTAAAAGAGACATCGGAAAACATGAAAAAAAAATCAATATAAATGTCTATTATATCACTTATATGGTCCGAAGGAAGAGAAGTATAGAAAAAAGCATACAATATTTGAACAACTGCAGGAAATCGAACCCAAATTTCAGTTCATGTTTACTTTTATATATTTAAAAGCTAGACAGCACTAGGCTGACGAGATCAAAAGCTGAGTTTTTCTGGTTTCTTAAACTGAAAAGCTAGAAACTTTGATCTGGATGAACCCAGAATTGTTTTTCTAAGGTTAAAAAAATCAACTTATTTGCTAAAAAATTACAATCAAACAAGCCCTTAGTTCCCGAGAAGAGGAATAATGAAGCATACCTCAAAAGCACCACTAAAACTCCACTTAACTTGATTAGTCTTAAGCCGAGGAATAATTACTGAGATAACTGGCATTGTTGGTCTATACTTGGCAATTAATCTATAAAATATAAACCAGATTTACGTTACGCAGCAATATAAATCGTCAATATCTTTCAAATGAATATGATAAAAGACAAATAATTCCAACACGTTTTTGTATACCTTGCAGTCCTTCCAGATGAGGTAAAGCAAATTATAATGGAAGCCTTCACCTTGATGGCAGTTCTTACCTAAAGTCGAAGTGAAAGTCATGCAAAATATTTTTCTGTAACAGGAAATAGAAGATGACCAAAGTTGATCGTAAAAAGCAATATTAATGTAAACAACACCGCAGAGGAAGCAATGGATTCCAAATGGCTCATTGGTTCACTGGCATATTTGACAGTCCTCTTAAAGTACAGATCTTGGTTAAAAACTTTCTCCGCCTGCATAGAAATGCAAACAAAATCAACAATCGAACCATTTTTAAAAAACAGAAAAAATACAAGTATATTACTTCATTTGAGTAAAGTGCAAACATTCATATCATTTACAACTTGAATTAGAAGGCATCATTGCCACCACAGTAAGGCGAACCGTAATATACTAATATACAAGTGATAGGACGAGGTTTTCAGTTACCAAAAAATCCACTACTGATAAGTAAATAAAAGCTAACCTATAATTACCTCAGCACCAATTTTATCGACAATAGAGATTGTCTCTACAGGGTACAGTCCACGTAACGTTTCGGCCCCAAGTAGAATTGCATCACTTCCTGCATTTAAGAAAATTTGTATGAGAGTAAAATTTACTTTCTGGAACAGAGGAAAAAACAAACAAACAAACTAATATCATGATAGCCTAAATGCTTCAATAACACCATCTCTCTATATCACTGATGAAATGTCACATGTTACCAGTCAAATATGATTTAGAAAAATAGTTACCAAGAAACGCTATCTAACATGAAAAACTTATTTCGTGGAAACTGGTTTCATTTAGCAAGCTTGTGAAAAGTTTCGGTACTACAGAAGTTGGAAAAAGTAAGAAATAAATCAAATGCATTTTTTTCTTTATAGTTTCTAAGAAGAGTAGGTCATTTAAATGTGCAGTCATTCTGGTAACTTTACATTCTATATCGTGGTTATTATCTAAACTTTACAATTTTCCGAAATAATTTCTTACGCCTTTTTGTTCTCAAATTAAATTGCGAGTTCCCGTCTCCATATATTTGAGCGAACTCACCATCTAATACAGCATTGGCAACATCGGTTGCTTCGGCACGAGTAGGTCTCAGATTGTTAGTCATACTATCTACAACACGTGTCACCACGGCAGGTTTTCCAGCCATGTTGCACTTGTAAAGAGCTTCCTTTTGGAATAGAAATACCTGCACAGTCATTAGACAACTGACATCTGTTTACAAATAGAAACTTTCTTGAAAGCATTAGTTGTTAAAAAAGCAAACTAGAAAGTCAAGTAAAATTCCGCATAATAGGAAGTCATAACAGATACGTCCTCTAGTTCCTAGACAAGAAGAGACTCACGAGTTGGAAATCTCATTATTTCGTTCCTTTGTGGTTTCCTGAATGTCGTTGTCATAGGCCTCGAAAGGTGTACAAGAATTTAAATGTCTGTATTGGAGAATTTTTTCAAAATAAAAGATGTCATTGTACACTAAAGATATTGCTAGTTAACTAGGCATTTTGTCCTACACTATGTTCTTTTTTACTTCTTGTGCAAAAATCTGAATGCAGAATTGATTGCTTGAATATAAATCCCTAACTATCATTCAGACAAGCAGAATTATGAAGGCAATGCTACTCAACTTAAATATGTAGCAGTATGCAAACACCGAGTCATCTGACAAAACCTTAAATGTATGTATGTGAAAAATTAAAGGCAAGGAAAGTAACCTTCTCTGGTGGGAGGTCAATACCAAGATTTCCACGAGAAAGAATAATACCATCTGCTTCTTGCAGGATCTCATCGAAGTGGGTCAAACCCTAAATATGTCAAAAAAATAAATAAGTCACAGTATCTTGACCAAAATCGTCAGTGAAATTGCATCAGTAGAATACTAAGACTACTTTAGGGGCCTGTTCAATTATATTTTTTACACAATAAGCTAGATTTATTGAGTAGTCAAAAGAGCTAGGTTCATAGAACTTGAAGCTTTTAGCTTTTCCAAGCCAAAAACTGAGAAAAGCCAGCTTTTAAGCTGGTCAACCTAATGAAGTCCAGTATCTAGCAAACAATATGAGCTTAAAATCTGCAATGAAACAATGCCTAGTTATTTGTATATCAAGACTAACCTCCACATTTTCAATTTTGGCGAAAATTTGTGTCTGACTGAGATCACCAAGCTTGGATAGGAACTCACGGGCCTATGAAAATAAGAAGAAAGATCATGATTGGTATAAATAAAAGAAACAGATACAACTTCAAATATTATACAAGCCGTGCGGAAGATACAATTTGAAGTTGATAAATTGTACTTACTTCGCGAACGTCTTCTGCATGCCGCGTATATGACAGAGAGAGAAAGTCAATCTTGTTCTTCAAACCCCATGTACTAATAACCTGAAATTAATGTAAAAAAGCACAAGTACTGGTAACAAAGTTTTAAAATGAGGGAAGAAATTAAAACAACCTAAGATAAAATAATTCATAAAAGTCTCAGCAAACAGTGAGAAAATAGAATGATTTTAAAGGTCTTAAAGAAAGACCTTTAAATGTTCTGTGTTCGAAACGGTTTATTAATAAACTTTATGTTAAAAAGATAAGTATCGTCGGAAGCCCTAAGAAACTTTAGTAGTTTTATGAGTTAAAACTTAAAACTTAAAACTATCAGCAGTTGAATTTGGGATGTTTATAGAAGAAGTTATTTTACCAGTTAAATAAAGATCAGTTAATGGCAGTTAGTATCTGAAGTTGGTGTAAATAATTGATTTTGGATTAGCCTATAAATGTCAATTTTTGTGTAAAGACAAAGGAAAAGAGGAGTCTTGGCTGAGACTCGAATATACACTATTGTCCATTCCTTATACTGTATATTCTATGAACAATCTGAGGTTTCTTTTGCTCAAATCTCTGTGTGATTTCCTGGGTGATAATTAAGCACAGACCATGGTAAAGCATCTAAGGTGTCGGGTGCAAAAGTAGTGATTGTTTATCAGTTTATGAAGTCTTCAGTTGTTCTTTGACCTTTAAATTGAATAGCATAGAAATAGCAAAGGATAAGTAGGAAAAAAAGGGCAAAACCCAGTGCATAAAGCTCCCGCTATGCACGGGTCCCAGGAAGCATCACAAACCGAATCGACATGATAAACCAAATGCACACAAAATATTGGCTATAAGACTAGTATTTTAATTTATATAATGTAACCCCTTGACGCTGAAAAAAGAATGAATAAGGAGTTAACGCATGCAGATCTAAAAGAGGACTCACCTCCTTATCTTTGTCGGAAAGAGTAGGCAGATTGATATGAACTTGACAAGCATGTAGGGTAAATAAAGATCCAGACAGTGTTGCTGTGTTCTTTATCACACAAACTACGTCTTCTCCATTTATTGCATCGACCTGCTCAATTATATCATCAAGTCTTATTCATTATTGTATCAAGGTAAGTTGTTAACTATGCATATAAGAAGGTTTCAAGAAAAGTATTAGAAAACAGAAAGAGAAAAAAAGCGCAAATGCACCTACCTCCAGCCAAACAGAAGTACTCTCACTTCCTGTGAACAAATATTGACCAATAAAGATGGTGTCCCCTTTCTTCACTGACTGCAACAAACATAAGACATTAATTGGTGTGATAATGTCCGTAGGATCAGGGGAACAGTTTTTGAAAAAAATAACATTTCTTGAATTAAAGCTAATTTGATTCCAACTAAGTCCAAAAACTTGTAAAAAAAGACAACTCGTACCCATCAAGTTTGACAAAGAGAGAGTAAGCGGTTAAATTTACATATTACCTTTGATAGTCCAGAAAAGTTGATTGGCAGTAATTTAGAAGAGGCTTCTTGTCCTTGATCAGGTACTAGAACAACTATACCATTCTCCTGAAGTAAAATTGAATTCTCACTCTTGTTGATAACCTGTAATTCTGCTCCAACTGTATCGAGCATTACCTACATAAAAAAATAAAATGAAGAAACCTTACTTCACACACCCATATAGCTGTAGAAGAGTTCGATAAGGGCACCAAAGACGACATATAATTAGACATACAAAGGGGTTGTATCGTGAAATATTTTGGAAAACATTACTAAATTAAAACTACAGGCAAAACTATAGCATTTTAATAGGAGTGACAGCCGATGTTTTGATCAGCAGGAAGCCATCCAAAAGACAAAACCATAATCGCACCATTGTGTTGATTACCCAATGTACTATTCTTTTCTTTCTTTACAAGATTTGATTCATATATAGCAAAAATCTAGACACTTTCGCTTTACGAATTTTGTGAGTTTTAAGAATCTACAGATTGAATTGAGATTTTAATGTATGTATTCAAGGGGTACGCGATTCAGAGTTATGGATAAGAACAAGCATGATCATTTATATCATGACAATGAGAACAAATCATATACTCCGTAAGAATTAAGATACATACAGCACAGAGCTTCGAAGTCTTTTTTACTGCAAGGCTCAAATTTTCCAATGTCTGTTGGTGATAATCGGCATCTCCCCATGAAAAGTCAAATCTAGCCACTGCTCACCCACAAGAATTCGATAAAACTACTGTTATATTAATTTATTAACTAATAATGCATAAAATTCAATTAATCTATCTGATACGTAATAGACTAAAAGTTGTATCTTAACATAAAAAACGGCAGCATAAATCAACATTCTTACAAACTAATGAGTAATGACTATACCAAGTAGGTGTACGACACAATGGTAGTGAGATTTATCTTTTAAAGGCAAAACTTCAAGTATGAAGTTACCATTAAACAAAACCCATCTTAAAATATATATCAGATCATTTATCACAAATGGACAACTAACACAATTGCCAACCGAAAAAGAAAAGCACAAATCAACAGAAAAAGAGAACACGTATTTTTCATTTGGAGTCAGGTTCCTAAATAACGAACAATTCTAGGGCATATATACTTGTTTTGCGAACATATAAAAAATGTCACGCTTGAACGATACTCCATCCACAACTTGTAAGGCAGTCTTGGGAATATTATTCTAATAAGAATCACATTACTGTATTCTTTTGATGTTTAAAGCGATTGTATCCGTAGTGACTTCTATTAACTCCAAAAAAGTACGATTAAACAGGAACGTTTCCATTTTCAGGTTGACTTTTCCGAACTTTTTTTACCTTTTTTATACTCATATTATCAGCTACTCCACCTGTACCTAATTAATGTACTACTAGTAATTACCGGGTAAAGTCATTGTTAAGTTACCAGTTCTGCTAAAAGCTCTAGGGGTAACTTTTCCAACTCATTTTAGTTTCCAACACACACTCTTGGTTATAGTAGGGGGACTCATTGCAAGCGACACCTAAACAAGGGAAAGACTCATACTCAGTAAGTTTCAATTCTTACGATAAAAGTTCTAGCGGTTACGAGGTAAAGAACACTTTTAAATCATTTAAGATAATTAATTCTCAACAATCACAGACTCACATCTACCCAAAAAGTATAACAATAACTTGTATTAGAATCCATATTCATTTACCATTAAAAGGCCTCATAATAGTAAGGATGGATATCTCTTTATAAACCACATGCTCGATTATTATCTAGACGACGTGGGATAATTTACTCTAACAACTTGGACAGCCAAATTATGCATACAGTTCAAAAGGTTAGTTTTACGTCACTCTTTCCTATCTTGCCCTAATATCAACTGCTCTACACGAAAATTTCCTGTTGAATTATGAATTATATTAAAACTACATATATCTAGTTGCCAACTAAGAGCCACTGTTAAGTTAAAATTTCTACTACAAGCTCAAGCTGATACGAGGGGTAATTTCTTCATTTGTTTGTACACTTACCAAGAATCTCAACCACTTCAAGGCCCGACTAATAAGTCTAACCGAGTTATAAGGAGGCCTTGCACAAGTATTTCTCAATTTTTATTATTTTTCTTGTTATATATATATATATAAAAGTGGTGCAATGTAATTGCAGATAATCCAACCTTCCAACTCAACACACGAACTCTGATGCCAAGTTAAGATTCTATTCTACTAAAAGTTCGAGCCAATAATACGAACAATGTATCATCTAGATGATTATCTACTCCCTCCATTCAATATTAATTAGTTGTGCACTATGATATTATGTGCAATTTTGACTTCTAAAAAACTCATATCTACATTGTCGAAGCATAAATTTTCAAAACTTTTTTTCATTTTTATGCTTCTATTAACCCTCATTTCGGAGGCACCGAGATTGAATTGCGGTGCTTAACGGGGTATAATAAGGTCTTAACCATGCTGAAAAACCCACCTAACATTTTAAATATTTCGTCAACTTTTGGATTTCATTTCAGGAATTTAGCTACAGGATTTCTCTAAGTCAAAATTGCAAATAGTAATATTGTCATAATATGGAACAGGGGAGCATTAATTTCCGATATTCGTATCTACCATGACAATATACCTAAAAACTAAACTAAAAATGTCAATGCAACAAAATTAAATGTATAACAGATGTTCAAAATATTTTTGCTTCACAAAATCACACGAATCCCGCAACAATATGGAACATAGGTAGTAATTTCCAATAGTCACATCCACCAAGAAACACCAAAAACTAAGCGAGTACAATTTTTGCAGCAAAGCTAAATATACACAATACATTCACAAGATTTATGCAAGTCAAAATTGCATAAAACTTCATAACAATAAGGAATGCGGGGAAAATTAATTTCCAATAGTCACATCCACCAATAATATATACCAAAAAACTAAACCAAAACAATTATTGCAACAAAATTAAATATGCACAAGACATTCACAAGATCTTGCAAGCCGAAATTACACATAATTACCTAATAATAAGGATCAAAAGGAGTATTAATAATTTGGAAAAATGCATTTAGTACATCTTTTAAAAAACCGATGGTTAAAATCTCTTTTTTAAAATTAGGAACAAATGCTCAATGATACTATTATTTTACTTTTTGTTTTTAACTTTGATCTTCACAGTACCAAATATTAAACAAAAATCACAAATTGGGTTTTTTTTATTATTAAGTCCGAAAGCATGTACTAGTAAACAATAACTACCCCTATTAATTTCCAACTCTCACATCCATTACAAAATTATAACTAAAAACTAACGACTAAACGAAAACTATTGCTGCAATTATATATACACACACGCATAAAGTTCGCTTCGTAGTGAAAAATATCGACTGAAAGCTCGAAAAAAACTCGATAAAAGCTAAATTCAAAGCAAAAAGATCATTTTTTCCGGTTTTTAGGCCTCTAAAGCTTACACTTTTTTACGCTTTTAGCATAGCTCTTGCTAAAATATGTTTTAGCTAAGATTTCTCTTTTAAAAAACTGTTATTTATACATATAGATGTTTGTGTATATTTAATTTAAATAAATGTATATGTATATACCAGACATTCCAGCTTCGAGACAATCGGAGATGACATCAGCTGACCTAGACTTGGGCCCCAAGGTTCCTACGATCTTCGTCATCGCCGGAAAAAAGCCCTGCAAAACCACAACAAAAAACAAATAAAAGTTAATATGCATACATACATACAACTAGTGAATAACACTTATACAGTAATAATACAGTAACAAGTGAAGTTAAATTAATTAAAAAGAGGAATTAAAAAAAAAAAAAGCGTTACGGCAGTGGACGGTTCAAGAATCGAAGCCATTCTAATCGGCTCTTCGAGGAAAAGATGATTCGAATGCATTTCTAGAGAGAGTGTGTAATATTTAGTTTGATCAAGATTCAATATATGTATGTATATATATATATAAAAAAATAAATAGATATATATATATAGAGAGAGAGAGAGAGTGTGTATACGAGTTGGTTATAAGTTACAACGAGTCAACGGCTATCTCCCCATTGTTATAATAAAAACTCTATTTGGTACCATGGTTTTAAAAAAGTGTATGGTAAGACTCATTTTCTAAGAAAGTGATGAGTTAGTTTACAAGGTTAGCTCTCTATGGTTTATATAACATCGTAGAAACTAATTAGTGTTATAGTTATGACTCTAATAACCTCTTCTAAACCACACACTAATTTTTTTATATATGTGGGTATGGCTAAGTTCGGTTCGGTTTTTAGCAAAACCGAAACCGAGCATATTTTTCCGTTCGGTTTTTTTCGGTTTCGGACTTTTTATTTTTTGGACCGAACCGGACCGATTTTTTCGGTCCAGTTTTAGTTTTTTTCGGTTTCGGTCTTTTTCGGTTCGGTTTTATTGAAAACCGAAACCGACCTGAAATTTTTTCGGTTTTTTGGTTTCGGTCTTTTTCGGTTCGGTTTTTCCGGTTTTTCGCCCAGCCCTATCTGTGGGGATCAACAGATGGGAGGATTATAACGAGTTATATGAGTCTTATCTACTGGACCATATAACTTCTCATGATTGTTTAGCTACAAAGGAGGGTATATAAAATTAAAACCAGAGCAAATGTTGGATATTGGTTAGTTTACAAATAATTGAAGACACTCAGAGTCGGCAAAAAAAAAATATTTTAGTGGGTTGTCTAGTAGAGAAAATATTTGTTTTGTTCATTTAAATAAAAACTCGAAAAAACATAATATAAATTTTAATTTCTTTCGAAAATTGTTTGCACTTGGATTGGGTTGAGATGGCCTAGTTCACTCAGACTATTGGTAACTCCTTTAGACCGGCCATGAAGACACTATTAACAAAAATGGTTTAGCTAAGTTGGTATTGATTGTTCTTAACAAAAATGGTTTAGCTAAGTTGGTATTGATTGTTCTTAACAAAAATGGTTTAGCTAATTGGTTTTTATGACGGATTTGTGACAGTTTAGTCAATTTGCGGTGTTTTTTTCAGGAAAAAAATAAATATACTGTGTTTTTTTCTAAGTTTTCTTTTCTTTGAATGGGTAAAACCAAATTTATGGTACTTCATGCGAATCCACAAAAATATTTTTTTAGGACTGCCTCTGCCTTTAAATAAGACCGACACCTAAATAAGTTGGTGACTTGGCTTACTTTTGGACCAGTAATATTTGGTGTATGTAGATTGAGGCCATGTTTGGTCTATCGCTATAAAAAAATATCCAAATTGCGACGGGATTAGTGACGGTATTTTTTGTTACGAGCTTATTAGCCACGGTTTTTGTGACGGATTTGTGACAGTTTAGTCAATTTGCGACAGATTTGTGACGACTTTTTAAATTAGCGACAGACTTGTGATAAATTTTGACTCTTACTAAATTAAACATTATTTTTTAGTGTATACGTGGATGATTGACTCGTTTGGTTTTATGTTTTCGATAAGGAATGTTTTTTTGTTAAGGCTAATTAGAATGAAACATAAAAAATGTATGCACTCGGAAAATTTAAGGGCTAATTTATAATTTGAAACTTCTATAAAATGGTGACTAGTGACAAGACAAGTACTCTTAACTTGAGATACCGAGATGAATAAATAGTTGTTTATTCCCCCTTGTTTAGTTGTTTGAATTAGCAAAGTTCTGTTTATTTTGCGAAAATAAATCCTTTATTTTTGCATAAAAAGCTTACATTTTCTTTTTTTAGTTTTTACCTAAACTACAGATTCTGCCCTCCTCAATGTGTTGATTTTGTCTCCTAGACCCATAATTCCAGATCTGAAATAAGAAAATTATTAATATGATAGAACCAAATGTTCAAATATATTCCCTCCTTTCAGACATTTAAGAAAAATTTATTTTTTCTGGTCAGGAAATTTGTTTAGATCTCAACTGGTAACTTATTTTTGTTAAACCAATTACTGGAATTATGATCAAAACAACGAGGCCCAATTAGAATTTATGAACGAAAATTAGTATAAGAGCAAGCATATTTGGTTCCGAACAGGCAAAGTCCGTGGAAAGGCCGGATTTTTATACTACATTTTCTCTGAAAAAATGCACAAACCGTACATTTTTTGTACGAACCGTACATTTAATCTACGGTTTGGGCTGAATTGCAATTTTTTCGAATTTTAGGGACTGAAATGTAATTTCTGTAAACTTCAGGCTAACCGTACATTTAATCTACGGTTTGAACTGAATTGCAATTTTTACAAAATGCAGGGACTGAAATGTAATTTCTGCAAACTTAGCCAAAACGTACATTTAATCTCTGGTTTGGCTGAAGTTTACAGAAATTACATTTCAGTCCCTGAATTTCGAAAAAATTGCAAATTAGTCCAAAAAAATAAATAAAAATTGAAATTAAACTTTTTTGAATTTTTTTTGAAATTAAACTTTTTTTATCTATATTTGTGTAAGTCTATGTTTGTGTTTATTTTGAGATATTGTTAGAATTGACCAATTTTATATAAAAAAAATCATGTTTAAAAGATTTATATAAAAAAAGTAATGTTTAAAAGATTTATAATTTTTATAAAAAGTTCCTTTTTATTTTAAATATACGAATATGCAATTTAGTTTTTTCCATAAAAAAAATTCATGTTTAATTTCAATTTTTTTTTATTTTTTGGACTAATTTGCAATTTTTTCGAAATTCAGGGACTGAAATATAATTTCTGCAAACTTCAGCCAAACCAGAGATTAAATGTACGGTTTGGCTGAAGTTTGCATAAATTACATTTCAGTCCCTGCATTTTGTAAAAATTGCAATTCAGTCCAAACCGTAGATTAAATGTACGGTTTGCCTGAAGTTTACAGAAATTACATTTCAGTCCCTGAAATTCGAAAAAATTGCAATTCAGCCCAAACCGTAGATTAAATGTACGGTTCGTACAAAAAATGTACGATTTGTGCGTTTTTTTAGAAAAAAATGTAGTATAAAAATCCAGCGTTAACTAAAACTTAGTTTTAGGCAAATATAACTAGCATGACAAAAAAAAAACCCAAGTATTAGGCTAGGTATGCCCTATCTAAATTTAATATGGTATGAAATGCTAGCTATTTATAACTAGCAAGAAAACTAGTTAAAATACTTTTTCATCCATGTAGACTTGTCTATTGAATACACTTGTTTTATATGGACCCAACAATAATAAAAATATGTGACCAAAATATTAAATGTAATATTAAAAGAAAATAGAAAATGATAATAGATAAGGTGATTTTTTTTGTATTGTAAAAGTGGATTAGCAAAAACTAATAAAGTGTGATTTTTGTGTTAAGTTTAGATAGCATTGTAAATACGGTGATATGGTTGCTCTTAGTGTGGGTTCAAATTTACTCAAGTTCGTATCGTCAGATTATATTCATATTATCGGTTTTTTTATATGCATTTGTAATTATTTTTTATTGTAATCCACCTGCAAATTGTGGTAGTATATTCTTCTTCGAGAGTTTTTTTTATTATTGTTTCTTAGAAGAGTTGAAGAAAAAGAAAATTGCCTTTCGAACTCTGGAGAAGAAAGTTTACCGATGAGAGTCATTCGATTTAAGTAATTACTTCTCAGATATTCAAATACATTAATAAAATAAAATTATGACTCAGTTTGGAATGTGACCCTTTAAAAGTTTATTTAAGTTGACCTTAACACTAAACTGCAACAACAAAATAAATGCGTTACATTCAAATAAAACTACTCATCGTTTCATTCTACATTATATCTCCCATTTAATCATTAGTTTGGTAGCTTTACGTTCATTACTGATCTTTTTGTCAATTTACAAATAAACTAGCTTTGGCAAGTTAAAAGAGTTTAATAGATGAAACTTGATTGCGTTTTTCATATTTTCCCATACTTTTCTGGAATATTTATTGGCTTCTTTCTTTTATCTAATTTAAGCCTACACACATTCGCAACTTGTGATGCAACTGCGACTGATAATTTTTAAAAACCTTCACTTTTAAAGCAATTCTAAATATTTTAGGGAAAGTACGATAAAAAAAATTGGGGAGAACAGCCATTTGACATTAAAAAAATATGGATATATAAATATAAATAAGGTTTGCTCGAGACCCACGTTTCATAGATTACAGCTTTCGACACAGGACTGGTGATTTTTCAAAAACATAATTCAATTTACTCCAAACATTATCAATGATACCACTTGACAAGCCAGAAATTCCAAGTCTTGCAGCTGAGCGGTGTTTTTCCAAAACTGCTGGGTCACTGAAGAGCACGTTGAGAGCTTTTTCGAGCTCCTCTTTTCCCGAAACCTGCTTAAATAAACAAAGTCGCCAAAGGAAAATATAGATCAATAATAATACAAAAAGTTCAAGCTCAATAAGAAGGCTGGTCTCTAGATTTGTCATGCTTTTATGAATACATCAAGGTTTCATATCTAACAGACAACAGAACTCAATTAAAAGGCTTGTCAAGAGGTGAACTAAAAGGGACGCATCAAGGTCGTGAACTATTCATGAGTAAGACTCGATCTAGATCAAGTTTTCAACAAGTATCAGGAATAAAAATTTATTTAAAAGTTTATAAGTGAACTTTCCTTCCCAAAGAAACTCACAGTAAAGGAGGGTAAAACAATGGAGCAAAGTATATATATTTGAAATAACCCCAAAGAACATAAACCACAACTGAGAACACATACCAAAAAGAAATTTCACAAAACAGGATAATAGTTGAGGAGAAGAACAAAAACAGGTAACTGAGAAAAAAGTTCATACAAACCTGAGTAACTGATGCAGGATCGATCCGCTGCATTTTTTTAACCATGTGGGCAAAATGTCCAACATGTCGACCTGCATAGCGTGACACATCAGATATTTAAGCAACAAAAAAGAAGTGCCTTTGCTGAAATTACTTACCAGTCAAAACAGCACAACCAGCTGCCGCAGCTTCTGAAATGTTATGACCGGCCAAATGAGGCAAAAAAGATCCCCCGATTACAGCGATTGGCGTTAATTTATAGAAGTATCTTAATTCTCCTACAATATAAGATAAATATATGTATAATTACCAAGTAAACAAAACAAACAGACCATTGATAGGTGAGGTTTTAACAAATATTGCCTAAAATTAAAAAAGTCATTTTGGGCAAGTTACAGGATGGATGTAAAAAGATGCCAAATCCAAAACCACTTATAGAAGAGAAGCACTCATGTACTTAAAAGTCTTTCAAAGTTTATTACCAGAAGATGGAAATTAGATTGAATTTGTAAAAAGAAAGATACCTACCTAATGTGTCCACTATATATATACTTGTTCCTGGCATAAGATTGTCACTGCGAGATCTTAGTGCTGCACTCCCTCCCTCTCTCAGTAGTTTCTGAGTAATTAAGCCAAAAGGAAAAAATATAAGGACACAAGCATCATAGGTTTCAAATAATAAAACGTGGCTTGAATAGGAAAAGCCCTGAAGCCGTATTGTTTCCATTTCACTACTGCATGAACAGTTACAGTACAACCTACAAAGTTTTGCTATTCAATGGAGAAAGGACAAAAAATTCATACACGAGCAATCACTTGTCCATGTGGTGGATGTCGAGGCACAAGAATGGTTACTATATCAGGATGCCGCTGCTTTAGCGTTTTGTGGACTTCTAGCATTACTGTACATGAGGTTAAAAAGAAAATTAAACATCTTTCAACTAATATTATTCTTCAGAACTGATACTACAAATTCATATTTTTAAGTGTGGGAAAAGTAGCGGAAAAATGGAAAGTTCGTAGAAGCACAGTGGTCTTTCCATCTAACACCATGGGTGATGGATATCAACGGTCCACAAACTTCGGATCGAATTTCAAGTTGATCCCCGTAATTCAGTTGCAACAATAGTGGTCCACATACTTTGGGTAGAATTTCCATTTTGGTTCCCTTAGTTTCAATTGAAACACTATAGGTTTCCATGGTTTAAGTAAGTTACACATGTGGTCCCCATGTACAACGCTAATGGTCAATAGAAAGGGAACACCGGTGTGACTTACTGAAACTATCATACCGCTAATGTTGTGATGAAAATTATGAGAACCACCGGTGTACTGATTCAAAAATTTGAGGATCAATAATGTTGTCAGTGAAACAGTGAGGCCCAAAGCCAAATTTCCCCTTAGGTAATGTGGTTCATTGCTGTAATTCACCCACAACATTTTACAAAGGGTGTAAGTAGATTGAATTGGAACGGATTAGCCTGGAATTTTGAAACCAAGCCAAACCGTTCATATTCCAATTCAAACGAAAACAAACCGACAAATCGATTTAGTTTGGTTCCGATTTACGCAATCACGGTTTAAAATTTGGATTGGTTTCGGATTTACAAAAGAACATGAGATCTGAGTAGAAAATTATAGCCGAATCAAGTCTCAAAGTAAAAAGCAAAATGTGAAGAAAAACTGGAATCCAAACAACAGTACAAACATATAGACACACTAAAAGACAATCAACATTAACACATGTCAATTGCTAACAATAATTCGAGATTTAGCTAAATATTAGGTTCATTTATGGCAGTAATAAGTGTAAGTGTTTTATTCCTAATTAGTTTTGTTCGGATTCTGAATGGATTATAAGGATTTAACCATTCGGAATATGCGGTTTGGATTGGTTCGGACTGATATTACGGAATTCTAAGCCCAACCATTAATTACGGGTTAAATTTTTTTGAAACCAAAATCAAACCATTTAAAATCAAAATTGAACCAATCCAACCCAAACAACCAGATTGGTTCGATTCATGGATTACCGGATTATTCTTACATTCCTAGACCTCCAGCCGGATATTTTTTTCATTCGTACTGAAATTAGCAGCTTGTGTTAAAAAAACACAGATGTCATTATATGCAGAACACAGATAATTACATATGTGAGGGTTCTAAGTACTAACCTTCCTCTTCACCGGTATGTAGAGAAGAGGCCATCCAAATCTTTCTAGATTTGAGCAGTATTTGCAATTCTTCAATGCTTCTCTTGTGTGTGATGGAATTATCAAACTCTTCCATAACTGAAATAAAAAGAGAACACTTAAGAATAAGGAAACGCCAACAAGGTTTTTCTACTTTAGCTTCTTTATAACAACAAAGCATTTCAACATCAGGAATAAACAAAGCATCTATAGCCTTTAATTGAGTTCTGGATTAGACAAAAGAATAATTCGTATCATCACCGGATCAAGAAAATCAGATATTTTGATCGGCTTTTAGAGAGAGTGAAAAATTGTATTTGAGATAAATGCATCTTCCGTACAGCATAAAAAATAGGGAAGGAAAGAAAGGAAATTCTGATACGGGTCTCAACTGATAACATAATAACCGCCATTAGAAGCTGGCAGCAAAGCTATTTACATGAAGCCCACTAGGCTACTACATGCAGAAATTAACAAATATCATTCCATGTATTTATAATAAACTGGTATGCTATTTTCAGAGCGAATCTCCTGAAAGATATAAGATATGAACTTCAACACTCTAGAAAGATGCTTATTATAGATGGGTTCAACACTACATAACAACATTTATGTGCGACTGTTTTTTTCTAGTTGGCTAAAATGAATGTTGTACAAAATCTGATTTCTATTACCAAGAGCAACAAATTCAACAAACAAGAATGTGAAATGAGTAACATAATCTAATTTTCTAGGCATACCGTACTTCAAATCACCACAAAAGCTAATGATAGTTGGGGAAGCTTGAAGAAGCTGGAAGCGGATTGCTTGCAAGTTGCTCTTAATGCAGTAATAAAAATGTATCAGAAATTAACCCGATAAAAAGAAAAAAACTCAAATAATGAGCCAAAAAATAAGAGTGAGAAACCTACTAGTGGGGCAATCAAAGAAAATTTGGACAGCAGAAGTGAAATTAAAGGCAAAGCTAAGCTTCTAGACCAACGGTTAAAAGATTTCTCCGACATCCGAGCATTCACCAATGCTAAAATGATCTGAAAACGATAACATTAGGCTAAACAAAACATATCTGCCCAAATGTACCATGAGTTGCAATATAAGTACTTACGCCTTTTCTAGATGCACCCATAACTAGATTTGGCCAAAGTTCACTTTCCATTAGCACGATGATGTTGGGTTTCCAATGATCAAGGAAAGAATCTACAGCAGCAGGTATGTCAAGTGGAGAAAACTGGTCCATGTAGAACGTTTAAACAAATAAAACAATTGATATGCCAATTTGCAAGCTCAAATTTATCTATGAAAATTCCAAAAGGTGTAAATTACAATATCGCATACCATGGGATACTATTTGTTTATCCCTTTCCTCTTATAAAATTAACAAGCACAGGCTAATTTCTTCATCAAAGTCTGTATAATTAAGAGGCTAATTACACAAAAAATTTAAGATCTCAAAACGGTTAAAAAACTGATAAACACACATCAAATTAAGTCTGGATGAAGTGGCTATAATTTCTCCTGAAATTTGGTATACTGTGAAAGGTTAAATGAAGCAACACGAAAACTAGATGACTATACAGCATACAGAAGAAAAGAGAACATAAGTTAACATTTGCAGATCCATTAGTGAAACTCCTAGTGGATATGGGTTGACAAATTCATCCCTGAAGTACCAAGAGTGGCTTCCATCCTTGACAGAAAGGGAAACATTTCAATTTCAGCCAACTATAATTGGGTTGACAAATTGTTGTCTAGAAATCTAACATTATAAACCAGTGTATATGCAAACCTATACCATCCACTAAGAGAAATTTGATCCCAATTTGAATTCCTGAACTCATAAAAAGTTAAAGGCAAAGGACTACATAATTCATACATTTAATTGATTTGAAATTCGAATACAGTACAATAGGATGCCAAGATAAACATTAACAAGCCAGGTACTTATAAAAGCAATTAATCATGTGACAATGTGAATAACAGAGAATTAACAACCTGATATATGACTCCGCCTGGAAGCCAATTCTTTATTACTTCGCTGCACAGAAGCAGAAATGTGTAAAAGGTAAAGCTTCAACTACTCGTGTGCAATGCAGAAATTGTTCAAGTTACAATATTTTCAAGTCATGCAATCTGAAGAACACGTCCAAACTAATGGAGTCAAACTTATGTTGTGTGTAAGAAATAAGGGTGGATCAAAATAATTACTAAAATACACATTCCCTTAAAAGAAATTAAACTTCAGAGTCAGATTGGCATAAAGATTGCATATGGGAGAATGTAAACGAAAATATTATCTGTTCTGGAAAAAATTCTTCTATGAAGAAATTTTATTTTCTTGTCATATTTTCCATTTAAAAATCCTTCCACCAAACAGAGTCTTAGTGTACAGTTCCAACTTCAATATAACAAACCAAAGAAGACTCTTTGCAAAATAGAAGCAAATTAAAATTCTCCACAAACATGCGGCTAACCTTTACAAAAAATCTTGTCCTTCCAATTTTATCAGATGTCCTCGAAGGGACAAAATAAAAGAATACACAATCTAGGAATTGATAAGATTTGTTCAGTTCATAACCACTTCAAGTCTTTTCCAGTTTGACCCTTTTCCTAACTCAAAACTAAGTAGATTTTGCACATTCAGTATGATTCTCGTTAGCTTAAGGAGAAGACTCTATTCTATTAAGTAGAAAGCAGCACAATATTGACCCGGTTAGAGAGTAAGACAACTGCAACTGAAAATGGACCTTAAGAACTCAGCTTTATGAGAATACTAAAGAAGCTATTTCATATAATGCAGTCAACTAATCCAGTAATCTGTATTCCCGTGATTCTTAAGAACTCATCGCCCTCCAAATCCAGGAAACTTATAATATATTCTCCCACTTGTTTTTTCCTGTTACACAACTTATTAATCAACAAAATTATTGGCCTCTTCATCTCACTAAAGAGGGACCACAAAATTTTGCACAGTCATTCAAGATCAGACTCCTGATTCATTCGTCTAATATAAATATCAGAGAAACTGGTTATAAGCCGAGGTTGTCGCTGTCCATCCATGATTTCTACCTTTTAAAAATTGGAACTTTTCCTTATTTTAGTACCTAATCAATGTAATTTTCAGGCTCTAGCATAAAGTTGGACCACATCTTTGATTGTGATATTATTTCATGACATCAGCGTGACAAGTGATTACGAATATTCTACAGTATGTAACCCCACAGATTATTTTAAAATCAAGTCAAAATCATTCCATTGCAATCATAGGGTTTCACCAATTAAAAGACGAAATCAAGGTAAAAACAAATTCCAAAGACATCATAAACAGAGATAGATAACCAGAAATAATGATAATCGAAATCACATCTTACAATGCAGAAAGAGTCGTTGTGGTCATCAAAATATTAATATCTGGCCTTCGTTCAATGCATCTCTTTATGACATGAATAGCAGCCATTCCCTCACCTGATTGAAAATATAAATAACATATAAGCAAGCATTACAAGAAAAAATCAAAGAAAGTGCCAGAATTCACCATAACACCCAAAACCGATTCTAGTGTGTAGATACAATAACGCACAATTCAGTTACGCACTTGAGCTGCTATAAACAGAATTACGCTTACTTACAAAGGTACGGCTAAACTGTAAAGTACACAAACGTAATTTTGTATAGATACTTGGCATGGCCATCAAAAACCATCAATAATTTCGTAGCTCAAATACACGTAACAATGTAGCAATGGCAAATTTGTAATTTTACACCCTCTTATCCATATTTTTCATCCTCGTTTTAAATTAAGTATGTGTGGCAACACATCATCAGTAAACCAGATTTATTTCATAGTTCTTCAATTACAACAAAATATCGACAAATTAATATGATTGGAGCATCGGATATTAAAAACATAGCGCAAGTATTATTTAATTGCTAAACTAATAAGGAATTATTTAAGGAAAGAAAGTATAAATCTAGTCTACATTGGGATTAGTACATACACAGTATACCAAGAGTAAAGTAGATCAGTAGATCAAGACACAAAGAACAACTCCACAGAAATAAAGGTGCATTAGATTATTAAAATTATAGAATAGAAGACAAGTATTCTACGGTTAGTTCCATAGTGGATCAAACATTCGAAGATGTTTATGCTACAAATCACAATGATCTTCGTGTTGTTCTTGCAGCTTGCAGTCCCATCTCGTTTGGAAACATGAAAAAACAATTAAGACTCAAGTTCTAGTTATGTCTTATTAATCAGATTATCGACATAATTATCTGACAAGGCAAATGTTGCTTTTTTAACACATTTTAAATTATTAGGTTATGACTCCATCAAAAACTTCAGATTTTAGCTTAGATTGGAAAATTATGGGGTTCTATGTTTGCAAGGTTATATTTATTCCGTACAAGTTCCTGCTTGTTCCAGTCCACCAGAACCTAAGGAGTACAAAGATATATTTTCTATAAGATTGTATAGTTTGTCATCGGCCCAAGTTCCTTACCTCCCGATCTGGCAACATGCTTGTAACAATCATTATTTTATGTTTTGAAATCCAATATGTAATCAGTACTTTATTGGTCCGTATACACCACAACGTGAGCTGGTATAATGTTTGGGTAAGATTTTTCGGTTGATATAGGAATGCTCTTTTAATAAATATGCAGACACAATTTTCAGATTTTCATCATATAGTTCCACTATGTGATTTACTTTCAAAAAAAATTATTTGGGCAATTGGAGACGAGTTTTTTACAGCTCAAGATTGCATTTGATTTCGTATAGCCAACACAATTGGGAGCATGCCGAGTATATTTTGTAAATGTATTGTGGGGTGTAATGACACCCCACAGCCTCCACCTAGCTCTTCCCCTATCCCGGTGTTCATTTCAATAGTAATTCACATAAATCAGCGGCGGATTCAGGAATTCTAAATGGGAGGGGCAGATATTCTATATAATTCAGGTACTTTATAAACGGTACCCGGTCCGTGGACAAAATGGACACCCATCTAATTAAATAATCTAATATGACGGTGTTGAATAAACCGAACCATGTCCCGTTTAACAACGTGACTGAACCAAATAGGGACCCACCCGAAACTATATACTAGTAACTAGTAAGTATCAAAGTTCCAATAATTAAAATATAAAAAGAAAATTAGCTATAAAAAAGGAACCCTCTAACCTTCAATCTAATTAAAACTCGGTACTCAATAAACGGTACCGAGTCCCGTCTAACAACATTACTGGACAAAACGGACACAAATCTAATTAAATAATCTAATCTAATATGACGGTGTGGAATAAACCGAACCATGTCCCGTTTAACAACGTGACTGAACCAAATAGGGACCCACCCGAAACTATATACTAGTAACTAGTAAGTATCAAAGTTACAATAATTAAAATATAAAAAGAAAATTAGCTATAAAAAAGGACCCATCTAACCTTCAATCTAATTAGAACTCGGTACTCAATAAACGGTACCGAGTCCCGTCTAACAACGTTACTGGACAAAATGGACACCCATCTAATTAAATAATCTAATATGACGGTGTTGAATAAACCTAACCATGTCCCGTTTAACAACGTGACTGAACCAAATAGGGACCCACCCGAAACTATATACTAGTAACTAGTAAGTATCAAAGTTACAATAATTAAAATATAAAAAGAAAATTAGCTATAAAAAAGGACCCATCTAACCTTCAATCTAATTAGAACTCGGTAATCAATAAACGGTACCGAGTCCCGTCTAACAACGTTACTGGACAAAATGGACACCCATCTAATTAAATAATCTAATATGACGGTGTTGAATAAACCTAACCATGTCCCGTTTAACAACGTGACTGAACCAAATAGGGACCCACCCGAAACTATATACTAGTAACTAGTAAGTATCAAAGTTACAATAATTAAAATATAAAAAGAAAATTAGCTATAAAAAAGGACCCATCTAACCTTCAATCTAATTAAAACTCGGTACTCAATAAACGGTACCGAGTCCCGTCTAACAACGTTACTGGACAAAATGGACACCCATCTAATTAAATAATCTAATATGACGGTGTTGAATAAACCTAACCATGTCCCGTTTAACAACGTGACTGAACCAAATAGGGACCCACCCGAAACTATATACTAGTAACTAGTAAGTATCAAAGTTACAATAATTAAAATATAAAAAGAAAATTAGCTATAAAAAAGGAACCCTCTAACCTTCAATCTAATTAAAACTCGGTACTCAATAAACGGTACCGAGTCCCGTCTAACAACGTTACTGGACAAAATGGACACCCATCTAATTAAATAATCTAATATGACGGTGTTGAATAAACCTAACCATGTCCCGTTTAACAACGTGACTGAACCAAATAGGGACCCACCCGAAACTATATACTTAGTAACTAGTAAGTATCAAAGTTCCAATAATTAAAATATAAAAAGAAAATTAGCTATAAAAAAGGAACCATCTAACCTTCAATCTAATTAAAACTCGGTACTCAATAAACGGTACCGAATCCCGTCTAACAACGTTACTGGACAAAACGGACACCCATCTAATTAGATAATCTAATATGACGGTGTTGAATAAACCGAACCATGTCCCGTTTAACAACGTGACTGAACCAAATAGGGACCCACCCGAAACTATATACTAGTAACTAGTAAGTATCAAAGTTCCAATAATTAAAATATAAAAAGAAAATTAGCTATAAAAAAGGAACCCTCTAACCTTCAATCTAATTAAAACTCGGTACTCAATAAACGGTACCGAATCCCGTCTAACAACGTTACTGGACAAAACGGACACCCATCTAATTAGATAATCTAATATGACGGTGTTGAATAAACCGAACCATGTCCCGTTTAACAACGTGACTGAACCAAATAGGGACCCACCCGAAACTATATACTAGTAACTAGTAAGTATCAAAGTTACAATAATTAAAATATAAAAAGAAAATTAGCTATAAAAAAGGACCCATCTAACCTTCAATCTAATTAAAACTCGATACTCAATAAACGGTACCGAGTCCCGTCTAACAACGTTACTGAACAAAATGGACACCCATCTAATTAAATAATCTAATATGACGGTGTTGAATAAACCTAACCATGTCCCGTTTAACAACGTGACTGAACCAAATAGGGACCCACCCGAAACTATATACTAGTAACTAGTAAGTATCAAAGTTCCAATAATTAAAATATAAAAAGAAAATTAGCTATAAAAAAGGAACCCTCTAACCTTCAATCTAATTAAAACTCGGTACTCAATAAACGGTACCGAATCCCGTCTAACAACGTTACTGGACAAAATGGACACCCATCTAATTAAATAATAAACAATGACAATGTCCCGTTTAACAATGTGACTGGACCAAGTATCAAATTAAATATTTGCATTAAAGTAATAGTAAAAATAATATAACCTAAAGAAACAGCATGGAACCACAAGAGTATGCCAGGTGGACGAGAAACGGAAGTGCGTCCGAGGCGTTCGGGCCAACGGAAAGGGTGTTCGAGTCCTCGAACCTTTCGGAACCTCACATGTAGGTTAACTAACGGTGTTAGCGATTGACTCAACGCTCTGTACACGGAGTATACTAATTTTCCCTTTTTTCTACTCTCCATTTTTTTGTACGTTTAATTGTTTTTTTTGTGTTTATAGATATAGAGAGAGAAAGTTGGGTTAGTTTTTTTTTACTGGTGTTTTGGGAATCTATTGGGTCGGGTCATGGATCCTTGGGTTAATCAGAATATAATACACTGTATTAAATATAGTACCAAGTATAAAACTAATTATGGGGTCGATTAGAATATACTCCAATTGTATTAAAGTTTGAACTATGTAGTTTTTGTTTTGTAATTTGTACAATCATATTGCTGTGACCATAGTTAGTGAGGGCTGTGTTCGATTTGGTTCGGTTTTTGATAAAACCGAAACAGATCAGATTTTTCGTTTTTTTTATTTATTATTTTCGGTCTTTTTATTTTTGACCGAACCGAACCGGTTTGTTTCGGTCTGGTTTCGGTCTTTCGGGTTTATTTTTGTTTTTTCGTCCTTTTCCGGTTTTATTGTAAACCAAAACCGACCTGAAAAAGTTTCGGTTTTTCGGTTCGGTTCGGTTTTTTCGGGTTTTCGTCTAACCCTAACCATAGTAATCGGAAGCTCGTGTTATTTTTTAAAATTCACGTTTTCCGTTTCACTTATTCTGTTTTTTTCTGTTTTTTATTATTTCACGTTGTAACATTTTAGTATGGTTTCATTTTTTTTTGACATTTCATATTTCCGTTTTTTGTTTTGCTTTCTGCTCTTGTTTTCCATCCTGACAACTATGGTTGTGACATTGTTATTTTTAATTAAGTAGCAAATTAATACTATTAAAGAAATTAAAAAATAACCTAAAGAAACAGCATGGAACCACAAGAGTATGCTAGGTGGACGAGCAACAGAGGTGCATCCGAGGCATTCGGGCCAACGGAAATGGTGTTCGAGTCCTCGTAGCTTTCTAAACCTCACGTGTAGGTTGAGTAACCGTGTGAACGCGTGAGTCAATGCAAAAATGTTAGTATAGTAGCTTTCTCCTCTGATATCTCTTTATAGGCGCATGCTCACCTCTATACTTTACACTACCATAGCACTCCATACTAATAATCTCAGCCATACACGTGGAGAAAAGAAATATGAATGGTTCAAATACATTTTTACTCCAAATAAACCGCTTCTTTCTTTACTTTGACTACAATGATATTGAACCTATAATTAATAGTTGGAAAAAATCTTTTCATTTTAAAAATTTAACGATGAGATTCTTTTTCATTTACTAAAAACTTTATCATATATAAATTTCTAGTGCATATATATTTTTTATTATATAAAAGTTCTCAACTCCTTAAAAATAATAATCAATTATGTGTCTAGGGGTGGTTTCGGTACGGTATCGACTTTTTTGACCATATACCAATACCGAACCGAACTTGTTTGGTTTGAAAAAAATTATACCATAACCGAACCGAAAAAGTCGGTATACCGAAAGTTCGGTATACCGACTTTTCGGTTGGTACGGTTCGGTTTTCCGTTTTATACCGAAACATTATTATTATTAAAAGATAATTCTTAATAACAATAAAATAGCAAAAAAAGTTTGTAAAAAGTAAAATGTGTACAACTATTCTTATATTTGCTACATTTATTGTGAATTTGATTAAAATAGTAAACACTTATAAAATAAGAATTCTTTTAAAATATTAGACAATAAAATGGAGAAACACGAAATTATTGTATTTGACTTCGTAAATAGGAAAGTAAGTCGTAAGAAAAATTAAAATAAACTATAAGACAATTTATTTGTAAGTTATAACTATGTGTACATTTTTATATATTTTATAATTTTAATGTTTGGTTCGGTTCGGTATTGTACCAAACATATGAAATGGATACCGAAACCGAACCGACTTTTAAAGTTTGGTTCGGTTGTACCGTACCGAAAAGTCGGTATACCGAACTTTCGGTACCAACTTGTTTGGTTCGGTTCGAAAATCGGTCGATTTTTACAAATCGGTACAAAATGTCCACCCCTAACATGTACTCTTCAAATATTGTTAAAAAGTCCTAAATGGGTATGATTTTTACAACCCAAATTCTAAAATACATTAAGACTTGCAGAATTATAAAGATCTACCTATCAATAGAAATATATATACATTAAGGGAGAGATTATATAAACATCAACTTAGACATCAACTTGGACACTTATTCGTAAAAACGCTCCAAATCAAGATTTGGTTAATGCAAATCTTCATGGTTTCACGACGGAAACACAAATATGCGTCGTGTTTTTTTTCCGAAATGTATAATGACATGTTTTCGAAATTATTGTAAAATTTAAAAATTCAAAACATGTCATTATACATCTCAGGAAAAAAAAGACGCATATTTGTGTTGCCGTTGTGAAACCATAGAGATTTGCATTAATCAAATATTGATTTGGAGCGTTTTTACAAAAAAAATATCAATTTAGGTGTTTTTCATGGTGTCCATATATGAAAGAGAGTGGTTTTTTGTTTTCATCTAATTATTTGAGCCATTGGATTTTAGATTGTCCACATGCATGAATATGATTTAAGGCATGAAGGAGAAATGTAGGATAAAATATGGAGGTGAGCCATCCTCTCTCTTTATGTCTTGTAAAGTAATTGTTATATATATATATATATATATATATATATATATATATATATATATAACAATTGATATCTATCTATTATAATAAGTGATTATATAAATTGACACTTATTTTGAGTCTGCCAAAGTGTTTCAATTTTTTTTAGAAAAAAATCTCAAAAGTTTCAATAATTAATAAAATTTGAAAATACTTTTAAAATTAAAAAAAAAACTGTCAATAACTAAGAGTATCTACAATAGTGTTGTTATCTCTGTTGTTAATTAAAATAGTTAGTTAACAATACATTTTTTTGTCTGCATTAGTTATTTTAAATCATGTGTTATCTTTATATATATTAAAAAAGTTGTTAAAGATAATGATATTTTTAATGTTGTTAACGGATGATGCGGCAAAATATAATTAATTTCAACGTTGAACTCTATTTCAACTATTAATATTTTAGTTCATATTTTAGTAGAGGTTACAAAATGACTAATTAATGATATTATAATTAATAATTAATTTTAATTAAAATTAAATAAGTTTGTTAAGTTAATATATTAATGTTAAAGTTAAATTTAAGTTACATATGCGTCATTTAACCTGTAATAAAAAAATGACGATTTGTTAAAGTTAATATTTTTAAAATTAAGACAATTATTATGGATGTTCTGACTATTTAATTTAAAAAAAAATAAAACCACACAGGGCAGCACACACAACATATACATGTATTTACTAGTATAGTATAGAGAGAGAGAAACTCAAGTGGGTTTTTTTACTGGTTATTGTTTTTGGTTTCTCAGGTGAGTTTTTTTTCGTACGGTTGGTTCTATATATGGGTCGGGTCTTGGATCCTATAGTTGATTAGTAGTATTAAAGTTTGAAACTTTGAACAGTGTGACAAAAAATCCGTAAATTCAAACCGTAACTTAATTTGTACGGGTTGGGACGGTTTGAGTGTACAAAAACAATCAATTCGTTTCATCCCAATCCGTTATATATTTTGTGGGTTAGGTTAAGATTTGAGTTTTCAAACCGCGGGTTAATCCGTGTCAAGCCGTTTTAACTCGCAATATATTTATATAAATATATTTATATATATATATTGTGTGTATTTTCAAGATATATACATCCCACTCTTTATACTTTAGTTTTGTCACTTTCTGACGAAGGTTCTAAACGTATTTTGATTGTTTATAATTTATATTTCTTTTTAAAAGTAACCATTTATTTAAAATTTAGGTTGTTTATGCAAATTATGGAAAATAAAGGACCAAAACAAAAATTTAAGAATCAATCCAAACCCAATCCGTCCCAACCCGCAATTTATTTTGCGAGTTTGGTTGGGTTGGACTTTTAATTGTAACGGTTGAATTGAGTTGAAATTTAAAATTTTGTAACCCACCTCAATCCGTCCCACAATTTATTTTATAAATTGGGTTAGAATTAAACTTAATACGCTCCCTATCTGTCTCGTGCTCACCCCTGCTTTCAACTATGTAGTACTATTTAGTTTTTGTTTTTGTTATTAGCATTTTGTTTTAAAATTCTTGTTTTTCTTTTTCTATTCCCTGCTTCTCGTTTGCTGTTTTTCTCTTCCTTTTTATCATTTCTTACTTTCTATTATTTCGCGTGTAAATTTTAATTCATTTTCACTTTTCTGATATTTCGTGTTTTCATTTCCATATTTTGTTTTCCATCATGACAATTATGGTTGGGACATTATTCTGTTTTGATAAAATATATAAAATTTTGATATTTTAAAATATTTTAATTAATATTAAAGTTTAGAATAATAGAAGAGATTTTTATTTGTGTTATAAAGTTAATTAATTTCGAGTTTACTAAATTATATAAATTTTTTTCAAATAATTAAAATATATAAGTAAAAAAGGACCATCTAACCTTCTATCTAATTAAATACACTAATATAGTCCCGTTTAACAACGTGGATGGACAAAATGGGGTTAATAATATGGGGTTTGTTGTGTGACATATTAGCTCGTATATATATTTATATAGATATAGAGAGAGAATATAGAGAGAGACAACAACCGGGTCTTTATTAATCAGAATGTATCAATACAAGGGGACCCTAACCTCCTTTATATATTAGAGGTTAGGGTTATACAAGCTAGAAAGTCCAACTTAGACCCATTATGAGTAAGGCCCAATAGTCCAATAATAACCTACAACACTCCCCCTTTGGACGTCTTGAATTTTTCGTCTTCATGCAGTCGATCTGAGTCGAGTTCATTCGCAGTGCTAAACACATAAAAACCTTAGGGACGGAAAACCCAGTGTGGGACAAAACCGGTACCTGGGAGAAACTGTGTAGCCGAATGATATAGGCCGAAATTCTATGTAATTAACTAACCACAAAACAGTGTGCCTCATCAAAACCTTGCCGGAGCAAACCCAATGGGAAAATCTCTGATCAAAGGAAAAAGAGTGCAACAGTGGTAGTAGTAGGAGATCAACCACAAAACAGGTGCCTCATCAAAACCTTGCTAGAGTAAACCCAGTGGGAAAAAACTCTAGTCGAAGGACAAAAGAGTACACAGTGGTAAGAAGCATACAACCGGATACTCCTCATAATTTCGGCAATCTTAAGTGAGATATGATGGGAACCTATCTCGCTAAAAACCTTGCCAAGGAAAACCCAATGGGAAAAAAGCTTGGTCTAAGGACAAAAAGAGTACACGAGCATGCGACTGGATGCTCCCCCTCACTTGCACACGACAGGGTGCGAGGATTTCGACTAAGTAGTAATTAGTGCAATAAGCATTCACCTGAATGCTCCCCCTCACTTGCAAACGACTGGGTGCAATGATTTCATATTCTAATAAAGTGTACGAGCATTCGACTGGATGCCTCATTTACTTGCACATGACTGGATGCAAGAAAATCTAACGTGGAATAGAACGAGCATTCAACTGGATGCTCTTAAACTTCGTATGTGAAGATTTATTTCGGCGAAAAATGCTAAATAGCATAATCTAGTCATGTCTCTCTTGATCGATAACAACAAGTTGTACTCAATTAAGACAAGTGTTTTATCTGGATCGTGAGACAGAGCATATGTAATTCAAATATGGCTAATACTAGCTCGAAGCCATATACACTCTCTAGTCGTCTCATAGAGCACGAGCAGATCATAGTGATTCGTTTGGAGTCATTTCAAGACCTCCAAGATATCGCCTTATTCCTAATGGTAAAGACATGCCATGTTAGGAATATCCCTTATGCGGGTCTGATAAGTAACCAGCATCGGTATAACCGAAAAAGGGTTGCGTTAATTCGAGTACCGAACGGGGTAGGTACACTCGATGACGCAAATGGGATTAAATAAGCCCTCATCCACAGTTACCTTAAAGTAATGGGAAAAATGTCTTTTATGCCATTTCGATGGCAGCGTGTTAGCGCGATGCTGTGTCGAGCTATACCATTCACAGCAGACGAGATGTTCGTCCTAGCACATTAGACCAAGTACAATAATGCGCTTATTATAATTAGATATGAACATCATGGTTCAATATCTCTTCATCGTCACATCAGGGATAGACTGGGTCTATATCAATGTCTAGTGATCGAACGATCATGGGAGAATCTGACGACTTAGCGTCATAATGACTAAAACGTCAGAACACCTTCTGGGTGTAGTTTGAATCATGGACTTAGATTCAATCTTTACGGGACTCGATCATCAGGCCGAGTCACTACTGTGTCTTCCCAAGATCATTCATCTCAAAGGCAAATCCAAAAATGGATCGCGTAGTAAAACACGCAAGGGCATAATACTTGTTCAAGTATCCCAAGCTAATCAAGTACTCACTTAGGCGGTATACCACTTCCGCTCGGATTATATTAATCCATATAGTGAACGTCTCAGTTAATTGAGATCGTGTTCCGTGGTCAGAAATTACTTGATTTAAGCACATGAAGTCACACAGGGACCTTCATTTATATCTCTTTGTCTAAATTCTCATAGAGATAAAACAGTGACCACAATCACATGGCTGCATACTCAGTTTTTCGGAAAACTACTAAACTGGTAAAGTAGGGGACTGTTATAATGTCCATTACGAGGAAATCAACCATCTTGTAATCAATTCCAAGGTGTGAGAGAAGCCATGCGCTACTAGGCGAGCATTCTACAATCTCATTATTCTCATCATTTTTCCTTACGAATAACCAAATAAACGAACTCGTTTAACATTGGTGGTGTTGGAGCTACAGGTCCGAACACACTTTCGCTAAGGAGTCTACTTGGATTGCAAGTTTCCATTAGGCCAGTCTATTCTACGTTGACTTCAGGCAACGGTACATGGTTCTCTGTCATAATTTGTTCATATTATCAGTCGTCACCGAATATATGAACAAGTAATCAATGACAGTCTCATTTCGCTTCAATATCGTCTAAGATATCATGATCGACAGATATTTCGAGATTCTTATGATGAAGAGGAAATCACACATCTCTTTGATCCTTTATAATCTCGTGCGACAAACGAGTTTCAGTTCACCACCTCTGGGGCTGAACGAATTAAAAACCGGTCAACTTCCTCATATCTTAGGAAGGACGACAGACTGACGGCCGACGGCAACGTCCTATGCTTGGCGGGTTCGGCCAAAGCAACGTGTTACGACAGGAACACGGCGTCCAACAGGGACGTCTATCCTTGCAAGCATTTTGCAGCAGATATAAATGATCTCGTGACATCTCATAAAGTCATTAAATGCGTTTGGCATTTAGTTAGACTTGAGGGAGTCTATGCACTTACTTATCACTAAGTGCAGTTTTGGGGATCAAGCTAAGACTGAGTGGGTTATGCCACGTTATTTCACGTCGTTACTTATCAACAATAACGTGCAAATCTCCCCCTAACGACGGGGAGAACAGTCTTAGCGATGTCACTTTCGCATATCATGCGGTAAAGAGATCGCTTGCCAAGGTTACTCTATCAAATGATAGGCATGAGATTCATAATCGACTTATGTCCCCTTCAGAGGTCCATATTTTGAACGCTATAGCGGCTCAATCAAAATATTAAGCACTCAAACACGCGTTCATATGAGGCCCCTGGCTCATAACCAGTAACCAACTGGTATGCATTTAGTGTTTTGAGTGACTATGGGCCTCAGACGGACCAATGCAGCAAAATAGCATGACCCCACATGGAAATATTAATTTTGGTGCGCAAGACCAAAAAGTGCGTGCAACCATTTGCAGTCGCATCATCAAACTTTCTGTGAGTCCATTTGGGTCTGAACATAATCGACAGGATGTTCAATTTCAATTTCCAAACTCAAGTAATTCAAATCGAAATTTCGATTCTTACTCTTCGGAATTATCAAGTCGACTAGACTTTTCAGGATAATCCGGATCATGAGCCCTCAACTTAATGATAGGGTTAAAAGTTTGGAAAATGCTGCATTTCTGTGGACAACAATAATCATGTGACCTTATTGTCGATGCATCAACCATAACCATTTATATTTTTGGTCCGTCTTATGGTTGGATAAGTCCACAATAACTCCTTCAATTCTTTACAAGAATTCTACGAGTCCATTTCGCGATCTTTACACATACTAGTCTTTCAAAGTGAGCATTAGTGGCATGAATTTCGTATTAATCACGAAATATATTCTCAGAAAGAATCCAAATGCTATGTGATTATAAATCAAGCATCGTCTTTTGACCCGGGAATGTCTCATCCGGTTAATGCCACAATATCAAAATGCTCTTATCAATCGACGACAGGCGAATGATAGTATAGACAATCATGTCTTAGCATTTAAATCATTAATCATTTCGACGACAGGCGAAATGATAAGGTAACTTTAAATGCTTTAAAGAATGTGGTAGCAACCACTTGAAAGACATTTCAACTCCTCTAAAATACGCTTTTGGTCGTATTGAATGGAGGCTATGTAAAGAAATTTTAATTCTTTCATGAGCTATTACCAGATAACACTGGTTTTCTTGAATATTTTATAACTCAATAAGGTACGGCAGGACCTACATGAGTATAAGACCTCATATTTGACAGATCAATTTGGTTTTACCAAAGATTTTTGATTTTGGAACGACAGGTCCAGAATCGTTGTCACTGAGTACTCTTTTAGGCAAATATTTGGTGAAATTATATGGTACACTGTTACCCACTAGTTTCAAAAAAATCAACTACCCCACAGGTATTGCCTAAAATTTTATAATTTAAAGTTTGGTCACATTTGTCAAAGTAATTTGCTCAAAACACTTTAAATTATTTCGAGAAATTTCGTAAACATGCAAACCATAATCCAAAAGTATGTCCAAATGGAAAAATCATAGTCCAAATGGAAAAACATAATCCAGATGAGCGAAAAAATGGCTCAATGATTTATCAAAATCAATGAAGAAAGGTATCAAACTCATTTGAGCCACAAAATCGGGGGTCTCAAGAGTTTCCTTTCAATTAACTTTAACCACATTAGCATCGGTTTTTTCACCTTTATAATAGTTGTGAACTATTTAAGGAGTAACCATGCATGACCTTTGTCTTTATAGCATAGAGTTGCCTCCTTAAGCATTATTTCTTGCTTTGTAACAACGGGCCATATTGTGTCCTTTCAATTACTGTCTTGGAGCCACAGGTTTTCGATTTTGACGATTGTCTAAAATCTCGCTTGGCTAGGCGATTCTTCGGGATCGCGACAGTTTGAGACAAATAACACTTGTCTCGGTTCTCGATTCGTGGAAAAAAAATGTACACGAAGAGCATTAATATCTGGCAAACAATTCGCCATTGACCCAATAGGATTAAAACTACTCACCAGGGTAATTTTCTTACCAATAACAGATGGGTGATAAAGGAACATGGTGAATATAAATTCACGATACTGCTTATGGAATGCAATTTCCAAGCTAGTATTTTGGTGAAGGATTGCTCCAATATGTCAATTTCAGACATTTGTTCACCATAGACGTCATCACGTCTCAAATGTGGCGGCAGAATAAAATCAATGCATTAGCATTCATCTCGATGGTAACAACAAACTCGTGTTTTACTCATCCAAGATGGTATCCAAAAAAAATTTGGGCATCACATTTTCACACATCAGAGTGACTAACATGTGGTGACGGAATAACATCAACGTCTAACACATTCATTTCGCAAGTATGTTTTGCGATTTTTCTCATCATAGATGGCATCCAACATGTGTTGGGAGTTCTGGATTATTTTTCATATAAAACGACTGGTTTATATGTTTATGGTTTGCACAAGCATAAACTTTATTTCGAAACGACTGGTTCGAAAAATAGTTTTGCTTTTAATGTTAATAGGTTCTCATTGATCGAACGACAGGTCGATACAGAGACACCAATTCGGCGAAACATACATCACTATATAAACACACTCGGAGAAATTATTATTTAGTCAACCCCTTTCGGTAGCTCTACTTGAAAAACGACCAGGAAAGACGGCGAGGGTGGAGGGCACGAATGCCACTTAAAACCCGACCTCATTAGGATATCGACTTCCGCCTATATCTTTCCTAGACATCGTATCCAAATAGGTGAGCCTAGTTGGGAAAGATTCATAATTTTTCCAACTTAAATATGAAAATATATGATTTCGTAAATTACCATATTATACATATGTGTACATGGAAATAAATAAATTAGTACATGATTAACTAATATTTTAGATTGTATCTGTTTGCATGATTAGCATATATATTGCAATATATATTACCTAATAAGGAAATCAAATTAATCAAGATTATCATCAATCTAAAATTTATTAGTAATTACCAATTTACACTAGCAAGATTTAGTCAATATTTAATTATTCTATTGCTATATGTGTAAGTTTGGTAACTAAATCATTCATGTAACTAATATATTTTATTATATACTGCCAGACGTGTGTATCTATTCATGGTAATTTACGCTAGCAATATACATGCAAGAATCTGATTTTCACGCAAGGAAGTCAATTCTGAACTAAGAATAACTAAATATGCATAACATGTACAAGTATGTAACAGTGGTTATAATTCTAGCATATATCTATATATGCCATGGTGTATTCAGTTGTACTGTTTCTTGTTATTAACAAGTGTTGTGTATGTAGTACTATTTAATCACTTGTTGGCATGCATGTATAAGTGTTTCTTACGGGGGATTTAATGAGTAAAAAATAGGGCCATGGACATGTATTTTACTTATCAAAGAAAAACTTACCTGCAAACCTACAGATTACATACGTAGTATAATTTTTTTCTATATACCATACAACTATACAAGTACCAATAACCAGGACATAAACAAACATATTCATATGCCAGAGTTAAAAATTATATGTACCGTACTCATGGTATCTATAAAAATTATATGTACCGTACTCATGGTATTTTGTAGACGGCCGATATGACAAAAAAAACTTCAAGGTTTGGCCGCTTATTTAAAACCCAATCTTCGAGCATATAAACCCTAGTTTTCAAGCAAATACCCCAATCTTTTCGAGCATCGTGCTGATAACGTGTTGTGTGACATATTAGCTCGTATATATATGTATATAGATATAGAGAGAGAATATAGATAGAGACAACAACCGGGTCTTTATTAATCAGAATGTATCAATACAAGGGGATCCTAACCTCCTTTATATATTAGAGGTTAGGGTTATACAAGCTAGAAAGCCCAACTTAGGCCCATTATGAGTAAGGCCCAATAGTCCAATAATAACCTACAACAGGGTTCATATTGTTGCATTTTTCTTGTCTTTTTGTCATCGATTTATTTATTTATTTTGGATCTTGAATTAAAACTTTACCATCCGAATATGGATGGTTAACCAGTATGGTTGGATCGAAAACCAGCATAACACATATATAATTGGATAAAAAAACTCAAAAAAATTATAATAAAACACGAAGAGAGCATGATACTAATTGGAAAAACTAACAATATAAGGTGATGTATTAATCGAGAAACACACAACAATACAAATT
This sequence comes from Primula veris, assembly GCA_963682055.1. NCBI lineage: Eukaryota > Viridiplantae > Streptophyta > Magnoliopsida > Ericales > Primulaceae > Primula > Primula veris. Next base: position 4,781,613 of record OY821751.1, read on the forward strand.
ACTTGAAATTGACATGTGCACGACACATCGTATGTTTGGGCTATTTTACTATTATATGCCATTTACATACTCATTATTAATTCACACTACAAAATAATATTGATTTTATGAGAGTTAAAAGCTGTCATAAATTTATCACAAAATGACTGTCTTATCACACAGTACTGTCACAAACTTGTCAAAAAAATCGTAGTTAATAAAATTGTTACAAAAAAAACGTCACAATCTCCGTAGCCATATTTTTTGTAGTGTCACCAAAACACTAACTATGCTCTCATTAAATCTATTAAAAGTTAAAAACACATCTAACAAATAAATACATATAACTAGAATAATAATATAGATCAATGATATTCAATAAAAATCAATTAAGAACTCAATAATACTCTATAATTCAAAAATATGAAATTATATTATAAAACCATTTTATAATTAAAGTATAGAATTTTTTTTACTAAATAAAAGATGTAAATTATAATTATAAAAATGATTTTAATAAACTTTGAAATTATAAAATATACATTAAGGGAAATAATCCTAACTAATTAACTATATATTAACATTATCATACCCAAAAATATAGATTGAATAGTAGATTTCCTTTCAATTGTATTTTGAACCGGACGTACGCACATTTAGAATTAAACGAACAGGTGATCGAATCAATGGAACCTACCAATGGTTTTCGCAAGCCTTAATAATACAATTTCCTTTCATTTTCAGTTTTGTTTATTTTATCAGTTGATTTTCACTGCGGGTCTGCGATAGTATGCTGACATGAAAATCGTCGGTCAAATAATAACAAGCCATTTCCACACAAAAAAACTATCTTACACCTTTTAGCACATCTTCTGGTTTGATGAAAGGCTGAATTGAGACTTTTGCTTATGTTATGGTTTATGATTGTTTTGTAGTTTATCTGCATGTAATACCTTTTAGTTTTAATCACCATGAACAATTCAAGCTTATCTTTGAATGTTTCCTTTTCCTCGAACGTTAAACAATTCTTTAGTTTATAACCTCAATTTGAAGCTGCTACTTGTCTCTCAAACTTGGACCACAACTTTGATAGCCATTTTTTGTTTCAAATATCTTCATAGAAAATGACTCATCTATTTCTTAAATTAGTAGTAGCATGGAAACTATTATAAAATTCTAAGAGCTAGAACAGTTGGAAATTTTATGATCTTGACATTGTTGCATGCATGGCCTTGACGTAGGATAAGTTCAATTTCCTTTTATTATTGACAGCCACATTAATGAAATATATATATATATTATAAGTTGCAATTATTCTGAGTGCATAGATATTACATTAATAGTTTACAGAATTGCATCCTTGCCAAAATAAGTTACCCACATACAGTGAACATTTAGATTTGGCATTAGAAAACATATTTGCTTCTTCTTATAAAATTGACCTGCAGCTTTCAGGTTTTATGTTGATGTGTGCTTGTGTCCTGGCGAGCTTAATTTTATTTCTAGACTCGTCTTATAGTTTAATCAGATAAGGTCTACATCTTCGGTATATTCGGTAACGGTGCTCCAAAGGCCTGCACACACAATTAAATAAACGGGGAGACCGAGTTTTTTCTGAACGTTCCTTTCCGACGCTCAAGTCAGTACAATATAAGGAAAAATGGAGGCAGAATATATAACAAGATATGCAAGTCGGGCGTATAGGGTATTAGTCTGGATCGGGATATGAGTCGGGTTATTAGGTAGTCCGGTCTAAGTTAGATCGGGAGGTAGTCAGGCGTTTCTCGTGAGATGATACAACCCCTTCTAATTGGATATTAGAGGGGTATTTATAGTGTCATTAAATGCACAACAACCCTAAGATCACTGTACGGTTCATTTATGATATAACAGTGTAAATGAATTTAATGCTCTCTGACAGCAATACAGACAATAAGTAGGGACGACACATGGCGTTCCCGGATTGGGCCGCACTGGTTAACGCGGCATATGCTGGAGGGGCACGTGCTCGTCACGTGCGTCTGACCTGCCGAAAAACAAACCGACTTGCATACTAAATACGACCTGAAGTTCCCTAACTTTATAAAACAAGTTTTAGTGCTAATTAAGTTCTCGGATGAAGGAACAGTAATATTCCCTCGCCGTGTATTTTTTTTTTTATATTTTCAGAGTATATATATCATCATGTAATATCTTAATATTATGAGATTAATATTCTCCATATGTTGCAATAAAAAAGATATTTGTGCTTTGATCTCGATCACTATATTACCTTATTCTCGTCAAGGAATATTATTATCATCATTCATTGTAGATTGTAAATGTATATGTAAGGAATCATTTTATGAATTAAGATAAATAATTATCAGTGCTTTCCAATTTACTCGAGGTCTGAGATGGGGTTGAGAATTTAAAACACTATACTATGAATAGTTAAAGTAGACGTGTAGATTCAAAAATAGTTTCTATGTTTTTGTACGTGGTTACCTTAATCACTCGACGTTTTATCGTCTGGCTTCTTGCCTTTGTGTAAATTAAAGTACCGGTTTTGTCCCACACCGGTTTTTTCGGCCCTAATGTATTTATGTGTTTAGCACTGCGAATGAACTCGACTCAGATCGACTGCATTAATACGAAGAATTCAAGACGTCTAAAGTGGAAGTGTTGTAGGATATTATTGGACTCTTGGGCTTTTACTTTATGGGTCCAAGTGGGCTTGTAACCCTAGACCTCTATCTATATAAAGAGGGTTAGGGGTCTTATATTTAACATTCATTTAGATATTCATTCGTAATAAAGACAATACTGTTCTCCACTCTTTCTACTTCTGTCTTCCTAAACACGTAGCTAATAGTTGTATTAAAACACCTAGGTAATATTATTTACTGGAATTATTTAGCAAAAACCTTTAAACTCCATTTCTTTTTCTGTTTAGTAACATAGCTAGCTATATTAAAACTAAGCTAGGTGAATTCAATAATAAGATGCTTGCATGCATTCTAGCCTTTCTTCTCCTTTCATGATCTAGTAATAGAAAGAGAACCCAATAGTTTTTGGTCGTCAATATCTGAATTAGTTGTCCCTTGTTCAACAATTCTTATTTAGGCTGATCCCTCAAGAAATCGACATGGGTGGCTCTAGAGTGATGCTCGATCTCCGATCGTGTTACGTGTCACTACAAGAAAAAGTTAAGATAATAACCGTTTACTTTTTAAAAACTGCTGCTAAACTATTGCTAAATTTAGCGACACTTAATTAATTATTTACCATCAGTTTAGCAACATACGCTTTAATAGTAAACTGATTTTTTTTTAGTGTGTATAGATGGCCGATTTCCCCCTCCCTTCGGTACCCTTAATTTAGACCATATACTTCTGAAATAATTGAACTAAAAATAATGATCACCCTTGACTTATTCCTAGCTAGAGTACGTAATACAAATTATATATCTTACTACTTTTTGATAATGCAGCAATTAATAATACAAGCTTTTTGATAATGCAGCAATTAATAATACAAGCAAGGGATGATTACAAAAAAATAAAAATATTACTATATTATAATAAGTCAAATCAAATCAAATAAACATGTCTAATTTAGTTAATTTTTTAAAAAAATACTCATATAGCTTTATATTAATTACAATAATATCATACTCGCATAAAAATATAAAAAGTAAAAACTAATAAAATTATTTATCACTCTTTAACAAATAAACATTTTTTTAAATATTAAACTATATTTTTTTAGGTATTATACACATTTATATTATAACTATACATATTTTTTATATTTTTATTGCATTACGCGCCGCACACACAACACGCGAGATACAATTACTAATATATATATATATATATATAGAAAGCATATATCGACAGTTTACCCACTATATTTACATTTTAATCTCAAGGTAGGGTTTTGGAACGATGGGATCAATTCATTTAATTTAATAACATAAACACACTATCACCCTCTAATTAATAATTCAAATAAAACACACGGTTCACCTGATAGAAACAAAACCCACATGTCTTAATATGCCCCACATGTCTTTTCTGATTTTTAATTAATTCAATGGATCTTGTTCTTATGTTTATTTCTATAAAAAAAACAACAACCAATCAATTAACTTGGGAAACCCTGGGGAAGAAAACACAAATGTTTTGCCAATAAAGATCTACAGATTGCTGTGTTGCTTACCATGTCAAACTTATTGTAAATGGAAGTCATTTTCAATCGTGGCTTTATGATTTTGTAATTTTATTTTGTTTGGTGGAAATGGGGTTAATTTGATTTCTTATGGATATAAAAGAAAAGAAAATATATAATGAGGAAGCGTTTATGTCATTTAATTAAATGAATTGATCTCATCCATTGAAACCCTATGCATTATATGGTTGAAATTAAAATTTAAACATAGTGTGTGTAAACATATGTGTCGATATATCATTCTTCATATATATATATATGTGTGTGTGTGTGGAGCGTTCAATAGACACTTTTATGCAAAAACGTACCAAATCAAGATTTGATTTATGCAAATTTACACGATTTCATGACGGGAAGACAAATATGCGTCTTATTTTTTTATCGAGATGTATAATTGTATATTTTAGAAATTAAGTTAAATTTAAAAATTCAATACATGCAATTATACATCTCGAAAAAAATAAACAAGACGCATATTTGTGTTTTCGTATTTATTTAGAGCGTTTTTACATAAAAGTGTCTATAAAAATGTTACTTGAACGCTTCCATATATATATATATATATATCATGCTATATATATAAGTAAACACAAGAAAAAGTGAGCCTACCAAATTTTGGCTATTTTTTTAATCAAAAATATCCCTACTCTTTTTTACTTATTACTCATTTACATTTATTCAATTCAAAATATAAAAAAATATTCAAAAATCATGATCTTTTCAAAACAATTATAATACTATAACAAACAAAATCGTTTTAAGTGTATTTTGTATTAAAAAAACATTATATTACTCACCATTTCTAATTTAATATATTAATTCAATCAATATGCTTTTTAAAAATTTATTTAACCGAATAATATATATATATATATAATACGAGTCGAACACGCAACATGTAATAACGATTAGTAATATATATAAGCTAGGGATAGTGTCTAATTAGTATAATCAGCTATGATCAGAAATTAATGATTTGTACCTTCAACTATTTACTTTTTTAATTATGCCTATATTGTGACTAAATGTACCTTAAAATGTTTATGTAAATTAATATGTAATGAACTATATATATATATATATATATATGGATGATATATGAACACCATGGAAAACATCTAAATAGACACTTTTTCGTAAAAACGCTCCAAATCAAGATTTGGTTAATGCAAATCTTCACGGTTTCACGACGGGAACACAAATATGCGTTTTTTTTCCGAGATATATAATGACATGTTTTGAATTTTTAAATTTTACCATAATTTCGAAAACATGTCATTATACATCTCGGAAAAAAAAAACGCATATTTGTGTTCACGTCGTGAAACCGTGGAGATTTGCATTAACCAAATCTTGATTTGGAGCGTTTTTACAAAAAAGTGTCCAAGTTGATATTTTTCATGGTGTTCATATAACATCTCCTATATATATATATATATATCATATCATATCCGGTATATAAAGTCCAAAGTTTTTTTAAAAGAGTTTTTTCAGTTTTACTTTAGAGTACTTAATTAAACAAACTTTTTAAGTTCAGAGCCTAATGAACTATTGATCGTGGAACTTATCTTGAACATGGAACTTTTTAATAATATGGAACTTCCACCAAAGATATTTGGTGAACTTATCTTGAACAGAATGGGAGTTTGTAATTTTAGACACAAATGATTGATGGGATGATAGGATGTTCTACGGTTATACCGGATGAAGATACATTTTACACAATTGGATTGCTGCTTTCTAGTGATAACAATAATTTACAAGAATTGGAAAATCAGAATAACAAAATTGCGAGATTTTGTGAAGAAGTGGGAATAAAAGCTAAGCAATATCTTCCACACTATAGAAACAAATGAAGACTGGAAGAATCATTTTGGGACAAAATGGAAGTATTTTGAGGAGATGAAATCACGGCTCTGGTAAAGTTGGATTTTGTTTTTCCTACCCAATAGTTTGTTTTAGCAATTATTTGCGGATATTTCTCTATTCTATGGTTGGTATGTATTTGAGCAAGAGGAGAACACTGAGCGTTTGTGGCTTTAAGGGAGGAAAACACTGAGCTGAAACGCGTAAGGGACTTATCAAACATGGGGAGTAATGCTTTCTTGCATGCTCTGGTTTATTTTGTAAATGTCCCTTACGATGTATATATAGCGACATTTAGGCTCTAATCAGTTGCGTTATAAGCAACGTGTGTATAGCTTTTGTCTAGGATGGCTTTAAGTAGTTCTTTTGGCTTAAAAGCTGTAATAGCAGCTGTGTAGGGAGGATGTAGCTCCCCTGTTTTGGTTTTGTGACTTTTTGGCAGTTGCTTATAAGCTGTCATGATTTGCTTGTAATTCTGGGTTTGGTCCCAATCTTTGAAATATGGGTACCGTCCCTTTAATGGAAAAAAAAAAAAAAACTATTGATCGTTTTGATGGTAAAAGTCGGATAACATCACTTTATTTTTCTATCGAGATGGAATGTCCCATATACGGAAAATTAACTAAAGTATATGGCGTATACATACGGAATCCGTCTTTTTTTAAATTAATTTAAGGTACTAATCGGGTATAGGAAACGATACGGGTAGTGTCGTGATAATCATTGGTCATTTGTGTTTCAGGGTAAGCTTTGTACAGTTGATAATATGGGTAATGAAACCCTATATATATACACATTCCACTAGAAATACATATGCATATCAAAACAAATACTAGTATATAAAACACAGCACACAATTCTTCTTTTTGCCTATTGAACTTATCAGGTTATTACTATTTACTTGCTTTCTTGTTGTTTCAGTTGTATCATTCCTTCTAACTTAAAAAACCAGAGGAAGAAATTTGTCCTCCATTTTTCTTTTTGAAAAGGACGAAATTTATCATTTCGTTTGAAGAGTGTGGCTTTGAAATTTAAAAGGTACAAAATGTTTCGAGAACTCGCATTCTTGATTGTTGGCTTGCTTCTATGGGTGGCCTCGGCTATAGTAACAGAGCGCAAAAAGCGCCACTTAGGGAAACTACGCCCGTTACCACCAGGCCCAAAAAAACTTCCAATCATGGGCAACATTCTCCAACTTGGTTGGGCCCCACATGAGTCATTTGCCAGACTGGCCCAAAAGCATGGGCCCATCATGATGGTGCAGTTGGGCTCAATGAACACCATCGTGATCTCGTCTAAGGAGGTAGCACGTGACATGTTCAAGAACCATGATGCTGTTTTAGGGGGAAGAAAGATTTACGAGTCGATGAAAGGGGATTTTGGTAATGAGGGGTCTCTTATTACAGCACAACTAGGTCCGCATTGGCGAATGTTGAGGAGATTGTGTACGGCTGAGTTCTTTGTCACGAGCCGACTTGATGCCATGCAAGGTTTGCTGGATATATAATATGTTTAATTTTTTTTTGCAGTATCATTACTGTTATACTAATAAAATGTTCGTACAGATGAATACAAGGGAAGCAACAACAGTATATTACATTCGGTTTTATGTTTCTTTAGATCCACTTTCTCACTAATTACCAAATATATAAAAGACACATTAACTTCTGAAAGGATCTTTTCTAAAAATGAAAATACAGTTTACAAACAGCAAGATGCAACTAGATACACATTTAATTGATCGGCAACTTTGTCATCGGTGTATTAAATATAGAAGAGTATTTTTCCTCAATTTAAGTCGTAGAGATTTCCTACAAGCTTTTTTCGAGTCCAAATATTCTATCTCATTTCTCTACCCTCTTCCGTGCCTCCTTACTTATTTTATTCAAAAAAACTTGAAAAAAATTGTACAATTACTATAATACATGTATCAATACATTCCAATAATTATTTTTAAAAGAAAATCCACACAAAATTTATTTTGGAATAAATGTATAAATTAGTGTAAATTAAACATTGAATATTAAAAAAATTGTCTAAAACAATATTATTTTTAAATGTTTTAAAATTTGAATACAATATAATATAAAAGTTTATAAAGTTGCGGTATAAGTTGTGAAAATTTAAAATTTGAATGAAAATAAACAAGCGGACACGGAAAGAGGTAGAGAATAGGGGGTAGAAGATTTGGTCTCGCTTCTTTCATATGTCAGTTTTTAATTGATTCAATCATGATAAAAATTAACTACTCTTTCTTTCTAATTATTTATTTTTAACTTTTACATAAGTCATTTTGTATCAAAATTCGAAAACTAAAAACATGAATTTAAGTAAGATCAACTAAAAGGAAAAGAAAAAGTAATTCCATAATAATTTAATAAAAGAAAAGTTTATACAAACATTTTTGTCAGTGTTCTTGTTTGGTGTATATAGATAAATAAACAGTACAAACATATACACACACATATATAGACAACTTTTATTTTCATTTTTATTATTTTATTTTTAGCTACTATATGTTGATATAATTAATTAAATTTCATATATAACTTGTTGATTATTGAGTTTTTAACAAACAGTAGCTACTATTTTTAATTGAATTTCTTAACTTTGTTATCAACAGTACTCGGATTTTTAACTTGCCCATATACTTGTTGTTTTTCAGCTACTATTTAATTCTTCTTATCTTACAAATTATTGAACTTGCATAACTAGTATCTATTACATTAAACGATTATAAAGAAATGTCTTTATCACCAACTTAAATATCAAACTTTTAGTTGTATTTTTGGGTATATTTTTATGATATGATCACATAATTTTATTAAGTTTTATCGAACTTTCTTCTTAAAATAATACTGGCTAATTAATTAGTGTGCTAAAAGAAGGATAGAATTTACAATTCGACTAATATATAATTAAACGACAAATCGTGTGTACATAGATGGTCATAATTAAATTGCCTATATGCAAATACTTTCGATGTGCTTCTCACTTGTTCCCTTTGTTCCGGGACTAAATGTAAGATAAATTCTAATGAAAGTATGCCCATACCGAGTTTAAATTAACATCTAGTTAGCTAGATATATTTTTGAGTAACCAATTTTATAATATATTTGGTTTTTAAAATTTTTATCATTACTTTTACATCTTCCTCGGTTGAGTCGTGACTAATTTGAGCTCGTCTGAAACAAAGGTGTTCGTACCCACTGCATCGATCAAATGGTGCAGTTTATTACTGAAGCTGGACAATCTGGTACCAAGCCTGTAAATGTGGGAAGATTTATATTCTTAATGGCCTTTAACTTAATAGGCAATCTCATATTTTCCAAAGACCTTTTAGACACGAATTCGGAAAGAGGTGCCAATTTTTTTTACCACATGAACCAAGTTATGGAATTTGCGGGAAAACCTAACGTGGCTGATTTTTTCCCCATTTTTCAACGGTTTGATCCTCAAGGAATAAGAAGAAATACCCAGTTTCATGTCGAAAAAGCTTTTGAAATTGCTGGAGGATTCATTAGAGAAAGGATGGAAACTTACAAGAGACCTGGTAATTTGGGAGGAGAAAAAAGAAGGGATTATTTGGATGTACTTTTGGAGTACGAGGGTGATGGAGTTGAGGGGCCTTACACGTTTTCGTCGAGAACTATTAATGTCATCGTCTTTGTGAGCCACCTTCTTAATTCAATCTTTTCTTCTATTTTCACTTATTTTTTAACTGGAATGTGACTCGTAGTGACGACGAAAACGCTAGAATACAAACCGTATTTTTGTACTCACTAGTCTCATGAGTATGTAGAGAAGTGTACCTAAGAAGTGTGTGCAAATAATTATTTCTATAAAGTGTAATTAACTTGATCAGCTCATCTGCCTAACATGTTCAATGACCAAAGCCACGGTTGATTCTTTAACTAAAAACGCACCAAACTCTTGATTACATGCATGTAGCTCCTGAACTTCTTACAAGCTTAATCGTACCATTCATTATTATTAATGAAATAGTGGATCTCTCCACCAACTTATTTAAAAAAAAAAAAGCTTAATCGTACCTAAATGTGTTAGTTTAAGCAAACTAATCCTTTCAAGGTTACCCCTTTACAAACATTGATCATAACTCTAATTAACTCTGGTCATTTTAAAATTTAGGCCCAGAATTGCATTTTAGCGGATAGCTCGTGAGGCCGTCATGAGCAGTCTTCTTCTTTTAGACCCCTAGTGCATCATTATGAACTCTCTAGAACCCGAAATATACCCGATCAGAGATTGTTATTGTGATAATCTCAAATTGAGCTTTCTTTTCTTATAGTATATCACCGGTTTTCTGATGGGATTTTTTGACCGGATCACAACATCCTGTATATATATAATCACAAAATCGACAATGAGGAATAAATATCACTTGATAAAGGGATAAGATAAGAAATGATAATATTTGATTTTCTTTAATTCACAAAAGACATGGATAATGTGAAACATCTGCGTGGCTGCGCCTTTAATTACGTTACATTAGTTGTAAATTAAGGTTGGTTTTCCCCTCTTTAAAGAAAGAATTTATACTAATTGGGCTAATTTTATGTTGTTTATTAGGAGATGTTTACTGCGGGAACAGATACAACCACAAGCACTCTCGAATGGGCAATGTCTGAGCTCCTTCACAACCCGAAAACCCTTCAAACAGCCCAACTAGAGCTTCAAAACCTCCTTACCCCAAAAACGAAACTCGAAGAAAAACACTTGAAGAACCTCCCATACCTCGTGGCAATAATCAAAGAGACACTAAGGCTACACCCACCTCTCCCATTCCTAGTCCCCCATAAGGCTATGGAAAGTTGTACATTGTTCGGGTACCAAATTCCTAAAGAAACTCAAATCCTCGTAAACGTATGGGCCATTGGTCGTGACCCAAACACGTGGCATGAGCCCTTGGTTTTCAGACCTGAGAGGTTTATGAATGAACATGTGGTGGATTATAAAGGCCATGATTTTGAGTATATGCCATTTGGGTCGGGTCGAAGGATGTGCCCCGCTTTACCACTAGCTTCTAGGGTTTTACCGATGGCTTTAGGGTCACTTTTACACTCTTTTGATTGGGTTTCGGAGGATGGGATCAGGTTTGAGGAGATGGATATGAATGAGAGAATGGGGATAACTCTAAAGAAAGCTGTCCCGTTGAAGGCTATACCAATTCCTCGTTGAAATCAATGAAATGGTAATAACCAAAATGATGTAAAAGTTTACACTTGTCGCGTTATTTTTCTACTGCATACTAGTGTTAATTATTTGTTTTTAACTTTGTGATAACATTATGCAGTACTTAAAAGTGTTTCAAGTTTAGGAAAATGTAAGTGTATCAAGGTGTTTTTTTTCCTTCTTATAATTGCTTATACTATCTTATAGTAGTGAAATGGAAGAAACTTCCTTGAAGCTCTTGTATATATAATGTGTTTTTGTATTGAATAATTTCAGTTGTAATAATAGGATGTTTGGCATTGAGAAGAGATGACTTAATTAAAGACCACATGTCGATGTTAGAATATCCTGCATTCATAAACATGCATCACTCGATGGATAAGTTACATTATGTAAATGGGACAATATGAAAAAAATAATGACACTTTAAAATATGTTTGAATTACACTGTCAAATCTATATAAGACGATGTATAATCAACGAATATGTCTAGAGAGAGAAAGAGAAACTTACTGGATGGAGAAAAACAATTTCAATAATATGAAAGTTAGTTACAGAGTAGTGAGATGTGATTGTCTTATATCTAAAAGAGTTTAGCCGACAATCACATTATTACATTTATTCATTAAGCTACTAGTAAGTTTTAAATATTACAAATCAGTCCTCTAATCTTCAGAATATGTTCAATACGCCCCCTCAAGATGGAAATGGAGTATGCGAATCAAGCATTCCCATCTTGCACAACAGAAAATCAAACTGAACCTTGCCTAAAGGTTTGGTGAAGATGTCAACTACTTGCAACTTTGTATTGACATGAACGCGCACAATATTAGCTTCAATAATGTCCCTTATAAAGTGACAGTCGACTCCCACATGCTTAGTTTTTTCATGATAAATAGGATTTGCTGCCAAAGCAATGACAGATTGGCTATCAGAAAATAACACTGCATGTTGAGAATGAAAAATACCAAGGTCCTTGAATAAGCTAACTAACCATATCACTTCACAAACTGTAGCACACATGGACCTATACCCGGCTTCAACAGAACTACGTGAAACCACGTCTTACTTGTTGTTTTTCCAGCTAACCAAAGAGTCCCCCAAATAAAGACAATAACTAGTAACAGATCTCCTGGTGTCAATACACACTGCCCAGTCTGAATCACAATAGCCTTTCAGATGAAGTGAGCTTGTTCTAGGAAAAAATAACCCTTTTTCTAAGGGAATCTTTGAGATAATGTAGTACTCTTTCAGCAGCATGCCAATGAGAAACACAAGGAGCAGACATATATTGGCTTAAAAGATGAGCTGCATAAGAAATGTCAGGTCGAGTGATAGTAAGATAAATCATTTTTCCCACCAAGCTCCTATACATACTAGGATTATCCAAGAGAGGAGTTATTTTTGGAAAGTTTAAGAATAGTGGTAAAGGAAAACCTACTAGTTTGCAACCCAAATTTCATGTACTTTCAAGTAATTCAAGCATATACTTTCTCTGGTTCAAGCAAATACTCTTAGCTGAGTGTGCCACATCTAGTCCCAAAATACTTTAATTCACCAAGATCGTTGATAGAGAATTGAGTATGTAGATAGGTTTTAAGCTTGTCAATTTGTGACATATCATTACCAGCTATGACTATGTCATCAACATAGACTAAAACAACAATAAAAGAGGTAGAGTTGCAAAGTGTAAATAGAGAGTAATCAGCTTTAGAATGACTAAACCCGTAGCTCACAAGTGAGTCAGCTAACTCGTGAAACCATTGACGATTAGATTGCTTTAAACCACATAAGGATTTAAGAAGTTTACAAACTTTAGTGTCACCTGGTGTACAAAAACCATGTGGTTTTATTTTGCAGCGAAAAAACTGGTCTTGGATTCTGATTATAGTGTATATGGATTATATAAAAACAATACAGAAATACCTCACGGACAGAGGTAGATCACACTTGATCTTCTGTTGTATTCCTATTATACTTCTTTCACTTAGAGAGGTGGACTATCAAAACTGTTAGGAAACCCTAATTATGAAGGTTGTTTCTTTTTCTTAACATATGAACAGTATATATAGGTTACAACAGGAACTTAGTGCATAAGAAGGAAAAGACTTCTAACTTACCTAAAACTCTAACCCTACTTAGATTAGTACTTAATTAATAAATATTATATAATCTTATTAACATGATTAATATAATATTATCTAATTAATACTTTACAAATCTTAGAATATTCTATCGGTAAATTATATTCATTTTCACTAGAGAATATAATTTTCACATGATAAATTATATTCGAAATTTAACGAGAAAACCGGAAATACTGAAAAAACGACCGATCGTCTGGACAAAAACGACCGATCGTTTTTGGTCCAATTTCTTCCAGTGAGATCATCTGAAAAACGACCGATCGTTTTCTGAAAACGACCGATCGTTTTCTGAAAACGACCGATCATTTTCTGAAAACGACCGATCGACTGCAGAAAACGACCGATCGTTTTCTGTAAATTTCGAAAACAGGTTTTCAGCTTATTCTGGAAAATTGCTTAAAATGCTGGTTAAAACCCTCAACCACTACCAATGGTCATATACAGAAAAACAGACATTTTGGTCCATATAAACCATCCCAAATCTCTCCCCAATCATCATCCATTCATACCAATCTATCATCTTTCAATCTCTCTCATTCAAAACCCTAAATATCACCATTTTGGTGTATATATTCGAAAAAGATGGTAATTAAGGAGAAAGCGATTAAAGCTCAACCAACATCAAATACTCACCAATTAGCTTATTTAGAAGCAATAAACTAGTGAGTGTAGTTACATTATTGTAACAAAATTGTAACGAGTGATTTATAAACTCATTTGTGAGCGAGTGATCGGGTAGAGGCTTTGTAAGCAAGTGAAGCTTAAAAGCTCTAGGTCTTTTCATTCGGGACACTCATAAAGTGAGGGGGAGCTTAATCGGTTGATTAGCTCGATAGGATTGTAATATCCGAAAGAAGATTTTTAGTAAAATACTCGGCAGTACCGAGGAGAGGCCGTAGGCCGTTTGCCGAACCTCTATAAATCTTGGTGTCATTTTCTTTCCCTAACTTTTACTTTCCGCAAATATTTATTATTGCCTATTTCCTTGCTTGCGTTTAGTAATTTTAGCAATTTATTAACTCTTGTTAAAACGCTTAAGCTTAGAATTGTATAAGTTGGGTTATTAGTTGCCATTAAGTTTTAATTAGGCAAAAAGCGCAAAAACCTTATTCACCCCCTCTAAGGTTTAGCCGTACCGGGCCAACACAACTCTTACCTACATACTTGTTTCGTTGATTCTCACTTGATTAAATACGTGATCAATCACTCTATGACGATTCATTTAGTAACTACATGAAAAGTCTATTTAAAGTTTGCCTCTTCGAGCTTAAAACCTCTTTAAAAATAAATCCATTTAACTTGTAATCCGAGATAGAAAAGAGCTATTTTGTGAAATAAATCTGATCTATAATCAATGTTTGCCCATCAAAAACAATAATAAGCTGCTCATTCCTTTTCAATTACTACAACATGCAAACATAAAATTCAAAGGCCAACAAACTCATAACTTATACCTATTTAGTATAAAAAGCGACCTAATTAATCTATATATTTCGATTACTTCCAGATTATTTAGCAAAGCATACTCTATTATAAGGGATTTACTTGTACTGCCATCCAATTCTATAGTTTAACAATGCACAACACTTTGCAAGATAAGTACTATGTAATCAATTCGAATTTCTAGTTCTATGTTAGTATTACTTAAACCAATAAAGCAACTTATACTCAATCTTATAGCAGCTATAATATAAAAAGAAAATATAAGCGAGTTGTTACCTTGATGAAGAAACCAGGACCTCGATTGGCCCCTAGCTTCCCCCCTCTCTATCTTTTGATTTTATGTATTTTATTAATCTATGCTACTAATATACTTTCTCTCATGTTTATATAGAGTAAAACAAAACGGCTAAGTAGTTTAAAAGTTGTAACTCTCTCCCCTCTATGCGTTATAACTTATAAGAATTTAAGTTATCAGTTTTGATTACCTATTTAATTCTATTCACAAATCCATTAGGAGAATTAATAACTTACACCTTAGATTTTTACATAATTATATACTACTCTTAATAGTTGCTACTATTTTTAACGTGCCCCTTAATATAAGCAAAATTAATAACTAGTACTTCTATTTAAACTATTATTAAAAAAAATACGGGTTCTAACAAGCTAGCTGGAGGCTGACAGTGATTAACGAAAATAAGGATTTAGCCCCCCTCCACGCATATTAATTTTTTTAAATTCAGCCACCCATCTACTGATACTGGCTCCTCAAGTGCTTCATCCCACTAAATCTAAAAAAGACGAAGAGAAAAAAAAAAAAAGAACTAGAGAGATGTGGTGTAAGAGAATACACATCAATCTCATCATAATTTTTGGAGAGTGAAAATTGTAGTTTTCGGCGTTAGAGAAGCATTTACAAGTAGAATCGTATATGAATGTCATTGGGTATAGAATAGCATATCGTATACCTTCTCGAATATAATTAAGTTTCTGGAAATGCGGTGGAATCCCGGAGAAGATCCGCAGATCTAATGAAACTGATTAAGCACACCAAGGGCTGATCATGAAAAGTGAATGGACACTTTGAACTTCCCTTCTTGCAGGGTCCCTTGTGAACCCAATCTATAATAGTTGTATCTTCAGAAATTAGGTTTTTTTTTTTTGTCTAGAGCACAAATCAGATAGTGCATGAAGGAAATTAGCCGTTGTTTCAATAAAAGTATTTCGTACTTTGGATGTATAACTTACATCAATTTATGTCCTATTTATTTTATTTTTTTTCTCCTATTATTATCTACTTCCATATCATTTTTTCTATCATTTTTCTACCTGCCTGAAGTAAAAGTTCCTCCAAGACCGGTTAATAAATAAAGCACCACAAAATCCCTAAAAACCAACTATAACTCCTACCACTATGCTAACATAAAACCATAAATTATCATCGTCGCCACTCCCATATTCGCCACTTGGAGAACTAGACGTTTCATCACCACCTGGGCACTTGGTCGCCAAAGGAACCCCACAAAGCCCGACATTTTCCATGTATATCGACGGATCATCCAAAGTCAAAAACTGAGTACTTGTCGGTATTCTTCCCGAAAAATTGTTATAAGAAAGGTTCAAGTGGCTCAACGAAAACATTGATCCCATGCTCGATGGAATTGACCCATAAAGCTTATTTTTCGGGAGATCATGAGTTTCAAGCCACTTTAGTTTACCTATATCTTCAGGTATTTTTCCTGTTAAATGATTCATCAATAAGTTTAAAGTGCTGAGTTTTGGAAGCTCTGTCAGCTTCATTGGTATTTTTCCCGATAATTTGTTTCCTGAGAGGTCTATGCTATTAACGAGATATAGACTATAGAGTGCGCTGATATTCGAAATCTCTCCCCTTCGTCAGAACCGATAATTTTCCCTCGTATACTTCAGATAAAAGATCGATGGACATTCCCTGTAAATCACCCAAACAAGAAGGGATTTGTCCTGAGAAGCTGTTTTGTGCAAGATCTAGTATATGAAGATTAGTAAGAGTACAAAGCTGTGATGAGACATGCCCACTAAACGAATTTTCTCGTAGGCACAATATACATAAATCTGGCATCTTTTCTCCAACCCAAAACAAGATATTACCCGAAAAGTTGTTTTCTCCAAGATCAAAACTGAGCATGAGTGTGCAGTTCTTCAGAAAAGGCGGAATTGCCCCAGAAAGATTGTTATTTCTGATGCTCAAGAACATGAGTGAGCTTAGCGAGCCCATCGAGCTAGGTATTTTCCCAGAAAACCTGTTGTTCGACAAACCCATGAAATACAAGTTCGGTTTATCATCCCAAATAAGGGGTATCTCATCAGTTAAATGATTGCTTGACACATCAAGACTAGTCAGGCTCAGGATCTTTCCTAACGAAACAGGAACGGTACCATTTAAGAAATTTTCGGCGACATCGTAATTCGCCAAAGCTGGTAACATTTTGTTTATGTCCTCGGGTATAGACCCATAAAAAAAATTGTTCCTCAAAAACAAAGTTTCTAGATTCGCAGTGAAATTCGGTAGAGGGCCTGCAAATCTATTGAAGCTCAAGTCCACGTACGCATGGTCTTGAAAAGTGAAAGTATTGGGAACCCTACCACTCAATTCATTTTTAAAGAAATCGAGCTGTATAATTTGCTAATCTAAATTGCAAAACCATTCTGGTACGATGTCCGAGATCAATGTACTGTAGAGGACAATAATGTTCAGATTACTTTGGTTTTTGAGCCAAGATGGAAACTTGGGACCTATTTGGCAGTATTCAAGTGAAAGGTAGTTGAGTTTAAAGGGAGGTACCCACTTGGAACTTACATTGAAAGACAGTGGTTAATGATGTTGAAATCACCAACTGCATTAAGCTTGTAAGGTTGAACATATGAGCTTCTGTGATAACACTATGCCAATTGTTTTTCGAAATACGAGAACGGATAATGAATAGAGTTGGTCTAAACTTTTGGGTATTGTACCATTCATTTTGTTGTCCGAGAGGTAAAATTCTTGTAACAAAGATAAATGTCCAAGGGATTTAGGGATCGAACCGGTGAACGAGTTAACCCAAAGGTAAAGGTATTTTAGGTTCTTTATTAGTCCCACTGAACTTGGTATAAACCCGAACATGTGATTGTACCCCAAATTCCAATGTTCTAAGCTACTATTCGAACATTTCGATAGCCCGTTAAAGAACTCGGTTAGCTTACCATTGATGTTGTTCTTAGACAGCAGAAGATTTCACAGTTAGCATAGTTTTCCTAGATATTTTGGTAATTTCCCATTGATATAGGAATTGCTAGACATATCAATGTGTTGAATGGAAATCAAGTTTGAAAACTCATTCGACATGTTTCCAGAAAGGGTATTTAAGCTCATGTCAAGATAAACAAGGCTTGTTAAGTTGAACAACCACTTTGGTATGGATGAGTTGAATCCATTGCTGGAGAGATCGAGACGAGAAATAGAAGTGAAGTTCACGACTGAGAGTGATAATGGGAGATTAAAAAGACCACAAGAGGGCAGATACAACTCCTCTAAAGAAGTGAGCTTATTTGTTATTTTAAGCCAGTTGTTTGTAGCTAGGCTAAGATACCCAAGTTGAGATATTTCAAAGACAATAAGTTGGGTAAAAATTCGAGATCTTTCGCGCCAGATTGGTAAGAAAACCCAGAACTCAGATCAAGTGACTCCAATTTCGAGAAATTACCAACTTGGGTAGGGACTATCCCGTCAAAATTTGAACCGGAAAGATTAAGATACCGCAAATTCTCGAGTGAACCGATAAATGATGGAATATTTATTCCTTCTAAGTTGTTCATACTCAAATCCAAGTATTCAAGAGAGTTCAACTTAATCAATGACTGGTTTATCTGACCTCCAAGTGCATAACTCAAACCATCAAGGTTGTTTGGAGACGGGTTTTGAAGCTTGAGAGCGATTACGTGGCGAGTGTTTGGGTCACATGAGATCCCAGCCCAACTATAACAATCTTTGCCAACCCATGAGGAGAGTCTGTTGGAGGGGTCGGTAAGGTCTTTCTTGAACACGACAAGTGCTTCTCGTTCATCACTTAAACAACTTACGCTAGAAGATGAAAGAACAGTTATGATGTGGAGAGAAAACGAGGATAGGAGGATAAAAAACATGAATTGAAGTTGAGTTCTTGTGATTGGAACTATTTCTGTTCCAGAAAGAAATATTGGGTTTCTATTTCTTTTGCTTGTTATATGGTGTGGGATCATAAACACACCCTTAGGATTTATATATATATTGTGGATGATTCATGAAACTCGATACGTAAGTGATAAAGTAATAATTTTGATGGGTTGCGTTATGATTTTCAACAATAATATGATGAGTAAAAGATAATAAATATTGGACACTTCGTGGTTCTTTCTTATTGATCGATAATTGTACTTGCTCGGTTTACAATTTCTTATTACACTTGTGCTCGACTTAATGATTTAATCTTTATCTTGGTCTTTATCTTTCTCTTCGGTGGTCAGTCTTTAGTCTTGCTCGGCTTGCTTTCTAGTGAGATAAGCTCTGACAAATTTCTCTCTTTTCTCTGCTTCTCTCTATATTTTTTAGATAGATCTTTTTGTCCTTCTTTCAGTGGAGCTACTTGGCTATTTATAGGCAATTGTGCCTCATAGGATGTTGACAAATGTTTTCATCTCATGCGTCACCTCATAGGTTTTTCCACTGAGGGCCTTTATTAATTGGGCTGAGATAGTTATTGTATAACTGTCCATCCCTAAGTGTGGAAAGTATTTTTATACCATGGGCTTTAGTATTCAAGCATTGAATATACTCTAATAATGTTTGGGTCGATACGTAGTCGAATAGATATATTCGGGTCTAATTTTTAGGTTTTATCAATAAGTCATAAGAGTAAAAAATATAGAAAACTAAAGGGGGAATGTTGAGTGGTATTTGAAAGTTCAAACTGTAAGAAATTTGTAGGTAGTTTTGATTTTAATATACCAAAAGAAAATATTTGTGTCGACTCATGGGGTATTGCAAATGTGTACTCATGTTTGAAAATTGCTTCTTTTGTTGGATTTTTATGAATTTGCCAACATGTTTCCTGAGAATTCAAATACTGGGCACATGAGTTAAAACAGCAATATTACACCACTACTTTATTTTATGAAATAAACGTCAGGTATACACACGTTTCATATGACCAACTTTTGAATAATTTATTTTATGCAAACACAAGCTTAACTACACCACTAAATTTGCTCAATTTTTAGTGATTCCACAAAGGCCTACATTGATAAGATATTTGGACCATATATGTATCTTAATCAGTAAACGAACTAGTATGGACAGTCGGGTATGGGTATGGACAGTCAGGGGATGCAGTCCCACTTGAAATTTTTTTGATGTAAAAATAAATTTTTTATATGTATTTTGATCAAAACCTTTAAATTTTAGTGTTTCAGTCCCATCATTTCAAAAAATAACTTCATATAAGGTATAATTTTTTATTATAAAAAATAAACCTCGTATTTAACAATGCTGATTCCGTCACTGATATTAATAAAGCATAAACTCTTCCAATACTCCGTACGTATTTAAGTTAAGAGTAAAGAAGCCCACGCATAGTGCATAGTTGAGTATATTGTAGCCCCCTGGGCAATAGGCTAAGCAGAAGATGTATATGTTCTGTCAACTTTTCTTTTTCATTACAGGCTCTCCCATCTATTAATGTATTTTCGATGGCTAAGCAGAAGATGTATATGTTCTGTCAACTTTTCTTTTTCATTACAGGCTCTCCCATCTATTAATGTATTTTCGATGATTACTTTTTACTCCAGTTATCGAGTTTCTATCAAATTTTATATTATGTTTTGTAAAGCAATTCATTATTTTATTCATAATTATCTTCGAGCTATAGTTTGACACTATATGCAAAGTTTGTATATTCAATACATTTAAGTACTTTATTAACTGTTTTTAACGATTTAGCTATCAGCCTAATAGAATTAACAATTGACGTACTCAACTATCATAATGTTCACAATTCAGGTACTGTCGTTAAATTAGTTGGATGAAAGTTAGTTTCAATTTTCATTTTGGTCATATTATTTGTAACTTGTATAAATCTAACACTTAATTTTCTGAAATATATAATTATATCATATATATATATATATATATATATATATATATATATATGCATTTATATGTATATAATACACACACATGTTTATATATATGTTATATTAATGTATGTATAAAAATATATATGATATAATGCATGTACATATAAAAAAATTATAATTTTTTTTATTTTAGAAAAAAAAAATTCTAGTCAAATAATATGTTTTTTAAACCGAGATACTTATATTATGTATGCGTTTTAGCACAAACATTGTAAAATATAATGTTTCGAAAAGACATTATTAAATTTATACAAATTACAAAAAATATGACCAAAATAAAAAGTGAAAATAACTTTCATCAAACTAAATTAACGACAGTACCTGAATTGTGAATATTATGATAGTTTAGTACGTCAATTGTTAACTTTGTTAGTCCGTTAGCTAAATCGTTAAAAATAGATAGTATAGTACACTAAATATATTTTTTCCTTTTTTTTTACAGATGTGTTATATTATAGCATTCACAGAGCGCCCTACTTCGGTATGTTGCTTTATTCTTATAATTACGGGAGGCCCGGGAAAACATTGAAAGGTCACATGGTAAAGGTTGAGAGAAAATGAACCTTAAAAGTACGGAAAAAAAATACATTTAATGTACTGTACTATTTGTTGTTAACGATTTAGGTAACAGACTACGAGAATTAACAATTGAGATACTCATCTATCAAAACATTCCCGTTAATTGAGATGGATGCAAGTTAGTTTGAATTTTCAGTTTGGTTATATTGTTTATAATATGCCTAAATTTAACCTCGAATTTTCTAAAATATCGCAATCTAGTATAAATTCATATATATATATATATATATATATATATATTAACACACATACAAACATACACATATCTATGTATGTATGTGTATACACGTACATATATACATGTATAAATACATATAATATTATGCATATGTATATATATTATTGCAAATAAAATAAAGGGGCAATTAACAAAAACATACCTTATCCCTATTATATTACAAAAAACATACCCTAATAATTTAAATTATCAAAAACATACCTATATATACTTATTATTTTTTAATCTAATCTATCTCTCTGACTTAACATATATCTCTCTCACCTAACACATCTCTCTCTAATCTAACATCTCTCTAACCTAACATCTCTCTAACCTAACATATCTCTCTCTAATCACACTTATCTATCTAACACACGATAATCGCACCTTTTTATAACACGTGCTAATCACTCATCTCTCTCTAAAAATGATTAAAAACTCACAAAATATGCATATGCTAATTATAAAACGTCATACCCTAATTTTAAAACTTCATACCTGTTGTAATACACTATTAGCTATGTATTTAGGGAGACAGAAGTAGAGAGAGAGGGGGAACAATATAGTCTTTTATTATGAATGAATATGAATGGAATGTCAAATACAAGACCCCTAGCCCTCTTTATATAGATAGAGGGTTAGGGTTACAAGCCCATCTGGGCCCATTAAGTAAAAGCCCAAGAGTCCAATAATCTTACAACACTCCCCCTTTGGACGTCTTGAATTCTTCGTCTTCATGCAGTTGATCTGAGTCGAGTTCATTCGCAGTGCTAAACACATAAAAACCTTAAGGCCGGAAAACCCAGTGTGGGACAAAACCGGTACCTAGGAGAAACTGTGTAGCCGAATGATATAGGCCGAAATATCATGTAAGTAACTAACCACAAAACAGTGTGCCTCATCAAAAACTTGTCAGAGCAAACCCAATGGGAAAATCTCTGATCGAAGGAAAAAGAGTGCAACAATGGTAGTAGTAGGGATCAACCACAAAACAGGTGCCTCATCAAAACCTTGCTAGAGTAAACCCAGTGGGAAAAAAATCTCTAGTCGAAGGACAAAAGAGTACACAGTGGTAAGAAGTATACAACAGGATACTCCCCCTAATTTCGGCAATCTTAAGTGAGATATGATAGGAACGTGTCTCGCTAAAAACCTTGCCAAGGAAAACCCAGTGGGAAAAAACCTTGGTCTAAGGACAAAAAGAGTACACGAGCATGCGACTGGATGCTCCCCCTCACTTGTACACGACAGGGTGCGAAGATTTCGACTAAGTAGTAATTAGTGCAATAAACATTCACCTGGATGCTCCCCCTCACTTGCACACGACTGGGTGCAAAGATTTCATATTCCAAGAAAGAGTACGAGCATTCGACTGGATGCCTCATTTACTTACATACGACTGGATGCAAGAAAATCTAACGTGGAATAGAACGAGCATTCAACTGGATGCTCTTAAACTTCATTTGTGAAGATTAATTTCGGCGAGAAATGCTAAATAGCATAATGTAGTCATGTCTCTCTTGATCAATAACAACAAGTTGTCTTCTATGACAAGTGTTTTATCTGGATCGTGATACAGAACATATGTAATTCAAATATGACTAATACTAGCTCGAAGCCATATACACTCTCTAGTCGTCTCATAGAGCACGAATAGATCAGAGTGATTCACTTGGAGTCATTCCAAGACCTCCAAGATGTCGCCTTATTCCTAATGGTAAAGACATACCATGTTAGGAATATCCCTTATGCGGGTCTGATAAGTAACCGGCATTGGTATAACCGAAAAAGGGTTGCGTTAATTCGAGTACCGAAGGGGGTAGGTACACTCGATGACGCAAATGGGATAAACTAGCCCACTTCCAAAATTACCATAAGGTAAGGGAATGTGTCTTTAGTGCCATTTCGATGGCAGCGTGTTAGCGCGATGTTGTGTCGAGCTATACCATTCACAACAGACGAGATGTTCGTCCTAGCACATTAGACCAAGTACAATGATGCGCTTATTGTACTTAGATATGAACATTATGGTTCAATATCTCTTCATCGTCTCATCAGGGACGGACTGGGTCTATATCAATGTCTAGTGATCGAACGATCATGGGAGAATCTGACGACTTAGCGTCATGATGACTAAAACGTCATAACACCTTCTGGGTGTAGTCTGAATCATGGACTTAGATTCAATCTTTACGGGACTCAATCATCAGGTTGAGTCACTACCGTGTCTTCCCAAGATCCTTCATCTCGAAGGCAAATCCAAAAATGGATCGCGTAATAAAACACGCAAGGGCATAATACTTGTTCAAGTATCCCAAGCTAATCAAGTACTCACTTAGGCGGTATAGCACATCCGCTCGGATTATATTAATCCATATAGTGAACGTCTCAGTCAATTGAGATCGTGTTCCGTGGTCAGAAACTACTTGATTTAAGCACATGAAGTCACACAGGGACCTTCATCTATATCTCTTTGTCTAAATCCCCATAGAGATAAAACCGTGACCACATTCATGGCTGCATACTCAGTTTTTCGGAAACTACTAAACTGGTAAAGTAGGGGACTGTTATAATGTCCATTATGAGGAAATCAACCATCTCGTAATCAATTCCAAGGTGTGAGAGAAGCCTTGCGCTACTAGGCGAGCATTCTACAATCTCATTATTCTCATCACTTTTCCTTACGAATAACCAAATAAACGAACTCGTTTAACATTGGTGGTGTTGGAACTACAGGTCCGAACACACTTTCGCTAAGGAGTCTACTTGGATTGCAAGTTTCCATTAGTACAGTCTATTCTACGTTGACTTCAGGCAACGGTACATGGTTCTCTGTCATAATTTGTTCATATTATCAGTCGTCACCGAATATATGAACAAGTAATCAATGACAGTCTCGTTTCACTTCAATATCGTCTAAGATATCATGATCGACAGATATTTTGAGATTCTTAGGATGAGGAGGAAATCACACATCTCCTTGATCCTTTATAATCTCGTGCAACAAACGAGTTTCAGTTCACCACCTCTAGGGCTGAACGAATTAAGAACCGGTCAACTTCCTCATATCTTGGGAAGGACGACAGACTGACGGCCGACGACAGCGTCCTTTGCTTGGCGGGTTCGGCCAAAGCAACGTGTTACGACAGGAACATGGCGTCCGACAGGGACGTCTATCCTTGCAAGCATTTTGCAGCAGGTATAAATGATCTCGTGACATCTCATAAAGTCATTAAATGCGTCTGGCATTTAGTTAGACTTGAGGGAGTCTATGCACTTACTTATCACTAAGTGCAGTTTTGGGGATCAAGCTAAGACTGAGTGCGTTATGCCACGTTACTTCACGTCGTTTCTTATCAACGGTAACATGCAAATCTCCCCCTAATGACGGGGAGAACAGTCTTAGCGATGTCACTTTCGCATATCATGCGGTAAAGAGATCGCTTGCCAAGGTTACTCTATCAAATGATAGGTATGGGATTCATAATCGACTTATGTCCCCTTCAGAGGTCCATATTTTAAACGCTATAGCGGCTCAATCAAAATATTAATTAAGCACTCCAAACACGCGTTAATATGAGACTTCTGGCTCATAACCAGTAACCAGCTGGTACGCATATGGTGTTTGAGTGTCTATTGGCCTCATGACGGACCAATGCAGCAAAATAGCATAACCCTACACGGAAATATAAATCTTGGTGCGCAAGACCAAGAAATGCGTGCAATCATTTGCAGTCGCATCATCAAACTTTCAGTGAGTCCATTTGGGTCTGAACATAATCAACAGGATGTTCAATTTGAATTTCCAAACTCAAGTAATTCAAATCGAAATTTCGATTTTTTTTACTCTTCGGAATTATCAAGTCAACTAGACTTTTCAGGATAATCCGGATCATGAGCCATCAACTTAATGATAGGGCTAGAAGTTTAGGAAATGCTGCATTTATGTGGACAACAATGATCATGTGACCTTATTGTCGATGCATCAACCATAACCATTTATATTTATGGTCCGTCTTATGGTTGGATAAGTCCACAATAACTCCTTCAATTCTTTACAAGAATTCTACGAGTTTATTTCGTGATCTTTACACATACTAGTCTTTCAAAGTGAGCATTAATGGCATGAATTTCGGATTAATCACGAAATATATTCTCAGAGAGAATCCAAATGCGATGCGATTATAAATCAAGCATCGTCTTTTGACCCGGGAATATCTCATCCGGTCAATGCCAAAATATCAAAATGCTTTGATCAATCGACGACAGGCGAATGATAGTATAGACAATCATGTCTTAGCATTTAAATCATTTATCAATCGACGACAGACGAAAAGATAAGGTAACTTTAAATGCTTTTAAAAATGTGGTAGCAACCACTTGAAAGACATTTCAACTCCTCTAAAATACGCTTTTGGTCGTATTGAATGGAGGCTATGTAAAGAAATTTTAATTCTTTCATGAGCTATTACCAGACTACGCTAGTTTTCTCGAATATTTTATAACTCAACAAGGTACGACAGGACCTACATGAGTATAAGACCTCATATTTGACAAATCAATTTGGTTTTACCAAAGATTTTGATTTGGAACGACAGGTCCAGAATCATTGTCACTGAGTACTATTTTAGGCAAGTAGTTGGTGAAATTATGTGGTACACTGTTACCCACTATTTCCAGAAAACCAACTACACCACAAGTATTGCCTAAAATTTCATAATTTAAAGTTTGGTCACATTTGTCAAAGTAATTTGCTCAAAACACTTTAAATTATTTCGAGAAATTTCATAAACAGGCAAACCATAATCCAAAAGTATGTCCAAATTGAAAAATAATAATCCAAATGGAAAAACATAATCCAGATGAGCGAAAATATGGCTCAATGATTTATCAAAATCAATAAAGAAAGGTACCAAACTTATTTGAGCCACAAAACCGGGGGTCTCAAGAGTTTCCTTTCAGTTATCTTTAACCACATTAGCATCGGTTTTTTCATCTTTATAATAGTTTTGAACTATTTAAGGAGTAACCGTGCATGACCTTTGTGTTTATAGCATAGAGTTGCCTCATTGAGCATTATCTCTTGCTTTGTGACAACGGGCCATATTGTTCCTTTCAATTACTGTCTTGGAGCCACAGGTTTTAGATTTTGACGATTGTCTAAAATCTCGCTTGGCTAGGCGATTCATCGGGATCGCGACAGTTCGAGACAAATAACACTTGTCACGGTTCTCGATTCGTGGAAAAAAAAATACACGAAGAGCATTAATATCAGGCAAACAATTCGCCATTGACCCAATAGGATTAAAACTACTCACCGGGGTAATTTTCTTATCCAATAACAAATGGGCAATAAAGGAACATGGTGAATATAAATTCACGATACTGCTTATGGAATACAATTTCCAAGCTAGTATTTTGGTGAAGGATTGCTCAAATATGTCAATTTCAGACATTTGTTCACCATAGACGTCATCACGTCTCAAATGTGGCGGCGGAATAAAATCAACGCCTTAGCATTCATCGTGAAGGTAACAACAAACTCGTGTTTTACTCATCAAAGATGGCATCCAAAAAAAAATTGGGCATCACATTTTTCACACATCAGGGTGAGTAACATGTGGTGACGGATTAAAATCAACGTTTAAACAGTCATTTCGCAAGTATGTTTTACGATTTTTCTCATCATAGATGGCATCCAACAGGTGTTGGGAGTTCTGGATTATTTATCATATAAAACGACTGGTTTATATGTTTATGGTTTGCACAAGCACAAATTTTTATTTTTTTTTCGAAACGACAGGTTCGAAAACATTAGTTTTGCTTCTCATGTGAATCGGTTCTCATTGATCGAACGACGGGTCGATACTGAAACACCAATTCGGCGAAACATACATCACTATATAAACACACTCGGGGAAATTATTATTTAGTCAACCCCTTTCGGTAGCTCTACTTGAAAAACGACCAGGAAAGACGGTGAGGGTGGAGGGCACGAATGCCACTTAAAACCCGACCTCATTAGGATATCGACTTCCGCCTATATCTTTCCTAGACATCGTATCCAAATAGGTGAGCCTAGTTGGGGAAGGTTCATAATTTTTCCAACTTAAATGTGAAAATATATGATTTCGCAAATTAACATATTGTACACATGACAGTGATTAAATAATTATTTAAATTGTACCTGCTGTAGTACATATTATAACAAGATATTCTAAATCACACTTAGCAATATCTAATACAATACATCAATCTAAATTTTATTCATGGTAATTACGACATGCAGGGGAGCAGTATATTTAATTACTAATTTACCATATCACATACAGGGAAGGTAAATTTTAATTATCGTTATACAATTTACATGCAAGTTCTATACATGCTAGTTTACTAAATACACTGTATCATGCAAGAAATCAAATTATTATGGTAATTACCGAATTACTTAGCAAGATTTATCTCATAAATATTCATATCCCTAAGTATAAATTATATTCATGGTAATTACAACATGCAAGAAACAAACAGTAGGTTATGGTAATTGACTAATTACATTAACAAGTTCCAATTTCGCATGTATTGACCAAATATTAACAGATTCGAGGATATATACTGTTGAATAGGGAGGAAATAAACTACAGGGACTACACATGTAATTTTAAGTTTAAGGGAGTATGCTGTTCTAGCGATATTACAAGTCAGTCCATTAGTTTCAGTGGATTTCATACTAGTCCAACAGTTTCTGATAGTTACATATTCAGTCCATCAGATTAAAACATATGGTTTTTTTTTTCAATTTTCAAGCATGTTTAAGAACTTTCATACGTAGTGAATTCTTACAGTGTTAAGTCTTACCAGTTTGAGATTTATCAAAGAATTATTTTCATATATTGCATGTACATATATTTTTGATAATAATTACAGTGACAATTTTAAACATGTGATACTATATCAATTCAATCACCATCAACATACATGGCTGTACATTATTTACGGTTGGTATATTATAAAACACAAGTTCTATTTTATTTGTTGCAAGCATATTTTCAATAGAATCATACAATCTTATCATGCTGCTTATATACATATCTATCGAAACAATTAATTGTACAGTTGTTTTTCTTTTCTTCATACAACAGTGATTGAAATATGGTGATATAAAGATGCAGTTATTTGAGAAAACTTATACCGTACACCTCGTATTTTGTAGAAGATCGAAACGAACCCAATAAAACCCGGATAAACCTCAAGGTTTATTGATATCCGGAATCCGTGCGTTTACTCAAAATAGTCAATATCAGTGAGCGTATATCTACTCTCTGCGAGCAAAGTGCTGATAACGTGTTGTAATACACTATTAGCTATGTATTTAGGGAGACAGAAGTAGAGAGAGAGGGGGAACAATATAGTCTTTTATTATGAATGAATATGAATGGAATGTCAAATACAAGACCCCTAGCCCTCTTTATATAGATAGAGGGTTAGGGTTACAAGCCCATCTGGGCCCATTAAGTAAAAGCCCAAGAGTCCAATAATCTTACAACAATACCCTAATTTTAAAACTTCATACCCTAATTTTAAAACTTCATACCCTAATTTCAAAACTTGATACCCTAATTTCAAAACTTCATACCCTAATTTTAAAACTTTATACCCTAATTTCAAAACTTCATACCCTACATATGAATTTCTTTCAAATATTGTACATATGGATTCTTCTCTTTCAACTTGAAACCCACAATGTTTACAATAGTCTCAAAACTCAATAAATAGAAAACAATCTCACAATTTCATATATTTTTGATATATTACGGGGTATCAAATAGTGTAATATTTGTGTATTACGTATGTATATATCTGTATTTATATGTATTTAGATATCTATATAATGTAGATGGTGTTCGGTAGTTAGTGATGAGTTTTCGTGGTGGAGGAAGAAAGAGATAGATTGGTATATTAAAAAAAATATATAGAAGAATGGAGGAGAGAGAGAATAAGATCAGAGAGAGATAAAGAGAAAAAATGATGAGAAAGAAGAATGAAGAGATATATAAACAATTGATGAAAAAGAACAATGGAGGAGAGAGAGAGAGAGTAAGATGTGAGAGAGATAAAGAAGAATGGAGGAGAGAGAGTAAAATGAGAGAGAGTAAAATGAGAGAGAGATAAAAAAAAAATAAACAGCATTAAATTTAAATTTGTTTGGTATGTTTTTTATAATGAAAAGTTGTAAGGGTATGTTTTTTGTAATTTAGTTTAAAAAATAGTATGTTTTGTTAATTTATCCTAAAATAAATTACAGATTAACATTTTCTTCCTATATAAACGATGTGTGTATATACAAATTAAATTATAAATACTTAAAAAATATTTTCTATTTAAATAATTTTTTTAAAAAAAATTACAATTTTCCTACCGTTTTTCCATGAAAGTATTCGAATAATTATGTGGCCCGAAATAGTTTTTTTTCCCAAATGTCACTTGTAAAATTCACGTTATCTTCGTTTTAAAAAAAATGTTATATTTTTTTTTTATAAAAAAATGGATTTTAAGAAAAATAATTTTTTCCAAATAAAATTTAATCAAATAATATGTTTTTTTTTTAATTGCGATATTTAATATGTGCGCATATTTAGGTGTTTTAGCATAAATATTGTAAATTGTAACTTTTTGAAAAAACATGATTAAATTTATACAATTTACAAAAAATATGACCAAAATAAAAAATGAAAGTAACTTACGTTAACGGCGGTACCTGGATTGTGAACATTTTGATAGATGAGTATTTCAATTGTTAGTTCTCATAGTCTGTTACCTAAATCGTTAACAACAGTTAATACAATATACTAAATGTATTTTTTTCTTCAAAGTACTTAATTGAAGATATATATATATATATATATATATATATATGGATAAATGTTGGACAAATCCTTATGAGAAGAGTTAAAAATGACTAATTTCCCATGAAGTATGATCTGGATATTCAGTTTGACTTGAAGTAAGTATCATATTTTACCAATATTGCTCTTTTGAGCCGAGTTTTACCGGATGAAGAGATTCATGCTCACAACCAACAGTCAAATATATGAAACACTAATGGTTACATCGAAAAGAAGAAACTTAGGTAATCATGTCGACATAGTATATTTTGTCTACTTTCCTGGCTTCCAATATTGCTACTACAGGTTAACTTGTTC
The DNA here is from genome assembly GCA_963682055.1 of Primula veris. Lineage (NCBI taxonomy): Eukaryota > Viridiplantae > Streptophyta > Magnoliopsida > Ericales > Primulaceae > Primula > Primula veris. Next base: position 4,812,647 of record OY821751.1, read on the forward strand.
ATCCAACACCTTAAAAATGTTCTGCATGGGTACTTCAAATTTCCATTTTGCCACCCATATTTGAACAACAGTTTTATTTTTATCATTTTTAAAATCCTTGTTTGGTTGTAGATGATCTAAATGTTTTCTTAAATTTTTTGTTGACCTTTTCTACGGCATCTACTTACTTGTTATGCTCAACATGCACCATGTACAGTCTTTCGAGCAAGAACAACCACATCATCAGAGCTAAACTCCACTTTATGTCGAATATAAAAATCTTCCTAGTTACTAAAACAGTGCCGGTACGGAGGAGACTAGCCAAAGTTTACAAAAATAGAATAGCTGGTTATTAATGACCATCTTGTATCACCCAAGTTCATGATGAACTTAAACGGTTTAGTTCAATATAACAGTTTAAGATAGCAACAACTTACTTTTTGAAAACTGTTGTTAAAGTGAGTTTCGTTAAACTTTAGTAACAATTTGGCAACAAAAACTGTTGTCAAACTGTTGTTAAATTTAGTGACACTCATTTTACCATCAGTTTAGCAACAAACGATTTAATGGTAAGCTGATATTTTTTTTTATAGTGGATGTGCATCCAACGGTTAAGATCTGTTGAATTTTTTTCCTTTTCTTTAACACGTAATAATTACAGCCATTCGATACACATATGACAGGCTATATCAGAACTTTAGCCGTTAAAGTTCAGGCTGAAATTTAGCAACTTCATTCCTCTGAGAAATGATATTTCCATCACATTCCCTCTTTTAATTTGTTACTTACAGCCATTTGGGCATTTCCTTGACCAAGCATATAGTATCAAATATATATCGTCGCTCTATTTCTATGAAACTTATTTGGAACAACAGGACTTTCTTTTCTTCTTTAGATGAAGGGGAAAAAATGATAAGTTGTGAGCGAGTCCATTTTTTTAAACACTAATCGATCTATGGTTGTATTATATGTTTGTTCTTGGTAGTTTGCAAGTTCAATATATTTTCTGAAACTTTAAATTTTCTGAATTTAGACTACCTTTTTGTATATTGTTGTATCTGAATAAAAAATCATTATAAAAAGAGAAAAATAATCTTGTTGAGAATTAGAATAGAAAATAGTAAAGCAGTAATTATAATGAATTAGATAGACAAGCTAAGATTTTAACCAGTTGTAAAGTAGAGGACTAAATAAGGCTGTATTTGGCGGACAACCTATAAGTGCTTTTGGAAGCCCATTCGACGTATTTATGTGTGTTTGGTAAGAAAAAATAACACACTTTATGAAAAGTAGAGAAATGGAAGCCCATCTCAACAACACTTTGTTGATTTTGATGTACGTAAAATTAATAATTTAAATTACAAGTAGTAAAAAGAAATAAACAATTTTATTTCTATAATGGAATGTGACTCTATTACAAATTCTGACACTTGCAGAATGTAAATGCAATTAATTAAAATTTCAGACAGATTAATATAACTTATTAAACTGATGGACTGTTTTGTAATTAAACGAAACTGTCAGACAGAATAGTATAAAACTAAATTGTTGTAAGAAATTACATGAATGAAAAGACGATACTGGTTTTTTAGAGAGATGTCTCAGCATTAAGTCACATTTAATACTGTCAGTTTTTGAAATTCAAGCTCCGAGCAAGCGTGCGCGTGTGTGATACACACTTAATACACACATGTGTATATGGACACACAACTTAATGCCCACATGTGATAGCTTTGTATATATATTGTAAAAATGACTCTTTATTTTCTAATGTGGGACAATTTTCAATGAATTAACTTTATTTAACTCATTTTCCAGCATTAAGAGTTTTTCTCTTTATCAACCACAATCTTTGACGCCAATTTTCATTCACTGCCATTCTCCGAATAGATCATGCGACATACCATTACGAAAATTGTCATACTATCTACTCAACCGTCTTAAGTATGGTGTCAAAAAAGAATGGCTGTCGTTTGAAATTTTAACTCAAAGATGATTTTGTCACCATTCGAAAACTATCATGTTACACATGGTTTTTCCAACACATTTCTCCAGAAGTAACTTTTTAACATCACTTTTGCATAATCATTTTTTAATAAAATATATTTTTTTGTGATAGATAAAGATAATATGATAAATGGCATAATGTGTGTGATACTGTGATCTTAAAAAATTAGGCATTTCCTTTTTTGAAAATAGGTATTTCCTCATTTCTTCATTGTGATGATTTTGTTGAACAGTGCAGGTTTGAAATTTGTGTCACACTTTCGTTCAGAAATCTGAGAGTTTTTCATAGAAAGAATAGCTTGCCAGGCCCATGTTCACAATCTGCTTTCAATTAATGTCTAAACTCAAATGTACCTCTGTATAATCCCATATGACTTATATTTGACTAAACCAAATTGAAAGGTAGTATGAATAAACTGATCCACATTGGTGTAAATATTGGCTCATTAATTTAAATTCAAATGTTCATTTTAAGATTCTCATATGACTTATTTGACTAAACCAAATTTTCTTTATCCACAGCCAAATAGGGCCGCTTCATGATAGCAAATTTGTATTCTGTAATTCTTTATGTAAAAAAATAAAATAAAATAAAAACTCCTAGCTATCTTTTTTTCTTTTAACCTTTTTTACTTAAAGAAAGCTAAAAAAACAAAATACCCAAAACTTTTTTAAGAAAAAATCTAAAAGCTATCAAAGAAAAGAAAAGATGACAAGAATGACAAAATAGCGAGGGTGTGTTCGAAACATGAAAAATGGATGGGAAAACAAAAATGATTTCCTAATAAAACAATTTTTTATGTGTTGCTTACATAAAAAAACCAAAGAAAAAGAAAATGAAGAAAGTATGAAAAAAATTGTGTCTAGAATGAGAGAAATTATTTTTCTTTCAAAAGTGAGAGCAAAAGTAAAACAAATGAAAAACTGAGATCACTTCTCTCTCCTTTCTTTTATTTTTATTTTATTTTCTTTTATTTTTTCAATTTTCAATCTTCCAACCACATGAGTGCAAAATGATTTCATATTAATTTTCATTTTTTTTTCATCTTTTTTTTCTTTTCCTGCCACATTTTCGAGTTCCAAACACACCCTAAGAGTGCTTGAAATCCGAAAAACTAATGTTAAAATGAAAATAATTTTCCATGAAAACATTTTCTTGTGTTTGATTGTATAGTAAAACCAATGGAAAATAAAACAAAGAAAAGTGAAGAAAAACTTTGTGTGCATAATAAGATAAATTATTTTACTTTTAAAAGTGCAAGTAAAATGAAAACAAATGGTAAAAGTGAGAATAGCTCACTCTCTCTTCTTCTTTTTTTCTTTTTTTTTCTTCTTAATTTTTCAACATTCCAAACACATGATCAGAATATGATTTTATGTTCATTTTTTTTTTTTTTACTTTTTTTTCGTGATATTTTTCGGGTTTTAAAGATCTAATAAATCTAAATTTAGGGAAATTTAATGTTAGTAAATACTTTAGAGAGATAGATGCTTATCATACTACTACAACATGATTACATGATGGTTGAATGATGCTATGTGATGACTTCTTTGTTCACTTCCTTCTTTTTTTTTTATTGATGCTTGGTTATACTCATTTTCTTAAAAAACCAAATTATTGTTAACAAAACCACATTTATAAGAAAACCAACATTATAATTTTAGAACAATACATAAATGGAGAGCTAAGAGGTGGAGGTGGGGTGGGGGGCACCATGTGGATCAGAGGTTGCCACGGCAACACCATAATTTCAAAAAATATTTTTTTTATTAATGTTTTTCATAATAATTTATGTATACGGTATTTTGACAACCTATTAAATATTTTTTTTGGCAACCCCTTTCAAAATTATATATTGTTAGTGTAATAACATAGCATAATTTTGTATGTGCTGATAATATATAAGTAATACTTAAGAAATTAACCTATGCAATTGATTATAAAATACATTTTACACCAACTTATCATGTTGACACGTAACACGCATCTTTAAAAAAATTAAACAAAAATAATAATTAGAGTAGAGGTGAGTGCAAACCAAATTTATAAAATATTTTTTGGTGGCTTGCATTTTAATTGAAATGAATATACTGAAATTGTGTAATAGATATTTAATTTTTCGTATATATCTATTATTTAATATACGTTTGGGTTTTTCAGTTTTTTTTTTATATATTTTTTTACTTTCGTGTCTTAATCTTTTGACTTGTTATACATTTATTTCTTAAATTTAACTTTTGTATCTTTTTTGTTTCTATTTTATTTATTTTTTAGTCAATTTTAAAACGCTGAAACTTTTGACATATAACTGCACGTGATATTACTATTGTGAAGTTTTTTAGAAGTTTGAAAATAAAGTCGAAATTGAGCGAAAGAGAAAAAAAAAATAGAAATCAAATACATTTTAATTAAGAAACCAAGTTAAAAAAATGAAGAAAATATGGTAAAAAAAGGTAAAAAAAATCCGGTTTTTCCGTGTTTATAATTTGGAAAATATTATGCGATTTTATTAATTTTGGCAACCCCACGTATACATTTAATCCTGGTTCTGCCCCTGGCTAAGAGGGTAGCATTGGGAAAAAAAGAGATTGTGAGAGCGTAACATTAATAAGACAATATCTAATCTAGGGAGCACATTTGGTCATGTTATCATTTGTTTTATATGTATTTGTAAAAAAATATTCTTAAATCAATATTTTATTTTATTTCTAAAATGTTTGTTCAAAAAAATATGTAAATTTTGACTTTTTATATTTTTTTGGGTATTTATTGTTTGTTTTGACAATTTATAAGGTAGTAATAATAATAAATACCAAGAAAATTTTAAAAAATCAAATTTTACAGATTTTTTTAAACAAAAACTTTAGAAATAAAATAAAACGTTGATTTAAGAAGAAAAAATCAGAAAAAAAAATTACGAATACATATGAAAAAGACGATAACATAACCGTACAAACATAAACAAATGTAACCCCATCGAATCTAGCAATATGAAGGGCATTTGAGGTATACAGAAGAAAGTATGTATATTTTAAATAACTTTTTATAATTGGAGTTTGTCTAAATAAAGTATATATTTATGTACATCATTTTCTCCTAGCTTCCTCACTGGGCAGGACCCGGTCATATACCGATGCTAACTATATTACTCCATCCGTTCCTATTTAATTATCCACTACGAAACTATATGTAATTTTGATCGTCTTATAACTTGCATCAAAATTATCGAAATGATTTTTTTTAAAATCTAATCATAAAATTTAACATTTGAACTATATGATCAAATTTTGAAAAAATTTATTCTGACAATTTTGATACAAGTTCTTGGTCAGTCAAAATTGCATATAGTTTCATAGTAGACAATTAAATAGGAACGAAGGGAGTATCATTTTTATAAACTCGCCGGCATGCCGGCTTCACACATCCTTAGCTACGTAAGCCACTCCACTAAAAAACTACAAATCTATATGTCATGCTTATTCACGACGTAAGCCACCTCACTAAAAAACTACAAATCTATATGTCATGCTTATTCACGGGCGAAGCTGAGTAGAAACCATCACGGACATGACACCCATAACTCTGAAACTTATGTTTTTTTCCAAAATTTTTTTATGTATTTTTATTAAGGTTTGACAAATTCAAAACAAATAGCGTTATTTAAAGATAATAAAATTCAAATTATGAATCTGCAAGTGGGGGTACGATTACATAGTTGATCGGTTGAAAACGTAAGCTGTTTGGTACATGGTTTACATCAGTACAAAGATGAATATATTTTAAAGAATACGATAATCAAATGCTAAAAGTTATTGTTGCATGTGAAAAGAGTGAAGGACTTGATGAAGAAAAAAGAGGTTATTGGCGAGAGAATGTCAGCATCCTCTCGTCCGGGGCAGTACCACCCCCACAGCAGGCAATCCGGGCCTCGTTAACTCTGAGTGACGTGACGCTCCGGATTGAGAGGGGCCGAGCTGAGTCTAGGCCGGCCTAAAAAGAAGCGTGTCAAGTACACTTCCCCAATTAATGCTGCTCCCTTGGGGGACCCTCCTGGTGTTTCATCGACGTGGTCCAATCACAGGACACCTCCTGTGGGCCCCGGAAGAGGACAATACTCTTGTCAGAGTCATAAATGACCTAACGCCGTTGGATCAACATCTCACAGTACAGTGATCCAAGGGTTAATACACCTCTGAATCATACTATAAATACCCCCCTAACACTACTTAGAGGGGGACAGAAAAAGAGCGAGAAGAGAGATAAACCTGAAATAGTCCGGATCATAGCAATACAACCTCCGACACCATACACCACGTCTTGTAACCGGTCCGATCCCTCACCCTATACTATATACCAACTTTCAGTCTCCCATATACTGACTTGATCGTTGGAGAGGGAAAACCCGGTAACAACTCCGGGCCCCTGTTCGTTCCTTATGCAGGCACGAAGAGCATTTCATCACCGGAGCAGACCTGAGCCACATCGGACACCTCGGAAGATCGGAGCCAACACGAATTGATTAAGCCGAGCCTGGAAAGAAAATCAGGCTCGCCAGTTATATGCTTGTCTTTTCTGTAAGGGAATTTAGCATTTCTTCAATTTTAACATATACCATTTTGGTTTCTTTTAATTAATTTGGCGAGCTGATCCACTAAGGCACTAAGGTGTAGTCTGTATATGCAAGTTTGAAACTGCAATATTTTATTGTTCACTAACATTACCAAACTAACCCCAATATTTAGTCAAGATTTTTTTTTATTTTTTTTATATAATCTGGTGGGCTTTAGTCAAGATTTGATCAGTAAAAGAGCGGATTATATTTAAGGATGTAAATATGCTCAATTTATGTTTTCAAATATAAAATTACACAGTAATAGTAAATCAATATTTGTGTCTCTGACTGATTCCAACTGGTAAAGTTAGCTAGAGTCATTTTTTGTAATCAGGCAGCAAAATATTAAATTTTCTATGAAGTTTGCGCATATAAGCCACTGTTTTAAAAAATGTGTTTCGTAGGAAAAAAAAACCGATTCAAATCTTAAAAAAACTCGCTCTTCCGCTTTTTAGGCCGCTAAAATCTTACATTTTTTACATTTTTTTAGCGTAGGTTCTGACTAACGCTTTAGCTAAGATTTTGCTTTTTAAATACCGGTTATATGCTACGTTGCACTCCGAGCTCACAGTAGTTTAATTGATGATCATTCCCATTTCCCATGATGAGTCATTAATTTCAAAATAATTATAATAATGGTGTATTTCATTTTTGTATGAGTTTTTTGCATATGAAATAAGCCAATTTCTTCGCAACGGATAATGGAAATGCATTTTTCAATGTAATGTGAGGCTTTTTGGAAAAAATAAATATATATTCCATTTATTCACACTTATTTTTTTTTTTAAATCAACTAGTGTACAGTAATAATTTCTCACCTTCTTCAAAAATCCTTGAAACTCATAAATTTTAGAATTTAGTTGTTTTTATTTTTTTATTTTATTAAATCAAGCACATCACTAATTTAAAATAGCTACAAGGGAGGGGGGAAATTGTACCTATAAACTTCATTCAATAAGTTAACAGTCATGAATATTCCTACTGTACCAACCATGAATATTCCTAACTAAAAGAAAACAAAAGATATAGTTTATACTTATTAAATTCAATTTAAGAAATCACCATATGCCTTTTGGCTTAGAAATCCTAGTACAGTAGTCAATACCAATAAACGTCACCTACTACCTACACAAAGCTCTACTATATATTTATCATTCACTCACAGTGTTACACAAACTAACAATTATCCATGAACAACTACATGAACACAGTGTTAAGCGGGATTAAGCCGTATTAGGCGTATTGGACGGTAATTAAACGGAATTAGGTGGTATTATGCGTTATACAATCAATTTCCACTTAAATTCTGCTCACGTATTTTAGAACATTGCATAAACAAGAATAGTTTGCCTTACTTTTTCTATAGTTATACAGTGTGGACTCTTATACCTTTCTCATCTTCTTAATTTGGATGCCCCAACCCCAACTAAAGTTAGCCGATGTCCACTTTTAAAAATTACTATCGATATATATCTCTTCCTTTAGACCTACACTACTTTATAACAGCGATAATTTATTGATTAATGTTATTTATGTTATTAAATTTTGGAAAGTTTTAAAATGAGGAAAAATTGGCATTAAATAACTTTGTTAATGATTTTGGATGTATGCCACGCTGCTTGTGCTACTAGTTTTCCATATATTAATTGTTACCAACTTTATTTAATTAATGGAACTCGTTATCATTTTCTTTTTTCTATACTCACCGTCCTCTTTTTCAGCGACAATAAATTTATAACCCATTAAAAAGGAACAAATACGTCATGCTTATTCACCTATTTTGGGATTTTGCTACACCGGTCTGGCTAAAGAATGCCTCGCCATATCGTTTAACCATCAAATAAATTTCCAAATTCAAGTTACATTTAATATAACGTTTCGTGGGCATTGTTTAACCATTAAATGAGCATAGTATGATAAACTAAAAATTAACTATCCAACTTAATAAAACCTAAAATAAAAATATAGAATCCTAGTTGGGGTTCTATATTGCTTATAATTGAAATAAAATTATAATATCATAAACTAAAAATTAACTATCCAACACAATAAAAACCAAAATAAAAATATAGAAACCTACTTGAGACTACTGTAAACTTAAATTATTAATTAATTTTTTTTATTCCATATAGTGTTATTAATATATACCACATATAATATTAATTAGATATGGTAAACACTAGGAAGTGACGATGGCGGTGATCTCAGATCTAGCCTCCGATCATCTATCTTCATCCCTAAATCTCTATTTCTCTCTCTATCCCAATAAAATCTATCTTCGCATATGCTCTCTAATGGGTTAGACTACCTTATTATTCGTTCTCTCACCCTGGCGAAAGCGAGGGTTCCATACACCCCCTTTTCATCTTCGTTTGTTCACTTTTTAACACATATAAATATAATATACATCCATGGCAATGTGAAAGGTAGATTTAGACACAGCGAAGCTCGAGCCACATGTTAAGCAAACTAGCTATGTCACAGTCCTTACTAGTAAGTCGGATATCTCTAATTTACAGAGTAAATTAGATCTAAATCAGTTGGACATTATAGATATTACTTTTATCTTTAAGGAAAAGTACTAGCAAAGGATCTAAGCCGGCTGTTATATTTTCTCAAGTAGAGTTGCAACTTTCTAAAACTTCTCAAGTAGAGTTTCCGACTTCCTTTGTACATACTACAAGTGACATGTTTTCTTTCATCTTTGAAATGAAATTTTCATTTGCTTAAAAAACAGTATGTATTGTTGACATTACAAAGTCATTATGACAATAATTATATGTTGATTACAAATTTCAATACTATTAAGTATAGAA